>OU892285.1:31109392-31833031 GCA_917834065.1 Ceutorhynchus assimilis
AATCAACCATCTCAAGGTACATACAAATTATTCTCTCTCAGCAAATGAACTTTCAGCTGTTTCTTAAAACTATACATTGAATCACATGTTTTTATCACAGCGGGCAATTTATTGTATAGATCGACTCCCCTAAAAAATAACGTATTTTGACCAGACTTTTTATTTTTTGGTGCTATGAAAAAATCGTTTTGCTGACGTGTACTGTAGTTATGGATTTCATTATTATAAATTATTTTATTTTATCCATTAAGTATTGAGGGGCATGACCATTCTTTATCTTGAAAATAAAAACCATAACACTGTACTTAATATATTCAGAAACAGGCAACCATTGCAAACGTTCTTGCATAGAACGGATTGAAGTGTATCTGTTACATCCCAAAATCACCCTCATTGCACGATTCTGCATTTTTTGTATTCTTCCTAATGTATTCTGGTTTAACAAAAACAAAATACTTGCACAATAATTAATATGTGGTAGTACAAGTGTATTATGTATAACAAATTTAGTCCAGAAACTCAAATATGGACTGCATCTTGTTAGATGACTAATATTGTAGCTCAATTTGCTTATAATTGAATTGGCATGCTCCCCAAATGTCAGCTGATCATCAATTATTACTCCCAGATACTTAATTTTTCTAACAATCTCAATAGGATACCTATCAATACGTATATCAAATTTGTCTTTACCAAAAGCCCTTCTCATTTTTTCTGGTATGACAACCATAGATTTTGTTTTTGATGCATTTATCTTCAACTTATTCACACACATATAATTGTACAGATTATCCAGAGCATTATTAGTACTTTCAACCAATTCATTCACATTCTTAGATACAGAGTATACCAGAGTGTCATCTGCAAACAGATGAACATTAACCGGAGGATGCACCGCATTTACGATATCATTGATATACAGAACAAACAATAAAGGCCCCAGTATACTGCCCTGAGGTACACCATAGTTATTAGTTCTCTCAGTTGATATCTCCCTACCCAACCTAACTACTTGCCTACGATCCACCAGGTAACTATAAATCCATTCCAATACTCTTCCACGCAATCCCAGTTTATGCAATTTCAAAACCAGTCTCTGTCTATCGATAGTTTCAAATGCTCTTTGAAGATCCAAGAAAACTGCAACTATACCATAGTTGTTGTCTAAGCCATTTTTCCACTCATCGATCACACATTGTATGGCTGTTTCACAACTGTGCTTTTTTCTGAATCCGGACTGGTTACCTGTTATCAAATTATTACTTTCCACAAAATCAATTAATTGCACATATACCACCCTTTCAAGAATTTTTTCCACAGCCGCCAGCATATTTAATGGTCGAAAATTGGATGCTACATTCACATTAGGTTTCTTTTGGATTGGCACCACAGTAGACAGCTTCAACCTATCAGGGACAGTACCTATTTCTAAAGAGTAATTTATTAGATTTATTAGGGGATCTTCAATTCCCACATATATGTTTCTCAATAATTCAATATCCAAATCATCTGGACTTTTTTTGATTTTGAAAGAAAATACTATGCTTTTCAATTCTTCCCTTGTAATTAGGCTGAAATCTGATAAAATGAGGTCATGCTGTTCATCATAATCTGCGTTTAACTCAATTGTATCTGGAATTTGTTCACAAATATTCCTTATGCTTTCAACGTAGTACTCATTTAGTCTCTCACAAATTACTCTACTATCATTCTCACATTCACCATTTTCAAATTCAACAAATTCTATACTGTTTTTATTTTTTGAAGGGATAATTTGTTGAAGTACCGTCCACATTTCCTTTGGGTTACTTTTACAACCATCAACCTTTGCCTCAAAATATTTCCTTTTTTCATCCTTAATCACCCTCACAACATTATTTCTTTTCTGTTTATATATATCACGAGTTAGCTCTAAATTGTCAACTTTATACCTCTTGTACCATTCATCCCTCTCCTTTACAGCATTCTCAACTCTTTCATTCCACCATGGTTTATATTTAGCCAGTATTTTTACTTGCTTCTTGGGCGCAATTTCGTTCAGAGCGTCCAAACAATTATTGAGGAACATATCACACTTAACATTTACATCAATATTACCATACACCCAGTCAACACCCAAGAGTTTTTTCTGCACACCCCTATAGTCAATATTTCTCCCACGAGTTTCAACAAAAAAGGGCTCTTGGTTTTTTCTGCTCCAGACTTCAATACCAACAGTCAAAATATAATGGTCACTTATTCTAGGGGTATTTAAAACATTACAATAACTAATAGTCATCACATTTGAGAAAATCAGGTCAATAAGCGTACCTTCACATCCCCTATTCGCTGGTCTAGTCACTTTTGTAACTAACTGGTTGAGTCCTGCCTCTTTACTATATAATCTTAACCTATTTGTATATGTATCATTTATTAACCAATTCAAATTAAAATCACCTGCCACAATTATTGGCGTTTTAACGTCACATATATATTCTTCATACCAGCCCTCGAAAAAATCTAAAAAATCTGCACTACTCGAACTTGGAGATCTATAGATGCAAGCAACTCTAAATAACTTATTGTAAATTTCGATCTTCAAACTCAAAATCCAATAATCTTTGTTATGAGACAGCTGTTGTATGTTAATAACTCTAATCCTATTCTCAACATAAATCTGCACCCCACCTGTATGCCTACTAACACTATCTACTCTCATACACCTGTAACCCTCAACAAATACCTCAGAAGCATCTATATTCTCAGTTAGATGAGTCTCTGATATACATACCTCATTAGGTTTCTTAGTAATTATTAAACTATGTATTTCATCAAAATGTGCATAGGTACTACCTGCATTAAAGTAAATCAAACTAAAACTAAGAGCACTCTTGTCTTTATCTATTCTATTACTACATCCATGCGGAGTGGGCCTAAAAAAGAATTCCGTGCATTTTGGCAAGCATTGCTAATATCAGCTGTGATAACATCTTTCGAAATTGGAACAAATATCAGATTCTTACAAGGTTTTTTACATAGCACTTGCTGTAGCAGCAGTTGTAAGTATTGCTCTTCCCTGTAGTTGCCCAAATCACACCACATAACATTGCCTTCACCTTGAAGCATGAATGATAACTCTAATGCTAATATAATTTGTGATTCTTTTGCATATCTTGGTTTTTATCAGTGCAACCAGGTACCCAACAGGCCTTTTTGGATCTCTTATTCTCAAAAATTTTGACAATTTCTCTCGATCCACTATTTGAGGAGAGTTTCAGGCATAAGCCATACGAATTTAAGGTTCCGGTTGGTTATTTCCAGTGCAAAGTTGGGTATGAGGATTGCATTTATGATTTTAAAATAGCAGATTTTTATTCAATAAATGAATACTTGTCTGCTCTTGACTGGAGTGACTTTTATTTGATTAATGACATCGAGGCAGCTGCCCAAATATTTTAGGATTACATGTATCAATGCATTGATTTATTTGTTCCAAAGAAGTATGTGAAATGCTCCTATAAATTTCCTATTTGGTTCTCACCCAAGTTAAAAAATCTAGTTATTAAGAAAAAAGCTGCACACAAGCTTTACAAAACATGTTCTTCCACTGATTCTTAGCAACAATTCTCTGCTCTACGTGAATAATGCAAAATTGAACATAAATTGTCATGACGAATATTTTACTTCATTAGAAGTACATTTTCGTGAAAACCCTAGGGATTTTTGGAGCTACATTAGCAGACTTCGAAAGATTTCTAGTTATCCACAAGAATTTTTTTTTTGGGAACAACAAAGCTCAGGGTAATGCAGCCATAGCCAATCTTTTTGCAGAATTCTTCTCCACAGTGTATGACGAGGACTTGATCCCAGATTTTGAAAACCATGTTCGACAGATTGACAATGCGAAAGAGATTCAGCTCCAGTTCACAGCTGTTTTTGATGAACTTATAAATCTCCCTCGTAAAAATTCATCAGGGCCAGATGGTATTCCACCAAATGTACTTCGCAATTGTCACTGTTCACTTGTGACACCCTTGAATATAAAATATTCAATCTCTCCCTCAAAACTGGCGTGTTTCCATCCTTCTGGGAAAATAGTTACATCGTTCCTATTTTTAAATCAGGTGAGAGAGAAAACATTGAGAAATACAGAGGAATTTGTATTCAGTCAGCTATACCTAAGCTTTTAGACAAGCTAGTAACTAGCCAGCTATCTAAACTCACTAATAAAATCACAATCTCACAACAACATGGTTTTCAGCCTGGAAAAAGTACAGTGTCAAATTTGCTATTATATCAAGATAGCATATTGAACGCCTTTAAGAATAAATATCAGATAGATAGCATCTACACTGATTTCTCAAAGGCTTTTGATAAAGTTAACCATAGGTTCTTGTTGAGGAAGCTCGAGGCTATGGGCATTGTGGGTAGCTGGCTCGGCTGGTACAAAAGTTTCTTGGTTGGAAATTCTCAGTGTGTGGAGGTAAATGGAATTCTTTCTCAATCCATCGCAGTAACCTCAGGGGTCCCTCAGGGTTCTCACTGTGGACCCCTGCTGTTCTTATTATTTGTTAATGATGTGAAAAATGTCATCAGACACTCAGAATTTCTGAATTTTGCAGATGACAAAAAGCTATACAAAGTTATTCGCTGCTTTAATGATCAAGTCTAACTCCAGGAAGATTTAACGAGATTTAGTGAATGGTGTACTTTAAACGCTTTGAAATTAAACATAGACAAATGCTGTGTCATTGCATTCCATCGAAAAAATAAGCCTTTGATCCACGACTATAAAATAGAGAACACCTCACTGGAAAGGGTCGACTGTGTCAAGGATTTGGGTGTCTTTTTTGATACCAGTCTAACATTCAATAAACACATTGATTCTGTTGTCAATGGAGCTTTTAAGCAACTTGGATTTATTCATTCTTAGGAACTCAACACAGTTTTCTTGTTCAGTTCTGCCGATCCTTTTCAACAGCCTGGTTAGATCTAGATTGGAGTATGCAATAGTTGTATGGGGTCCTTACTATCAATCTTCCATAAATAAGCTGGACCGGGTGCAGCATGTTTTATAAGCAATATCACTTTAGAAGCGCTTTTAATAATTTAGGAATTCCTTATAGCTACAGCCTAATAGCAAGTCATCTGCGAATAGTTTCCATGGAAAAGCGAAAAGTGTATTTTACCATGTTATTCCTCTTTAAAATTGTAAACTCCTTAAGGTTGTGAAATTTTTTCTTTGATTGTGTTAAATGCAGTCTGATGCTCATTCATCCACCGGAATCTGGTATTTTTGTGTAAAAGGGGTGTGAGAGGTGCAATGAGGTGGGACATATGGGGTATATACTCCCGCACCCAATTACAAGTTCCTAAGAAACTTTGCAACTGTTTCTTTGTATTGGGAGGAGGGAAATTTTTTATTGCAATTATATGTTTTTCTTGGGGGATAATTTTACCTGCAGAAATCATGTAACCTAGGTATTCTAACTCTGAAGTGGCAAACTGACATTTTTCATGGGAAACTTTCAAATTGTGAATTCGGAGTCTTTTAAATATCAGTTGTAGGTGGATAAGATGAGTGTTTAAATCGGTAGAGTAAATAATAATATCATCTATAAGTAGACTTTACAAAGGATGTTCAAAAAGCCACAAAGTACTTCATTTGTCGTAAGCCTCTGGAATGTTCCTGGGGCATTTTTTAAACCAAAGGACATTACAGTAAATTGATATAATGCACCATCAGGGGTAGAAAATGCTGTATATGGCTTCGAGGCAGGATCAAGTGGCACTTGCCAGTATCTTGATTTCCGGTCAAGTACTGTGAATATAGTTGCATTACCCAAATTTTTCAGGGTATCTGGAATTTTGGGCTGATACTGATAGTTCATCAACTGTAATTAGGTTTATTAGACGGTAATCTATACAAAATCTGGGTTTTTTGCCTTCTTTATTGAAAATTACAATAGAGGAACTGTATCTTGAGAAAGATGGTTCGATGACACCAGCTGATAACATTTCATCCACCTATTGGTACATGATTTCTTTGAGCTGTGAATTCATTGGGTAAGGTTTCTGGGCTGTAGTCTTATCGAGATTAGTTAGAACAATTTTATAAGTTCTAGTGGGTTTGTGAAGGCCATAATTGAATATATCTGAATAATCTTGGATAAGATTCAAAATATCTGGGTTATTTTGTATTTCTGGGGAAAAAGAACTCAAGAAATTGGTATTGGGGATATGATTATTTTGCGGATTATGCCAGTAAACAGTTTTACGAGATGTAGTACCTATATAGGTACACTTTCTAGTAAAATCCAAGATAACATTATTGAATTTCAGGAAAGGCTCTCCTAGAATACTTTGTTCCGGTTATTTTGGTAAAAGGATAAATTCTGAGTTACAAGCTAAAGAGTTTATTGAAAAATCTGAATTCATTGAAATATTTAACCAAATTTATGGAAATCATGAAAACATTGCACTAGGACATTTGTGATTGTACTTATCTGATTTATTTGTGTTGCTTCTGTTCATAGAATATCTCTATTTCGATGCTTTTGGCCCCACGTTGGGCGCCATGTTAAAAAAAAGGGGGTTCGTAAGTTGTTGGGCCTTTTTCGCTTTCTCTCAACGACGACAAAAATAAAGCGCCAATGTTTTGTACCAATTTTCGACGTCCACCTTAACAAATTCAGTCACTTCTTTTTCTAGCCTCTGGGTTGCTTTTTTGAATCGCAAAGGCGATGGTTGGAGTCTTGAGTTTGCACCAGTTTTAGGTTGGGTTGAGTTTCTGAATGAGTGCCCTTGACTGACTGATTTTTCTGCAGAGCTTGCTAGCAGTCGGCTGACGGTTGCCTCTCTTTCTCTCTCTTGTCCGGTGGCCGTGTTCGGAGCGTGTTCCGTGGACACGGAGTGTGTTCCGTTAACAACAACAAAAGTGTCATCTACATAGCGAAATCAACAATTAGGTTTCTTTGTGGCCCTTTGAAGTACCATTTCTTCGAAGTGTTCCATGTAAAAGTTGGCTAAGGCCTGATTCACTGGTACCTTAATAAACAGCGAGACGACATCAAAACTAACCAGAATGTCGTTTGGTAGTAGAGTGAGGTCACTGATCTTTTTGATGTAATGGGCGGAGTCTTTTAACATAAGAGCTGGATTGGCCAATCGGTGTCTTTATATGGGCGAATCTATTGCACTTACAATGGGTCTGGGTGGCTTAGTTATTTTGAGAATCTTCGGGAGCCCATATGAGTATTCTAGGTGGTAAGGCCTCAGATTTGACGAGTTTCCTTATGTTTTCCAGGTCCAACGGTAGTGCTCGGAAGAGTTGATTGGTTTTCCGCAATATAGAAGCAATGGGATTGCGCTTCAGCTTTCTGTGGGTAAAAAGGTCTAGCAGTTAGGGTATTTTTAATTCATAGTCAGTCACATTCATGTTGCGTTTCCTTTATCTGCAGTTATGAATAATATGTTTTGTTAGATGTTTCATTGCGTATTTCCTTTACAGTGGTTTGAGGTTATGTGCGTATGCTGGCTTCCACATTTGCTATGATGTCTTCGAATAGCAGGTGTTTCGGTATTATTGCAAAATTGCCTCCTTTTCTTAGAACATTGGTTTCCGAATCAGTCAGAACGCGTTTTGTCAAGTTCATCACTGTGCGATCATTGCCACAGTGTTCAATGGTTTCAAGAACTCAAACTTATCCACCAGTTTCTTGGCTATTTTTGCTAGTGTGGCTTCCATCACGTCTTACGTCATTCGGTCAAGTTTGTCCCAGTCACTCCGAGGCTTGTTGTTGGATAACCTTTGGTTTATGGATAGATCCTTGTGCGTAGCTGCCAGGTCTTTCCTTGTCTGGTGAATCCGTTCCCGTTTCTCCGAAAAACAAAGACCCTTCCTTTCCGAGAACGAGATAAGGAAAATAGCGTAATACAAGCCCCACCCACAACCCTGGATATAAATAACGCAGCTCCAACAACTTCGAATCCAGTCATCGGAGGAACACAGAAGAGAACACTTCGTCTTCTTCCACATCACCTATAAAGATGTCTACCGCAGCATTAGACGACACGTTAGGTAGAAATATTACTCGGCCCGGAAAAACTTTTTTATTAGATTTGAAAGCCTTAATTCTGTATTTACTACAATTATTAACAAAAACATTATGAATGTATATTTTTTCAGAATACGAAGTGGCTCTTGGCGAAGAAGAAAGCACCTTAGACATGCTCTACGATTACTCCACGCAAGACGCGTGGCTCAACCATCCAGTGAAACGTTTCAAACCTGACAGCAAAGATAACAAATTCCTAAAAAACAGAGATCTGTACTCGATGTACCCCCACAACGGTTTTAGCCAGATCAACGACTTAATAAATGCCACTATTGTGACACAAGAAATAAAACAGGAACCTGGATCGTCCGACATTGAAACTAAACCGCCACAGCAAATTTTGATGCACCACGGAGTTAAACGGCCCGGGGATCCTTACGAGTTTGAAGACGACGGAAGTGGTAACCCTAATAATTGTAAAATTGACGGCTTTTCAAGAACAGCCGCTCCTATTAAAGAAGAACCAAAGGACAAAAAAGATATTTTGTTTACTAGTGAAGGATTGCAGCCTTCTTATAAGGATTTGGATCAGATTTTTGATAATTCCGATTATACCAGTAGTGATGAAGCGGTAAGATTTTTTGAGTTTTTTATACTTGTATCACATCACTGTGTCATTTGTTTGCTTGTAATACTTTGTGTGCACAGCTTTTTCACGCTTAGTTTTCACACCTCTCTCTCTTATCGCAGTGCTTTCCTCAGATACAAATCCAAACTCCGCCCGGTTCGGCCGGACCAACCAGCAACCATCTTTTGCACCACGACGACTCTACAACAACCAAGCGACTTTCTGGGCACGGCCAGACAAATTTGGGCGGTTGTCCCAACGTCGGTATGCCTCCAGAATTGAGCAAAATGTTTCCTACTCCGCCTAGCTTAGAGCATAACCCTATTGCGTCACCTTGCGGTCAGTTGGACTTGGGACAGCAAGACTATACCGATTTGACTATTGTCAGGGTGAAACAAGAGATTTATCCTATGATGGGAAGTCCGCAAGAGGAAAATATAGGTTTGTTATTTGCTATTTATAAAATTATATGAGAAAGTTTGATTTTTTTTTTTATAGAGGATTGGAGTTACGTTTTTAAGCCACCGGCAAGTTGTAAACTGGTCGGCAGCAGCAAATACGCCCCATTGAACAATCTTCCGAGTCAAGTGCAACCTGTAGCCCTGCCCAGTAATTGCGTGTATAAACCCTCGTGGGTGCAACACATGGAAAATAGCAAAAATCAACAACAGCAGCAAAATGTCAATAACAATAGTAGTAGTAATAATAATAACAACGTTAACAAAAACCCAAGTAGTAATAATCCAAGTAACCTTACCAGCAATAGGAATCGGACGCCTACGCCTTCCATGCCGAATAATATACATCAAAATGCTGGAATTTTTCCTCCTAGTCCTATTCATCCTCCAGGTAAATGAAACTCGAGAATATGCAATCGTTATATACTAAACATTATTGGGTTTTTGTAGGATTCAGGCCTCCACCGCCACCTTACGAACTTCCCTCTCCGGCCAATTCTACTACGTCGTCTTACTTAAACAAAAATATCAACTCTGTGGAGGCAGCTCCAACGCCGCAACCCAACGTCCGAACTCCGGAAGCCAGCTCTTTGGTACTTAACATTTTGCTCACTGATACTGCCTTTAACATCTTTAGAGATCACAATTTCGACAGTTGTACGTTGTGCGTTTGTAACGCTAGTCCAAAGGTAAGAATTGACTTAAGATATAATAGGAATTCTTCTTCTTTGAACATTTTTTGGAAAATCTAAATCAGAACAACCTTTTCACATCCTTCAAGCACTGTCTTTGTTATAGTATTATTGGTACATATGTTTTAGAAAACATGGTTTAACCATCAAATGTACCACAACACCAAGATTTCATTATCATTCTTTTCAGGTTGTCGGTAATATTCGTGGAGCAGACGCAGGCATCTACCTTCTCAACTCTGCCACTGACAAAATGCATGCCAGCGCCCAACCCATAAGTCCTTATCCCGGCTTAGGGCAACCACCGCCCTATGGCAGCATGATGTCGCCCCAACAACACCACAGCTCGGAGGAGGACCACATACGGTGCAGCTGTGGCTTTTCCGCAGTAGTCAACAGACGATTGGCCCACGGAAGTGGACTATTTTACGAAGACGAAATGGAAATAACCGGCATAGCAGCCGACCCAGGAGAACGTAAAAAGTCTTCCTTGGTTTCTTTGCTAGCTTCGTTGAGTAATATAAAGCCCGACTCGAATTTGGACCGCGAACAATTGGATGCCTTACCTCATAATTTACTAGAGATGATCCGGGATCAATTGGTGTTCTTCCCTAGTACCGCCAACGCCCTTTGTAGGGCAGCGCGATACGTTAAACAAACCAAAGTGGGCATGTACTCGAACGCTATGCACGTTTTAGAGTATTCAGACAGCAACGAAGTGACCTCTATTGCTTTGGAACAGAGCAAGAATTTACTCGAGAATTTGGGCATGTGCAAGGTAACAATACACACACTAAAAAAACTCCTTAAATATTTATACTAAATTGTTTTAGATTGAAAGTGACAAGTTGAAATCGTCTAATCCAATCGGAGTGCATAGGTGGCCTTATTTGAGGGCGCCCGGGCCTCAGTGCAATCAAGATATAGTTAGAGTAATGAAATCTTTGCAGCCTTTGCTGCAGGATGCTATACAAAAGAAATGTCAAACCAGGCTGTGGGAAGCACCGTCTGCCGTTAAGGGACCTTTAACTTGGCGACAATTCCATAGATTAGCTGGCAGAGGTGTGTAACTTAATGTTCAAATAATCAAGGTTTTACATGTGTGTTTTTTAGGTACTGATGACCGATGCGAACCCCAACCGATACCCTCATTGATAGTAGGGCATGACAAAGATTGGCTGTGTTTATCTCCTTACGCTTTACAGCAATGGGAAAGTTTAATGTTAGAACCTTATTCCTACTCGAGGGATGTTGCTTATGTGGTTGTAGCTCCCGATAATGACGCTATTTTACCTAGAGTGAAAACTTTCTTCAAAGTAAGTTATTGTATATATATGTAGGCATAAAATATTTATTTATTTTTTTAGGAATTATCAACAGCCTACGAAATCTGTAAACTAGGCAGGCACAGTCCCATTACAAAAGTGCTAAGAGACGGTATATTGAGAGTAGGCAAATCGGCGAAAATGAAAATAGGCAACGAACCCGTAGAGGAATGGTTTACCCTTCTAGGCGAAGGCGAAACAAGTGATATGCTCAAGCTGTACGCGCAAGTGTGCAAGCACCATCTTGCACCGCATTTGCAGCAAGTTCCTATGGATAAAACTTTGCTGGACCCTCCCGGAGATGGCAGTAATGAAAAACCCGCTCCCAGTCCGATGCCACCTCCTAGTACTCCGGATCCTAATATTAGTTCTCAGTCTTCTATACCTGATAAGGCTCCTTCTACACCTAAAAGCGATCAAGGTAAGAATAATTCAGTAGTTGATTTACTTTCCTAAGCTTGTTTTTTTTTATAGATGGAGATGGGTTAAAAGATAGTCCAGGTTTTGGTAGTGGTAACCTGGATATTTCCCATGACGAAGAAGATCGAGAAGCGCCCTCTGTGGTTGTTTACCTTGTTGAACCTTTCACTTTGAGCTCGGATCAACCTGAGCTACAACGACTCGCCCTGCTAGCGCTATTGAGGTGCTTCCAGAGCGTTTTGGCCGCCGTACCTGAAAATATTAGGAGTAATATTAGTGTACAGGTAAGGGATTCACTATTCTATTCTAGAGTAGCTTTTACAATTTTTCAATGTGGAGTCAGCTCAGAAGTTTCCCTATACAGTGTGTCCGAAATTCGAGTCTCTACATGGGGATTTCGCTTATTATGAGAGATACAGGGTGGCTCAAATTAGGAAAGTTTTAGGGAATTTATTGCTCATTTATATCCTGTTGTTAAATTTGCTTCAAAGTTTTCTGTTTCCTAGAAATTCGAGAAAAACTGAAAATAGCCAATTTTGTTTTTTGTCAATAATTCATAAACCGTTGACTTTAGACTTTTCTAACTTAACATTAATGAGACACTTTTTTGAGACGGATATTTTCCTGATTTGAAAACATTCCGAACGTCGTTTGTTTTTGAGTTATTAACCAAAACTTTCTTATTTCTTATGGCGGCCATCTTCGATTTTTACAAAATAATATTCTGCGAAAAAAATCCTTTAAAATGATGTATTACAAGTTATGAAAACGTTTGGCAAGTCCTTCAAAATTACAGTTGGAACCGATATTTTGCTAAATCTGGCAACAATGCTCATAGTTATAAGAATAAAACCGAGAATAAAACTAAATAGGTATGATTTAATACCTAGAATCGGTATTTTTGAAGTCTTCTGGCAATTTTACTGGAAAAAGAAAAAATAAGTAGGTAAGGTATTCCACATGTTTTTTTTTTTTTTTGTAATGTAAACATGAATTACAGCTTTCCTGCTTTCTTCTTTCGGGCAAATTCGTCGTTCACGCAAAAACAAGAATTATATTTGGAATATCCAAATTGTTATAATTTTTCCTGAGGCGTAAAACCGTTTGATATGTGTTTGTTTTTCTTTTGGTTCTGACTTTAAAGTTTTTACCTAGGGGTGAACCGCTGCGCAAAATCTGTACACAAGAACTGTTTTCCCGCGGTGGAACTGGTTCGTTCCGGTCCGATAAGGTTCGAACCTGTACATTCTTGCCTTGAACCAGTGACGTCACATTGAACCTGGCTTGTTTTTTGTTGACATAAGACTGTGGTTCAAACCTTCCATTTTCTCGTGTTCACAAGTGGTGACGTCATCTACAAATTGGTTTAAACCGTAGTTAGAACCATTTGCTTGGCGAGAAAACGCCTCAGATATCCCCCTACTGACAACCTCAAGACATCCTTAAACTTCCTAGGACACCCTCGCACATCCCTGCACATCCTCAAACATCCCTGGATATCATCAAACATCCCTCCCAGCTCGAAAATCCCAGGACATCCCTTTTTCCTGTACATCTCTGATATATTTTTGGGGACTATTGGTCTTTCATAGCAAGGCTTGTAACAACAGAATTAGTCATTGTTACCTTATAACAGGGTAACAAACCAGCCATGTTCAAGATACTCAGGCTATGATGAGAGAATTGATAAGAAATTTGCGAGCTTGGAATAGAAACAAAATACTTTGTGTATGAATTTTTTTCTCAAATTTTTTTGAATTTGGTATACTTTGCAACATAGGAATAAAGGAAATATCTTTGCTACCTTAGACATCCCCACATCTCCTGGGACATCCTCAGACATTCCTTTGTCCTTTGGACATCCCCTGAACATTCTGGATATAATTCTGGGACATCCCTGGAAATTCTGTAACATCCCCAAGCTTGTACACGAAACATCCCCATCGGTTCACCCTTCGGTTTTTACTTACATTGATTGCTTACAAAATGTTAACATTGACGTTATTTTTCAGATAATTTCATTGGAAAGTATAGTCGAATTAAATAAAGCCCGAGAACGGATGCGTCATAGTGACCAAATGAGAGCACTTGCATTAAACATCTTTTCCCAATGCAGAAGACTACTAATCCACACAAATAACGTAAAATCGCTCACCGGTTTCGGCACAGCCGCTACAGCCGATTTGTTTTTGAAGAACAAAGACGTAAGAATATATTTCTATATTATTATGTTATAGTTTTAAATAATTCTTAAATTATTAGGAGAAAAATAGAGCTCCCTACAAACTCTACACGCCACCCTACATCCTAGCGCCGATGCGAGAAAAAGTCGAAGCTGCCGAGGCGTTTGGCAAAGCCGCCCAAGACCAGTGCTCGGTGATGTACGTTTCCTATTGCCTCTCAGAGGACCAGAGTTGGTTGTTGGGCGTTTGCACCGACGAAAAGGGCGAATTATACGAAACAGTTACCATCAACATTGACATACCCAATAGGAGCAGACGGAAAAAGGCCTCTGCCAGACGGATAGGATTAGAAAAATTGATGACGTTCATTTTGGGCGTCATGTCGCAAAGTGTCAGACCTTGGAGACTTGTTGTCGCACGACTAGGGAGAATAGGTAAGAATTTTGAGTTTACATAAGTGATTTTGTGTCCAAAAAAAAAAGCATGATTGTTTATTAATTAACAATAATTGCTCAATATGTTTAAGGCTGTCATCTTCACGGTTGTTGGCAAAAAGGTTTTAGAACTTGGGCCCCTATTAGGATATGCAAGTTTTTATTCTCTGTATTCTACAGAAGTCAGTATAGATGTTATTTCGGTTTCTAGTGTGGTGAGAGTGAATATGTTCATATATCAAAAAAGCAAAATTATTTTCCATTATAAAATTAAGTAGAATATTCCTTGCTTGCAAACAAAGCAAAAAAATATCAATTCTTTTTATTAGGTCACGGTGAACTGAAAGGTTGGAGCTGGCTCCTCAGCAAAAAGAACCTGCTGAAAGCTTCGAGACACCTAAAAGAAATCTGTAATCAGTGCTCTATGCTCTATCCAAATGCGGTTCCTTGTATTCTATCTGCTTGCCTAGTCAGCTTGGAACCGGACTCGTGTTTGAGACTCATGCCCGATCAATTCACTCCCGACGAACGATTCAGCCAGGCCAGCGTCAATTCGCAACTCAGCACACCGCAAGATGTGTCCTGCACTCACATCATGGTCTTCCCTACCAGTGCTACCACGCAATCGTCACAAACTGCCTTCCAGGTAAGAATTTTTCAGGGATAGTTAATAAAGCAGCTAACAAATTTATCTTAATAGGAAACGCACATTTCTGGTGATCTTGGAGACGATGAATTATTCAAAGCTTTCGATGACGACATGACGGAAGGCATCGATAACGAATTTACTGACATTTTCAATTGGGATCAAATAGCTTGTCAATCGCCTACCGGAAGTCCTAGACGGGAAGACGCACCTGGAAGTCCTGGAGGTGGCGTCGTAGGCGGTATGGAAGGTGTATCCGGTGTACAAGGTGGAATGCCCAAGGGACAAGAACCTAGCGAAGAAGTAAGTTGTATTTTCAAAAATTATCTTCAATTAAACACTGTTAATTTTTGTGTATTTTTATTAACTTGATTTTTTTCCTAGGTTGGTGTAGTTCTTCAACAACCTCTAGCTCTAGGCTACATGGTATCGACAGCGCCAACTGGTAAAATGCCGCGGTGGTTTTGGACTTCTTGTCCGCACCTGGAGGGCGTGTGTCCGGCTTTTCTTAAGAACGCGCTGCACTTGCACAGTCCCAACATTCAGAGCAGCGACGATCTGTTCCAACAGTCCTCGCAACTCAGTAGTCATCCGCTCGATTCTACTTATACTACTGATGTGTTAAGGTAAGAACTAACTGTTTTTATTTAAAGTAAACTACTTTTGACAATATTACCATCTCATTATGTGAGTCCCAAACTTTCAAGTTAAAGGCGCCAATGGGGAGTTTTAATCCGTTTTCGACCCCGGGTGACAACCTTTTTGCAAGGGACGCGAACCGGCTGACGGGTATGAGAAGTCATATTTTTTCATAAATATTCGATCTGAACCAAAATTTTTCTTTTAAGTAGAGAGCGCCTAAAACAAAAAATTTAATTTTTAATAATTTCTTAAGACACTGAACGCAGGGGCTGGGGTGTTGTCACCCGGCGGATTATTGAAGGCCTACATATAGCGCATCTATTTCTATAAAATTTAGCCATTTAAGTTACAGACTCCTTTTCTTGCGGTCAGCTCTTAGACTATTAAGTTAACACAAAATCCAATGTCAAACTTCATTCAGTAAAAATCAAGTTTCAACACTGGGAGCGTTATCTAATTTTACATTACTAATCTATATACAACTACGTGATGAAACTGAAGTAGCACTAACTGTTTCAGCTGGGAGTTGATTCCAGAGGGTAAAGACTCTGTTTGGTAGAAAGTTTTCCCCACAAATTGTGCAGTAGTTTTTTTATAAGTCTGAAATTGTGACCCTTGAGTCACTGGTCTATGTTTAAGGCATAGAGATGTCTAACAGCCCATTTATTATGTTATGTAGTTTTGTAAACGCTTTTTGGGGGGCGTTTGGGGAGACCTTCTTTAGGGGGAATAACTTGCTGTTCGCTTTTTTGCATATTGTTGTTACATGTGCTGACCGTCAATTCTTTGATTATCAGAACTACAAAGTCATTATGTTGTTGGACACTGACTAGTACTGGCAGTACGGGCCCATTGATGGTGTATTCATTTTGTGGGTTATTTTTCCCAAGATGGAGTACCACACATTTTTGCACATTAAAGGGTAGTTACCAGTCCTCATACCACTTGTCAATTTGATTTAAATCATTCTGGAGCGAGTTAGAATTGTTGGCGGAACCATAAGTTTATATGTCGTTGGCGAACACTGCACCTATTGATATTATTAGGTTAAGGTGATATAGTGTAAGTAACAAGCAACAGAGGTGCAATTACCTTACGTTGGGGTACGCCACTTTGTACTGGATAGAGTTCAGAGTATAAGTCGCCACCTCTGACTTTGTACTCCCTGTGTGTAAGATAGTCCAAAATGATCCAGTTTTAGCAGAAGCTTCTGGGTTGGGACTCGGTCGAATGCTTTGGCAAGATCCAAGTATATGACATCAATGGAAGTTTTTTGGTTTAATGATTTTAGGACAGTCAAAAACGCAAGTTGTGGTATTCTGTTTTGATACAAAACCATGTTGAGTTGGAATTAATAAAGCTCTTTAACAGTAAATTGTTCTTGTTCAAGAAAACCTCTTAGATTTTTTGCAACCATGGATTCTACGATTTTGCTTATAATAGGTAGCAAGCTTATTGGCCTGTAGTTTCCAGCATCCAGTGAAATTTTTTGTAAATCGAGGTGACTGATGCAGCATTTTTTGCTCGAGTTACATATTCATTATTTTGCACAGGGAAACAACAAGGTTGTTTAAGCACTTTTTAATATTCTGTCCAGACCTGTATGTCTATTCTTGAAACCGGGGAAAAGCGTTCTCGTGAGAACGATTGCTCTGTCATTAGTGTTATGGAAACTCATATGAGTGACGAAGACAGAACCTTCGTTCTCATGAGAACTACTGTGCTTCCCTGTTTCAAGAATAAGGACTCTGAAGAGCTGGCAACGTTCAGGGATTTTATCTTCTTTAGGATGTCTTAGGTTGTGATTGAGATATTTGTGATTTCATTTGGTACCCTGTCAAAATTTATTTGGAGATCTTCAGAAATTAATGCCTCCATGGTGAATACTTAAGAAAATCCATTTGCCAAGATTGTGGCTTTCTCAATATTGTCTGTAATGTACTTGTGTGATTTTTTGGGGTCCTCAGAGTTTCTTAGGCTGTCAATGTATGTCAGCTTAGCTTCTTTGATTTTTTGTGTTAGAATGTTGGAGAAGGTGCGATGTTCCCTGTAGTCAGTGGGATTATTGGTACGTAAGTACCTTTTCCATAGGGCAATTTTTTCGTACAGTTTCTGATGTAGTTTTTTGGTTGTAAGTTATGCATTATGCATATTTTGTTCAAATGAGAAATTCTTGTCCATACTAGTACTTGTTAACGTGTCAACTGCTCTGAATATTGCTAACAGTCCCTTTCTTGTAAGGCAGTAATTTCTCTCGGGCTTGTTAAGCACTTTACTGCAATGACCCTTTCTCTCAGATTCAGATTCCTTATTGCTGCTAATATTGTCAAAGTCAAACAAATACATATATGTATAGATAAGATAAAATTATCCTAGACATCTAAGGCTTGGTTGTATCAAGTTAAACATGCCATCACAGCCCACAAATTCTTAACTTGAGTAGACAGCCTTGAAGATTAATTCCCGTTTAACAAGCTTTTTGAATCGTAGAAGTTGGAGACCCTTGATCCATTTAGGAAGACTATTAAAATACCTTATAGCCAAAAAGTTTTGTCTATTCTGACCCTTTTTTAGTCTGGCGTATGGAGTAAGCCGATCATCTTTGTTTCAAGTGTTATAGGTATGAAAACCGCCGTTTGTATCATATTTATACAAGTTCGATTTGGTAAAAAAAAAAATTTCATAAATGAAAATTGATGAAAATGTTCGATAATGGACAATCTGCCCTGTATGGTAACCTCGCAATGATTCTTAAAGATTTCGTCTGTAAGGCAAAAATCCTACCCGCATCTATAGCCCCTCCCTAGACTATTATGTCGTAAGACAACAATGAATGGCAGAGGGTAAAGTATGCCGCCCTGAGAAACACCACCTGTCATAACCCTCAGCACAAATATGTCCCTGCTTATTTTAGTTGGAAGTTCCCTAATATGGAGGTCCCACTTCAAGATTGGGTGCAACGTGATTCCCGGGAACCTTACCCCTTTCATTGTCTCTAGTTCTGTCTCACAGTCTCTCAAAGAAAATATCATTTTGTGTGTCTTATCCCTATTCAAAATTAGGCTATTCTTCTCAAACCAGTCCCCATCCGCCGAATGTGTCTTCCCAAGTTCTCCCAGAAATTTCCTTGTCCACCGCTGAGCTCATATCCTCCAACAACACACCGTTTACTTTTACTTTCTGAGTCCCTATTAGCAAGATATGATTTCATCAGTTGGATACTATCAGTATCAAAGTTGTAGGATTCAAGTTATTTTGTCTTGCCCAAGTCGGTACTGTTTACTTATCCCACTGGCGAACTACAATCCCTGAAAATTCTAGCTCATTTGGACTTATAGATTCCGAGAAAAAATCGCCTTAAGGAAATCGACGGCTAATGGGCGGGAGCAAAATCTTCTGAGTGCCTTTTTTCATAGAATCCGGCTCCAAATCTTGGAATAATTTAGTGTATGGAGTTTGGGGTATGTTGACTGACCATTAGGATACAAAATAGCGACAAAAAAAAATTTGAAATTTCATCGTTTTAGTAAGAAGGTTTACCTTACCTTATGATTTAGATTTTGGAAAACTTTGAAAAGTCATAATTTTTTTTCTAATATAGATAGAAAGCTGAAACTTTCACTGAATTTTATCCCAATCAAGGGACTACACTCCCTGAAAATTTCAGCTCATTTACACTTATACTTCCTGAGATAAAATCGTGTTAAGCAATTTGGGGTGATTTATCAATTTTTCAATTTTTCTGAGTGCTTTTTTTCATAGATTTAGGCTTCAAATCTGAGAATAATTTCGTGTATGGAGTTTTGGGGATGTAAATTGACCATTAGGATACAAAATCTCAACAAAAAAAATTGAAATTTTATCGTTTTAGTAAGAAGGTAGATATGATTTATATGTGAGGCTGATAGGCCTGTAGTTTTCTGGTTTGTGCCGATCTCTTTTCTTGAACAGTGGTGTCACAATTGAATATTTCCATGTTTCTGGTATCTTTACTTGTTCTAAAGATATCTACTTTTATTTGTAATTGAGGTCGTTTCTTAATATATTACTTGCATTCCGGGCAGAAATACATTGTAGCTCATGAAATACTAGGAATAGCGGTCACTTCTTGCGCCATTGAGCCAGTACACTCTTCACAAATTAACCTCTTGCAAAAATCACAAGGATATCCAAACATCTTTTCCTTATTCTCCTTTAAAACATATTGTTTATTGCATTTGTAGCAATCTTGTGACATTCTAGCCTCACTTATTTTGCAAAGTTAATTATTACCCAAAATTACAAAGATACTCAGCAACGCCAAACAAGATACACTATCCTAACCCATTTGCCACAGAATTTCACCAAAAAGTCAATTTATAATCATTATAATTATAGATTTTCAATTTTTCCATTCACGAACTGATGGATTTTTCTCACGTCAGTATGAATTTTTTCAAGTGAAACTACGTGGCCAAGAAAATCAACGCGTTGTTGCCTTACGGATATGAGTAAATACTTCTTGTAACATCTGAAGATGCTCATCGAAAGTTTTTACTATCACTAACACATCATCCAGATAGAGAAGGGAAACTTTCCATGAAAGACCTCATAGTACGATTTCCTTCGACCTCTCAAAAGTAGCGGGGGCGTTACAGAGTCCTGGAATTGGTAAAGGCCACTTCCTGTGGAGAACGCTGTCCTCACTTTGTCTTTTTCGTTAATGTCCGCCTGCCAGTATCAGCTTTTTAAATCCAAAGTAGAAAACCAATTTCAGTTTGCAAATGTCATAAGGTTATGGTCAATCAATCAATCATGTTTATTAAATAAGCAATATATTTTTTTTATACATGCTGTATAACATAACAGTTAAATTAAAAATAAGGTAAAAAAAAATAATAATAAAAACAAAAATTACAGTTGTACAAAATAATATAAAATATTTGTATAAAAAACATGACACATTGGTTCCTTTGAAGCTGACTATCCAAATGGAATTTTTCAGTTTTCCAATCTTTTGTCCATGTAGTGGGCTCTATGTGCCAGGAATCTTCTGATTGTTTTAGCGAATTAATGTAGATTCAGCTTTCTAATTTCTTGTAGCAATTTATTATAGAATGCTTCTCCTTGGTGAAATATCATAGACTCAAGGGGTTGCTCTGTCGCGTACTGTAGGAATGCGTATCCTCTGTCTATTATATAAACTGATGTTTGTATGTATAAAACGCAAGCATTCATAAATACAAAGGTGAGGATCTTGAGCTCTCGGAAAAGTGGCTTACGTGGCGTCTGGCTTTCAATGCCTTTCAGGATACGTATGGCTCGCTTTTGCATTACAAAAATTAGTTCTATATTTGATGTTGTGGAGTATCCCCAAAGAATGATTCCATAGCGTAGATGACTCTCAAATAGAGCGTAGTAGGCTTGCTTTGCTGTCGTTGTGGCAATATAAGTAATTTTTGGTATTTATTGCAAACAAAGCTGAAGCCAACTTCTTTGCTAATAGATTTATATGGATATCCCACCTAAGATCACATTGAAGCATTATACAGGGTGTATATTTTAAGTGATATCACTATTGCTATATCCGAAACGATAAGAGCTGCAAGGTCGGTTAAATTAGAAAAAAGTTGCCTTTTTTAATGCCCATTCAAGACTTGTTTACAGTGTTGCCAAATTCCTTTTACTTTATGAAATACAGGATGATTTCTAAAAAACGCCCAAAATTATTTCATCAATTATTTCGAAAACTATTGATATTCGAGACAAAAGTTAAATTTGAAAGTTTTATAATTTTTTTTGCTCTACAACATGGCATCTTCAAATTTTGAATCCGACGTTTCGTGATCGAGTTACCATCATCAACTTAATTTTTTTAAATACGGACCAGGATTTTTTATGTAATTTTTAGAAAGGGAATAAAGGGCACTTTCTAAAAATGACATAAACAATACAGGTCCGTATTTAAAAAAATGAAGCTGATGATGGTATTTCGATGACGAAACGTTGAATTCAAAATTGGAAGATGCCATGTTGTAGAGCGAAAAAAATTACAAAACTTTCAAATTTGAATTGTGTCTCCGCAATATGAATAGTTTTCGAAATAATTGATGAAATAACTTCGCTCCTTTTTTGGAAATCACCCTGTATTTCATAAACTGAAAAGAATTTGGCAACACTGCAAACAATTCAACAGGGCAGCAAAAAAAGGAACTTTTTTCTAATTTAACCGACCTTGCAGCTCTTACCGTTTCAGATATAACAATAGTGGTATCACTTAAAATATACACCCTGTATATATATATATAAAATCAATTGAAATTCTACTAAAGCTAATTTATAATTTAATTAAAAAACAATTTTCATGTAATAATTTAAAATCTGCAGTCAATAACACAATGATAAAAAATTATTAAAAAAAAAACGTACACTGATACAATACAAGTGACACATACTACTTACTTATAAGTTAACATCACTTAGCATATAACCTTTGAGAACTTTTTTAAAAGAATTCACTGTTTTCATAGACTTAACATTATTTGGCAGATCATTATACCTACTCAAGCCCTTAAAATATAATGAGTTTTGCGACCTTTCCTGATCTACCCTTGGGATATAAAAATTTTCTCTGTGGCGCGTATGATATTGATGCACTTCAGAAGCATACATAATTTTGCCTAACAAATATTGCGGAGCTTGACTAATTTTTATTTTATGAATGAATGTTAGGGTGTTAAACAGAAGAAGCTCCCGCACTGGCAGCCATTGAAGTTCTTTTACCATATCCTTTATTGGTGTTAACCTTGGTTTTTTGAGTATCACCCTCATACTTCTGTTTTGCAATTTCTGCAATCTTGAGAGCTCATTTTGTCTGAAGAGAAACAAAATACTAGAACAATAATGGAAATGTGGAAGTATTAATACATCAAATATAGTTTTTTTAGTCCAAGTAGACAAGTATGGAGAGCAGCGAGATAAATAATTTACTTTAAAAGCGATTTTTTAATTATTTCTAATGCATGACTTTTAAAATCTAGTTTATGGTCAATCCAAATTCCTAAGTATTTAATTTTTGTTACCATTTCAATAGTGTCGCTGCCCAACAATAATTTGCAGTCCATAGCCAATAGCTGTTTGTAAATGGATTCCCTTGCAATAATCATGTACTTTGTTTTAGAAATATTGACCTTCAAATCATTTACATTACACCACTGATACACATCATCCAATATTTGATTAAGTGATGTTTCAAGTTGGCCCAGATCTTTTGTGGAATAATAGAATAAGGCATAGTCAGCAAAAAGATATGTGGTACAATTTTTTACGTTTTTAATTATGTCATTAATATATATAATAAATAGCAAAGGCCCCAGCACGCTCCCCTGAGGGACGCCAAAATCATTAGATATATCTTCTGATAATATGTCATTGACTTTTAGTCTTTGTTTACGGTCACTCAAGTAGCTCACAAACCATTTTAAAACTACTCCCCTAATACCAATGCTTTTTAGCTTTAATATTAACCTTGTCCTGTTTACAGTTTCAAATGCCCTTCGTAAGTCAAGAAAAATGGCACCAGTTGCTAAGTTTTTGTCAATATTTTGCCTCCAGTCTTCCAAGATACCCTGCACAGCAGTTTCGCAACTAAATTTTACTCGAAATCCTGATTGAAAATCACTTAGTATTTTATTTCTATCGATATACTCAACAAGTTGCATATACACCATTTTTTCCAAAATTTTGTCAACAGTGCAAAGCAAATTTATTGGACGCAATTCATTGGCAGATTTTAATTTAATTACTTTGGGGATCGGGATTATAGTGGAAACTTTTAACATATCAGGAACCTGACCTAATTCTAGCGAAGAACTAACTAAATTTAAAAGTGGATTCCTTATATTCTCAAAAGTATTTTTGAGTAAATTGATGTTAATATCATCCGGACTTGATTTATTAGCCATTCCAAAAATAATATCTTTCAACCCTTCAAAATCCAACATACTAAAATCTGAAAAATTAACCAAATCGTCATGGTGAGCCAATGGAAAATCTCCAAGATTAGACTTATCTATATCCCAAAGTATATCTTTAATACTATCAACAAAAAAAATATTCAGTTTATTAGGTAACTCCTCTTTATCACTAATTAAGGTATTATTTATTTCTACCTCATCAATTTTACCCACTGTTTTTTTTTAAGGTAATAAAGTTTCCAAAGTTTTCCACATTTCTGTGGGATTATTTTTATTTTGACATATTTTTTCTTCATAGAACTTACGTTTCTCTTCTCTAAACACTTGAACTGCAAAATTTCTTTTTTGTTTATATTCATTTAAGTTTTCATCTGTTTTATTATTTTTATAAGTCCTATAGCTAAAATCACGTTCTCGCATCGCCATCTCAACCCTATTGTTCCACCATTTTTTATATTTAGGAAAAATTTTAACGGTTTTTATTGGAGCAACTAAATTTAAAATTTCCAGAACAGTTGACACAAGACTGCTAAACTTATGATTTATGTCAAAATGATAGTACCTGAACTCACAATTGCGCAACATTTGGTTGATACTCAAAAAATCAATATTGCCACCTCTAGTATCAACAGTCTTAGCCACTTTAGGACTCACATTGTGTAATATTTCAATCATGTAATGATCAGTAATTTTTGGGGTAATAATAACATTAGCTTTAAACAACTTGTCAGAGTTCGTTAGCACCAAATCTATGATTGAGTCTTTATCTCTACCAGAGCCAGGAGCGCAACTAGCTTGTTGGTTTTGGGGGGCTTGAGCCCCGGGTCTCTATAAGGCGATTTCGTGACAGTATATGATGTTTTTCAAAACTTACTACAGTACGTATTTCACAAATGCCTGAATTTGACGGAAATACTCTGCCATATAATTTTGTTCTTCAATATAATCTACGTTCTTAGTTGAAAAAAAAGAAACAAAATTATAAAAGACGGCCGCGTTCACCAGATTGTTCTGCTGAACGCTACGTTGAATTTGTGTTGAAACCAAACATGTTTTGTAAACGGTCGCCATTTTTGCAAGCATAATTTGAGAGTGTTTATAATTTTCAACACTTTTTTTGTGCTTTGTGTGGTGACATGACATTCAGAAGGTGACGTTCTATCATTGAAAAGTTGAATCGTTCAGCAGAACCAAGAGTTTACCCAACGTATTCTGTTAGTATTTGTGAACTGTTTACAATCCGTTTTGGTTCTGGTGAACTTAGCCATTTTTATGTACATACATACATAATATGTAAGTAAAAATACAGGGTGTCCCAGCCAAGAGTGAACCATTTTAAATACTTATAACTTTCAAACCAGGTGTGCTAGCTACCTGCGGCTTGTGCCATTCGATTTCTCTTGACCTGAAGTTTTATCTAGTAGGTTGCAAATTTTTTTGAAACTTATACAGGGTAAGTAAAAAAAAATCTGTTTTTCAACATCGAAACTCTCCACTATTTTTAATGGAACATCTTGTAGGTATATCACAACGCAAAAAAAAAGATTCTTGTTCAAGGTATCCATGTACGAAAAGACATCGCCTCTAAAACTTGAAGTTTCAGCCATAAAAAATCAAAATCGAAATCTTGGTATTCTTGTAAATGCATATTTTCAAAGCTGGGACCTTAGGTTTGCCTAATAAAAAGTTAATGAAAACTGCATAAAACTATACAAAATGCTGTATATGTATATGTTAACCATTCTGCTCCAAGCATTCATGGATTAATAAATGGTTGAATGAATTGTGTAACATTTCCTGGAGAATCGCTTCAATGACATTACAAATGTTCCGCTCAAGATCTTCCAGGCTATTTCAGCAAAGTATTACCACATCTTTCCTTGACATCACCCAGGAGAAAAAAGTCTAGAACTCTCAAGTCAGGAGAGTAAAGTGTCCATTCTATAGGACCAGCCCTCCTTATCCGTCTTTCCCGAAATGCCATTATCTAGTGATTCCGTTGCTATTAAAGAATAATAAGGTGGGGACACCTTTCTGCTGAAAATAGATATTTTCAAGATATCCTCCTGTCTTAACTGTGGGAAAAAGAGCATATCAGTGTATACAGTTTCTGTTGTGGTTGGCTAATAAAAATGGTCTGTATTTTTTCTCAACTCGTTAAAGAAATTAAAACCTACTAAAAAAACTTTAGGCCAAGAGAAATCGAATGGCACAAACCGCAGGTACCCAGCACACCTGGTTTAAAACTTATAGGCTTTTAAAATGGGTCACTCTCGGCTGTGACACCCTGTATGTTCAAAACTTCTTAAAACTACTTAAATCGGTACTAAAAACAACTTAAAAACTGAACAAGTTCTGTTAAATTAAATTCCTCCTAAGTGCACAAACAGACGAAAAGGTTAAAAAACTGTTGTGTCACTGGAACGCACCCTATACTTTAAGCTTCGTGTTTTTGATGCTCCCATAAAATAGCCGGTGCTTGAGAGGGCAGGGGAGAGGGAAAATGAACAGTTCAGTTGCGCGAAACTCTAATGCACTGGAACGCTTATAGACAGTCCAGGGCGCTCTAGAGCAGCTCGGGAGTGTTTAAAGTGCCTCACTGGAAAGCGACTCAGATCTGCTCGTTCGGGCTTGGGAGGACGGATGGCTAATTTGTGTCATTACCATCATGTTTGTGACCATCGAGTTTGGGGGGGCAAATCTTGAGCTTGGGGGGGCTAAGCCCCAGTGGCGACGCCAGGGGGTGGCCAGGGGGGGCCGGGGCCCCCCCTGAAATTTAGCTGGCCCCCCCTGAAAACTTGCCATCATGTCGACAACAATACAATGCAACATGAGTAATTTCTGCTCTCTGTATAATTTGATATTTGGTGGGCACCAGGCAACCGCGACTATGCTCTCGCTTTTCTGGGATTCCCCAAACATATTTGTGTCGGCAGGTACAAGGTTTTCCTGTGTTTTTTTGGCACCTCACCTGAAGGCCGGTTTCTCAATAACAAGCAAGTCACCCCCGGCAGACCTATTCCCTACGAACAGCAATTACATAGCAACCAGCAACCGGTCGCAAGTTGCTTTTTTTGAATAGAAAACTCGCGTTTGACAGCAACTTGAAAGCGACTATTGCGCAATTATCTGCGGTCGCAAGTTACAGAATAAGGCAGCGGGTCAGAGCAGTTAACCATAACTCCAGGGTAAACATTGAAATTGGACACGTTTACCCTGGACTAGCTATTGAGAAACCGACCCTGAACGGTTAATTGAATAGGGATCAAGAAGATTTACCTAAACAGGGTGTCCGTTTTTCGAGAGCAATCATTGGAATATAGGAAACGGTAAGAGATACAGGTTCGGTTAAATTGGGACAAAGTTGCGCAATTTCTTGCTTAACAAAACGCTACTTCGAAATTTGGAAAATTCCGAATACTTCCGGAGATACACGGAAATCAAAATTTTGTAAAATCTTTTGTATTTTTTCCTGGACTCATTTGTAAAGGTATTTCAAATAAACTTCACTTTATTGGGGCAACTTTCTCCCCTTTACATAATGGTGTAACCAAATTTGAAATCCGACGTTTCGTCGTTTGCCGATCATCATCAACTTTATTTTTTTAAATAGAGGTTTGCATTTTTATGAATTGTATTCGGAGTTCTTGATCTCACAAAAGCAGTAACACATTTGGCCATTGATTGCGATTTTGTATCTCTTACAGCTTCCTATATTCCAATCGTTGTCCTCGAAAAACGGACACCCTGTATACAAAATCCAAATAAAAACCTTTTTGATACCTATTCAATTAACCTGTTCAGGTGGAGTGCAAAAATATACGGGAAAACTTTGCAATTCCCATTTTTTATTTCAAAGAAGAAAAGTAATAAAGTAAGAACAAGTGCCCCCCCTAATTTTTTCTGGCCCAGCCTGGCCCCCCCCTAACGTAAAACCCTGTCGTCGCCTCTGCAAGCCCCCTCCAGCCCCCCCCCCCCCCCTAATTGCGCCACTGACCAGAGCGAGTTGTAGCAAAAACAATATTTTTAAGACCTATATCTACAAGAATTTCTTTTAAAGCTTTTGACTCATCCGTTCTGTAATCGATGTTAAAGTCGCCTACAACTAAAATGACACAATTTTCATCAATCAAATTTTCTTCGCACCATGCTTGAAAAAAAAGCTCAAAATCCCGTTTAGATGAACTTGGAGATCTGTACAGAGATACCAAAAGATATTTTTTCTTATTGTAAAAGATGTATGTGTAAACCAACCAATAATTTTTATGTTTAAATGTCTGTTGTGATTTTAAAACTTTAACATCATCTCTTATGTATAAAATCGCCTCACCTGTACTTCTACTATTACTATCTACTCTCTCCAAGCTATAACCATCAATATGAACCTCCCCATCCAGATTTTTTTCTGTTAAGCAAGTTTCAGACAATGCTATAACTACTGGTGATCTACTTAAAGCTAGCTGATAAATCTCATCAAAGTGAGCCGTTAAACTAGATGAGTTAAGGTACAATATAAAAATCTTATCACGCTTGTTTATGTTTCTGGAATTTCTATCAAAACTTGATCTAAAAAACTGTCAGTAGATACTAACAATTGATCTTTTACCTCAGCCCCCGTAATCGCATTTTGACTACTTTCGTTAATTCCGCTATTATTAACAAAAGTTTCTGTATTAACATACATAAGATTAGCATTCCTTTTACTTACAGCAAACACGGTGTTGCTTATGAGATTTGCAATTTCCACCTTACTTTTTCTGAAGCCATTCCAATCATTGAGATCACAAAACATTGTTTTTCCCTCACTATAAAAGTTCAATCGATCTGCATATTCATAAAGATTTTGATTAAACATTTGCACCCTTTCATCAAGGCCATTTTTTCTATAATTCATGTAAGGAATTGAAGTTAAAACAACGTTAGTGTGAGTGCAGTATTTAAGTTTTCTATTTATATCTCTAAAAGATGGAAATTGCAATCTATCAACATCATTAGAACCAGCCATTATCAAAACATAGTCATCCGAGGTAAAATCTTTTATTATTCCAAGAAACTTATATTCACTGACTGCTTGTATAATATGGTTTCCAATTTTCATTGTGCAATTTCGTAAAGCTTTTTTACTAAAATTTATATACTTGGTTTTTGTGATATTGACAGATAGTTTGTTAATATCGAACCAATTTTGTAATTGCATGAGATCCTTTTGTATACAGTATACAGCTGTGGAGGTCGTCTTTATTGGTACAGCACCATGTTGCAGTAGTGTCGTCCGCGAAGAGTATGAAGGTAGCTTTGACGGCCAAGGTCGGCAGAGCTAGGACTCTGTAACGAATAGAGATATTTCCTCTAACTCTATTGACCCTCTCTATTGATTTCGACAAGAAAGAAGAAGACAGCAAGTGTCTTTATAGCGATATGGATAACGACCTCTATCCCTTACAGAGTTCCAGCCCAGGTCATCTATGAATAGTAGGAACAGTAAAGGTCCCAGTGTGAAACCTTTGGACCACCCTAATGTTGATTTTCTAATTTTTTGATGTTATATTGTTGCCTTCACGATCCGCAATTAGTATTTCTAGCTGGCGGTCTTTTGAGAAGCTTCTTATCCAGTTGTTGATTTCACCCCTAAATTCGTACCACTTGTTAATTTAGTGTGGTTCTTGAGCTCCAACATCTCCTTTTTTTTATAATTTTTTAAAAACTAAACATCACTATTTCTAAAAATCTACAGCTACCTTAAATTATAAATCTATCTTAGTTGGTGCCCTAACTATTCTACCCCTACTAGTTCTTTTTAAATTTTGATAATGTTCATCATCACATTCTGTCTTGCTCTCACAACTATCATGATCAATTTCTCTAAAATTCACAAAATTGTTCTCTTGCTCGCTTGAATGTTCACTTTCACTATCACTTAACTCCAAAAAACACTTTTTACCTATACCTCCTTCCTCTTTCACATAAAAATATTCTTCAGTATCATTTGTGTCTTTCACATCCTGCTGAACAACTTTTATAAAAATCCAATTTCTTATGTATACATATAAACCCATTATCAGTTTTTACTCCATATGACCTATCTCTAAGCTTTTCAAGAATTTTCCCTTGCACCCAAACGCCATAAACGGAAATTGGTTACCCATGATATTTGGATAAAATATAAATGTGATATTAATTTTTTTTTTTTTCAGTTTTCAATATTCCATGATGTGTTATTTGACAGTTTTAGCTTATGTAAATTCTGAGTTGAAAAATTGGGAAAAAAATACAGAACTGTCAAAACCTGTCATTTATTGTGATAGGAAAAAATATTCATGTCTGGTTCTTTTTTGTTTGAAGGTAGTTTATTGGTAATAAAACATTAGGCAAACTCATAGACATCAAATTTTGGCAGGAGTCAAAATCTAAAACCTGGGTATAATGTTTTTTTAAGCTTCATAATAGATAAACATAACTTAAATAATTGGAACAGAACTAGAGTTCAGTTTTTTTTTTCAATTAAAGCTAATGTCAGATTCTGACAGCTGTCAATTGGATGTCTATACCATTGATCTAAAAAATAAATGGATAAGCAATTCATACGGCTTGATTGGCAAAATTTGTGCGAAAATTTGGGGTCAATATTCTATGAACAGTTGTGTAACGAAACAGCCTAACGCCTGCGCATTGTCTTATCTTTCGAACAACTGTTCTAAATTTTGAAATTCCTTCATTCTCATTGGCCAGATTTTATGCACACACAATACATGTATAGTATTTTTAATACCTATTTAGAAGTACCTGTCGTTTTACTGACAAAACGTATGTCGCTTCTTGACACACAAATAAAATTAGGTTAGGAATTTCCTATTTGTGGATGAAATTGACGTTCGTTTTTGTTGGTAATTTTTTGTTTCATCTGATTCGTGATTGATAAATAAGGATGAGGTTATTCTAAATGGGTATTACAAATACTATATCTACTGCGCACTCTCACAGCTGTCCCAGTCAGTTGTTTTTGTTGAGATTTTGATCTCGTAAATTAGCAGCATTAAAAGCGTTCTTTGTTTATCCATTTATTTTTGAGATCAGTGGTCTATACGCTTTGTTCAATGTTTGATCACCAATGAACTACCTTCAAACGAAAAAGAACCAAATTGGAATCTTTTTTTACTAAAACAAATGACAGGCTTTGACAGTTCTGTTATTTTTTTTTCTCCAATTTTTCAACTCGGAATTTACATAAGCTAAAACTATCTAATGACACATCATGGAATATTGAAAACTGAAAATTATGAGTGCTGCCTTGGCAGGGTTTTGACAGACGTCAAAATGGTTGACATTTTTCGATTTTTCTTGATCGACTTATTAGGAATCGATATTTGCTTCATCGAAATCTGCCATCTAGTTACCCTATTTTTGAATATTAGATTCCAATATTTGACAGCTGATACCGCCTCACCTGTTATATATACAAGGTTGCGCCCCTGGTAAAAAATGTTGCTCACGGCATTTCTAATAACATATTTAAATTTCATCCAAATATCACAGGGTCCTTTCTTGACATCAACAAATTATCTGGGGAAATATTGTCAAAATACAATAAAACTAAATATACAGGGTAAGTTACTAAGCGCGCGGTCGTCCATATCTCCTATACCAACGGAGATTGAAGAAAAAACTAAATATAAAACTTGTAGATAAACATGAGTACTACATTCCTAAATTATTTTCCAGTATACAGGGTGGCCTAATAACTAGTAGTGACACAAATTTATGTTTTTTTAAATGACTTTCTCTGTATATTATGACATTTCTGGATTCTGCGGAAAATTTTAGACATATTTCATTTCCAATGTCATATACCTATCTTCAACTGTTTTGGAAATATTGACAGTTGAAAATTGACTTTTTTGCTTCTTTGACAGACTGTGAAACCTAAACGGTTAATTTTAGAGGAAAACGGATTTTACATTCCTGTCTTAGATTTTCATAAGCTATCATTTGACACCAACTTTGAATTTAACCGAAGATTAATAATTTAGGCGGAATTTTTAATCATGGATTAAATTCGAGATTGGTGTCAAATGATAGTTTATGAAAAACTAAGATAGGAATGTAAAATCCGTTTTCTTGTGAAATTAACCGTTCAAGTTTTACAGTCTGTCAAAGATGCAAAAAAGTCAGTTTTCAACTGTCAATACTTCCGAAACAGTTGAAGATAGGTATATGACAGTTTACATAAAATATATCTAGAATTTTCCGCAGAATCCAGAAATGTCATATTATACAGGGGGTCATTTAAAAAAACATAACTTTGCATCACTACTAGTTATTGGGCCACCCTGTATACTGAAAAATATTTTTTTTTTTTTTTTTTTTTTTTTTTTTTTTTATTTTTTTTTTTTATTTTTTTTTTTTTTATTTATTTATTTATTTCAGACCTCAAAACAGTTTAGAATAAACTGGCACCGAGGCCTAGGAATTTAGGAATGTAGTACTCATGTTTATCTACAACTTTTGTATTTAGTTTTTTCACCGATCTCAGTTAGTATAGGAGATATGGACCACCCTGTATAACATATTAAAATTACAATTACATAATATATTTAAGAATCACAAACATTAAAATCAGAACAAATCTAGAGACACTAACATGCAGAATTTTAGCAGGTTCAAAAATGTATCACATTGTTTAACATTGCATCACACAAATAAAATGCCTGAAAAATAAGGTGTTGTTTTATTCTGACTTTGAATTTTTCTATTGGCAGGCCTTGCACTCGTTCAGGTAGTCTGTACGAGCTAATCAGTGGACTGTATTTTTAAAAAGTTATCAAAATCGATAAATGGCAAAACCAATAAAGGACTTACTTCGAAACTGCGTGGGTTTTATGCACTAAAATAATTGGTTCTTGTTTTATTGCCGGCAAAAATCGTTCTCATCTTTCGGACAGCGACAGCACATATTTTCGGCTACTACATCTCTCTGTCCTTATTTAATCAAGAGCGCACTCTTGCTCTCTTTTACGGTACCGCGCGAAGAGTCCATGGAAATGCCATTCTCACGCACAATTAATAATTGAAATTTACACTTCAAATTTAAGACATATATACAAGTTGCGTTTAAATTACCCAAATTACAATACGATAAAACGTAAGTCCCAAACATTACCGCCCACCAAAATACCGAATGCGTATTTTGTATAAAACAAAAAAAATAAATAAAAATATATAAAATTATAATCCTAATAAAAAAACATCCTGAACAAGCATAGAGAAGCCTACTGACCAGGTAATGGGCAGAGTTTTACCACCGGGCGCTGAAATAGGCCGCGAGCCGTTCTGACTGTTACTACCCTGCAAACCCCATCAGAGCCTGGATGTAATTTAACGACTCTCGCAAGTTCCCATTGTAAAGGAGGAAATTGTTCATTTTTAAGAACCACAAGCATATCAATCTTAGGTGGATCTGAAGCGGTATTCCATTTATATCTCTGAGACAGAGTATGCAAATACTCATCGCGCCATCTTTTCCAAAAGTCCTGACTCATACGTATCAATAATTGCCAACGCGTTAGGGTATTTAATTTGCAACTGGTTGAATCAAAATCGGGAAGTGCCGTGATCGGTTCCAATATAAGAAAGTGACTAGGCGTTATGGCATTCAAATCGTTAGGGTCGGAACTTATGGGACTCAATGGTCTTGAATTTAACATGGCTTCTATTTGTACTATAATAGTGTTCAGTTCCTCATAAGTCAAAATCTGATCTCCTATAATACGTACTAAATGAGTTTTAACCGATTTAATCCCTGATTCGGCTAATCCATTAAAATGTGGGGCGGCAGGAGGATTAAAGGTCCATGCAATTTTCTCAGCTTCAAAAGCTGACTGCATTATGTCTTTAATATATTTGCTGCTGGCAACAAAATTGGTGCCGCAGTCACTGTAGATATTCACCACCTTTCCTCGTCTGGAGATAAAACGCCGTAAAGCCGCCAAAAATGACTCTGAAGACAAATCTGAAGTGACTTCAAGATGTAAGGCCTTTGTACTACAACATACAAATAGACATAAGTATGCCTTCAAAGTCTTACAACCTCTAGTACGATTGGGAGTTATTAGAAAAGGCCCGCCCATATCAACACAAACATGAGAGAAACACTTTAATTGATTTACGCGGAATGAAGGAAGATCAGCCATTAGAGGTATATTAGACGTAGGATTCACCCTAAAACACCTTAAACATTTTCCAATAACAGAGCGAATGGCTCTCTTGGGATTCAGAATCCAAAAGTTTTGCAAAATGAGAGAATGAGTGGTTTGAAAACCAGGGTGAAAATTGTCTGAATGTGTTTCCATAATAATTAACTCAGTTAATCTGCTTTGACGTGGCAGCAGCATGGGATGCTTGTAATTATACGCAACATCAGCATGTTTGAGCCTCCCACCTACTCTTAGTATACCTGAACTATCCAAAAAAGGAACCAATCGTCGTAACTGATTTGAAATAGGTTTGTTATTTGTGAGATTTGAAATATCCTCGAAAAAATATTCGGCTTGAGTTTGTTTTACCAATATCAAAAGAGCCTCATTAAGCTCAGAAATAACTGGATCATGAAGCCGTTTATTGACGGAATTCTTCCAATTGAAAGCAAATCTCAAGCAATACGCTATTATTCTCTTAATTTTACCAAAATTAGAAAATTTTGAAAGTAATGTAGCTACTTCTGAGGATGTGCGTGTCGAAACAAGGGCAAATGGCCTGGATTCGTCATTACAATCACTAATGACAACTTCCAACTTATTACAACGAAGTATGTCAGAATGCAGCCACGGAGGCCCCGCCCACCATAAGGGGTGATTTATCAACTCGATGGGTAGTAGACCACGAGATGCACAATCAGCAGGGTTCTCTTTTGTGGAAATATAATGCCAGATATTTTGAGAAACTTTTGATTGTATATGTGTAACACGGTTACTTACAAAAGTCTTCCACCTGTGAGGGAAGGATTTTATCCAAGCTATAACGGTTTTAGAATCACACCAACCATAGATATCAGCGAAGACAAGTTTAGAAGAGTAACAATTAATAACTTCCGAAATTAAGTTCGACAAGAGCACTGCCCCACACAGTTCTAAACGAGGAACTGAAATTCTCTTTAATGGAGATATCTTAGATTTCGCGCAAACTAGCGAAATAGCAGGAGCCCTATTTTTGCTCAACAATCGAAAATAGACCACCGCTGCGTACCCTTTCTCGCTCCCATCACAAAACCCGTGAAGCTCTACTGAGTGGTAGTCACTCGAAATTACTCTTCGTGGAACACTTATATTCTTTAATGTGGGTAATTCATTTTGAAATTGCAACCAACGATTTTCGACTTCTTGAGGAACAGATTGGTCCCAATCTATGCCCAATACCCATAAATACTGCATGAGATATTTGGCAAAAAAAGGTGTCTAATGTCGGTAGCCACGTTAAACCTAAAATTTTTATAGCACAATCGCTATTATCAAAGGAATGAGGCTGTTGCTGACAGTCTGAGGGAGGCACTGCTTCTAGAATAGCTGGGTGATTAGAAGCCCATTTACGTACTTCCAACCCATTTCGACCCAATAATTGAATTAGGTCTGCTTGTAGGCGTAAAGCTGACGCAATAGAATCCGACCCAGTGACCAAGTCATCAACAAAGGAATCTGATTTCAAAACCTGAGATGCATCAGGGTAATTAGTTTTCTGATTCTCAGCGATTTGAGCAATAGTGCGCAAAGCCAGAAATGGGGAAGAAGACACTCCATACGTCACGGTGTTTAACACAAACTCTTGAACAGGGTCATTTTGTGAAAAACGCCACAATATCTTTTGATATCTTCTGTGGGCCTCCGTCACTAGAATTTGACGATACATCTGCTTAATATCGCAGGTAAACACTACGTCATGAAACCGAAAATTTAGCAATAAAGAAAATATGCTTTGCTGAAGCTTAGGGCCAATTAAAAGAGCATCGTTCAATGAAAAACCAGTAGCGTCTTTAGCACTAGCATCGAACACTACTCTTAACTTTGTAGTGGCACTATCTGGCTTAAAAATGCAAAAGTGTGGAATAAAATATTCTTGACCACTCGAGGACCCTATCCTAGATAAATCCAATGACATATGACCACGGTCCAAATAATCTTGCATGAATTCGGAATAGGCAGAATACAAAGGGGGAGTTTTTGATAAACGTTGCTCTAAGGAGCGAAACCGTCGCAGAGCAACATCTCTGGAATCGACAAATTGGGGATCACTTTGTTTAAATGGCAATGAACCAACATATCTACCATTTGGTTCAATAAAGGTTGTCTCAGTATAAATTTTTTCACATAAAATATCTTCGTCTGAAGGCAAAATTTCAGCTGGAATTTCCTCAATTTCCCAGAACTTTCTTATAGCCACATCCAAGGGTGACTCACTGGTAATAAGAAATGTACGAACACCAGTATGGTGAATATCAGTTTTTCCCATAATAACCCAACCAAATATGGTATTAAGTGCGACTGGCTTTCCGGGACCACCCTCAATTCGCCCTTCATACAGCAACAAAGGAAACAGGTCTGCCCCAAGCAACATATCAATCGCAGCAGGTTGATTAAATTTCTCATCAGCCAACTTTAAATTTGCTAAATGTGAAAAGTTTTCAAGTGAAATGGGTTGCGCTGGAAGATGAGAACAAATTTTGGGAACTGCCACAACCTCAACATTAAACGTAGATGAAGGGTCGCCAATAGGACTTATTATACAAGAGGCTAATCCTGAAGAACTTGTGGAAATTTCACCTAAACCATAAATAGGGAGGTGTGACTTTCTACGAGGTAAGCCTAATCGCATAAGACATGTATCCGTGATAAAGCTGGATTGACTTCCACTATCTAGCAAAACTCTAACAGTCTGCAAGACAACCCCGACTATCAAGTACTGCCACCTTAGCTGTTGACAAAAAAACTACGGAGGGAGACGACGTAACACTAGTAAATGTTTTAACCTGAAGAAAGTCAATGTTTTCATCAGGTGTAGGTTCTGACGGCATTGATGTGGTTTGTGGCTTAGCTGAAGAAGATAAATTATTCTTATTTGGTGGAGACTCATTGTTGAAATGTAACAGTGAATGATGTTTCTTCCTACAAATGGAACAACAATTGGGATCTGTACACTGGCGCGCAGAATGGGGGCCAAAACAATTTACACAGACATTCTTGTGTTTCAGCAAAGTGAACCTTTGATTTGGAGTTTTCTTCAAAAATTGTGAACATTGTTCCAAATCATGATTTTCGTTGCAGCTAAGGCAACTTTTAGGCTCAGGGGAACTGCCCTGGAGAAGAAAGGTAGAAGGACCTGGACGAGAAGTCTTGTATGGCAATTTGCTGGGGCTAAATGAGTTTTTTGTCATATGATTTCCTTGGGAAACCTTGAGAAACGGCTTTGGCGACTGAGGTGTAACAATCAACGCAGCAGAGTCCAGTGCTAGACATTGCTTATGCAAAAAATCTGTTAACTCCTTATAAGATGGAATATCGTTTGAAGGATCTTGCGGATTGAACTGTAGCTCAAATCGCTTTACAGACTGAGCATCAATTTTTTTAATCAATAAGTTAAATATTATAAAATCCCAATGGGGCACAGGAAATCCCAGATTTTCCAGTGCTTTTAGATTTTCATTAAAAATGTCCAACAAATGTCTAAGTGCTTGAGGGTTCTCACAGTTTATTTTAGGAACATTGAGAATCTCGTTCCAATAATGGGAACTTTGAGCTCTTTTATTTTGATAACGTTGGCAAAGTGCATCATATGCTATACAATAATTAGAGGCATTAAGTGGAATCGTTTTAACTATCGTTAATGGTTCACTAGTTAAAGATGTCACTAGATATTGAAATTTTTCAATGTCAGATAGATCCCGATTATTATGCACTAAAACTTTAAAAAGGTCTATAAAAGAACTCCATTCTTTGAGATTACCGTTAAAAGTGGGCAGAGATAATTTTGGTAAGCGTATATTCACATGTTTTGCACCCTGCAGACTTGAGGGACTTTGAGAACCTTCATGATACGGAGGAAAAATATTAATATAGAGTACCCCGATTGCATGAAAAACTTCGTCAAATGTGGAACGTACTACTTCCTCTTCATGTACCAAATCGTCAAAATCATCCAAGCCTGACAAAAGTCCTACAATACCTCCATGTATTTGATTAAAATCATTATATATTATGTCTCTTGATTTGAATCTTAACTTTAAGGAACCTGTTTTATTTTTATCATCAGGATTATCCAAACACTCTTGTGCCAACCTATATAACTCTTGAATTCGACTTATTTCGATATTACGCTGAGTTTGCAACTTCTTAATCTCTCTTTTAATTTTGTCGGCCATAGCTATGAGATACAACTTATAATATTCGCTTCAACCTATACTGACTCTAACTACCTTGAAATTCAGAAGTAGATATCAATTTTAATTAATTAATTAATTAATTAATTAATACTATTTGAGTTAAAACGTAAAATCTGTATATGTCGCCCTGGCACTCTATACCCAATAATATTTAAATTATAAAGAAATGCAAAAATGCCACACTAAAATTGTTTATTGCTTTCAATTGACAATGGTCTGATAAGGCTATTTTTACCAATGGTAAAAATATGCAGCCCAATTCAAGGTCAATAAACTTCTCCAAAACTGTGGAATGTTAGCGAAAATAATTTTATATTTACCGGCATTCAACCCAATGCTAAATAATAATTTAATAATAAATATTATCTAAACTTCAATAAATTTAATGAATTTCATATTAAAAAATGTTAAAATGAATGTGTAATTATAAATAGGTACAAATAGGTACTCAAACTGTGGTACCAATGTAATTAATTAAAATTCATTTTTACGCAACTTGTATATGAAAAAAGGTAACCGATAATGCGGCCGAAGGTACCAAATGTACGAGCTAATCAGTGGACTGTATTTTTAAAAAGTTATCAAAATCGATAAATGGCAAAACCAATAAAGGATCGACTTACCCCGAAACTGCGTGGGTTTTATGCACTAAAATAATTGGTTCTGGTTTGATTGCCGGCAAAAATCGTTCTCATCTTTCGGACAGCGACAGCACATATTTTCGGCTACTACATCTCTCTGTCCTTATTTAATCAAGAGCGCACTCTTGCTCTCTTTTACGGTACCGCGCGAAGAGTCCATGGAAATGCCATTCTCACGCACAATTAATAATTGAAATTTACACTTCGAATTTAAGACATATATACAAGTTGCGTTTAAATTACCCAAATTACAATACGATAAAACGTAAGTCCCAAACATAGTCTATTAAAGAACTTAATTGCCCAATAGTTTGGGCCATTTTGACTCTTTTTCAGTCTGTAGAAAGGGACCAACAGACCATCCTTTTTTCGGTTCTCATACTGGTGGTAGGTACTATTCGTCATCAGGTTCTGTATATAGATACCAGGAAACGTGAGAATTCCCAGTCTAGAAAAAGCTTCCCTGCAATCAGGGACACTTTATCCGTTAGGACAATTAGGTCATGTCCTACGGGCCACTAGAGGATGGAAGGCCAACTGCTGGCGTTTGTGATTTCTGCAGAAATAGACCTAATATAAAATATATAAGCCCAATATATTAAAAACATCGACTTGTTCAGTAGCAGGACTAGTATGTGTTCCAATACTCTATAATTCACACTGCACAAGCACATTTGGTTTGGCCAGAGTGAACTGCCTGACGTCACGATGCTCTGGCATCGCTCCGCTCGCTTCATTGAGCATCAATCCATAACACACCCTTAAGTCACCGAGTTGCGCTGACTTGTCGTCGCGTCATAGCACAGCACGGGCACGTGGAAACCACTGGAAACTGGCAACGACTACAGCAGGAACCTGTTAGTGTTTGTGCTGCTTTACCAAATTGTAAGTTTCTTTGAGCTTCTTCTGGAGCACCTAGGGACTTTAGCAGTGTCTTAAGGGTCCAGTGTACCACGAAGTCGTGCCTTGTTGTTGTTGAGCTTGTAGGACATGCACAGGCAACGTGGTACGAATTTTCCTTAGAGTTGCAACCCTTTATGCATCTCTTCTTCGCTAATGTATTTGATCCCAAGCCATGCAGCTGTTCTTCCGAAGCACCCATCAGTACACTTTTAGTCTTCAGCATCCACATGTGGTGATTGGTAGGCTGGGAACTCAATGCCATCATTTTCATTTAGGACGTTCCTACCATATAGCATGCTTATTTATGACCATTCTTGTTCCATCATTTGGTAGTACCTTTCTTTGATTTTACTGGATACTACTTAGCAACATTTTTTGTCTTTATATTCTGGTAAGTAGTTTGAAATCGTCTGAATCATTTTATTTAACCCCATAAAAAAGAACAATCACTCATGAAATGCCATACCAAATAATTGACCTACGGGCCAGAGAAAGGTTAAAGCGTCACTGCCTGCAATCATATCTATACCCCAGCCCTACTATAACCCTAACTGCCCTGCGTTGCAACGCGATAATTCTGTCTGCTTGCGCAGCTCGCCTCCACACTATTACTACATATGACATGCACGAGTGACACAGTGCAAAGTAGGCCATTTTCAGTATTTGTCCCGAAACACTTCCCGATAGGTTTCTTAGAAGGTAAACACTTCTAGCAAGCCTAGCTGATAGTAGGTCAATATGAGGCTCCCAAGTCAATTTTGAATCTAAGGTTACCCCTAAAAACCTCACCGAGTCTCTAGTTATGGAATCATCAATCTCTCTCAAAGCAAAAATTATATTATTCGTTTTTGATTCGTTTAATACCAGACCATTACCATTAAACCATTGTTTTACATCCGACTGCACGCCACACGCCATTTCTCTCACTTCTTTCAAGTTTTTACCAGTAGTCATAAAAGTGGTGACATCAGCAAAGAGATTGAAGCTTACTGAAGGTATGTTCGGAATCGTTTGTATAAATGAGGAAAAGAAGCGGTCCGAGCACTGAACCCTGGGGCACCCCAGAGGTCAGCTCCAAACCCTCCGATTGTGCGTTTGCAACCCTGACAGTCTGATATCTATCACTGAGGTAGGATTTTATTAAGGCAATCCTTTTTCCACTAAGATTGTAAGTTGATAGTTTTCTCAGCAAAGGCTAGTGCGAGACAGTCAAATGCTTTACTTAGATCACAGAAAGTGGTACTGGTATATTCAAGGCTTTCAAAGGCTTTCAGAAATCAGAATTGATGATGTAAAGTTGATGATAACAGAAGTTGTGCTTTTTTCTTTCTTAAATCCATATTGAGCCTCATTAAAAAGGTTGTTTGTTTCAAAATGTTGCATTTCTCAAAAACTTTAGAAAACACTGGGAGGAGAGATACTGGTCTATAGTTTCCTTTTTCGTCCATGTTTCTCGACCACGCGGCCTTGGAAGGATTACTCGATGTGCCTATTAATCTGTCATTATACGACACTTTGGCTTTCTTTATTTCTTTTCTATGTTCACGTCGTAACTTATTTCGTTCTTGTAGCATGCCTGGACTAGGCGTTATTTTATACAAGTCATTACTGAGCTTAACTTGTTCCCTAAGACTTCTCAGATTAAGGTTGAACCAATTATAGTTATTGTGTTTAATCTTATTTATGTAGGTTTTTTCAGGGAAAGCGTCAACGAAGCATTTACTGATTTTATTCTGAAACAATGATGTTTTTGTATCCTCATCAATAACAAAGTTTGAACGATTTTAAAACATTTGTAATATCCAGATTTTGAGTTAGGTTCTTCAACTGTGAACTGTTGTATCATGTAAGTGCTGTCATCATAAGTTAACCTTGAATACGTCATTGACCATTGGCTAATTTACGAACGAAAATGGCCGTTTTGGGCAGGATGGCAGCCGCAGAAATTCCTGCACTATTTTCGACAGTTTTGCTTGTTAGTTGGAAGCATATTGGCATTCAATAATTGTGCTTAGAACTTTTTGTTATTTATATTGGCATTTGTCGAGCTTTCTATTATTAGTGTTGTTGCTAGAAGACGAGTGCTTGACTAGAGCTTCAAGGGCCGAAAACGTATCGTTAAAAACACCTGAGAGAGCGTTATACAGTTTTTTATAGAGCTCATTTCTCTTATTTTGAAAAACTGCAGTCGAAGCGTGACTCAGCTTGGAATTTTCATTTTTGAGACCTTTGATTTCCGAGATGTGGTTGTCACACAGTCAGAGTCAGAGTCAGTATGAATTGCTTCAAGTGAAACTACGTAGCCAAGAAAATCAACGCGATGTTGAAAGAGTGAGCATTTCTTGTCATTTAATCGGAGGTTTGCCTTACGGATACCAGTAAATACTTCTTGTAAGTTTTGTAAGTGCTCATCGAAAGTTTTTCCCACCACTAACCAGGTAGATAAAGCATACTTTTCACGTAAGTTCTTGTAGTACAATTTCCACCAACCTCTCAAAAGTAGCAGGAGCATTACAGAATCCAAAAGGCATTACCTGGAATTGGTAAAAGTTACTTCTTGTGGAGAACGCTGTCGGCTCTTTGTTTTTTTTGTTAATGCACCATCCGCTTTTCAAATTTAAAGTAGAAAATCAATTTGTGTCTGCCAATGTCATAAGAATCTGTGGTCATAAGGTTATGGTCAAATCGACGCAAAATCGGGTAGATCCATATTTTTTTTGTTACTAGTACAAATTGGTGATGACCATGGACTTGAAGGCTCTTCAACATTTCCCTTTGCCGACATACTGTCTACTAATTACTCCACTTCTTGTTGTCTGGTTATGGAAAGTCTTCTAAGTGGTTGACAAATCGGATGAGCATTGGTTTCATGCTTGCGACTTACCAGTTTCGCCATTTTTCTCACAAAGAAACTGTCCAGCCTTTTCTAGTTCTGTAGAGGAAAGATGTTGCGAATTGTCTTGGAATGTAGCTGGATGATTTTTTTTTCTTTGATGTTCTTCATCTTCATACTTTGAAATCGCTATGATAGACTCATAGTTGGCTATGGCATCGCCCTTATTGATTTGAATAGTGTTGTGTCAGAAGTTGGCCATTCGGCATGGTATAATTCCTTGTCAGTTTACCAAAGTTTCTCTAATGAGGTATTTATGGTAAGTTTGGTGTGGTTGTACAAGTCCAATGCAGTGCCCAGAATCATTCTTCAACTGTTCACATATAATTTGTTCGCTGTTGCCTTTCATTTTCTCAGCTCGTGTAGCTTTTACAGAGACAAACTTTGGACCCTTGGGTTTGGACAGTACAAACTCTTCAGTGCCAAATTTCAGGATGTTGAGCTAGTTGTGGAATGCAAAACCATTTTGACTGATTAAGTCTATGCCCAAAGTAAACTCATCCTCCATAATTTATATTGTTTCTATACTTAGACAGACCTTCTTTGTTATATGGGACAATTTCGGTCTCTGGCTGAATGGTTTACTTCTCCCAATTTAATTTTTATGATAATTTAGGCATGTGAGATTTGCTCCTTCACAGTCGGCTATTGGATGGTCTTTTCCACATTTTACACACCAGATAGAAGAAACCCAATTAATATTCAAACATTTAAAACACAGCTATTTAAATGATACTGTCTTCTATTTTATTAATTATTATTTATTTAACTTATAAAGTATAAATTATTTCTGTTTTGTTCCAGGTATGTTCTAGAAGGATACAACGCCCTCTCGTGGTTAGCTCTAGATTCGAACACGAAAGACCGTCTCTCTTGTCTGCCGGTCCACATGCAGGTTCTCGTACAATTGTACCACACAGCCGCTGCCCTATTGTAAACCACTGTGTTGCTAGGCAGTCGCGCACTTATAGGCCAATTTTTGTACATTACCAAAATTGATTATTTTTTTTATCTTGAGTATAATGCACAAAAGAAGATCTCTTGAAATTGATCTCCCTTAAAAAAAAAACGATTTTTGAAAGAAAATACTCATTGATATTGTGTGTGTAAATATATATATATATATTTTTTTTAATTTATTTTGTCCCTCACAAAACTTATTACCGTCTTTTTTTTTTTTTCTTAATTTGTACAAAAAAGAAAATTGTGATATTATTATTATAATTTAAGTATGTGTGTATAAATACAAGTTATTATGTAATATATTATTATAAAATGAATCGCCGAAATAATATTATATAATATATTTTTTAAAACTGCCAAGTTGACACAGCGTTTTACAAAAAAGGTAAAGCAAAAATTAGGTTAGTGATCATGTGCTTCTTTCTTTTAAATTATTATCTCACAGTGTTATTGTTTTGTTTTATATTTTTTTGTTATTTGTTTGAAATGTTTTATACGAAAAACGACAAGGAAAGTCTTACCAAAAATACTAGATACGCACACATACACTTTTTCTCTTCCACTCATTTTTGATAAGAATTTTTTTTTTTTTTTGGCTCTCATAATTTAAATCATTTTTTTCTTAAATCTAATAGTTAGTTGTGGTATCCTATACAGGGTGTCCAGATAATAGCGTAAAAACACTATGTAGTGGAGGACCCTGTTGTCGGATCAATTTTTTCCCGTTGTAATTTAGAGATTTTGCAATTTTACTCAAAGGATCATCTACTACATAGTTTTTATGCTATTTTTCGGACAACCTGTATAAAGTGTATTGTATGTGTATTTATTTTTTGTTAAAAAGAATGTAAATAAGACAAGTAGTGTGCAAAAACACAAGAAGAGGAAAACAAACAAAAAAAAAATAACCATAGACTGAAACAGTTATTTTTTTGTTTTAATTTCATAGCTAAACAACAAGGAATAATTATGGTTTATTTAGCAAAAATAATCAAATTTTGTAAATAATTGAATCAAAAAAAGTAGCGAGATTTACTACATTAACTACTGCTAGAAAAATGTACTGGGAATGGAAAAATATTTACGAAAAATCATCTATTATTAAGGGAAATCGTTATCGATACATGTATCTGAGATTTGTATCCATGTTTCAACTTCTCCTACATGTTGAAATGAGCTCAGAAAACATCAGTTATTATGAAATATGTTATGCTTCTTGACTTCCTGAACATAAGTTCTCGTAGGCCCAAAAAGATCCTATGATTAGTTTCGGAGATACAGGACCGATAAAAAAAAAGTAGTACAAGAACAATCTCCAGAATCTGCTGGTACATTAGTTTAATTCATAACCAAAAATGACATATTTTTGGCATAACTATCTGCAAGATAAATTTACCGTTCTCTAATTCTATTAGTCGGGGGATAACTGGTTGACCAATGGGATTACAGATTGCTATTTCATCTGTCACATTTTAACTGTTACTGAAAAGCCACCATAATTCTCAACCCTCTAATTGTAAAATTGCAAACATCCCCACATACATTTTTCTTGCAGTAGCCAAAACTATTTTATCAGTAAAAATTACTCTTCGTCTATTGAATGTCTTTTTTTGTTCCAAATAAGTAGAAACTCCGAGTGAAATGTTCTAAATTTTAAGAGTAACCTGGGGCCAAAAAGTTAAATAGTAAGGGTTGCCTCAGAAAACTAAAAAGCAGCTAAAACGTTGTGAAAATCGCAAAAAATTGCGTCAATTAAAATAAACAAATTTTTTGTCTCACTCGGGCGTTAAGTGTTAAATTATTGATAATCAAATATTGTCTATTCACGATCTGTAGTCTAAAGGTACAGGTAAAATTTATCACTTTTTAATGCTATTTGATATGGAAAGGTGATAAATTTACCTGTACTTTTAGACTACAGATTGTGAATAGGATATACATAATAATATTCTAAAAGTTATTTTTTGTTTATTTTATTTGTTTGGCAGTATTTTTTTTTTTACCTCTCTTGTACTGTATAAATTATTTTTTCCTGTACGATTTTTTTGTCTATATGCATATAACTATTTATATACCTACTTAATTGTTTATTTTTAACACTTTATAAATAATTATTTTTTATTAAATTATATTTAGGATTGTTTTATTTTTTTTTTATTAGAAATAATTGAATATTATTTTTTTTTTTTGTAAATAATATAGTAATAATTGTTGTATAAGAATATGTCAATTTTTAGGGAATTGGGGAATATAAAGTTAGTTAAATAAATTGTACATAATTTTATTGACATTAGTTGAATTTAGTGAAATACACAGGAAATGTTAATAACTTTATAAATAATTATATACGTATTAATTAGGTATTATTAATAAACCACTCTATGAGTATAATTTTAGAATTTTATTTTTTTCACAAAATTCCTGTATGAAATTTCGAGTTGTTGTATTTGAAAAAGGGTTTTTGGTGTATTCACGTTTCTGAGGTATATGAGTACATTTATTTTTCGAACAATTTTCCATTCGAACCATTTCCCATTCGAACAATTTTTCTTTCGAACAATTTTCCATTCTAACAATTTTCCTATCAAACAATTTTCCGTTCGAACAATTTTCCGTTCGAACAATTTTCCGGGGATTCGACTAAATTTTGAATTTAGACAGCGGTATAGTGTTTTAATAAAATTCAAAACTATTTTAGGTATATTTTTTTATTACATTGAAAAATATACAAGATGCGAATAATTCGCCTTAATTGTTTATATTAAATAGGATTCAAGAATAAATAAACATAAACATTATTAATAATTAAATACTGAACAATACAAGAAAAATATTGTTTAACTACTACCTCCTCTCTCACTTTTTTTGTCATTTTTAAAGTAACTTACTACTAAAAAAGTCTTAGGTATACATATAATATGCGAGATTACAAGAAACAATTAAAAAGTAATAAGATTTCCAACTTCGTTGTCTTCTTTATCGCGTTGCTGGCGTTTCCAAATGTTGAAATCTTGAAGAATCGGCCTCCCGTAAGAATTGTGCAATTCCCTAAAAGTGATGGTGGTTTTTGGTTGGGGAGCCGCTGGGCTGGGTTCCGAAAATCTTGACGGATCGCCTAAAAATCAAAGACGATTTCATTTTTTCATTTCAACTAAAAATTACTTACCACTGGTATTGACCGGATTCCTTTGACTTTGAGGCCTAGGAGGAACAGCGTTTTCGGTTTTGTTGAATGGATTGTGTCTGGTCCTTGGGGGTGCTATTGGTACATTTTGCACTGGTAACGGAGTCTCTAAAGTGACATAAAATTTACTTTGGCCATTTTTGTAATAATAATTATCAATCGGATGTTCCATGCTTTAATTCAATATACTATTATACACTAAATAACTTCTCCCTGGTCCAATGACATGACGAATATGTAGTGTAAGTTAAAGTGGATGTTGCTCAGTCTTTTGGTTATTTAGAGCTATACCTAAAAGAAATATATTTTTGGATCTCACCTTTACAAACGATGCAAGTGCAAGATATAGTCGTAGCTAGTGAATTACTTTTTGATAATAGTTTGCATCATCTTAGTCATGGAGTTGTTATAAGGATCTTAGATGGAGAGTGTGTCAATGCATTGCAAATTGCAAGGATTTCTACGACTGTAAAATGCTAACTTCTTCAACAACTTTTTAGCTGGTGTTGACTAGAAGCAGTGCTTGCAAAATTTGGATATGAATATAGCTTTAGATACATTTATGAGACTTTGGATGTAAGTGGGTATCGCTTATTTTGTACCTATCAGAAAGTACAAGTCTGGCTCTTTTCCTACATGGTTCTCTTCAGAGTTGAAATATATTTCTGTATTGATTCTAAATGCCTACATATTGGCCAGAATAACCCTAAATTGAATTACTTTTTTGAACAGTTTCAAATAACACCTGTCATACAACAGAGAGATCTAGAAATCACTGTAACCCGACTTGAAATGGGAAACTCACATCACGCAAATGACCAAAAAAGCCTAAATGATTTACCTCATACAAAAATCATTTAAACACCTCTCCAAAGATATGATACTAAAGCTACATAAATCATATGTCAAACCAAGAGTGGAATATGCACAAACTATTTGGAATCCTATGCTAAAGACATAGAGCAAATTGAGAGAGTACAACGAAGAATAACTAAGCTGCCTCCAGACCTTCATGAACTGCCCTATGAGGAACGATTAACCCAGCTAGACCTAACCACCCTAAAAGATAGAAGAATGAGGGGAGATCTCATTGAAAATTTTAAAATAATGAATGGGCACTATGCATGCGACTTAACAGAGATCTGCCACCTCAACCAAAACACCAATCTCAGAGAACACAATCTAAAGCTCTGCAAGGAGAAATGTAACAAGCTAATGAGAAGAAACTTTCTAACAAACAGGGTGGTTTATCTCTGGAACAGTCTTGATAACAACACTGTCACGTCAACAACAAAAAACCAGTTCAATAACTGTTTAGACCAAGAAATGGAGAATCAAAGCACAACGTTTTTTGTGCACTATACCTTATGAGGCAACCAAGTTTCAGGAGGACTATTAAGACCGCAGAGGCTCTTTTGGCAAGAGTAATGCATAACTTCCAACAAATCTCTAATCTTTAAACAACTCAAATAGATTTAGCAGTTTCATCAGATTTATTCCGTCTACTGCAGATACCCCTATTAATAATAATAATAATAATAATCTTACAATTCAAAAAAAAAAAAAAAAAACATAGAACCTATGTTGTATGCAGTACTTAACAACCTACGTTGAAAAAATTGTATGAATTAGTTGATAGCTAAATGAAGGACTTATATACGGGGTGTCCACTTATTGCGATATCGGACGATATATACTTACAGGGTGATGCAAGAAAAAAAAAATTAAATTAGAAAGTTGTTTGGGCCGGCACGTTGGTTCTTGATCAAGGACGTGAGAGACGGCCTACTCAAGCCAAGCAACGCGGTGTCGGGTTGGAGATTGGATGGGTGACCGCAGTAGTACGGGATGGTGGGTCGACTGCGCTGCCGCCAATCATCTGATCTCCAAGTATGAATGAGAAGGAGTAAAGCCCATACGAATGACATACAAAAAGCCTATAAAGGCTGCAGTGTAGAGTATGGGCTCGAAAGGGTGAAACCAAAAAAAAAAAAAAAAGTTGTTTGGGGCCAGTTTCACAAACAATGGTAACCCAACAGTAACCACAAGACAAGACACTGATAACCTACAATATATCTGTTTCATAATGTGTGGTTTAGCTAAAACCATTGATCAACCTTCAGAGTATTCAATGTAGTCAACCCGTAACTATGGATTTGATAACCAGTGCAGGGTACCACAAATTGTGAAACTGCGCCTGAATAAGTACTGTAGTCCAATAAATTTTCACCATCTCGAAATATTTAATATAAGTTAGTTTTAAGATTGAAAATGTATTGAGTAGTAATGCAATTTATTTTTGCATAACAAGTCCCGTAATTGAATAAATAAATAAAATAAATTTGCATTAGCCGGCCCAGCTCACGAATTTTGTATACCGTGTCGTTTGTGCTGCCCTGTATGGATTGCATCACATGTGTCTCCAATGTGCACAAGAGATTATGCAAAAAAAAATCGAAAAACTCAGACATTGGTATAGTAGATAAATTGATCAAAGAATGTTTCATGTTCGGAAATAATTAAAGCTGTTTAACAAGAACTGTCTTTAGAGATCGTGAACCAAGCTATAGGAAACTATGGATAGCAAAATGCTCGGATCGAAAACCAGATCAAGGAAACATCAAGTAGGAAAACCAATGAAATCACAGAATTTTTCCAAAACTTCGAAGAGCAAACTAATAGTATATTCTTCAACGAGCATAAAATGACTCGAATGATTTTAATACTCGCTTTCGGCTCGTGTTTAAATTTTTATTCTTTTTTGCATATCAATCAAGTGGTATCAAGGCTGAATCACTTTTTTGTCTCTGGCTTTACTCCTAATACACAGGAAGAAGAAATCCTCAATTTTGTAAGACAAATTGCCTCAAATGAAACATATGAGTGTGAAAAACTACTGTTCAATCACAGCAACAGAGTGGAATCATTTAAAGTAGGTATCCGTTTCTACTTGAAAAATGATTTTCTAAACCAGCAAAGGTATTCTGGTGAGTGATTTTTTTAGAGAAACTTGTAAGCCATTACAATACACATACAAGCTTGATAAAGAATATTGATAACATTTCATTTGCTATTTATTGTCATAAACCATTAATAGTTTGTCTATCAGAAACTTATGTACGAATGAGATTAGTCAACATGAAATCTCAATTAACGGGTATGACTCATGACATAGTAGTATGTAGTACAGGGTGGCCCAAATTCGAGCCTCATCATTGGGACCTCGGTAACCGTAAGAAATACGGGGTCAGTTAAGTTATGGCAAAGTTGCGCAATTTTATGACCAATAGAATGCCGTTTTGAAACTAGAAAGATTCCGAATACTTCCAGAGATATTCAGAAAAAACCGAAAATTTGTAAAATCGTTTTTATTTTTTCCCGGGCTTATTTGAAAAGCAATTTTAAAATAAATGTCACTTCATCATTATCACTTTTTCCCCTTTAGAAGATGGTGCTACTAAATTTAAAATTCGACGTTTCGTCTTCAGGCGGCCATCCTCAACTTCCTTTTTTTAAATACGGACCTGGATTTTTTATTTGCGATTTTTTCATCTTTGGGCATCCTAAAACCGATACTGTTTATAATTTTTTACTAAAAAAGTAAAAAGTTTAGAAAAAATAAATTGATGATGATTCCAGAGAAACGAAACGTTGGATTTTAAATTTAATACCGCCATCTTGTAGAGAAGAAAAAGTGACAATGGGAATGTAAAATTAGTTTTTCACAATCTTTTTTAAAAAAAAATCAGGAAAAAATGAAAACTATACGAAAAAAACATGAATTCTTCGTTTTTATTAAATTTTTTCCTGATTCCATTTAAAAAGATTTGTCACTTTTTCTTCTTTACAAGATAGCGGTATCAAATTTAAAATCCAACGTTTCGTTCTTCTGGAATCATCATCAATTAATTTTTTTTAAATACAAACCTGCTTTTTTTACAGTGTTATTGAAAAATTATGAACAGTATCGGTTTTAGGATGCCCAAAGATGACAAAATCGCAAATAAAAAATCCCGGTCCGTATTTAAAAAAAGGAAGTTGAGGATGGCCGTCTGAAGACGAAACGTCAAATTTTAAATTTAGTAGCACCATCTTCTAAAGGGGAAAAAGTAAAAATGAAGTGACATTCATTTTAAAATTGCTCTTCAAATAAGCCCAGAAAAAAAATAAAAATGATTTTACAAAATTTCGGTTTTTTCCGAAAATCTCCGAAGTATTCGGAATTTTTCTAGTTTCAAAACGGCATTCTATTGGTCATAAAATTGCGCAACTTTGCCATAATTTAACCGACCTCGTATCTCTTACGGTTACCGAGATCCCGATGATGAGGCTCGAATTTGGGCCACCCTGTACAGGGTATCCCAAATTCGAGGGTGACCATTAAGATATCGGAAACTATAAGAGATACGAGGTCAGTTAAATTATGACAAAGTTGCACAATTTTATGACCAATAAAATGCCGTTTTGAAATTTTGCAAAATCATTTTTATTTTTTTCTAAGTCTATTTGAAGAGTAATTTGAAAATGAATGTAATTTCATCATTGTCACTTTTTCCCCTATGTTGATACCAAATTTCAAATTCGACGTTTCGTCTTTGGGCGGCCATCATTGACTTTATTTTTTTAAATGCGGATCCTTATTTTTTATTTTAGATTTTATGAGCCTCTGATGTCCCAAAATCTATGACGTATCAGAATCAGAGTACAAAACTAACATATTTCAGTGACGCCTCTCTCTGAACGCCCCCAATACAGCTACAGTAGTGTCGCGATAATCCGATCCCGCGATAATCCGTATGCTTCTGTAATCCACATCGCATTTTCATTCCCTTGATGTACTCTGCAATCCGGAGTTTACTTGATTTAGTAATCCGAATTCATTTACAAGACTGTTGAAAATAAAAACACAGGTTTTCACTTGTCGTTTTGTAACTGCGTTCAAGTGGATAGATAGTTTTTACATGTCTACACGCATCATTCAATATGCAGCGTCCTTCCTTACTGTGTGGGCTTTTTCAAAGAAAATGGCACCTATTAAACGCAAACACAAAATTAAGTCTCAACGAAAAATCAGCGATTATAGACGAGCTGACACGCAGAGTTAGTGGCAAATATTTAGCTGTTAAGTATGGAGTTGGGGCTTCGACCATCAGCGGCATTAAGAAAAAGCGGACTGTAAAATGCCTTAGTAATCCAAATAATTTGATAATCCGGATTGGTCTGGTTTTAATTGATCCGGTTTATCGCGACACTACTGTATTGATAAAAAAATAAGATAGTGCTGATAATGGACAGCAATCATTTTGAAGATGTTTACCTTCAATGTCGTCCAATTGCCTTTGCAATTCAGCCACCATCAATTTCATATAATCGTAGCTGGAGCACGCTAGAGCCTTCATCCACTGCTCCATTGTTTCCTGCGATTCCGCCCCCAAAACGTAAATCCTGTTGTTGGCGCCGTGGAAAAGAATTTTGAAGCAAAACTGATCTTCCTCTTCGGCCAATTCTATTTAAAAACAAAGAACATTTTGGGACTGGGAATAATATTACTCTTGAATCTTACCTATGGTGCATCCCTCCAAGATTATCACCCCCAAAGGCTCTTTGTCGCCTTTTTTATCGAAATAAAACAGCAAGTTGCCTTTGAGGACGAAGTACCGCCTCTGGAAGTTTTTGTTCACTTCGCCCCTTTTGTTCAGGAAGCCTTCTTTGTCTACCGGGGTGGCCGACACCGCATAAGCACACAAATTCTTCTCGTTGATTTTCATTTTAATGATAATTTAGTATTTGAATTGGGGAAATTTTTAAATGAAAATTGGCTCAAACTCAAAATAATAGAATGGATATGACTATGACTACGACTGACTAATTTGTGACTAATGAGATGTGGGGTTATAGTGTTGTCAAAACAAAAAATTCAATATGGCGCGGCGGCCAGCAAGTTTGTTTTGAGTATGTGTTTGGATGAATATTAATTTGAATTATTTTGCTTCGAGTCATTGGCGTAGCCAGGATTTTGTCTTGTGGGGGGGGGGGGGGGGCAAATTTGCAGGAAGTGTTTCTTGCGGCCCCACCGCGATCCTTTTTTAGGTTTGTTTACGCTATTTTTGGGACTGTTTATTTTAATTATGAAGAATAGGGAATTCTCATAAGAAATAAATATGGCTTAGGTATTTTGTTTTTATGGTGCACACCTTTGTGTAAAAGATTGAATATGAGCAGTTTTGTTATAGTCATATGACAATTATTAGTTTTAAATTGAAAAGTTTCGCGCGGAAAAGTTACGTTTAACATGGCCGCTTCCAGTGACGTCAACTGTTCGTAAACTAAGGTTAAGGGTAGTTTACACTGATCGTAAATCCACGGTCCACACTTTCGTGGTTCACTCTTGAATCGTGGAACGATTAGTCCACGATCAGCTCACGTCACGCCACGACTGATATTGAACCACCATAAACGGGTCTATAGAGGGAAGATTGTCAGACTGCGCTTCTGTAAATCCTGTATCAACCATGATGAACTATTTGCAACACAAAATGTCACAATATGTCATTAAATACGGAAATACCTCATAAATAACCGCTTTCAAGTTCCAATGCAGTCGAAGGTTCGCTATAAGCGATTCTTTCCGACAGTTTGCAAAGTGTCAAAGGCTCTTGTGAGAACAGACCTTAACGTTGTGTTTACAGACAGTTGACGTCACAAATTTCACCATCTTCGCGCCAACGAAAATCATTTGAAATTCAAAATAATTTTTTTCTACGAGCATGCGGGAAATGGCTCTTCCCGCACGATTTGCTGTGCGGAAAGACTTTCTTCCCGGAAGAGTATGAAATAATCATTGTGACATGGAATTGTTTGTATTGTTGATACACCTATACCTGTACCTTTACCTTTTTATAAATACCTTTTAATACATTTTTAATTCTACCTTCTGCATAATCGCGTTTTATTTAAATTGAACTCTTCGTAACATCAGCTTTATAGTATGCTCGTAGAAAAAATATAGTTCCTAACTCTTGCGGGAAGAAATTTCCTGCACTCGGGCGCTTCGCACCCTCGTGCCGGAAATTTCTCTTCCCGCACTCGTTAGGAAAATAGCTATTTTATTTCAATGAGGACATAAAACAAAAAAAAAACATATACATTTTATATTTGAAAACATAGGCAATAAGAAAAAAAAATGCTTTGAAAAATATGATTGTTCCCTATTATACAGGGTATCCCAATAGAACCGGAACGGTCAAATATCTCAGCAACGGCGTGACATAACGGTATAAAATTTGGTATACGGGGGTTTTTAATAGTGCCGGATCTGAAAATAATATTTGCAACGTTGCCGGTTTTATAGTTTTTCCGATAAATCTCTCAACTTTATTTTTTTAAATGCAAATGCTACAGTAATTTTTTTCTCAAAATGTTGGTCAAACCAAAGTGTTTCAATCCCAAAATATCAAATTTATCTTTCGTGGTTTTTAAAAGACATGGCAATACTGCATTTCCATTTAAAAGAACTGGAATGGTAAAATATTTTAACAACGGCTTAATACAACGGTATGTCATTTGGTATGCAGGGGTTTTTGAAAGTGCCGGATCTAAAAATAATATTTGCAACGTTGTCAGTTTTACAGTTTTCCGATGGATCTCTCAACCTTAGTTTCTTAAGTGCAAAAGCTATGGTAGTTTTTCATTTAAAAGAACTGGAATGGTAAAATATTTTAACAACGGCTTAATACAACGGTATGTCATTTGGTATGCAGGGGTTTTTGAAAGTGCCGGATCCAAAAATAATATTTGCAACGTTGTCAGTTTTACAGTTTTCCGATGGATCTCTCAACCTTAGTTTCTTAAGTGCAAAAGCTATGGTAGTTTTTCATTTAAAAGAACTGGAATGGTAAAATATTTTAACAACGGCTTAATACAACGGTATGTCATTTGGTATGCAGGGGTTTTTGAAAGTGCCGGATCTAAAAATAATATTTGCAACGTTGTCAGTTTTACAGTTTTCCGATGGATCTCTCAACCTTAGTTTCTTAAGTGCAAAAGCTATGGTAGTTTTTCATTTAAAAGAACTGGAATGGTAAAATATTTTAACAACGGCTTAATACAACGGTATGTCATTTGGTATGCAGGGGTTTTTGAAAGTGCCGGATCTAAAAATAATATTTGCAACGTTGTCAGTTTTACAGTTTTCCGATGGATCTCTCAACCTTAGTTTCTTAAGTGCAAAGCTATGGTAGTTTTTCATTTAAAAGAACTGGAATGGTAAAATATTTTAACAACGGCTTAATACAACGGTATGTCATTTGGTATGCAGGGGTTTTTGAAAGTGCCGGATCCAAAAATAATATTTGCAACGTTGTCAGTTTTACAGTTTTCCGATGGATCTCTCAACCTTAGTTTCTTAAGTGCAAAAGCTATGGTAGTTTTTCATTTAAAAGAACTGGAATGGTAAAATATTTTAACAACGGCTTAATACAACGGTATGTCATTTGGTATGCAGGGGTTTTTGAAAGTGCCGGATCTAAAAATAATATTTGCAACGTTGTCAGTTTTACAGTTTTCCGATGGATCTCTCAACCTTAGTTTCTTAAGTGCAAAAGCTATGGTAGTTTTTCATTTAAAAGAACTGGAATGGTAAAATATTTTAACAACGGCTTAATACAACGGTATGTCATTTGGTATGCAGGGGTTTTTGAAAGTGCCGGATCTAAAAATAATATTTGCAACGTTGTCAGTTTTACAGTTTTCCGATGGATCTCTCAACCTTAGTTTCTTAAGTGCAAAGCTATGGTAGTTTTTCATTTAAAAGAACTGGAATGGTAAAATATTTTAACAACGGCTTAATACAACGGTATGTCATTTGGTATGCAGGGGTTTTTGAAAGTGCCGGATCTAAAAATAATATTTGCAACGTTGCCAGTTTTACAGTTTTTCAGATAAATCTTTTAAATTAAATGCGTCGCTATGGTAGTTTTTCATTAAAAATGTTGGACAAACCAAAGTCTAAATTATTAAATTTTTCTTCTTCGAATTTTTAAAAATATGGCAATAATGCATTTTCATTTGAAAGAACTGGAACGGAGAAATATCTCACCAACGGCGTAACATAACGTACCTAATATTATTAGAAATTATTTACTTGAGTGTTTAAGGGCCGATATTATAAAACACTGAACCGATGGTTGAGTTTCAACCTTCGGTTGAATCCTATCAATTTGCATTGAGTCGACTGAAGGTTGAAACTCAATTATCGGTTCAGTGTTTTATAATACCGGCCATAAATAATGGACCCACTGATCTAAAAAATAAATAGATAAACAAAGAACGCTTCTAATGCTGCTAATTTACGAGGTCATAATGGAAACAACTGGGACAGCTGTGAGCGTGCGCAGTAGATACATGTGCTGTGCGTGCGCAAAATATAGCCAATGAAAATGAAGGATATTTGAAAATTTAGAACAGTTGTTCGAAAGTAAGACACTGCGCAGGTGTTAGGCTGTTCCGTTGTAGAATTGTTCGTAGAAAATACATTATTGCCATATCTTTTAAAATGCGAAAAAGAAAAATTTAATAATCTAGACCTAAAAACATTCTGGTTTGACCAACATTTTAAATGAAAAACTACCATAGCTTTGCACTTAAGAAACTAAGGTTGAGAGATCCATCGGAAAACTGTAACACTGACAACGTTGCAAATATTATTTTTAGATCTGGCACTTTTAAAACCCCCTGTATACAAAATGTCATAACGGCGTATTAAGCTGTTGCTTAGATATTTTACCATTTCAGTTTTTTTAAATGAAAATGCGGTATTGCCATACCACACAAGAAAAATTTGATATTTTAGGATTGTAAACACTTTGGTTTGACCAACATTTTAAATAAAAAACTACCATAGTTTTGCATTGAAAAAACTAAAGTTGGAGAGATTTATCGGCAAAACTGTAGAACTGGCAACGTTGCAAATATTATTTTTAGATCCGGCACTTAAAAACCCCTGTATACCAAATATCATAACGTTGTATTAAGCCGTTGCTAACTGTATTTTACCATTTCAGTTCTTTCAAATGAAAATGCAGTCTTGCCATATCTTTTAAAAACCACGAAAGAAAAATTTGATATTTTGGGATTGAAAACACTGAAAGAAAAATTACCGTAGCTTAGCATTTAAAAAAATAAAGTTGTGAGATTTATCGGAAAAACTATAAAACCGGCAACGCTGCAAATATCATTTTCAGATCCGGCACTATTAAGAACCCCTGTATACCAAATTTTATACCGTTATGTCACGCCGTTGCCGAGATATTTCACCGTTCCGGTTCTTTTGGGATACCCTGTATATAAAATTTAAAGGTCTTGGGGGGCAAATGCCCCCTTGTACCACCCCAGGCTACGCCAGTGAGTTTTATTATATCTCGAATGGACTCGGGACAAAAGCAATATTTAATATTTTAAAGAATAATTACTTCAAAAACTTATTAAAATTGCTAAAATAAAATCTGAACAGGATTAGGTAAAAACCCATTGATTGCAACGGCAGAAGCGAAATAAATATTTTTTTGTTTTTTGGTCTGTTTGTGGCCGCCACGCCATGTTGAATGGCCAAACATTGACCTAACCTAACTTTATTGTTTTGTTCATGTATGCTATTAAAATTCATATAAACAAATAAAAATAATAACAAAACAAACAAAAACAAATCCTGATCCTGAAAAAAATGAGCCTCATAGTGTTTGTTATAACGTTTGCAGTGATAATTTACAGTATATCTTGGTAAGTAAACTAAATGTAATCGTCCTTCAAAACAGAAATCATTATAATCAAAATTGAAATGACAAAATACTACATAGAGAATAGATAATTCGTTCCGTTGAACTTTTCAAAGAATTGCGATAATAAAGCAAGATAGTTATTTACTCGACAAATGCGGAAAGTAACACTTTGCAGTCTACTTTACCGCACACTATTCCTTTGGAATACTCAGTTGATATCCTACATAATGCAGAAACTTTTTTTGGGCTTTCTCAATTTCATCAATCTATTGTATATAATAGGGAGACCATACAGGACAAGCATATTCAGTGACAAATATGGCTACTACAGGGTTAACATTTTTCAATTATTATGTGATTCAAAACTTGCAGAAGACTAATGACAAATCCGAGCAATTCAATTGACCTATTTTTTAGGTATTCTATGTGAGGTACGAATGTGAATTCTTCATTTATCATTACCAACTCATTAGACCGACACCACATAGCAAAGCTTTGTAGGTCTTCTTGAAGTTTTATACAATCACTTTCACAAAGAATATCCTTAAAAATCTTGTCTGTATACAATAACATTTGGATGAAACAAAGACAATCCTGCAGATTATTTATAAAATGGGGTTGAATGCTGTGTGCACGTTAAGCAATTAAGCAAAGGAAGGTTTTGTATATCGTGCAAATTTTATTAAGAAAAATCAGTGCAGAGCGCTTTCGGCCTTAGGCCATCATCAGTGCCACTTCGTCAGGTGTATATAAAAGAACTTGGTTTAAAAACAACGGTGCACATGGTTACATAAGGTCACAAACTAATCAATAACATGGATTGACTGAACAATTTAAAATTTATCAAAAAACCGAACTAAAATATTCGGGGGATGAACTATTTTTATAATTTTCTCAAGGAGGAATCCATCCTTTCAATTTTCCTTTTTGGAAATTAATAAATTCAACTCAAAAACAGACATCTAGACACTGATGATGGCCTAAGGCCGAAAGCGCTCTACACTGATTTTTCTTAATAAAATTTGCACGATATACAAAACCTTCCTTTGCTGATCACATTGAACATGGTTATCACATTGAACATGGTTATAACACTCGAAATTTAGATGTTAGATATCCTATACATAGATTAACGTTAACAGAAAAATGTCCACACTACATGTGCCTTAGATTGTATAATAAACTCCCTGATAGTGTCAAGAGAATTGAACAACAGCAACTCTTCAAGAAAGAAGTGAAGAGACTCTTAATAGACTTGGAGCCCTATAATTTAATAGACTTTTATAATGGTGTTTAGAAAGCTAGATATAATTTCTTTTTTGTTTGACGACGTTTCACTTTGTGTTACCATGTAAACAATGTTGAAATAAATAAATTAAAAAAAAAAAAAAAAAAAAAAAAAAAAAAAAAAAAAAAAAATTATAAAGCAGACGATAGATGGTTCCCTGAGGCACAACCGATGATACATTTATTATTGATGACAAATTTTTTAAAAACTCTTACAACCTGCGTTTGACCAGATAAATAAATAACTCAGTGGCGTAGCAAGGTTGGACGGGGCCCCAGTGCAAATAAATTGCAGAGGCCCCCCAGAAAATAATTCCTGAGTGAGATTATTCCTCAAAATTTTTAATTTACTAAAAGAGCGTTCAACAGTGACAACTTTCATCGGCAAAAATAATAAGAATGCCATATTCACTTGAGTTAAGTCACTTTCTAATATTCCAAATTTTTCAAGTATTAATTCAAAATATTGCCTGACGCTCTTGAGTCGTTCAGATGGTCCTTGGCTGAAGTAATAAGGTCAACATATTGGGGTATTAGAGAATGACTGACTAAATCAGAGTACTTGATACACAATTTTTTTCATTTTTCAATGATTGTCGATTCAGAAGAAGTAAGAATAATATTTGGTTGTGGATAGTCAAAATAATCTTTAACATAATATTCCATTCCAACCTGTGTAATAGTTTACCAACTTCTTCGTCAATTACACGATAATAAATAGTCACTTTAAATTTGGTTCCACAGCTCTCAAATCTGTGGTTGTTCGCGAGTTCATCGAAATTTTTTTTTATTATGTCGCACTTGCGTTTTCTCTGGAAACACTGGATTAATATTCCACTTTCTTGCTAATTCCAATGCTTCACCTATAATTTCTTTGTAGGAATCTCTTAGCTTTAATACATTATTTCGAAGTTCTTTTAAAACTCTTCCCCTGTGAGTTTTCGCTAGTAGATATATTTCGTAGAAATTTTTGCGCTTTTACCAGGGCACCGAATTGGCCTACGATAGCTACGCCACTGAAATAACTGCTCAACACGAATCGAGTTTTATTATTCTAATAAAATAATACTTGATTAGGCTCGGTGGTATGAGTTCTGGATTTTTTGCTGTCGTTTCGGTACCAAATCTGCTACCGTTGTCGAAGCTTAGGGGATTGAAAACCTAAAAAATAAAAAAGGCAGAAAATTGTTCGGTTTTTTCGTAAATTTGTTTGAATACTCGAATTTGAGTTATCAATCAATTTCAATTGAGGTGTAAGTCCCAAAAAATGCAAGGTAATATTATAAATCCACCTCAAGCATACAGACATTTGTTATAAATTTATTATTATTATGTTATAGCTTTTGGAAGTTTATAAATTCTAGATCTAGGAAACCAGGATGTGTTACTTATAACAGAAGCCTTTGCACCTCACTTTGCACATTACTTTGCATCAGTTTATAAATCTCAGTCACCCACTTTGATATGCAAAATCTGAGGGAAAATCATTTGTAATGGGGTAACTTTTTATTCTCATCCATATCTGAAAATACAGTCAAAGATGCCATAAAAAAATTACTTAAAACCTCGAATAAAAGCCAAAAAATCTACAGGTGAAGATAGTATTCCGCCTTATATCTATAAGGAATGCTTTGATATCCTAGCAGCCCCATTGACACATATTTTTAATACTTACCTCCAAAATAGATCTTTCCCACTGTGATAATATTATGATTACTGTACATAATACTATAGTGGCACTGCAGCATGGTTTCCTCGATGATTTCCTTTGTGTTAAATCAACAGTAGCCAACCTTTCTGTATTTACATTTTGTTATGATCGTGATGAATAACTCAAAAAATGGACTGTATGAAAATGATTCACTGGAAAACTGGAGGACGATATAATTAAATTGTTCAGCCACGTTGAGTGAAGCTAATGACAATTTCATAAAATTAGCATTGTGACCATATTATTAATTAATGCTTGGCCTAGACACATATAATGCTTCTGAAGCAATTGATAGCAAAAAGCAGCTGGACACTATTTACCAAGGGATAAATCACCATCTCAGAATTGGTGCAAACAATTCCTCAAAGGGGAATTTTTTACGCATAATTCCTCAAAATTCCTGCAAATTCCTCCAAATACCCTGCCACAAACTTCTCCAAATACCCCACAAATTCCTCTAAAAAAAAGGAAAATTTTGAAACTTTTTGCATGTAAAGAGGAAGATGAGAACATCATTTTCCCAAAATTTCAAATTTTTCCAGTGGAAAACAGCAACATAAAAAATATTGGAAATCAACCTACAAAAACTGAATTGGTTGAAAATACAGTCTCACACATTTCAAAGTTTTCCTGGAAAACTAGTGAAGGGAAAATTTTGTAACTTTTTGCATGTAAAGAGGAAGGTGAAAACATTATTTTCCCAAAATTTCAAATTTTTTCAGTGAAAAACACTCGGAAAAACAGCAACATGAAAAATCTTGGAAATCAACCTACAAAAACTGAATTAGTTGAAAATAGAGTCTCACATATTTCAAAGTTAGCTGAAAACCTAGAAAAGGGACAATTTTGAAACTTTTTACATGTAAAGAGGAAGGTGAGAAACTCCATTTTTCCAAAATTTCAAATTTTTTCAGTGGAAAACGGCAACATGAAAAATCTTGGAAATCAACCTACAAAAACTGAATAAGTTAAAAATACAGCCTCACACATTTCAAAGTTTTCCTGGAAAACTAGTGAAGGAAAAATTTTGAAATTTTTTGCATGTAAAGAAGAAGGTGAGAAACTTATTTTCCCAAAATTTAAAATGTTTTCAGTGGAAAACAACGTCATGAGGAATATTGGAAATCAACCTACAATAACTGAATAAATTGAAAATACAGTCTCACATATTTCAAAGTTTTCCTGGAAAACTAGTGAAGGAAAAATTTTGAAACTTTTTGCATGTAAAGAAGAAGGTGAGAATATCATTTTCCCAAAATTTCAAAATTTTCCAATGGAAAACAGCAACATGAAAAATCTTGGAAATTAACCTACAAAAACTGAATTAGTTGAATATACAGTCTCACATTTCAAAGTTTTCCTGGAAAATTAATGAAGAGAGAAATTTGAAACTTTTTACATGTAAAAAGAAAGGTTAGAAGCTCATTTTCCCAGAGTTTCAATTTTCTCCAGTGAAAAATTACAACATGAGGAATCTTGGAAATCAACCTACAAAAACTGAATTAGTTGAAAATAGAGTCTCACATATTTCAAAATTTTCCTGAGAAACTAGAAAAGGGACAATTTTGAAACGTTTTGCATGTAAAGAGGAAGGTGAGAAACCCATTTTCCCAAAATTTCAAATTTTTTCAGTGGAGAACAGCAACATGAGGAATATTGGAAATCAACTTGCTTTTGAACACCGTGCAAAAACGAGCTATCAAGCTGATCAATGACCCCGCACTTACTCGTAACTTGGATGGTCTCGAACACCGCAGATCTGTGGGCGATTTATCTCTCTTCTACAGGTACTATCACGGAAAATGCTCTGAAGAGTTGGCACGTATGATTCCACCGAGAGTAGCGCCTACCAGGCGAACCCGTCAAACAGATGGTAACCATGAATTTACTGTCAAACTAGAGGCACCAAGAACCTCATTATATCAGAATTCATATCTCTGGAGAACAGCATCGCTGTGGAATAAACTCCCTGCGACGGTTTTCCCTGCAGGTTACAACCTGAACCGTTTCAAGACCAACATACACCGACATTTCCGCGCACTTGCCGCTTCTCGAGCGTGATAGGACATTTTCCTTGCGAGTGCGCATATCCGTAAAAAAAAAAAAAAAAAAAAAAAAAAACTTACAATAACTGAATTAATTGAAACTACAGTCTCACATATTTCAAAGTTTTCCTGGAAAACTAGTGAAGGGAAAATTTTGAAACTTTCTGCATGTAAAGAAGAAGGTGAGAATATCATTTTTCCAAAATTTCAAATTTTTCCAATTGAAAACAGCAACATGAAAAATCTTGGAAATCAACCTACAAAAACTGAATTAGTTGAAAATACGGTCTCACACATTTCAAAGTTTTCCTGGAAAATTAATGAAGGGAGAAATTTGAAACTTTTTACATGTAAAGAGAAAGGTTAGAAGCTCATTAAAATTTTCCCAGAATTTCAAATATCTCCAGTGAAAATTTACAACATGAGGAATCTTGGAAATCAACCTACAAAAACTGAATTAGTTGAAAATAGAGTCTCACATATTTCAAAGTTTTCCTGAAAAACTAGAAAAGGGACAATTTTGAAACTTTTTGCATGTGAAGAGGAAGGTGAAAACATCATTTTCCCAAAATTTCAAATTTTTCCAGTGGAAAACAGCAACATGAAAAATCTTGGAGTTCAACCTATAAAAACTGAATTAGTTGAAAATACAGTCCCACACATTTCAAAGTTTTCCTGGAAAACTAGTGAAGGGAAAATTTTGTAACTTTTTGCATGTAAAGAGGAAGGTGAAAATAGAATTTTCCCAAAATTTCAAATTTTTCCAGTGGAAAACAGCAATATGAAAAATCGTGGAAATCAACCTTCAAAAACTGAATTAGTTGAAAATACAGTCTCACACATTTCAAAGTTTTCCTGGAAAACTAATGAAAGGGGAAATTTGAAACTTTTTGCATGTAAAGGGAAAGGTTAAAAACTCATTTTCCCAGAATTTCAAATTTCTCCAGTGAAAAATTACAACATGAGGAATCTTAGAAATCAACCTATAAAAATTGAATTAGTTGAAAATAGAGTCTCACATATTTCAAAGTTTTCCTGAAAAACTAGAAAAGGGACAATTTTGAAACTTTTTGCATGTAAAGAGGAAGGTGAGAAGATCATTTTCTCAAAATTTAAAACTTTTCCAGTGGAAAACAGCAACATGAAAAATATTGGAATTCAACCTACACAAACTGAATTGGTTGAAAATACAGTCTCACATATTTCAAAGTTTTCCTGGAAAACTAGTGAAGGGAAAATTTTGAAACTTTTTGCATGTAAAGAGGAAGGTGAGAAGCTCATTTTCCCAAAATTTCAAATTTTTTCAGTGGAAAACAGCAACATGAGGAATATTGATTACAATAACTGAATTAAATGAAACTACAGTCTCAAATATTTCGAAGTTTTCCTGGAAAACTAGTGAAGGGAAAATTTTGAAACTTTTTGCATGTAAAGAGAAAGGTGAGAAGCTCATTTTTCCAAAATTTCAAATTTTTTCAGTTGAAAATAACAACATGAAAAATCTTGGAAATCAGCCTACAAAAACTGTATTCATTATTCTTGTGAATTTTTTAAATTTGACAATTTCTTCTTAATTTTTCATAAATTCCTCACAAATTCTCTTAAATTCCCCATAAATTCCTCCAAATTTCCTATAAATTCCTCAAATTCTCATAAATTCGGAGGAGTTCCTTCAAATACCCCACAAATTCCTCTAAATTTCTCACTAATTCCTTTAAATTCCCCACATATTTGGCAAAGGATTCCTAGGTGGTTTGTCCCTTGCTATTTACATAAACTGTGCAAAGGCCTTTGACAAAGTGGATCATCAGGTGTTGCCGAGTAAGCTTGTTGAATTTAATTTCTCCAAGGATGCATACCATTTCATTAAAATCTACCTTAAATCGCGAATGCAAAAAGTTCGAGTTGGCACTTCCCTTTCACAAGCTTTTCCAAGTATTTTCAAAATAACTGGAAAAGATTTTCGCCAGGTGTCTGGCAGACCACTGTGTAACCGTTAAAGGTTAATCTAGCTTATTTTATAAATATCCGACATGAAATAATTCAAAACTTAAGTAGTACATAGCAGTGCCATCTTGTATGTTGTTTTTATTAGTTTATAAGTATCCATTTCTCTTACTTGTAATTACCATTAAGGTGTTTGTATGAGTATCAATAAATAAATAAATAAATTATTATAACTATTATTTATTTACAGGATCCTTCCTATAATCCTATCGTGGATCTTCGAAAGAAAATACAAAATTCCTATAACCATAAGCAAGATCAGTTTCCCTTATTTAAAACTATGTGATATTAAGATATCAAAAAACGAATACACTATAGTAAGTAACCATTCAACACCACAGACACATTTTAATTTAAAAAAATAACACTTTTATTTGTAGCAAATCGAAGAAATCGGAATCAAAAGTAGCTTTTTAAATTCTGAACTCACAAAACTTATCACTTTAGTTGTTAAGGATGTTAGAATTAATAAGAGTTTATCTAAAAATAGTAGGGTTACCACTATGGAAAAGTCCAAAGAGAATATTTTGGATTTTAGAAAGAAGAAAGTGCCTCACTTCATTAATACATTTGCACAGGTAGGTATTGAGAAATATTTTTGTTAATAAAAGTTTTAATTGAAATAACCTAGTTTATGGCTGTCCATGTCTACAACATATCAGCAATCATCCAGCTGGACACTGAATGCTTGCTGCAAGTCTTACCGAAAGACTTGCACATTGACGGCAGCATTTTGAAGAATGCCAAATCGCTTTTGGTTACTTTGAATATCACCGATGCGTATGTGAGCGTACTGAAACGGTCCAGTAACAAGGCCAGGACCAAACTTGCAGAATTTTCTTTTGGGATCACTTTGGAAACTGTGCTGGTTGCCCAAGGACCACTATCTGTAGAGGTGAGAATTATAGATTCATGGTTTCCAAAAGTCAGAAAAATATCTTAGCACAGAACTTATAAAACTATAACTAATTGTGTTCTATTTCTAGAAATTAGACGTTAAAATGTCTCATAGTAAAGCTTCAATAAGAGCGGGCTTTTATTCCTTACTGCACACATCGAAAAATGAAAATCTACCAGAAATAAAACAACAACCTACGCCTGAACCTGAACCAATACCTTCTTCAAAAACATGGTTGTACAATAAATCCGAAACGGTTGTGTTTGAGAGTAAAAGCTTCAGCGAACTTCACAAGCAAAAACTTATAGACGAAGCAAAAGAAAACGATGACATTCTAGAAAGGATTTTGCCGATTGTTCCGAAAAATTGCTCGTTGCACATCGACGATACTTCGTTTAAAGGTTTCAGTGAAAACGGCGACCACGAATACACTTCTTTCCTGAAATCACTAGCTTTAAATTACCGATCAGTATCGCAAACCGAAAGAAAAGACGGCGTTTTGTTTAATTTCTATTTAAACAATTTCAGTTTGGAAAATAATACAGATAAAACAGTGGAACTAAAAAACTTTAGCATTGACGCTAAGTTTAAAAACAACATTGTAAACATTTATTTGCAACAAAACAATTTACTAATCACCTACAATCATTTAGTGATTTTCAAGTGGATTCATGCAAACTTTTTGAAACAAGCAAATAACACCTCTAAAAAAATAACCCCCAAAACTCCTGTATACTTTGATACCAAAAAACGCTACTCGATGCTTGAAGAAATCATGAAAAATATATCGATAAACTTTTGCGCTGAAATTTCCAATGTAGTCGCTGTAATCAAGCTGAAGGCCGACAATTCCTCTTCAATAGGCTTCAATAAACTCAGATTAATGCTGGATCAAGCTCAGGAAAGCAAAGGAACCAAATACGAATCTTATTTGGCCAATTTATTACTTAGCGACAGACATTGGCAAACAGAATTACTCATTGAATCTTTATGGTGGTCTTTTAAGGAATGGAATCACACTAAAAACATTTCTAAGGTAAGAAATATTTATTTTAATTGAAACAAATTAAATATTGGTATTTAAATTAGGTAATGCACGTTTGGGGCACACCAATTTATTTAGGAATGGGTTTGATTAAGTTTTGCACTTCCGGAAACCAAGGATTGAAACTGTACTCTATACTTGATACTTTGCAACTGGAATGGTCAATGGAGTTGGCCGATTACAGTATTTTAGCTTTCAAGTGAGTAATTTTAAAAGGTTGGTTTGTCATAATTTTTAAATGTTTCAGGTCGTTTTTGAACTACCAGTTTAAATTAAAAAAGTGGCTGAACGAAAACCCGCCGGTTGTTGAAACTGGTGCAAATTTGACTGCTAGCATGGTGATTACTCATTTTAATTGTTTTTTGCAGTCAAGAAATAAAGGTAAAAAGCATTCTCAACTAATACTAGTTTATACTTATATATTATATATTTTTTCCCAATAGAATATTTCGTGTCAAGATTAGACACGATAAGCATCGATACCACTAAAGGCATGTCCAGTTTCAAATTTGAAGAATTCAAAATATTCACTTTGGTCAATACCGGCGATTATTATACATGCATAAGGACCGAGGATATTTTAAATTATGAAATATTCATTAAAATCGCCCATTTGGATTACAGTAGGAAGGAGAACGGCGTGGAGTACAATATTTCTTTATTGGAAAATAGTGTGGCGTTTTGGTCGACAAATTTCCATTTGAAAGCTCTACTATTAATCAAGTAAGTTATTTTTCTAGTAAGAAGGTACATACCGACTGTACCTACCCTATGATTTAGATTTTGGAAAACTTTGAAAGGTCATAACTTTTTTTCTATTATAGATAGAAAGCTGAAACTTTCACTGAATTTTATCCCAATCAAGGGACTACAATCCCTGAAAATTACAGCTCATTTGCACTTATAGTTCCTGAAATAAAATCGTGTTAAGCAATTTTGGGTGATTTATCAATTTTTCAATTTTTCTGAGTGCCTTTTTTCATAGATTTCGGCTTCAAATCTGGGAATAATTTAGTATATGAAGTTCGGGGGATATCAAATGATCATTAGGACACAAAATCTCAACAAAAAAAAATTGAAATTCCATTGTTTTAGTAAGAAGGATGATTTAGATTTTGGAAAACTTTGAAAGGTCATAACTTCTTTTCTATTATAGATAGAAAGCTGAAACTTTCAATGAATTTTATCCCATTTAGGGAACTACAATCCCTGAAAATTACAGCTCATTTGCACTTATAGTTCCTGAGATAAAATCGTGTTACAATTTGGGGTGATTTATCAATTTTTCTGAGTGCCTTTTTTCATAGATTTTGGTTTTAAATCTGGGAATAACTTGGTGTATGGAATTCGGGGGATATCAAATGACCATTAGGACATAAAATCTCAATTAAAAAAAATTTGAAATTTGATCGTTTTAGTAAGAAGGTAGAGGTACCCTATGATTTAGATTTTGGAAAACTTTGAAAGGTTATAACTTTTTTTCTATTATAGATATTTCAGCGATTGTTATTGCAGTAGAGGACTTCAATCCCTGAAAATTTCAATTCATTTGGACTCATAGTTCCTTAGATAAAATCTTGTTAAGCAATTTGGGGTGATTTGTCAATTTTTCAATTTTTCTGAGTGTCTTTTTTCAAAGATTTTGGCTTGAAATCTGGGGATAATTTAGTATATAAAGTTCGAGGGATATCAAATGACCATAAGGACACAAAATCTCAACAAAAAAAAAATTGAAATTTCATCGTTTTAGTAAGAAGGTAGAGGTACCTTATGATTTAGGTTTTGGAAAACTTTGAAAAGTCATAACTTTTTTTCTATTATAGATAGAAAGCTGAAATTTTCAGCGATTCTTATTGCAGTAGAGGACTTCAATCCCTGAAAATTTCGATTCATTTGGACTTATAGTTCCTGAGATAAAATCGTGTTAAGCAATTTGGGGTGATTTGTCAATTTTTCAATTTTTCTGAGTGCCTTTTTTCAAAGATTTCGGCTTGAAATATGGGGATAATTTGGTATATGAAGTTCGGGGGATATCAAATGACCATAAGGACACAAAATCTCAACAAAAAAAAATTTTAAATTTCATCGTTTTAGTAAGAAGGTAGAGGTACCTTATGATTTAGGTTTTGAAAAACTTTGAAAAGTCATAACTTTTTTTCTATTATAGAAAGAAAGCTGAAATTTTCAGCGATTCTTATTGCAGTAGAGGACTTCAATCCCTCAAAATTTCAATTCATTTGGACTTATAGTTCCTGAGATAAAATAGTGTTTATCAATTTGGGGTGATTTATCAATTTTTCTTAGTACTTTTTTTTATAGATTTCGGATTCAAATCTGGGAATAATTCAGTATATGAAGTTCGGGGGATATCGAATGACCATTAAGACACAAAATCTCAACAAAAAAAAAAATTGAAATTTCATCGTTTTAGTAAGAAGGTAGCTAATTTTTCTTACCTACCTTATGATTTAGATTTTGGAAAATTTTCAAAAGTCATAACTTTTTTTCTATTATTATAGATAGAACGCTGAAATTTTCAGCGATTCTTATTGCAGTAGAGGACTTCAATCCCTGAAAATTTCAATTCATTTGGACTTATAGTTCCTGAGATAAAATCGTGTTTATCAATTTGGGGTGATTTTTCAATTTTTCAATTTTTCTGAGTGCCTTTTTTCATAGATTTCGGATTCAAATCTGGGAATAATTTAGTATATAAAGTTCGAGGGATATCGAATGATCATGAAGACACAAAATCTCAACAAAAAAAAAATTGAAATTTCATCGTTTTAGTAAGAAGGCTACCTTATGATTTAGATTTTGGAAAACTTTGAAAGGTCATAACTTTTTTTCTATTATAAATACAAAGCTGAAATTTTCAGCGATTTCTACTCCAGTAGAGGACTACAACCCCCGAAAATTTCAACTCATTTGGACTAATAGTTCTTGAGATAAAATTGTGTTGAAGAGTTTACGTACCTAGTCAACAAATATTTTATTAAATTTTCAAAATCAAAGTTGCAAGCAAAATAATTAAAATACGCATAAAAACCCATATTCAAAATAAACTTGCTTGGCCGCGACGCCATATTGAATTTTTATTTTGACAGATGGATTGGATTGCCTAATTTGGGGACGCTATTCAGATAGTTTACGGCCATTTGTTTAATGCATCCGAAAAAACCGAAAACCGAATTAGAGAGCTGATAATGCGTTAAAACTTTCAACCCACGGTCTGGGCCCATAACCTATTAAAAAGAACTGTAGTGACAGGTTTACAAGAGATGCGAATAAAAAAGGCATGTGTATTATTTGGCGTAACTAATATATCATTTCAACGTAACATAACTAATGAGACAAGCAGGTGTGTTGATAGTTAAAACTCCTAGAAGAGGTGATTCCGTATATTTCTAACATATAAAAGCTTTAACAGAATTTCAGCTCAAAAGGGCCTTGCCCTAGTATTGTTTAATATCCAGTCGGTTAGGAATAAGGTGGATAAATTAGTATTATTTTTGGAGTATTTGAATTTTCCTAATTCTATCCATTAGTATTCATCAAAAGCTTGATCCTCAGAGGGTATCTATAAGATGAGAAAACTTTGAAGCTTTTTCTGTAAAAATCTATTCCCTATTTGGAATAATTTAGTTGCGTAGATATTTTTTGAATTGACACACTGTATGTTAACTATTGATTTTTTTCCCTAGAGACATCCAAGAATTTGCTGACAATTTTATGAAACTCCTACCAAAAATCAAAAAGCCCGAAATCCACCCTCGTGATTTTCCTGTGAAAATTATCAACTGCAGTATTTATAACAAAGTGGAGTTTTACATAGATATCAATAAGGATCATAATATGAAGATTGTATTAGGTAAGTAAGAAAAAAATCTCTTCAAAATAAGTAATTTTTTTAATTTGGATTCATTATTTTTCAGATGAACTTTTGCTCTCCACAAACTTGCACTGGCATTTGGAAAAACGAAACACAAATCACATAATAAATAGTGTTACGATTGCAATAGACGACGCTGATATATTCGAAATCAAAGGCTTGTCCATTAAAAGGCTTTTCAAAGGCCAACCAGAAACGAGAAAAATTGTAATCGAACGCAAAGAAGCGGAATTCACAGAGGCCTTTAATAAAATCACTTACTTATTGGAAGTTGACTTACTAAAGGTAGTATTTCCGCACAAACACAATTACGCAGAAGCTGTACAGAATCAATTTTTGTCAATCATCAAATGGTTGAAAATCGTTCACAAAAAGGAAAAGAGGCCTGACGATCTAAATTTTCCTGCCGATTGGCTGATCAATGTAAGATTTTTCATTTTAGCCATAACTTGCGTATATATATTTTATTGTAGATTAAAGATTTTCTTATGGAAATGAGCGACGATCCGTTTGAAGTCAAACTGAGAGACAACTTTGAACTATTAGAAGACGAATACAACGAAAGCCTGAAACGTCAAAAAATGCTAAAAGAAAAAATAGCCGAGCTTCTAAAAACTCATTTGCACATGCCAGCAGGCAAAGTGGAAGAATTATATGCCACTTTGAAAAAACGTTGCGCAGACATTTACATTCAAAGATCAAAGTTGTTGTATCAAGCGGCACCTCAACGGACCAGATTGTTCGCTTGGAGCATGACCAACGTCGAATTGATGATTATAATGGATTATGGTCAAATCGTAGACTTGAAATATCATTTGAGATCGATGGATAAAGACACTCCTTGGCCTGAAGAAGATTTAAAGTTTTCCACTGGCTGGTGTAGGAATATCAGTCTAAGATGTGAGGAATGGAAATTTCAATTGCGCGATTTTCCTCAGCCGTTGTTGCAAATCAAGCAAATGTATTTGTGCGGTCAGTTGGCCGGGGCTGAACAAGTTGCGCCGGATAGGGGTAAGGAATAAAACTATTTTTGTATTTTATTTATTTAGTTTTGTTGTTCATCTGCTTCCGATGCCCAAGGAACCGAAAATGTCCATTACGACTCCGATTAGGTTGTAGATCCAATCCATTATTGTTGAAATGAAATCGTCCCAGAGTGATTTTTTGATTCTGATTAATACCTAAAAAAAAATAGAATTATTATTAATCATTCCAGTTAACTAATTATGTACTTGAATTGTAAAAGTTGTAGTTTTATTGATGGTGTTAATTTTCTTGGGTAGCTACAAATAAAATTGTGGAGGGGCAAAAGAGAGAAACAACTGCAAGGTTTTCATACATACATTTTTATTACATGACTCAACTCAAAAATCTTTATGTAAATTATTTCACACATAATAGGTTGAAAACCCCACTTTTCATTGACTTACTATTATATAAAAAAGAAACAAAAAATGTGTGCCCTTATGGGTGGTTTGGTCCAGGGGACGCGCTTTCCATAACAAAAGCTGAGCTCTAGGGGTAGGTGTTTTAGAGTAGTCAGAAAATGCGGGTTGGGTGCAAGAATTTACTGGGATTGGGATGAGCATTTTTCAGCTAAATTGGGCAATTTTGTTTATAATTGTTGGTCGAATTGGGGGTGTCTGATGGTTAATTAGACAAGTGCGATTCCTCATAGTCAGCGAAAGAGGAGTTTGCTACACACTAGTTTGCTGGCTAGTTGGAATTTTCCGAAGAACTGAGAATAGAAATAAGACCTTGTGACTGGATTTGCCACAGTCTCCTGCTTTAAACTAACGCTATTGGCGCCAGCGCCAAATCTCTCTTGTCTAATTTTGTCTCGACGATTGGATTTTAGCTGTGCATGGATGGGTTATTTTATTTGAGTGTGTGGTTAGCAGGTTTGGGATGGGGAAGGTTTTCATGGAGGTTCAAAATAGATGGGTAAATTCTTGTAAGGCAGTCCGTGAACTATGAGGGGTTGTCTGGATCATATCTTGTTCCAGTTAGGCTGCGTGTTAGAAGGGATCCTTGAATTTGATAGCGGTGAAATTTGTCGCTGATTTCGTCCAGGTAGTCAGACATATAAGGAATGGATGCTTCCGCATGCATGTCCCTCATTCTGGCTTACCTGGACTCTGACAGGACTCCCCTCAGAATGCGGTTTTGGAACCGTTGAAGGCGTGTGTGGTTGAGATGATGTTCCAAACAGGAGCCCTATAGGTTAGAATGGGTCTTAAGACATGTTTATAAATCAACAACTTATTACCTGGCGAAAGGGCGGAGTTAGGGCCGATGAGGGAGTAAAAAAAAGTTTTTGAGATACAAGTAGTTTAATGTTCAAGAAATACACACATTTTATATGCATTTACATCTACCTGTCACCTAGTAATACCACTAATACCACAGTTTAATACCATGATGGACAGGTATCCTCACGCTCAGGTGACAGGTAGATGTAAAATGCATATAACATGTGTGTATTTCTTGGACATTAAACTACCTGTATCTCAAAAACTAGTCATAGGATTAAATTGTGCCCATGGTAGCCATTGATAAGAAAGGTGAGATCTATGATATACTAAAATTTGGTTAAGTTTGACCGTGATCAGAAATCCCATAAGAAGTGTGCCCTATTTTAGGATTGAGAATCCGAATATCAGGCATCAAAGAGTGTGTTAACGTCAGAAATAATTACATAACGTTACAAATGGGGCTTGTTTTGCGTTAGGGTTCTACCAAGAAGAAATGCTGAAGATATTCAACAATTTGAATTGTAAAAAAATTGTTTGGAGAAATACATTTTAACTTTTTTCTCGCTTCCTAGATCACCGAAATGCAGAAGTAAATAATGGGTCATTTTCCTTTTTTTATCATCACAATACATATATTTACATTTGAAAAAAAAAAGTTGGGCTTTCTGATACTAATTTTATTCAATTTGAAAATTCCACCTTGTATTGATAGCTTATTGGAAAACTCTGCTTGTGCTGATTTCAATGATATAAAGTTCGATAGATTTATCTCTTACAGGGAATAAAGGCCGGTCCCACATTGTGGGTGAAATGAAGGCCGGACTCACATCTTTTGTCCTGGCGGACATTGAGTGCATAAAGGCAGGTTCCACACTGTGGGGGAAATGAAGGCCGGACAAATCAAATTTGAGAGATTATGGCTTCAACAGTTCAAAGGACACACTTCTTATGGGATTTCTGACCGCGGTCAAACTTAACCAAATTTTAGTATGTCATAGATCTCACCTTTCTGATCAATAACTACCATGGGCACAACTTAATCCTATGACTAGTTTTTGAGATACAGGTAGTTTAATATCCAAGAAATGCACACATTTTATATGCATTTACATCTACCTGCCACCTGAGCATAAGGATACCTGTCCATCCTGATATTATTAGGTATAGTTTTTCCAAAGTCAATTGGAACAAGGTGAACATAAATCCTAATTAATGGTAGTGCATTTCTTATGGAAATTTCCCTTGTGCATATTTAACTGGAAATTTACCTCGTAATTTTCAAAAATTGACAAGTGGAAATATCCCTGGTGAGAGTGATATTTCCGGGTGCAATTTCCAATGCGACAATGCCGCGCGGCGTCTGTCGGAAACCCACCTTTAGGTTGTCATTTTTGGCATTGAGACCAGCTTTTCCATTTAAAATGCATTGATGTCAGAAATCTGACAAAGTGTATATTTTTTGACAAACGCAATTTAAATGGGAAATATCAATAACAATCACCATCACAGAACACATCATCATAATTAAAATATTCGCCACAACTTATAATAAATAAACTTCAAACTCGGGAAATTTCCTATCAAAATATAACACGTGCATAAAATATTTCCTAAGGGAAATTTTTAAAAATTTGGTCTTTAGTCAATTTTTTTAAACAAAACCATTCGTGCATAGCGCCAAAGAAAAAATCCCTCACCCTTCGGGTTCGGGATTTTTTCAGGCGCTATGCACTCATGATTTTGTCAAAAAATTGGCTTCAGACAAAATTTTCAAAAATTTCCGGAAATATTTTATGCACTAGTTATATTTCTACTGGAAATTTTCAGTGACCAGTCAGCCACCAGTTGGTACCTTGTTCCAATTGAGTTTTGAAATACTCTAACAGGTACATGTAAATGCATACAAAATGGAAAAGTCTTCCAGAATTTCTATTAATTGAACCAATACTTGATGTAAATAGAAATTGGAATCTTGTAAAGTTTTTGTTAGTGAAATAACAAATCGGCCCAAGAGTTTTTTTTTTTAACTTTGGTATACTTTAAAGGGAGCGCCACTAGATTGCATGAAACTTTTGAAAATTAACCATGCTGTGAGTCAAAAATCTGTAAATAATGACGAAAATCTTCAAAAATCAACTAAACCCAATATTTGACATTATGAGTATCGGCTCAACCAATTCATGTTATAATTTATTTAAAAAAACAACCTTCAACAAATACCCAATACTAAAGTCCAATTACTGTAAAGTACAATAACAAATAAGTCCTTAAACTATAAAATCATATGTAACTTTTCAAGCTGGTCTATGTAACTGTTGTAAAAGCTTCATAGCATCTTGAGCTGCCTTTAGAATCGCATCTAGCTGAGTTTGACTTAAAGAAGGCCAGGGTACAGGTGGAATTTGGGCATTGGCCAATTGACGAGGCACCTGAATTCAAAACAATAATATTCATCTATGTCTAAGGGAAATTTAACATTGAAAGTGTTAGCACTTACCTTTATTTTGTATTATTATTATTGTTACTTACACTTTGTCATGCAATAATTATTTACACGCGCAATCAATTCCCGGTTAATTTTGGGTATGAAAAATTTAACTTACTCTTTGCTGGTCCTTAGCTTCTTCGTCACATAATCCAACATTGAGAACAGCAACCATCACAATCAAAATTACCAGCATTTTAATGGAACCCATTGTTTGTTTTAAAATCAATCTCGGTGCTTACACAAGCGATTAATATAGGCAAATAATAACAAACCCAAAATGGCTATGACCATTAGTAATGACATAATTACCCAGGAAGTGCTATATCTGAAAATCTTTATTGTAACTCAAATACAAAAAAGGAATATTATTTATAATTAAGTTTTATTGTTAATTGATTCCTATTATAATTATTGATTATTGTTTTAGCTACTCGTACAGTCATGGTAGACCTGGGCGACCCTTTCGAACCGTTCAAAGTGGCCAGAGGCATGCAACCCATGAAATTCTACTACGATTTGAATTGCGAAATCGAATCTTTCAGCTACGCTTTCGGGCCCTGCTGGGAACCGGTTATAGCTCAGTGCAATTTGAGTTTTAACCAGATCAGCGCTCCTTCTAAAGACCCGTCACCTCCGTTACTGTTTTGGGACAAAATGAGGCTTTTGATGCATGGTAGACTCACTATGGTAGTTCAGCAGATGCAAGTGCTGCTTCACGCTTCGTTGGATCCTTATAATACTACTGAGGAAATGGCGCTCACTTGGGAGAAAGTCATCATGGATTGGACTAATGGTAACTTCAGAGTTTTATTTTTGCTACTAGAGGGCCTCAATCTGGGATAAGATTTGATATTTTCCATGTTGTAGGAAAGATTCCTATGTTGAAAGAAAGCTGAAAAAGTTGTTTGAGGGCGTTTACCAAAGATGAGCAGCACTCTTTCAAAAATATAGGTTATAGTCCGTCGGGTCCCGGATTCTTGGAAATGTCCAAATTAAGGATGTTCTCCTTTATTTCTCCAGCTGTGAACGCATGATCTGAAAAGTTTACTTCAAATTCGACGGAGTGATTTCCGCCCGTCAGTACGGATCAGAAAAACGGCTTTTGAAGTATTGGGCCTATTGGGCGAATAGTTCGGCGATTTGTCAGATCAGAAGTTTTGACATAATCCAATTGCATTTGGGATGGCAGTCCTGCATCCCTTCTAATAGTGACTTGAAGTAAGACCAGAAATATCAATTTTTCTGAGTGCATTTTTTCATAGATTTCAGCTCCAAATCTGAGAATAATTTAGTGTATGCAGTTTGGGGTATGTTGATTAACCATTAGGATACAAAATCTCGACAAAAAAAATTTTGAAAAGTCATAACTTTTTTTCTATTATAGATAGAAAGCTGAAACTTTCACTGAATTTTATCCCAATCAAGGGACTACAATCTCTGAAAATTTCAGCTCATTTGCACTTATAGTTCCTGAGATAAAATCGTGTTAAGAAATTTGGGGTGATTTATCAATTTTTCTGAGTGCCTTTTTTCATAGATTTCAGCTCTAAATCTGAGAATAATTTAGTGCCTTATGATTTAGATTTTGGAAACATTTGAAAAGTCATAACTTTTTTTCTATTATAGATAGAAAGCTGAAACTTTCACTGAATTTTATCCCAATCAAGGGACTACAATCCCTAAAAATTTCAGCTCATTTGCACTTCACGTTGACGTCGACCTGGAAGATAGAACCTAAACCAAGTTAAAGCGGTCCTCCTGAAACCATAACACTCCAGTTCTGAAAGCAATAGCCCATCACATACACAGATACAGAGAGATCGTAAAATACCGCTGCAGTTGATTCTCTGCCATTTACGCACCAATAAACATTCTCCAGAAACTTAAAAATGGCATCATGCGTTCCCCTGGAAGCTTAAAAGCCACATTAATTGACACACACCACACACAACACAATCTACATCACATTCCTCTACATATTGAAAATGCTTGATAAGACTTAGTTAACTTTCTCTTTCAGCTAAACTCGTATTCAAAGGAGACCTAAACATATTCGTGAGAACAGCCTCAAAGTACGACGACGTCCAACTACTAAAACTACCCAACCTAAAACTGATTCTCGGTTTCCATTGGGTATGCTTGGCCGATCCGAACGACCATCACAACGTCATCTATTGCGCCCCGAATAAAATTCCAGAATATTCCAGCAACCAAGTAAGAACTTATCCTAATAACTACATGAAACAAAAATTATTGTCCTTGTTTTAGGTTCACGACTCTTTCAGGGCCTTCCGTTCACAAAATCTTAATTTGAGCATCGTTTTGGAAACAAAACCTACCCCTAATCAAACCTCCAATAGTTGTCCTATTTTGTTGATTTATGGCAGCACTTTGAGGTGGATAGAGAACTTGAAACTAATTTTATCAGGTAATTATTGTCTCTATCATTGGTAAAAACCTACCCACTTTCATCTATGTTTTCCTTCTTGGACAAATTTATCAAATGTTGAAGTTGCTAATTCTCTCTTTCTGATTAGGTGTTACAAGACCGACAAGACGTGGCAAAATCTTCGACAACCAACGACCGAAAAAGATCCAACTGAGCCGCCACTACAAAAAAATCAACCTCCTAGTGGGCCTGCACAAATTCCAAGTTTGCTATTGGATGTCTTTTGCTATGCACCGAGGCTGCGAAATGTTCGGAGGTCGTTTGGCTTCAAGTTCGGAACATTCCCTTTCTCTAGTGTCAGTGGACGATGGCCTTAAGCACAGACCGAAAGCCGAATGGAGTATTGTTTATATGAACTCGGAATTGAGCGACTCGGAAATTTGGTTAAAGAGTGCGCTGCAAGATGAGTCGGAGTTTGAAACTTCACGGTTGCAACCTGTTGAGAAAACTTATTGTTTGTCAGTGGCAAAAGTGAGGATTTAGTTTATTGCTGATTGTTTTTAATAAGATTTTTTGTAGGTATCTTATGGTAGAGAAGCTGTTTTGCCTAATCAAGCCCTTGCTGACCGTAACAAAGACACTCCAACTCATAAGTTAGTGGTTTACGATTTAAGAGGGGCTTGGACTAAAAGTAATAGAAATGTTGCATTTGCTTTGTTTGATACTTTTATGAAAACAACTGTGAGTTTTGTATTGTTTTTGCTAATATTTACTATACGCTATTATTATAGAGAACCAAGAAAAACTTATCAACTGAGGCCTTGAAAGGCTTCAGAAAAGACACAAACACTACACCGATGAAACGCAGAAATGCTGATTCAACTAGTACACCGCCCAACAATGCAGTTCAGGTAAAAATTACCAAATTTGCTAGACATTTTTTGAAATCACTAAATTTTGTAGGGTATCCAATCAGCATCAGCGGTTCAAGACGCGGCTTCGCCCATCAGCAAACTTCAATCGGGCCATGCAGCTAACATGCTACAGCAGCTGATTGCTGAAGTCGATAACAATTCCATAGTTTATAGTGACGATTTGTCAGCGGTTTCGAGGCAACAGCATTTGCAAGGGGTGCAAGCCTGTCAGGAGGATGATGTTATCCATAAGAATTGGCAAAGTGAGTACAGAATTGGCAGAATGAGTATAGATTTTTTTGTTCATTTATTGAGCGTGGTACACTACAGAGTTAAACTTCAAATGGCACATTCAAAATAATAATAATGAAAAGTTGTGCATAAAACAAAAATTAAAATTAAACCTATAACTACGTCAATGTTAAAAGTACATATAAGCTAACACAAACAATGAACACAAAGCATAGAGAACAGTGAAATAAAATAAATTTAAAACCAAAATGAATGTCTACAACAAACGGAGACTAGATGAGACCAAGTTGTTTGCTGCGTAGTGGTTATTGTAATTGCTCATCATGCGGTCAACAAATGCACCCCAGCCATAATTTTTTCGATGAGTGGCCACAAAAAAGAGCTGGGTTTGCCTGGTTTGTCCAATTGGCAAACAAAAATTGATTTCGGGAAGCAGAAGACTACAGGTTATTATCCCATGGACCAGCTTATAAAGAAACAGTAGCAGCTGATCACGTCGTCTTTGTTCCAGTGATTTCAGGCCACACTGGAGGAGCCTAATGCTGTGGTTGACGTTTTCATAGGGATATTGAGGTTTCTACAGGAGGTATTTAGCAAATTTTGCCTCGGGTGTTTGTGACAGTTCTTAACAGGAGACCAGATCATGCTGTAATATTCAAGAATGCTGCGTACCAAACAGTTGTAAAGAGTGTGTAGCGCCTGGGTATCATGTAAATCCTTTGTGTTACGCTTCACAAAACCCAGCATCCTAAACCCTCTGTTCACAATATTTTCAATGGGGTTCTCAAAAGTTAAATTACTGTCACTCCCAAATCATTGTAAACGCCAACATGTTCAATTATCTAGTTTTCGATTGTGTAACAAAAAGGCTGGACAATTCGGTTCTTGAAAATTGCATTGACTTGCATTTCTTGACTTTCAATTCCGAAAAATTGTTCCTGCACCATGTAACAAGCCGGTCCAAATTCGCTTTAAGGTTGACTTGTGGACTCGTTTTCAAAAAAAATTAGAGGTGGTCACATCATTGACGAACAGGAAAAATAGTATTAGACCTTGCCGCTTCTCGAGCGTGATAGGACATTTCCTTGCGAGTGCGCATATCCGTAAAAAAAAAAAAAAAAAAAAAAGACCTATATGTGTGACCCAGGGAATATTGGAGAGGACTTTAATTTCCCGGGATGCTGTCCCACCCACGGTACAATACTGCCTGCGCCCTCTAAAGTACGACTTAATCCAGCCTGAAATGGGGCACATCCTGGAGAGTTTTATAAGGAGCAGCTGATAACAGACCCTATCGAAAGGGTGTGTGGATGGCGTATTAGACGTTAATGGAAAACTAAAAAGCGAATCATTTTGAAAATTTGGCAACCGGGATAAACGACCATAATCTACACTTTACTCTAAAGCAGTGGCAACATCGCTATTTTAAATGGAACACCCTATATGTGATTGCATATTTGGATTATATGTAAAATTCTGAGCAGGTTTCAAGTGATATACATTATACCTAAGTTCAATTGTTTTGGAAATAATGACAGTTGAAAATTGACTTTTTTGAAACTTTGGCAGGCTGTAAAACCTAAACGGTTAATTTTAAAGGAAAGCCGATTTTACATTCCTATTTTAGATTTTCATAAACTATCGTTTGACACCAACTTTGAATTTAACCGGAGATTAAATTTAATTGGAATTTTCCGAGGAATTTTCAATCATGGATTAAATTCAAAGTTGGTGCCAAATGATAGTTTATAAAAATCTAAGACAGGAATGTGAAATTGGTTTTCCTCTAAAATTAATCGTTTAGGTTTTACAGCCTGTTAAAGTTACAAAAAGTCAATTTTCAACTCTAAATATTTCCAAAACTGCTCAGAATTTTACGTAGAATCCAAATATGCAATCACATACAGGGTGTTCCTTTAAAAATAGCGATGTTGTCACTTGTTTAGAGTAGGAGGTGCAACACCGCATAAACAAAAATATTTTTAAAGTGTAGATTATGGTCGTTTATCCCGGTTGCCAAATTTTCAAAATGATCCGCATTTTAGTTCTCCATAAACGTCTAATACGCCATCCACCTGTATTGGTAAAAACAACATCGAATCTGTGTCCAGCTTCCAGTGAATGGACCAGGTAGTTTTGATAAACGGCCAGACTTGTTGCTGTAGATCGAGCCCAGTAAAAACCATGCTGCTCCTCTATTATGTGGTGTTAAGATTTCTGTTTTATGATACACTAAAATCCGAGCAGATTACCTGGGTTGCAACACTAAAAAAAAAATGTTTGAAGTTTGACTTTTCAGTAAAAGTTGTCAATTCAATCCTTAAAGTTGAATCAATAAATTATTGAGAAGTATTGGAGTTTCAGTGGTTTTCCTTGAAATATTACATGAGGTTATGGGCCTAGGATATCAGGAAAATCGTTCAATTCATAATTATATTTGGTAATGAAATGATTATTAGCTCTAGCAGCTGTATGCAACATCCTCTTTTAACTTAGAGGCGCTTTTTAAAACTGGTACCTTTAAAAAATTGTATAGCTTTAGAATACACATTTTTAGAAGTGACCAGTTTTAAAAAGCGCTTTTAAGTTAAAAGAGGATGTTGCATACAGCTGTAGGACTTCCCAGTGGAGAAAAAGCAGTCCCAGCGACATTAAGGCCTTTACACACTTCTCTCAATTACTTTTGTTGTAAATAGGCGTGAAGTTCCACTTGTAGAACGGCTGGTTTTATTTCGACATTTTCGTGAAGTCTTTTCAGTTGCTTCGCATTGAAATTCGACACTCCGATTGATTTGATTTTGCCTTTTTTCACTTGCACCTTCCTTTCTGCAGTATCCAGACAAAATTCTCTATTTTCTTTCACCATTGGCGACATTGTGGATTCGTTTAATAGAAACCCGAATGGCATGTGAATCAAGTAAAGATCCACATAATCCAATTGTAATTTTTGTAAGGATAAATTTAAAAATCTTTCAACGACACTTGATCTGTTGCCATAATTGAGTAATTTGGTTGTTATAAATAAATTTTCACGTTTAACTTTGCCAGAACCGATCCATTCCTTGAGGATTTTTCCTATTGATTCTTCAGTATTGTAGTTAAATACGGTATCAATATGCCTATATCCAACTTCCAAAGCAACATCCACAGTATTTTCCATTTCCTCGGGGTTTCCTTTCCAAGTACCCAAACCCACAATGGGCATTCCCCGTCCACTACTAACCAGTCTAATACTTCTCATGGTAATTTTTTTTGAAACTATTTTCACTAAACTACACAGTTCTTTAACTATTTTTTTGCCAGAGAGAATCTGGCAAATGAACTTGAAATATTACATGAGGTTATGTGCCCAGCAGAATACGAGTGTGCATATGCGGTAGAGCATAAATAAATTTAAAAAAAAAAGCTGATTCATAAGTTTTCGAAAGGTGCCCACAGAAGAAATATTGTGAAATGGAAAAAAAAAATAAGTATAGAACCATTGAATGGAAATAATAATTATCACACGTGGAAATTTAGGGTTGAATTAATATTAGCAGAATATGATGTATTAGCTTTTGTAGAAAATGAGGTAACCCTAGAAGATAATGCAGCGAAGAAAAAAGATAACAAAGCGAAATCACTTTTGGTTCAGTGCACAGAAGATTCAGAAATAGAAAGTTTACGTGAATGTAAAACTGCCTACCAAATGTGGAAAATACATGGAAATAAATACGAGAAGAAGGAATTACCAGGACAGTTGTTTTTGAAAAGGAAACTACTGAGCATGAAGCTGAAAGAAAATGGATGTCCAGTCAAGTTTATTGAGGAATTTGATAGTATAGTAAGACAGTTAAAATCCGCAAACATGAAAATTACAGATGAAGATTAATATGTAATTTTCTTTTAAGTTTACCTATGTAGTTCATATAATACATTCATTACAGTGGTAGAAAATTTACCAGGAGTGACTTTCGAAATTGTAAAAAATAAATTCCTTGCAGAAAATGAAAAAAGACAGGTAGGTTTACAGAGTGAGAGACAGAGTATAAAAGAAAATGAGAAAGCTATTCCAACAGCTTTCATGTTACAACGTAGCTGTTTTAAATGTGGAAATATGGGGCATTACAAAAAGGAATGTCCTGAAAATGAAGGTCAAATCCTGGGTCAAGGAACAAATCGTGAATATGCTGATAGAGGCAGATATAGAGGATGGTTTCGAGGAAGTCGAGGTGTCTCGTTTAGAGGAAATCGAGGAAGTTTCATGAGAGGTAACAATAGTAGTTTTAGAGGACAGTACAGAGGAAATCAAGGTAGGGGAAGTTTTAATAATTTTTATCGAAGTAATTATGCTAATAATGAGCGAAATGTTAATTCAAATTATTCAAATTTCCAAAATGATCCAGAAAGTAACAACTCGGGTAACAATGCTTTTAATCAAAATGTTGGTAGGGAAAATAATGATAAAAATGTTTGTTTTATGAATGGAAAAAATATTCAAACTGATTTACCGGGTGTTTTTTTATCTTTGATATCATTTTGATCACCTGTAACTTTTTTGTTTTTCAAGATATCAAGGTAAACAAAAAAACAAAATGTAGGGTTAGTAGCCAAGTTTTTTTTCAAGCTACACATAAAACAAAACACTATCAATTTTTCGACATGTAAGACTACATTATATTTTTTTAAATGGAACACCCTGTATATTATATATGTGTTCGATAGAATATCTTATTCTGATTACAATGATATAATACACTTCATATTTTAGTGCACTCGTTTTTGACAAATCGGCAAAAATATGGAACTTCTGAAGTGAAACTTATTGTGCAGGGGCTGATATTTGGGACGAGAATTATTGAGAGTGTATATGAAAATTTCATATATTTTTGCCGATTTGTCAAGAACGAGTGGACTAAAATATGAAGTGTGTAATATCATTGTAATCAAAATAAGATATTCTATCGAACACATATATAATATACCTGGTGTTCCATTTAAAAAAAATATAATGTAGTCTAATATGTCAAAAAATTGATAGTGTTTTGTTTTATGTTTATCTTGAAAAAAAACTTGGCTACTAACCCTACATTTTGTTTTTTTGTTCACCTTGATATCTTCAAAAACAAAAAAGTAACAGGTGATCAAAATGATATCAAAGATAAAAAAACACCCGGTACAAACAAATTATAATTATAAACGCACAGGTTTAAAATTTTATATTGATTCGGGCTGTGAATATATAAAATCGCACAAGAAATATGCCCATATTGGTTTTAGCGGTTTAAAACAAATTATTAGGACTGATATGGTTGAAGGGATTGCTAAAAATTTGAAAATTCATGACGTTAGCTTTTGTGAGCCTTGTATCAAAGGCAAAATTACGAGAATTCCTTTTGGCACTCATACAATAGGTACTAGAATTCTTGAAGTTGTACATTCAGATTTATGTGGACCTATTACTCCTGTAGCTATAGATGGTGGTATATACTTTCCAACAACATAAATCTGAAACCTATGGTAGGTTTGTTGAGTATTTACAAATGCTGGAAACTAAATTTACTTGCAAAATTCATAAATTGAGATGTGATAATGGTGAGGAATAGATTTCCAAAGATATTACTAAATTATGTCATGAAAAGGGAATACTTATTGATTATACAGTAGTACCATATTTTCGCCTCAACAAAACGGGAAGGCTGAACGCAAGAACAGAAGCTTGGTGTAGCGTAGTAGAACAATATTGGTAGAGGCAGGTATGTGAGGCAGTTAGAACCGTAAATTATGTTATGAACAGAGGAATATCTTCAAATTTAAATGTTACTCCCGCAGAAATTTGGTATAATTCAAAACCAGACATCAGTAATTTTAGAATTTTTGGTTGTGTTGCTGTTGCATATAGCCATCTACAAAAGCAATTTCGGGATAAAGCTGAAAAATGTGTTATGGTAGGTTATGCTCCAACTGGGTATAGATTATGGAACCTAAGAAGAGAAAAAATTATAATTTCAAGAGATGTGGAATTTAATGAGAATATTTTTTATTTTAAAGATAGGTCAGTTCAAGTAGTTAGTGAAATAGAAATGAACGAGAGTCAGAATGAAAGTTTAAGAAATAAAAAGGAGGAAAATATAAGACATACAGAAGGTAAACGAACTATTAAAATACCAGCTAAATATGATGATTTTGAACTTTATATGACATTTGATGCAACATCTTTTGTAGATGATAGAAATTTTAATGAAATAGGTTATACATCTGATAGTAAATTATGGTTAAATGCAATAGACAGGGAACTAAGGGGCCTATTCTGTAACGTGTCGTTAGCAAACGATGTCGTTACGTAAACGACTTCGATTTTAACGACAATTTCAACGACAAATCGCCAGATCTTATTCTGTAGCATTATCGTTGAGCAGAAATCTAGTGACATATTTTAACGACATTTTTGGTGAGGTTGGTATCAAATCTATCAAAAAACGTATGTTTATTCTTGCTACAGCTTCTTTCGTACAACTTACATAACCTAACTTTTGAAACTGGTTTTTATTTAAAAAGTGAAGTGAAAGTGTGTGCTTTTATTATTGTTTAATTTTATGCCAAATTTTGTGATTACGGGATAGTGCAATGGCTTTGACCGAAAAAGGCAAAAGAGCAGGCAAGACCACTCGTGCACAATATCAGATATACCTTGATGAACTCCAGACAAATAATTTCTTCAGAGAGTCAAAATTTGATGCCTCTGATCCAGATATTTTAAAAAGAACTTGGGAAGAATTATCTGTGAAATTGAATGCATCAGGGGGCCCAATTAGAGAGGTTGCTGGCTGGAAAAGGGTTAGTTGTTGTGGTTAAATAGTGTGTATTGTATTAATGTGCTTGTTTTTAGGTTTTCACTGACTGGAGGAGCCAGGTACGAGGCAAGGCTCGAAAAATAAAATGTGCCATGGTAGAAACAGGTAACGCTGGCGATCCACCGAAACCATTGACAGATTTAGAAGAAAGACTACTAGAAATTACCGGGAAAGTAGTAGTTGATAGAATGAGTGGTGTTCCAGAAATTGGCCTTGGTATGTATATGTACCTACTTTATATGATTTAAATGCCTTAATTCTTGACAATAATTGGAATTAACAGAAGTAACTGTCCCAAGTGATGAGGAAAGGGAGGTACCAGATGAAGACGGTAAGCAGTCGGTAGCCAAGGATAAAGAAAATATCCCCAGCTGCTCTTCTCAAAATACCCAGAAGCATAAGCCACCCACCAAAAAACGTCGGTCCCTTACAGGAACTTTGAGGGACATGATGTGTCAACCTCTGGAAGATAAGAATATTTTGAAGCAGATATCCACAGACCTAAGGAAACTTCGAAAAATCGAAGCAGCAAAGTTAAAATTACGTGCAATGGAACTGGAAATACAGTACCCCGACTATACATTTGTGGTTGAGTCATCAGACTCTGAATAATTGTACGAATTTAATAGAGTTCGTGTATTTTGTGTTCCAAAAAATAATTGTTAAGTTCCTGACCTACCAAAGAATAATTATTAGGTAATAATTAATAATAAACGTTCAAAAATACTTTATTGTCATTTTTATTATTAAATTTTTTTTAATTTTGAAAAAACTCATTAATTACTCGATTTCTAATCATATGGTCTCTGTTGAGTAATTGGTTGTCAAGTTCTTCAGGATTCTCCCCATTTTCTGGATAAGGGTCATCTTCTACAAACAGGTCAGGGTCTACAGGTAAGTTATGCATTATAATAAAGTTGTGTAATATAGCATAGGCGTAGATGATCTTGGAAGTAAAGGAAGGTGTATAATGTAACACTCTATCAGAGTGCAAGCACCTCCACACGCCTTTCAAAACCCCATTGGTTCTTTCTATACAGTTGCGAATCTGTTGGTGCCTGGATGTGTACCTAGCTTCTGGACTGCCTAGTGGTGCATGAGGAATAGGAGTAAGTAAATAAGGTAGAAGGTGATAACCGGAGTCACCAAGTAAATAGGTATGCTGGTCTCCGGCAATAAAATTGAGATGCAGAAATGCGCGTATGCGACTCATTCGCCAAATCGCAGCATCGTGTACACTGCCAGGGAATTGAGCGTTAATGGACAAGATTTTTAAATTAGCGTCGCACACTATTTGCGTATTAATACTATAAAATTGCTTCCTGTTGACAAAAACATGGGCAGGGTATCCCAGGTTGAGATAACTGGGAGGAACTATCTTGACATGTGTGCAATCAACATAGCCTATAATCCCTGGGATATGAAATTTCTCAAAAAAACCTTGCTTTACATTAGCAATTTCGACAGCATTTTGCGGAAAACGAATGTATCGATTAGCTAAGTTATCCACCATCACATTCACCACCTCGTGTATAGATCTGCTAACGTTAGCCTGAGAAGAGGCATTTAAATGGTCGCTTCCTACAGGTTTCTAGTAACTCCCGTCAGCCAAAAAAGCTAAAGTCGTAAAAAAACGCACTGTTGGGGGTGTTTTTGTATTTCTTTGTCCATTAGCCAAAAATGGAAGTAGTTCTTGGAATAAATGATGAGCTCCTTCTGGGTCCAACCTGTACAACTGCCTGAAAACTTCATTAGGCAAATTGAAGGGGTTACTTTTGTCTCTTAAATGACGAAGGTTGTTTCGGTCTTGCTCTCTAAAATATTATAATTACCCGCATTGTAAATAAAAATAGTTAGGAATAAGTAGGTACCTACCTCTTTTCTAGTTCATCTAGAACAAGGTTAAGGTCCATTTTAAAATTAGGAAACAACTTTTATTTAAGCAAAACACTTTATTATGATTGCGAAAAAACTCACTTAACGACTTCTGTCTGGCCAACGACAGCTAGATAGGTGCCGTTCATAGACGACTATTTCAGACATTTTATCGGTAGTTAAACGACAATCGTTAACTTTACAGAATAACAAAAGTCGCCTATTAGCGATAGTCGCCTATGAACGACATCGTTACAGGTTACAGAATAGGCCCCTAAAATTCAATTTATGAGAATGAGACATGGCAAATAGTTGACATCCTAGAAATGAAAATATAATTGACACAAAATGGGTTTTTTTTTTACAAAAATTTGGAGGAAAATGAGAGAAATAGATATAAAGCTAGGTTGGTAGTTAGGGGTTTCCTACAAGATAAAAATGTAGATTATGAGAATATCTATTCTCCAGTTGCTAAGATGTCTACTATTAGACTTTTATTAATAATTGGAAACCAGTTTAAACTCTATTTTTATCAACAAACCGCGTTTTTAAATGGAATTATAAATGAAAATAATTATATTTATCCTCCTGAAGAAGTAGAGTGTGAAAAGAATACAGTGCTAAAACTGAAAAAATCATTATACGGTTTAAGACAGTCAAGTAAATGTTGGAATGACAAAATAAATACATATTTGTTGGTATTAGGCTTTGAAAGATCTGAGAACGATTACTGTTTGTATTTTATGAATAAATCTTCTGAGGTGGCTTATTTGTTAATATACGTGGATGATATTATTATTTCTAGTGAAGACATAAATTTATTAAATCAAATAAAATCAAAATTAATGACAATTTTTAAAATGGTAGATTTGAAAATTGGAAAAATAGTTGATTTTTTCCAGCAGTTTGGAAAGTAACACCCTGATTGAAAGATCTTTGAAATAATTTGTACAGATTTTTCCTGTTAAGATGTCCTGGAGACAGCCAAGTCTCCGTAAGCGAAATGGCGTCATAGTTGCAAGCCTTAACATTGTGTGAGAATTCCCTAGATGTCATCCTCAAACCCCTGACGTTTTGGTGAAATAACGTTTAATTTGAAGGGACGATAGATGAATTAATAAATGGCATGTTTCAAAGGAAAATCCAAATGGAAAAATGTGAAATATATTTTTCTAAATATTCAGCTTTGCTATAGTGTTTGGTCAATTATTGATATTGAATTTTTCTTATAGTTTCTCTAGTGAACGCCCAAGTGTTACTGAAAGGCTGTGAAACCAACGGTTACGTAATTCTAAGTGCCGCAAAGGCAGAAATTTTGCAACGAATCCACCGTCCAGCCTGGAAAGACAGAACTCTAGTCTCCAAAACTACTTGGACGGGGCTTTTGGAGTGCATGCAGTATTACGCCACAGTGAACGCTGGAGAAAACGACATCAACGGTTTGTGCTCAAAGAATTTTACGATTTTATTATAAAAAAAATGTCTTTTATATAGAAAATATTATGTGGCTAACTGTGGACAATATCCAAGAAAAGGAATCTGCCGAGATATCTGAACCGTCAGAGGTACCCAATATGGTTGGCAGTGGGGTTTCTGTGGGGGCTGTTGTTAGCGATACAGTGGGTCCTAGTACCTCAAGACAAGTAAGTATAGAAAACAGAAAAAAATTATATTTGTTCATAAAATAATTTTTGCAGCTCCAAAGAATTGTTTCGAGGTGTAAATGTGAATTTTATTATGCCGGCTATGGAGATATTAGTGTCGATCCTGAAGGTAAGATTTTACATCCTAGGATAAAGAAATCTTAAATACTATGAGATTATCTATATAGGTATTAGTGAAATTCCTCCACCTCCACAAGAAGATGTCAGCCCTTGGGACAGTAGACAATCAGGTGTAGACGCCTTTACGCTGATGCATTACGATTTAGAAGTTTGTACCAACTCTCTACAGGTTATTAATTTCATTTAATAATAGCAGCAAAGCCTTAAAGCATTAGTTTTTTTCCAGTATGCAATGCTTCTAGACATAATCAACAACTTGCTGCTCTACGTGGAACCGCACCGAAAAGAAGCACTGGAAAAATTGGCGAGGATGCGATTCCAGTTGCAGTTGCACAGCGTCGAAGACCAAAGGCGGCCGATCCAAGAAAAACAAACTATAGTCAGGAATATCAATAATAAGTTAAGACGTCTGGAAAAGGACACTTATATGTTGAACAAAGCGTTAGAAGAGGACGCTGACGATAAAGATTTGAGAGTGGAATTGGAGAGACTAGAAAGACTCGTGAGGAATTTTTTTATTTTATAAATATTAATCGCAATACATACTTTTCAGATGCACGATTGCAAAATGAACCTAAACGCTCAAAGCGAAGAATTAGATATGATGCTCTCTTGCTACAAAGAAACTCAACTTTTAGCCAATGCCAGGCTGGCAACTACAAGAAGTGACAAACCCCTAACTGTAGTCAGAGCCAATGAAATTTGCTTCAAGCACGCCCAGTGGAGACTCACTGAAGCTGACGGCCAAATTGGTATTGCCGATTTAGTGCTGAGCAATTTTCTGTAAGTAACTTTGATGCTTTTAAGTTGCTTTTTAAGTATTTCTGTTTAGGTATACGAAAAACTCGAAATCTGACGATTCAATGGAACATTTGCTAGAGTTGGGCTACTTGAGAATGACTAATTTGTTGCCAAATGAAATTTATAAAGAGATTTTGTGTCCTACTGAAATTCAATATGATATGCCAATTGAACATAAAGTAAGTACTATTATTTTTGCATATTTAACAACAATAATGAATTGATTATTGTAGAAAGTTTTAAGGATATTTTGTAGAGAAAAACCTCCAGTTGGAGGCATATCAGTAAAAGAACACTTTGAAATCAACTTGGTACCACTAACCATTGGTCTAACAAAGAAATTCTACAATACAATGATGAAATTCTCATTTCCTGAAAGAGACACTGAGAGTTCGGACTACAACGATAGAGCAAGCGAGGATGGCGATGCGGAAACCAAAAGCAAAAAGGGCAAATCCAAGAAAAGTCGCGACTCCAACTTTTACGTGCACATCGACGACGTCGAAAAAATGAAAGAGCGGGCTGAAAAAAACAAATTATTTGTGTTTATTAAAATACCAGAAGTACCAGTCAAAGTCAGCTATAAAGGCACCAAAGAGAAAAACCTGGAAGATCTCAGAGACGTTTCTATTGTGATACCGACGTTGGAATATCATAATATGACGTGGACTTGGTTGGATTTGTTGATTGCTATTAGGAATGATACGAAAAAAGTGATTTTATCCCAGGTATGGTATTATTTGACAGGCATATTAAGTTGGCTATTATTAAGGCGTGAATAAATACTCCAGATTATTAACTCAACCAATGGTTTTGGATAAACCACAAACCATGAAACAGATACATTGTGGGTTGGTTATTAGTGTCTTGTGGTTACTGCTGTTTATGAAACTGGCTCTTAGAGTCTTCCAGATGCAAAATAATGTATTGGAACCATCTGGATATTATCAAATCATGATACAGACTCTATCTAATATAATCTTAGAGTCTTCTACAGATTTTGATGTTTTGAGATTTTCACACCAAACATTACAATATAGAATAATCTGTGTGTATTAATTTTTTCAGGCTATAAAGCAAAAATTGCAAATCAAAAGAAATACGGGTACCGCCGAAGACAGTTCCGCACCGCAGGAAGAAGACAAGGCAAAAATGTTGCTCGGTTCCAGACACGTAAGTTTTTGACAAAATTTTCTTGAATATTTTAATAGCCCATTCACTAACAATTTCTACTCGAATTTCTAGCATAAAACGAGGAATTTTGGGGAAAAGGTAACATTACTAACTGCACTAACACACACACATAATCAGTAGAGTAGGTGAAAAAAATGCCTATTTTGCACTGTTTTTTTTTTAAATCTACAACTGAAAATTTATTCTTTTAGGCTCCCGAAAACAGAAGTATACGAAAAGGGGTTTCAGGAGTGCTCAAACTGGGCAAATGACTTAACATAAATCAGTAATAATTATTGTTGTCGCTTATTTGATAGGTTGCAACTTATGTAAATTAATGTTTTTAGGAACAAATAAATTGCTATATTTATTATATATATTTTTTTTTAATGAATTAGCTAAAAATATAAATAATCACTTACATATTTAATATATAAATTTAAGTGATTTTGTCTTAATGTAAAATTATTTACAAACCCATAGTAACAATAGAAAAAAAACCGTATAAACTATGGACTATAATAATAGCAGATTAAATAAGTTAAAAAAGTACAATCCAAAAATACATTATCATTCAACCAAAGGGGGAAGACTTGAGTTGTTTTGAGAATCGAGAATAACGCCCTATTTACTTTTGGTAATGGAGATAGTTGAATGAATGAAAATGGTATTGCACATTGTTAAAAATACATTGCAAATAAAGTATCAATTGAGTCAAAATGTTTTAAAAATGTACAGGGCCGGTATTCTCGTTCCCAAATACGCTCACCACTTTCTATTCGCTCGTCACTTTTAATGTAAATTTACATTAGAAGTGCCGAGCGACTAAAAAGCGGAGAGCGTTTTCGAGAACGAGAATACTAGCCCAGGATCTTTCTTCATTTATTGACACTGAAATTTTCAAAATTTGATTTCTGATACAAAGTTGTTTTGAAGTAATTGAGTTTTAGGACCAGGAAGCATTCTAAAAATTTGTACTGGGGATGTCAACCAATGATGAAAGTCCCTGTACAATTAATTTACGAGAGGCAAACGAAATTAAAAACATAATTAGGGCACCCTATAGAAAATTAAAAATTGATACTTAATCTATTTATTTACAAACACTCTACTATCTTTGCACTTTGAAACCTTTAGTTCCATCAGGTCCCCTAGGTGTCCTTATAATATCCGGTTCAATTCTAGCTTTCACCATGGCTATTTTACTAATAGAAAAATCAAATTAATAACAAATCATTTATACATTACATTCAAATAACATTACTTCTCTTCTGTTTTTTCCGAACTAGCTTTGCCCAATATCCTCAGCCTGGCCTCGGCGTATTCTTGTTCGCGCTGCTGCAAAGTCTTCTTAGGCACTGATTTTCGATTATCGTGATTGCTTTGTGCCCCTTTTATGGGTCTTTTTAATATTTTGACCGTCGGCTCGGGAGGCACGTATTGAGATCTTAAGGCATCGTCACCTGTTAAAGTCACTTTGATTGGACCCTTTTCAATGCTACCGTTTATACTAAAATAATAGGGGCAATTGCAACCAATTCTACTTGAAACAAGGGATGGTTTTTTTGGGTGTGTGTGGATTTTTGGGTCTTACCTATTGTTTGCTAAGCTTGGCATTATCAGTTTGAGTTTGTTGAATTTCTCTTCTAAAACCTGAAAAAATTTTACATAACCTCAAACTTTCATTTCATATTCAAAGATAATGTGGAGTATTTGGGTTACATGGGGGCTTTTTAAATACGCATTTCTTACATCAGTCTCTTCGATTTCTTCCCAGTTATCTATTTCTAAATCATTTTCCTGCTGTTTAGCAGCCATGGTCGGACCCATTTGTCATGCACATGTCAAAAATTTTGGATTTTTTCCTTGGGAAAAACGTCAAATCCTCGCTAAAAAATCCATTTTTTGTCCGGCACCGTGGAGCGGACTATATACTTTCGAATTTCATAGTGACTTTCTAGAAATAGTTTTTGGAAATGGGGAAATTTTTAGGAAAAATAAATAATGTTTACTTCTTCCTGTAAAAAATAAAAAGTGAAATTTGATATGACGTATCTTATTATGGCAAGTTTGACAATGACAGTAGTTTAAATTGACAGCATTCGTTTATTCATTTAAAATTTTCTATCTTTGTTTAGTTTATTGATAAAAAAAAAGAAAGCGTCTAAAATCAACACCTTCGCCAAAACGAGGCCAATGATTTCAATATGGCCGCGAAGGGCTATTACAAAACGCAACTTATTTTTTGTGAGAAGACTAATAGCAAAGTATACAGGGTGTTTCCTAATTGAATGTCAGTTTTTAAGCCAATTTAAGGGGGCATTTCAAGAAGAAATCTCCAATATGAACGTATTTGTGAATGTAAACTTTCAAGATACAGGGTAAGAAAGTTTTCAAAAATAAATCATTTAGGCCCCGTTGTACAATCCAGGTCCAAACAGAGGTTGAGTTGAACTCTACTGGTACTTGAACCGTCCCATTTGAAATGCATTGCTGTCAGAAACATGCCAAAGTGTACATTTTTTGACAGCAATGCATTTCAAATGGAAAGGTTCAAGTACCAGTAGAGTTCAACTATAAAAAAATTTTACCTCTGTTTGAGCCTGGATTGTACAACTGGGCCTTACTATCAATAAAATGTCTAACCACATGGGATATTTTAATGACATTTGGCATACATGCATTATTTATCAAGAGGCATTTGCTAATGTACCACTTTTTTTTTCATGTGTAATTAATTCCTTTTGAATTATTACATGAGAGGACATTGTCTCTTTCATAGTATTTAATAACGTTATCAAACGGTATTTGTTGTCTGGTGGGTATATATTTTTCAAAATCAAATTTAATTCATTATGCTGCAGAATCGTATAGTGCATTATGCCTATGTGTGCAAAACTGATAGCGTTTTGTATGTGGCTAATTATCTCGCGTTGTTTACTACTATGCGTATTAATATTTTCTAAAATTAGATTCATCATTAGGATAGTTTGAATATTTTGATTATCCGTCGAAATCAGCCATTTTTGTGCTATACCCATGAAATTGAATACTCCACGTTTAATTCGATCGTGTGAAAATTGTTTTACAAATTTCTTCAATGTATTGATACGTGATTGACTAGTTTCAATATTTACTTGTAATAAAGTAACAATTTCGTCTTTATTAGACCATTTGGTTAGATTTAAGTATTGTTTAAATTCTTTAAAGTTATTTCGAGAGTTTTAATACTGTTTCCAATAAGGGTAGTATTAATGTGATTATTTCACTCATGTGTTAGAAATCCCATAAGATAAGTGACGATTTTAAGAATTACAGCGAAAATTCTCTTTTCCATTTGTTTAACTAGAGAGAATTACAGCGAAAATTCTCCCATGTTATTGTATACATGGTTGTCATGCTAATTTTTGATACAAACAAACGGTTCCTGATAGCAACCATTTATTTGTATTGATTGTTAAGATGCTCAAATCGTTTAATAGGTACATATTTATTTCCATATTTTTTGCATTCTCATACGTGAAATAATCCTGTAAATACCACTTGAGCTTTAAAATAAACCAGATAATTTTTCACTTATGCGTGTTTTCTCTGCAAATTTCACTCGTCCTACGGACTCGTGAAATTATAGAAAACACGCAATCGTGAAAAATTATCGGTAATTTTGAAGCTCTCGTGGTATTATCTCCGATAACATGTAGTGTTATGTTGTGTTTTGATGTAAGTGGTTCCTATAGAAATCGGTAAAATAGGATTTCTTAATGGAGTTAACGTGTAGGCGTTACTGGAAATTCCTATGAGGAGGATGATGAAAGCTGCCAAGAACATTTTGGTTTTTCTGAAACAAAATGTTGTCGCTTTACCATTTGTTTACTTAATGTGACTTGTGTTTTAGCACTATAACTTTTTGCTGATGACACTATATTATCTGTTTCAAGTAAAAATCTAGATGATGCAATAAATCGAATGAACAACTACCTTGACAAAATTTTACTGTACTTTAACACAAATAAGATGAAACTTAACTCAGATAAATCGAAGGCTATGCTTATTACAACGCCCTATAGGCATAAACAAATAAATGTTAATTCATTAAATTTGTATATTAATAATGAAAAAATTGAATTTGTTAGAGAATTTAAATCCTTGGGTTTTATGATTGATGATACTTTATTGTTTAATGCACATTTCCAATATATTTATAGAAAGATATCAAAAAAACTTTACTTTTTCTCCAGAATATCTCAAAAATTATCCATGTCCTCGAAAATTACAGTATAATATAACATTATAATACAACCTCATTTTGATTTTTGTAGCAGCATACTATATGCTTTTGATTTAAACAAAAAAAACAGCTCTACAGAAACTGCAGAATAGAGGAATGAGAGTTATTCTCAAATGCAATAGGTACACTGAAATCCAGCTGATGTTAAATACTCTACAGTGGCTTTCAGTACAAAAAAGAATGTTTCATAATGCTATGATTTTTATTTATAAAATATTGAATAATCTTCTACCACCATATCTTGAGGAATTTGTTGCATTCAGATATGATATACACAATCACTTAACTAGAAGTTATACAAATCGTAGTTTCCACATTCCAAGGTGCAACCTTTCAAGCATGAACAAAGTGCTTTTTTATAAAGGAATAGATGATTACAACAAATTACCTCCTCTTATTAAGGACTCTATAGTTCCATGTATTTAAAAGACGGCTGAGTGAATACATTGTAGCCATGTAATTATTTTTTCATGATTGAATAGTAGGTAGTAACTAAATGTGATTTGGAGAAGGCTGTGTAAGATTTTTGGTTAGATTCTAATTTCCTAATTTTAAGTTATTTGTAAGTTATTTCTGTTTTTGTTAATTTTGTCTTTTAAAAAAATGTTGTTTATATTAGGGTTTCCTATTGAAATTGAATAAATTGATTGATTGAAATAACGAGGACTAATTTTATTTCTGTCAAATTGCTTAATAAAAATAGGATCCTTTAATTCAGGTTCTTTTTCACGTTGCTTATTGATTTTCTCTAAATTCTGTGTTTGTTTTGATATTAATTTGTCATGAATTACATTATGTAGAGTTTCTAATGATTCGGCAAGATTATTAATATAATCTGTGGTTATCTTATATTGTGAATTTTCAATAGGTATGGAATAATTTAAATCGCCTTTAATTGAAAAGGTATATAACATGTAACACTATGTATGCTGTTATTATAATTCAAGATTGCAATTACCATTAAGTCATTAATGTTTTTATTAGAGCTTTGTAATTTCAAACTTGTTAAACTTTCTCTCAGGGTAGAATGTAGTCTTTCTATTGGACTATTCGAATTAGGGTTTCGAGGTGTCGTATAATGGAATTCGATTTTATGTGAAGTACATAAATCTGTTACAATTGCGTTTTTAAATTCAGTTCCGTTATCGGAAGTAATTCTTTGTGGAATTCCATGGTCACTGAAATATCTTATTAATTGTGATGCAATCTCAACTGAAGTTTTGCTAATAATTGGGATAGCTTGTGCAAACTTTGAAAAGCTGTCAATAATTGTTAGGAATTTTTGATTCGAAACTACGTATGTATCAATATAAAAGTGTCCAAAGGGTTTTGAACCGATTGGAGCTGGTTTGAATATTATTAGGGTTGCCTTTCATATTTTGTCTTATTACATATTTTACCTGTTTTGACATATGCCCGTACGTCTTTTCCTAGATTAGGCCAATAATATGGTTTCTTTAAAGATAAAACATTTTCTGTAACTCCGCGATGAGATGTTTTAGTCTCATGGTATAGTCTATCGTTTGACTATCGATAGAGTATATAGTTTAATTTTCTCTTGATGTTCATCAATTTCTGTCTTCGACAAAGGAATTGGAAATACTTAACTTGAACGAATTCGAATTGAATGATGTACTTAGAACTAAGTATAATATAGGTTCTAACGTTTTGTTGTGGAAATACATACAATACGTATTTGGTGGAAGATATTCCTTTATTAATTTAATAATTTGATCCTCTAATGAGTCATTAGGTAAAAAGAATGTTATTCTTGTCTTGTTAGGAAATGGAATAATACTTTTTTTGCGAATAGCATTATTGTTAGAATATCTAAAAATTATTTGATGAGCAAAAAGATTAACATGTTTTTTTGTATAAGGGGCTCCTAAAATAGGGTTTTCAAGGGAAGTGTGAATAGTTTCATCGTCTTCGATTACTTCATTATCTTCTTGCATTAAGTCTTTTTCAAATATATCTGTTTCAATTGGATTTTTCTTCACTCTTTTTGGAGGTATTATTACGTGAGATAAAATTTCAATCTTAGGTTTTATTTTTTCTCTTTGTGGTGAATCTGCTGAACGAGTAGATTCGGACAATGGAATATCTTTATGTTCGTCATTTATTTTAATTTCTTTGCCTTTATTAATAGGTTTCTTTGCTTGTATATGAGGTTTAAAAATTTCAGTATCTTTGAAATATTTTTCAATTATCTCGTCATTATTTAGTGGTGTGTCTTTTAACATTGCTCCTAAAGTTTTATGAAACTTTTCATCAGAATCTGATTCTGTACTTGAATCTGATCTGGAAATAGCATTTAGTTGTAAAGGAGGTCTTGATAATGCATCTGCATTCATATTGAGTGATCCTTTTTTGTATTTGATTTCGTAATCATATTCTGCTAATTTTAATCTCCATCGGACTAATTTAGATCCGGGTTCTTTAATAGAGAATAACCATTGAAGTGGTTTAAGGTCAGATAAAATTGTAAATTTCTGTCCAAATAAGTATGACTTAAAGTATTTAGTTGCCCATACTATGGCTAGTAATTCTTTTTCAATTGTGGAATAATTACATTCCGCAGGGTTTAATGTACGACTCAGGGCCAAATTATGGACCAACTGGTAAGTGTCTGGTTGTTACCTAGCAGGTACTTTCTATTGTCTAGTGCATAGAAAGTACCTGCTAGGTAACAACCAGACGTTTACCAGTCAGTCCATAATTTGGCCCTTACGTAAGCAATTGGTAAATCTGAACCTATTGGTCCTTGTGACAATACAGCGCCAATAGCATAATTTGATGCGTCTGTAGTTAATAAAAATGGTTTATTGAAATCAGGGTGTTGTAAAATAGGATTATTGATTAATAAGTTTTTACAAGTTTCAAAACTTTTTAGAAATTCAGAATCGTGAATTACTTTTTTATCCTTTTTTAAACAAATTATCATTGGTTTTGTAATTTTAGCGAAGTTTTTTATGAACTTTCGATAATATCCTAACAATCCCAGAAATGATTCAATTTCTTTTACGGTTTTTGGGATTGGAAATTTCTTCATTGCTTCGATTTTCTTTGGGTTTGGTTTAATACCATTTGGGGTTATGACATGTCCCAAGAATTCTACTGATTTCTTTAAAAATTCAGATTTGTCTAATTTAATTTTTAGATTTAATTGTTCTAATCTTTCAAATATCTTTTTAAGATTTGTAATATGTTCTTGAAGAGAAGTGGAAAATATAATAATATCATCCATGTAGACTAGACATCCCACTAAATAATGTAATATCGCTTTAATATTTTTGTAACGTTTCTAGATAATATTGTAATATTTCATTTTTTATTGCTTCTATATAAGTGCAAGGATGCTGCAATTACTGAAATGGACTTATTCTAATATTCACAAATGCAATGTTTACAAAATATACTTTTCTGCAATATCGCCTTAATCTTGTATTTTCATAAAAAATACATTATGTTTGTAGCATTTAAAATGCTAGCTTACAGAAATCTGCATTTAACGTTGTTTATAAAGTTAGATAAATATTACAGTTGCAATACATTACAGAAATTTACATAATGAAATATTGTATATATGATAAATATTTAATATGTCGTGAGGATTTGCATTGTTGCAAGATACTTTATTTTTAAATTCCCTTTTCTGCCAGTCCAACTACAGACTGGGGCACAATGGTTAGGTAATAAACTTGCAATTTTCAATTGATCTTATCATACATGCCTCGATTCTTCCAACATAGGTATTGTAAAAAAGCCACCTAAAATTGAAAATTAAACAGTATTAAAAAATCACAAAAAATTAAAATGTTAAAATCTTACATTGGCTTTATCCTTTCCCTCTCCCAACATTTCAAGATCTTGATGAATCCTTTCGTCCTATTCAACTCTCTGTTATTATTGTCAGACCAAGAAAAAATAAGCGTCGTCTGCGTTTTCCGTTCTACTGGTTTTTCAGTTTTTGATGGCGTGGCGTCAACAACTAAAAACAAATGGGTGGTGCGTCTGCGCCGTTCCGAATTTCCAAACAATTGTCCCATCCTTGTTAGTCAAATATATTTTTGCACTGACAGCAGATTGCAAATAAAATATATCTGCAACTTTTATGCAACATTGAGAAAATGTATGTTTCATATTCCAAAGTTAATGTTGAAATATTTATGTAACGTTTTTTATTCTTGAAACGGTTAACGTACGCATGTAAAGATATCTGCAACATTACATCGACAGTTTTAAGAAAAGTTGAGCTTATAATATTTATGCAACCATTTATTTTAATATATTTTTTTAATGTTACAAACGTAAATATTTTCGCAACATTAAAGCGACAGAGTTGAGAAAAGTTACATTCTATAACATTGTTATAATATTTGCTTTACTCACATTTCATAACGTTTCAAATGCAATACATTATTGTATCTACTGCAACATTTAAAGTCTGTTTTTGCTTTTTTGATAATTTCCCAAGTGAAAAATTTAGTAACTATGTTGGTAACACAAGCCTTTTCTACATAAAAAATTTGAAAGCATTGACAATTTTCCATTGTATTGCCAACATAATGTCACTTTGACTTTTATCTTTAAAAAAAAAAACACATTTTACTTAATAACTAAAACAAATGTTTCTCTATCGACGTTATATTAAATTTATATCCCTTTACATTGGATAAGTAATATTTTAGAAAGCTTATCGTCACATTACCTAATAAATTTTCTAAAGCAAGGTCGATACAATATTGCCGACAAATTTTGCAACATCACATGTTTAGTGGGATATTTTGTTTTGTAAACCTATTAGTAGTAGTACGTTGTCCATAACTCTTTGAAATGTGGCAGGGGCATTTTTTAAACCAAAAGGCATACGGTTAAATTCGTAATGTCCATTTTCTACATTGAAAGCTGTTTTGCTTATTGAGTTTGGATGCATTTCAACTTGGTGGAATCCAGAAGCTAAGTCTAGAGTAGTAAAATAATTACTTCTTCCAAGTCTGTCAAGAATGTCTGTTATGTTTGGTAATGGGTATCGATCGTCTATCGTTTTTTTATTGCTTTTTCTATAATCTACGACCATTCGCCATTTCTTTATGCCTGAAGCATCTAACTTTTTAGGTACAATCCAGACAGGGGATGACCACGGACTACATGAGGGTCGAATAATGTTATGTCTTCTAACATTATCTGGATTTGTTTATTCACTTCTTGTTTATGAATATGTGGGTATCTATATGTTTTTGTGTGAACTGGAATTTCGTCTTTGGTCTTAATTTCGTGTTTAACTTGATTTGTGAATGATAATTTATCATTTGGGTTTGTGAAACACTCTAGGAAACGAATTTACAAGTTTTTGTAAAGCTTTTACTTCTTCTGAGTTTAAAAGGTTTAAGGACGTTTTTTTATAAGGTTTCTCTTTATAATCATTGGTATTTTGGGTAATTATCTGTTCTGCGTTAAACAATTGATAATTCTCTTCTTGAAAAGGTTCACATATTTCTTGAATATCATCAATATGACAATTTAATGTGAGGATTTTGTCTTTTAAATTATAAACATCAAGGGGTATTTTACCATTTTTAATTGTATTAATAGTTGATGGAATATAATAAGTTTCATCTTCTACAATGTCATTTATTCTTTTAATTCCGTCTGGAATTCTTGTAAGAAATTCACATTTTTGAACTGTGTTAAGGGGAATTTCGATAGTTTGATTTTCAAAGTCACTTCTAAATTGAAATGGTATGCATGTTTGATCATTTACAAGACACATATTTTCAAAATCGATATTTGTTATCATTGATTCCTATAATTCCCATCGAAATAATCATGAAATGAATACATTAGCATTTCTACTTCATTTATGTCATATTCTTGTAAAATTGGAATTTTAAGTTTTCCTTTAATTATTGTGGTTGTTCCCGTACATGTGGATAGTTAAGATTTTGTATTAGTTATGTACTGATTAAAATATTTTTCAGTTATGAAAGATCTTATTAATGAGGCATGACTTCCGGTATCAATTGATAATTTACAAGGTGGAAATTAAATTTCTATAAAAGGTAATTGATTAATTTGAAATTCATTTAAAGTTAATGCTGATCCGAGGCTTTTAAACAAAAATGTTCGGATTTATCAAAATCTTGTTCATCAGGATTTTCAAAATCTTAATATTCAAATTCACTTTGATTTCCTTGGCTTTCACCAGAGGAAAGGTCAATTTCTTCTTCAAAATCTTCTTCAAAATTTTCATTTTCTGAAAAATCTTGTTCAGCAATAACTGCTGATGCCAGCATTTGCGTTGGCGGAATGGTGGTACTTGCAGTGCAGTACCGCTTAGTAGGCAGTTTTTATTATTATAAGTTTTGACACGGGCGTACGCTTATAATTAACATAGGAAAGGAGAATTATTAGTATAATGATAACATAGGGTCTTACAATATAATTTGCATTTCAGTAAAGATGGAAGGATTGGTTTATCTCAATATTATCTGCATATATCTAATTGATGAATCATCACTGAAGGATCTGTGACTGAAGTAAGAAAAAAAGGGACCAGGGTAATGTAAATTTTCTTTTACTATCTATTTTTATATTCATACCGTCATTCGGCAGTAGGCTATTGTGGAGGAATAAGCTATTAAAAAAATAATAATTATCTAAGCTATGATCATAACAGCACTTCAAATCAGAATTTAATTTTAGAAAAATCATTGGGGCGGCAAGCCTCCGCAAGACAGGAGAGGTAGGGGTTAGGTAATAAACTCATTTGGTTTCTCCGATGTGTATTTGACACTTTTATAATAGAATTCTTTTGTCTAGAGATAGCTAGTCAAAATTACTAGGTAGTTTTAAAAATATGCTTATATTTAAATACCAATATATGAAAAACTAATCGTACGATTTAAGATTTTGCTATAAGACTGTAAAAGGGAAGCAACGAGCTATCCAATGATGCGCAGCACAAGGTAGGTTCGTATTTGCAAAGAGAAAATTCACTGAAGAAACTAGATCATAGATCAAGCTCCAATAATAAGTATCTACGCCCTGAAGAAAACCCAAGAATGTTCTATTTGGAGAAGTCAGTTAACATTAAAAACGAATTGTTTATTTGAAACAAAACAAAAATTAATTCTATTTGACTTTGCTGATCAATTCCTCAGTCACTTTCCACAATTGCTTGGGCAAATCTGGATCCTGTGCGGTTTTGTATCTGCTTATAAAATGACAGTCTTCAAAATGTTCTCCAGTGTAATTTTCAATGCCTTTTTGGACGCTACAATAAATACTTGTTTGGGCACCTTCAAGTGAATTCTGAAAAATGTTTGTGATTAATTAGGACCAAGGCTTAACTTGAATTTAGTTACCTTCATGAACCAACTGATAATTGTCTCGGTCATCATTTTCATAAACGGGGGCATTTTCCTGAATATATCAGTTAAAACTACACCAGGATGAAGGGAATAAGTTGTTACACTAGTGCCCTTTAGTCTATTAGCTAATTCAATGGTAAATAATAAGTTGCACAGTTTACTTCTAGCATAAACTTGAAAATGATTACGATCGTCTTTTCCGAATTTGTTTAATTGGTTGATATCAAAGTCTTTGGCCCACTTCGCTGCCAATGAGGAAACGTTTATTATGCGGGAGTTTTGAGTTTTTTTGAGGAGATCTAAAATTGAATTCAACTTGTTGTACTATAAACTACTTTGTCCAAACATTTGACTAACAACATATAAGGCAATATCCAATAATTTTTATGTAGTAAAATTATTACCTAATAATAAGTTGGTAAGTAAAAAGTGACCAAAATAATTAGTTTGCATTAACAGCAAGAAACCGTTGTCTGCTCTCAAAAATCCTTTTCCTCCCATTCCAGCGTTGTTAAGCAAAATATCCAATCTTTCTTCGGTTTTGTTAACATCTCCAGCAAACTCAGTCACAGACTTGAAACTAGACAAATCAAGTTGTTTAAAAACCACATTCTTATTATCTGTGGCTTTAATGATTTTTTCCACAGCATTTTGGCCTCTTGTTGGGTCTCTGCAGGCCAATATCACCCTAGCTCCGCGTTTTGCAAAGTCTTCAGCTGCTTCGTAACCAATCCCTTGAAAATTTCAAACAAACATCTTCAAGATTAGATTTGACTTGTTATTATCAGATCGCGTGCAATGCAAAGTTCAATTGATACAAAAATCAAAATTCTTACCGGTATTGGCTCCTGTAATAATCGCAGTTTTTCCAATCAAACACACATTGCTCCTGCACCATCCTGTGGTTAATTTTACCCATAACTTAAATGCTAAAACGGCTACAGCGACCCAAAATAAAATACTCAATACGAACCCCATTATTTCAATTACAACTGTATGTGTTATACAAGTTATACCTAATAAGCACAATAACGCTTATCAGCTAATTTAGCTTGAGATAATAAAGTCTTATCCAATTTAAATTCATATAATACTCAAGCATGCACTATCACTATCAGGATAGGACTGTATTAATAAACGTAGAATTTTTTTTTCCTGTGGAAAATTGCCAACATTTCTGTTTATTATTAAACCAATATTGGATAATATGGGCCATAAATATTTATTATTGCAAATTTTTCCTGGATTTGTTTGTTTTGGCTGGATGATCAATAGTTTAGAGTTTGCGTGTATGCCAATAACGATATTTTCCCGCAAATTTCATGATTCTTGAATGGCTATACCAATATAAATTTGTTGAACCATATATTTTTATCTCCAATCCAACCGGAAGAAACACATCTGTATGTGACTCACTAGGTACGATCCTGAATTTTGAATAGGAGTTCCTAATATCCTCTTGTGCCAGTTTCTTCGGCAAATTTTCCCAAATACACCACATTGATTTTTTTTTTCAAAATTCACTTGACCTAGAGGGAATAACCAACGTTTCCAGAATAATCTAACAAAATCCTTATTATCCAAAAATATTCTATAAATAAATATATTCTTAATCCATTTTCCATTTTCAGCCGTTTTCTATCCTTAAGATATAGGCCTCTTTCAAATTTGACCATTGTCTTCGGTTTTGCGCAAACCTCAATTGCTCAGTAACCGTTGAGCAAATTGCATTAAAATTTTCAGCATTTATAACTCTTATTAAGCTCTAAATGGCCTGTGATTTACAATATTCTCAGATTTATAGTTTTTGAGCAAATTGAATTTGGACTGAAAGGCATTTTAGAGGCGCAATTGCCTCAAAACTATTTGAGCTATCAAACTCAATTTTATAGAGAATTTAATGCTCTTTCCAATGGTATATAATTTCTTTCAATTTGCTCAAAATTTACCAAAGATATGGGCAATTGTTCATGACCATGTCAGGATTTTGAAAATCTTCCAGAGCCAAAAATAGGACTCTATTTTTATTTTTGTGTCTGCCTAAAATAGCCATGTGGAATTGATATCAGGGTTGTATTCCACTAATTTTAACCCGATTTGAAAAAAAAATAAAATTATACCAATTTTTTTTTTTTTAATTTTCAAAGCGACCTAACTCGAAAACAAAAAGCTCGGGAGAAAAACTTCAAATACAAAACTTGTAGATCTCATCAAATACTACAAAAAAGCTTATAAGAAGTATCCCTCCACGGGGCACAGTTTTCGAGAAAATCGACCTTGAAAATTTCAACAAAATTACAAAGAATTTCAACTTTGACGGCTGATATCCCAAAGATGAAAACGGCCTAGAATCTCAATAAAAAAACATTTTGTAGGTAATTTCATCCTTTTTCAAAAGAGATATGACTCGAAACGATCGGTTAAGAAATAGCGGAAAAAGTGGCCTCGTGTCGGGTACCCACAATTTTTTTCTGATCAATAGTGGTGCCGTAAGACGAGACTAGACGAGACTTAGGGTTGGTCTCGTCTCGTCTCGACATCTCGAGACGAGACCGTGACTTAGTCTTGGTCTCGAGTACCAAAGTCTCGTCTCGTCTCGAGTGGTCTCGTCTGGTCTCGAGTTATACAGGGTGTCCATAAAATAGCGTAAAAACTCTTCTCTACGTGGTAGGGGACCCTACAAGGAACCCCAGGAAAATATTTGAAAAAATCTAGTGGCATTTTTAAGAAAGTTATTTGGATTTTAATATTTATTAAAATAGGCAACACTGAAAATATCCCGTTGACAATATGTCAGAGAATTAATTTAAATACCCATGTAATTGCCTAAAGAATTCGAAGGTGAATTTTCACATCTACCTCTTCATATTACCAAGAATAATGCTGGAGAAGGATTTTTTTAATTTAATTATTTTTCTAGGGTTTCTCAAAGGGTCCCCTACTACGTGGGGAGTTTTTACGCTATTTTTCGGACACCTTGTATTTATGGTTTTTATTTTTATATTATAACGGAAGTCCAAACTGCCACAGTGAAAAAGCAATTATTGAAAAATCACAGTAAAGAGTAACCGTGATATTTAATTTACTGATTTCATATTCAAATAGCCCAGAATAGTCCAATAATAAAGCTATGAAAGAAAAATTTTAAGTGTAATCTCGAGACTCGAGACTACACGAGACTCTCGCCTAGTCTGGTCTCTTCTCGTCGATACTTCACGAGACGAGACCAAAAACCCGAAAAGTCGGAAACTCGGAAAAAAAATATTCAAAATCAAGAAAGATGGGGAGGCTAACTTTTTTCCGGTACATCAAAAAGAACTGAAACTCGGAATATCAACTAAAAATCACATTTTGAATATTCCCGATTTTTGATTGGCTCCAAATTATCCACTGACCAATAGAATAATAGACTGAGCCCCGTGATTAAAATAACTTTAGCCCTTTGGGCTCGCGTATAACTCCAACTAACTGCGTACAGCGCAGGTAGCAAGAACCCGCACTGGAACTACTAGAAGAGGCAATCCAATAAGATTACTAAAAAGTATGCGTTCAAAGTTACCTAGTTTTCAGTGGGACTTTGAACAACGTCCCTGGTGGTACGCTACCGCAGTACAGAAAAGCCTTTACTAGTGGTAAAATAAAGTCTCCCTGACCCAACCGTCGCAACCAGATGGCGGTGGTAACACCCTTAGTAATTACCTAGAAGGAAGACTCTTTACTGTCAAATGAATTTTCAATTTTTTGGGGGAAACTTAGCCTACCCTGCCTCCTCTGACGAGCCGCCACTGCTTCGAACGTTCTACAGAAACGTTCATAAGACTTTCTAGGATGTTCTAGGGACTTTAAAGGGTTGTTTTAGGGGCAACTGTTAAAGACCCACACATGTAAATTCCAAGCTAAAATCCTGGTTCAGTTGAAGTTAGTTCACACTAGAACCTTCTCATTTATAACGCATTTTTGTCAATCAATTGAAATTTTGAACGCAATGCATTTTAAATGGAAGATCCAAGTGTTAACTAGGTTCCTTCGAACAAGGATTTGAACATATTAATGTTGGCTTCGAACGTTTGATAAACTTCAACTCTCAAATGGTCAAAATTCAAAGTTTTTCTGTTCATCGATCGCTATTTTCACATTGGAGGTGCGCCGGGAATAAATCGCTCATACTTTTTTAGTTCAAGCTTAGCTCTATTGGAACAGAGAATGAGTTTTTCACTCATTTTCATTTCGATTTTAGCTCTTTGGAAGTCCATCTGAACACCTCTAGATCAACTTTAATTCTCAAATGGTCAAAAATCAAAGTTCTATAGGTACATCTCTGGTTCAACTTTTGGCATCATGAGCAACGGAGAATGGGATTTTTATGCTTTTCTTGGTCAAAAATAAAAATTTTACATTTATCGAGTCATTCAATTTTTGATATTAGGAGCGCCGGGAATAAAATTTGTATGCCTTTCTTATTCAAATTTCAACTTTAGTAGAACCTTAGCTCTGCGAGAGAAACATTAGTTTTTTGAATATCTAGATCGAGAAGTTTTTCACCTAACAAAATTTGTACACCGATTAGCAGTACTAATTGAGATATTTCCATGTATTAACAGATATTTCTTTGTACCTAATAACAAATTATTGTCAACTATTTCCATGTTGAGGAAAACCACCTATTTAAAATATTATTTCTTTGAATCTTAACTCTTAAAAAAAAAACGTTTACTGAATAAAAATAAATGTTGCAACCTTGTATGCGCCGTCAAGCGTACTGAAAGGGTACCGAACCGAACATGAGATAGAGAAGAGGCGATTAGGCATTAGGGAAACTAGAGAAGAAGGCAAGCTGGCCGTCCCTAGACGCGTGTCTGTAATTATTCATTATTCAATTTTTATGTTTGTTTATGACATTTTTCATAACATGTGCATTGTTCATGTATTTAATAAAAATCGTTTCATGCTGTAAACAACACAGATAAAGAAGTAAATTAAAAACCTAAGAAATTATGTGCTAGGATTTTGATTTTTGGATTCAGAACGCGCATTAGGGCCTTGTTGAATTTACTAACATTTTCCTACCCTGACCAGAGAATATCCTAACAAATTGAAATAATCACTCTAGAGATATTGGCTCAAAAACGACTATAGCTGAGTAGCTTCCCGTATGGGACCTCAGTGCCTGCTGGAAAACTGGCTAACTAACCAAAAACTCTTCAGTATTAAATATAGGTAGTATTGATTGATAGTGTGTGTAATTGAAATTTTAGCACAAAAACGGGGGCGGTACCTAATTTAAACTTTAATTGACTTAAATTATTGAATTAATGACTCACAATTATTATTAAAATGACACAGAATGTTTCGATTTTTGAGGAATGTAGATCGAGGGTTTCTCTGCCGTGCTCTTTCCCCTCGTTAGTTCCAGGATGAGAACGGTACGATTTACTTTGATATAGAAGTAGACGTTTCACAAATTTTTCGTTTCTTTTACATGTCACCACTTCCCTTAAATTTCCCAAATAGTTGCTATGTCGGGCGCATGCCCAGTAAGTAAAATTGAGTAAGTTTCCACATAGGTCCTAATAATATGTCTGCCCAGAGATTCTATGTCTACGGGGCAACGGTAAGGGGAATGCAGTTGTAAATAAAAATGGCTGATTTCATTCATAAAATACCCAGCTGCGTGCGGAACTTTTTAGAAGTGTTATCGTATTGCAACTCGTACACGAAAATCAACAATGACCAAACCGCCGCCACTGGATATTTCAATATAAATCGATATTCCAAGATGGGAGGATAATAGCGAGACGTAAGGTGACGTTAGTCCACTGACAACCGCATGGTTTCCCGTGGCAACGACGATCCTGCCAAAAACTCCACCAATCAAGTGCATCCAGGCGGGATCCTTGCCAAATTGTCAAAAGCTGATGGATTCTTTTCGAAATGTTTATTTTTTACAATAGACAAAATTGAAGAAATCAGTTATTAAAATGAGCATAGATCTAACAACCACGTTGAAATATTTAGCGTTTTATTGTTATCTACATTTTGTTATTAAAAAATTTATTTAAAAATGAACTATACTTTATGCCTAGTATTTTCGCTTTTTTATAATTAAACGTGACAACTTCGCACATTGACGCCTGAATTCCTTCCGTAGACTCAGAACCGCTGGGCAAACAATACTTGTTTCTCATTTCGTTATTCAGAAGATTTGTTGTTTAAAAGGTTATAAAAATTCACACCGTTCAATCTTACTGAACGAACCCGGGTATGTTATACTACAATGTATTAACAAAATATTTCCACATATAACCAGGTATTGCTATGCTATTGACAGACTAATAGTATATTAAAATACAAGTTGCAGAAGGCCACATAGCCTTTTTTTCATTTTTTTGTGGTCGCTGTTAGTTGGGGATTTTTTATTTGCAAAATATTTCAGTTGGTGACACTTACTTACCAGCCAACTGACAGGTGCATATATCATTTTAAGAAGATTTGACAATTTTGAAGGTACCAATAGATATACTTTGAAAGCTAAATGTCACTAAAAATCGTTGAAGAATGAGCTTCATTCTTCAATGGTTTTGCGTGCGGGAATAATGACATTCTCGAATGTAATACCACAAGAGGTTTCAGGATTACCGGATAATACTTTTACCTGTCACGAAACGCGTTACGCAGCAACACCACGACTCCGAAGGAGGAGTGGTATTGGTGGTAACGCGTTGAGTGTCAGGTATAAGTATTAGGTAATCCTGAAACATCGAGTGGTATTCGAAAGGTTATACAAAGAACTAAACTTCAATACTTTATTAATTTTTGTTGGCAAATAAACAATATTGCCACCAAGCGCGATAATCCCAAAAGGCTTATCACTTATTAAGCCTCTCATGTTATATGGGAATAATGTACAGTGAGTTGTATAATCACATCAAAATCGAGAAAATCAAATATTTTTGTCTTGCCAGAATTCTAGGTATTGACATATCCACAGGTATTTACATGTTATTAATTGGTATCAACCAATGACAACATATCAAAAAATTAAAAATTAGCTTTCCAAAGTACTCTAGGTCAAGCTCAACTCTAGAAAGGTAAGAAATAACAGAATTTAACAAACATTTTTTTGGTTCAATTTTGGCACTACAAATATCAGAAAGGTAGGTATATGTTCTATAACAAGTGTAGTATAATAAGAAAAATTCAACACAAGTAGAAAAATTTCATCTCTGAGTCGACCGCTACTCAAAGTTCCGTAAAATTCAATAATTCTACCATTCAGAAACTTCAAATTGCTGGCATTTGAAACTTCTCAAAGTTTTATGATGCGTAAGCAAAGACACTCAGCCTGTGGATGGAAAGTTACTTTTCTCTTGAAAACTCATTTCTGGATTCGAAAACTCCAGGTTAACAATTCTATCTCTCAAATGGTAAAAAGTCAAAGTTTTAGCTCTGTATAGACCTTGTACGACAGTATTTAGGAAAGTATCACTTTGATTTAAGAAAGTGTCTATGTAGGTATTTTAGAATAAACATTTGTATTTCAGAAGGATCCATATGTATTTTAGATATTTCAAATGTATTTGCGAAATATTTAAAAGTATTTTAGAAGTAAGAATTGTACTCTCGATAATTTCCAACACTGGCGTAGGCTGGGGAAGGCAAGAAGGCATTCCCCCCCCCCCTCCAAAGACCTTTGAATTTTATAAATAATTCTTCAAAATTAAAATAAACAGTCCCAAAAACACCGTAAAGAGACTTAAAAAAGAGGGGTAGCACCAAAAAATTTCGCGCCTGCAGCGTTCACAGTGGGCCCGAAAGAAATATTTCCTGCAAATTTGTTCCCCCCAAGACAAAATCTTGGCTACGACAGTGATTTCAAATGTATTTTAGAAAAGCCATATGTATTTTAGATTGAAGCAATTGTATTTTAGAAACAACATACAATACCATTGTCCAACTAACATGTCTTCTAAACTTAACGCCGTGGTATGATAGCAATCTCCTCCGACTATGGTATTCCTGGCTTAATACATAATTCCCTTCAGGTAGACTAATCTTAGTTGCATTACACTAGGTGCAGGAAAACCAAGGTGGGCTTTTACAAATGATCAAATTGTTTCAATGGGGTTAAGCATTGGTAAATAAGGCGTTAATCCTAAAGAAAGGTAGTATTAGTGCCAATCAAAGCAGTTTCAAGACGGGAACGACACGGCTCGTTATCGCAGACAATTACGAGGTCACCTGTTTGATTGCCGCCCATTTCCCATTGCTACAACAATTGTCTGACCCAAACAATAGCTGCCTCTACTCTAAATGACCCTCGCCCACGTTCCATTAATACAGATATTCCACTAATGAGATGGACATTTGGTCCTCTAGAAGCTGGCAATGTTTGTACTGCCCTTGCACCATTCCTAGATCTTCCTCGGGTTCTTCGACAGAAAAAGTTGAAGTTGGTCTAATCCGAATTCATATTTATCATAGAGTCTTCCTTCTAGGTAATTGCTAAGGGTGTTATTACCGCCATCTGGTTGCGACGGTTGGGTCAGGGAGACTTTGTTTTAGCACTGGTAAAGGCTTTTCTGTACTACGGTAGCGTGCCACCAGGGACTTTGTTCAAAGTCCCACTGAAAATCTAGGTAATTTTGAACGGATACTTTTCAGTAATCTGATTGGATTGTCTCTTCCAGTAGTTCCAGTGCGGGTTCTTGCTACCTGAGCTGTACGCAGTTAGATGGAATGCTAGCTCGGGGTTTTCCAAAGGAAATAAAATAATCAGTTTTTCTTACTAAACTTTAACAATGGTTTATTGATCAAATGGTAAATCTTGGTAAGGAAATGAAAGAAAGGCAAAATATATTGTCAACTTGCTGCTTAGGAAAGGAGGACCCAGTATTCAACCTTATTAATTTAATTGCAATTCAGCAATAAACGGATATAAATTGCGCTGTAAGCCGCAGGAAAGGGAAACTTAAACCAGTGCAACTACCCCTCGTTGGGAAAGCCCCTCTGGAATAAAGTCTCCCCAGTGCAAGTACCTCTCGTTGGGAAAGCCCCTCTGGGTATCTTCAGCCTTATCGTTGTCCAGTGCAATTACCTCTCGTTGGGAAAGCCCCTCTGGACAAGGCATAAGGGTGACGATAACTAATCTACAGTTCCCCAAGCAGCGTTGACGTGTGGCTCCCTATAAGAACCCCAGTGTTCGAAGGGTCATGCATCTTATAGGATTAGTGTATACGTAAGGGCATACTTGGGAAAGTATGTATCTATATTTTTATATAACTTGAGCGAGTTTCTCTCCATCAACCCCCAAAGCTTTCTGACCACCTTTTTTATTCATATCTAAGTACACGGCCTAACGAGACCCAGTTGTGAGCAGTTTTGAATTTTATATTTAACTGCACCAAGTCTTCACCTTTGTTGGGCACACACAACAATTCTTTTTCTATACTGGGCAGAATGATTTTTGTTGATTCTACGAACCACATTATCTAATCTAGTTATTTCCGCTCTACACATTGAACCTGGTGTATTAAGCCTACCTTCTTTAACACAATGCGCATGGGTACTCGGCAAATACTTTTTTTTTCTGCAGCTTCATAATTGCTTATCTATGCAAAATCACTTTTAATGTAAAAACTCTATGTAGGTAGTAAAAAAAAAGGACCTAATAAAGGGGCAGCAAGTTTGACTCTTGCTCTGGCTTGCCATTGTCATTTCTTATCTTTGTCACTTTTGTATTTTTCTCTCATCTCTCCATTCTTTTACATACTCTGTTGTCTCATTTTTATATTTTAGCAAATGAATTACCACATAATGAGTATAGTCATCCATTATTGTTAACATACACTTTTTATTGTCCCATGTTTGTGGATTGATTGGTCCACATAATGTATGAGCTCTAAAGGTGCTCTTTTTTTTTCACTGTCGAAAGGTAGTTTTGTTTGTTTTTTTTTTAAACATACTTCACATGGTATTTCAAATAAATCACAGTGTTTTTTATCTATATCCATTCCTGTAATCATTTCCTATAGTGTCCTTGAGAAAAATGCTAGAGGAGCTTCATTTTGTGATAAGCAACTTCCAATGGCATAGTCTAATGCGTCTGTTTCTACTGTGAATGTGAAATTTTTATCAATGGCAGTGATGACAGTGTGAGACTCTAAATTTAGAAACTTGGTAAGATGTTAAATTGGCGAGCGGTGACTTTACTTTCTGAGTGGAGACAGTTTAAAATGGGTCCTATTTGCGGGTGGAGAGTAAAACACAGAAATATTGCGGTCAATTAAAATAAAGTTTATTTTATTAAAATAAATAACAGGCGTCGGTACTAAATAATCTTACAATAATATTTTTATTCACAGTTTGACTCGATTAACACTCTTGCCTTCACAATTTTTGGCTGAACTTAAAAATACTCTACTTACATTTAACAATAATATATTTACTGCTGGCCACACCTAATTACATGGAAATCTTATTGGTCGAAGGAATTTACTTTAACTATAAACACTTGATAAAAAACTCGAATATTTTCGCGCTGTTATTTCACGTCGTGCTTCTTCTCTCGGTTAATTCGACAACTCTTTCACGCCGTAGTTCTGACTTTCTGGGCACAGGTCTCTCGATTCTCGATTACTACTTGTTTCTTGATTACTCAACCGACACTGGTTTTTCACGCCGTAGTTCTGCCCGTTTACTAGCTCTTTCTCGAACACTCTTATCAAACACTGATTTTCTCCTGCCAAAGTTGCCTTTTTATATCATTGGTCCCTCCATTGTCTTGAATTTCTTTATTTTTTCTGACCTCGATTTTTCGTAGTTGAATTTGGTCCCCTTTTAATTAATTATCAAGGGCGTCGCTAAATGGTTTATTAAGTGGGTATCATCATATAGGCTCGTGCATGATTTATTGATCCTTTTAGAAATTTTTCGGCTCCTTTGGAATGTTAATTGTTGAAAGCACTTAAAAAAAGGTCCATGAACTTTTCCTTTATACACATTCCAATGTATTAGTCAATATAGGGTACCGGCTTTCAATAATTTCTGGATATCGATGTTCAGATAATTTTTAATTGAAGTTTCTGGTTGTGCTGTCTAAGTGATGATCTCTTCTGGGATGGTTGTTTGGTAAGTCCTTGTTATTCATGATTAATTTTCGGTAGTTGGATCCTAGGTCTTTAGTTGTTTAGAATAATCAGAACCTTTAATTGTTTTCTTGGTGGTTTATTTCCGCGTCACTACAACAGCTTTCCCCAATACTGATTTTAATGAAAAATTATATCCCGGTGGAGGCAATTTTATCAGGATCAGGTTTAATTTGTTGATTTTCACTATTTCTTAGGAGTCCTATTTTTCTCAGTCAGTACTTTGATTTGGTAGAGTTTATAAGTTTATACTATTCAGCAACTTTAAAAAAAAAAAAAATTGTCATACACGTTTCGAGTATTACCATTACCACACACTGTGATATCATCAAGATATGCATATTACGTGCCTCGAAGATTCTGTTTCTTGATTTTACTGTAAACGACTCTTTGAAAACTGACAACTCCATTGGTAACACCAAAAGGAATTCTCGCTAATTGATCTAATTCGCCGTACGCCTTAAGCACAGTATAAGGTTTTTCATGTTCGAGAATTGAAATTTGGTGATATGCACTTTTTAGATCTATAAGTGCTGAAAACTTGGTACCGTAACACTTTTGAAATATTTCTCCTATGTTTGGAATTTTTTCTTTTACCATTATACATACCCCTCGTTTTTATCTAAAATACACTCTATCCAGACCTGATTTTGCCTGGTTATTCAATGCAAATTGCGACGCATAAGTACCCTACAATGAATCAAAAAACAAATTTACATAAGCATTAACATGCTCCAAACAATTTTTGGCTGAACTTAAAAATACTCTACTTACATTTAACAATAATATATTTACTGCTGGCCACACCTAATTACATGGAAATCTTATTGGTCGAAGGAATTTACTTTAACTATAAACACTTGATAAAAAACTCGAATATTTTCGCGCTGTTATTTCACGTCGTGCTTCTTCTCTCGGTTAATTCGACAACTCTTTCACGCCGTAGTTCTGACTTTCTGGGCACAGGTCTCTCGATTCTCGATTACTACTTGTTTCTTGATTACTCAACCGACACTGGTTTTTCACGCCGTAGTTCTGCCCGTTTACTAGCTCTTTCTCGAACACTCTTATCAAACACTGATTTTCTCCTGCCAAAGTTGCCTTTTTATATCATTGGTCCCTCCATTGTCTTGAATTTCTTTATTTTTTCTGACCTCGATTTTTCGTAGTTGAATTTGGTCCCCTTTTAATTAATTATCAAGGGCGTCGCTAAATGGTTTATTAAGTGGGTATCATCATATAGGCTCGTGCATGATTTATTGATCCTTTTAGAAATTTTTCGGCTCCTTTGGAATGTTAATTGTTGAAAGCACTTAAAAAAAGGTCCATGAACTTTTCCTTTATACACATTCCAATGTATTAGTCAATATAGGGTACCGGCTTTCAATAATTTCTGGATATCGATGTTCAGATAATTTTTAATTGAAGTTTCTGGTTGTGCTGTCTAAGTGATGATCTCTTCTGGGATGGTTGTTTGGTAAGTCCTTGTTATTCATGATTAATTTTCGGTAGTTGGATCCTAGGTCTTTAGTTGTTTAGAATAATCAGAACCTTTAATTGTTTTCTTGGTGGTTTATTTCCGCGTCACTACAACAGCTTTCCCCAATACTGATTTTAATGAAAAATTATATCCCGGTGGAGGCAATTTTATCAGGATCAGGTTTAATTTGTTGATTTTCACTATTTCTTAGGAGTCCTATTTTTCTCAGTCAGTACTTTGATTTGGTAGAGTTTATAAGTTTATACTATTCAGCAACTTTAAAAAAAAAAAAAATTGTCATACACGTTTCGAGTATTACCATTACCACACACTGTGATATCATCAAGATATGCATATTACGTGCCTCGAAGATTCTGTTTCTTGATTTTACTGTAAACGACTCTTTGAAAACTGACAACTCCATTGGTAACACCAAAAGGAATTCTCGCTAATTGATCTAATTCGCCGTACGCCTTAAGCACAGTATAAGGTTTTTCATGTTCGAGAATTGAAATTTGGTGATATGCACTTTTTAGATCTATAAGTGCTGAAAACTTGGTACCGTAACACTTTTGAAATATTTCTCCTATGTTTGGAATTTTTTCTTTTACCATTATACATACCCCTCGTTTTTATCTAAAATACACTCTATCCAGACCTGATTTTGCCTGGTTATTCAATGCAAATTGCGACGCATAAGTACCCTACAATGAATCAAAAAACAAATTTACATAAGCATTAACATGCTCCAAACAATTTGTTAGAACAATTCAAAATTGGATGCATTTTTTTTCAATGAATCTCCAGTTTCCACTAGTAAATCTGAGTTCTCATTAATTTAATGTTAAAATTTTTAGTAGTGTACCTACTTATACCTATAATATTTATTAAATGGTCCTTGATTGCATATTTCAATTTGTAATCGATCTTTCAATATTCTTAACACAACAGTGCATGTTGGATCAAAATAAAAATGAAATGAAATTTGGTTTGACGTGTCTTGAAACTCAAAGCTATAGAAGTCTCAAATTAGAATTTTCGTTATTGAATCTGGCCTGACTCTTGGCTCTACCTACAAATTGAGGCAAACAGATAATTAATTCACAATAACAGAGACATGAATAATGTTGAAAACTAGTTCTATCACTTCTTTTGATTTGAGTAGCCCATTATCAAGTTACCAGTTACATATTACCAAAGGCTTTGTGAACTATTTCAATTTTTTCATGGATTGAGCAAATTTGTTCCCATAACGCAGATTTCAGTTTAGGTTTATACAGTAAACATCTCAAACCATCAGAATTTGAGAAACTTTATTAAAAAAACGACAATACAATTATTGGAACTAAATTTTGTACAATTAATAGCACTTAAGAATGTTTATTGAGCTTGACAAGCTTTTCTGAAACTTCCCACAGTTTCTTTGCCAACTCTGGGTCTTTTGCTGTCGGATACCTGGCCACCCTATGACAGTCTTCAAAATGTTCACCAGAAAAGTTTTCTAAACCCTTTTCAGTGCTACAATAAATCGTTGTTTGAGCTCCTTCAATAGAACTCTGCAAAAAAATAAATACAATTATTATACCTATACTTTAACAATAATTACATTCTTGCCTTGAAAAACCATTTTATAGTAGTTTGCCACAAAATCCTAGTAAAACTTGGCATTTTCTTGAATATATCAGTTAGCACAGCGCCTGGATGCAAAGAATAAGCTGTTACACTAGTGCTCTTCAATCTGTCAGCTAATTCTATAGTGAAAAGTATGTTGCACAATTTGCTCCAGCTATAAACCAACAAATCCGGTCGAGAATTATGTTCTGGAAAATCATTCAGCTTGTTTACATCAAATTCTCTGGTCCATTTTGCACCAATCGAAGCAACGTTGACTATGCGAGAGTTGGGAGTTGATTTTATCAAGTCTGGAAACTAAATAGTATTAATAAATAGTTTGAAGTAGGATATATTTTTACCTAGTAATAAGTTGGTGAGTAAAAAGTGTCCAAAATAGTTGTCTTGCATTGGCAATATCAAGCCGTCTTCTGACATTTTGTTGCCCTGATAACCACCTCCAGCATTGTTAACCAAAATATCCAATCTAAATTATAGGTAATTCAATTAGGTTTTAATTTGTTTGAATATTTTAGTACTTGCCTTTCTTCGTTTTTCCTTATATCATCTGCAAAAGCCCTTACAGATTGAAACGATGCCAAATCAAGTTGCTTAAAGACAATATTCTTATTGTCTGTAACTCTGATTAGATTTTCTTCAGCCTCTTTTCCTCTGGCAGCATTTCTGCACGCTAGGATGACTCTTGCGCCCCTCTTGGCAAAATCAGCTGCAGTCTCATATCCAATTCCTAATAAGAATAAAAACATTTTGACTTATTTATTTGCCTACTTATAAACATTAAAATTCAGACACTGATATAGCAATAGAAGATAAGAATGTATCAAATGCCTCATTCAAGCTAATATTTAATTTGGAATAGTTTTGATTGCTTCTTCCTGTTGTATCTGTAGATGTAGGCACATATTTTGAGTTGGACCTGTTGTAAATCAGCTTCACTTCATAAAATTATTAAAAGCGAGGCCAAAGTAATTAAATAGGTGATTTATGGCCGCACGTGTTTTTCGGCTTTCTTTGTGTTGTCCTCACATTCTTAAACCAAATCTGTTGACCCCGATAAACCAGGAAATTGCGACATAATTATTCGATTTTAAACAAATCAAAACCTGGAAGATATCAATTACAAGGTTAGCACCTAATTAAATTGGACCCAAAATGACAAACATTGCATCATCATCTACAAATGATGAAATTAGTTTTTGGAATTCTATCTAGGTCGAGTGGTCGACCAATATAATTAAATTATAGATGGTCAAACGACCGCCCATTGTCAATTTTGGTTGGTAGTTAATAATATTTTGAGGGGGAATCGAAAAAAATAAATACAGCGGTTTTAGAAGTGGAAGGCAGTTGAGTTAAGTTTAAGTTCAGTCCAGTTGTTAGTCTTCAGCCTGCAGTCCAGTTTTGAGTTTAAAGTTTACAGTCCGGATAAAATTCGCGAAGAGTTTCTTTTATTTTATTGCCTCGGGAAAACATGTTTAATCGAATCTATGTAAAAGTACAGAAATTGTGAAAGAAAGAACATTTAAAGTCATTCAACATTAGGTGCGAGCTCTAAGTAATCAAAAGAATTAAATAAGATTACAGTACATACCTCAGTAAAGAATAAACAAGAACATTTATAAAATCCCGCAGAGTATAGTAAATGTAGAAAATCAAGCTTCAGAAAGTTTTAAAATTATAAAAGGACTAAAGCAAGATTGCTGTTTATCACCTACATTCAGCCGATCATTCAGCATTAGGAGGCCTTGAGAAGAACTAAATAAATAAGTGCTCTAGGCTCTGATATGAGAATAGAAATGGGACAACATTACTTGTTTACACTATTCTTTGCAGACGATAGGGTATAGGTATAACTAAGTCATAGTGTGAAGTGTGAAGAGGACCTGGATTACATGTATCGAAAACTTAAGGACGGATATGAAAAGCAAGATATCTTTGTGTTGGAGATGATAATGAAGACCCTTAGGATCTTAGCTCATGGAGAGATCTGAGAAACCGTGAAGAGTATATAAATACTTGGGAAGCTTTGATATCAACAAAGAGAACATCAGAGAAGAATGGAGAGGCCGAAAAAATAGCAATCGATATGCGGCAGAAGGCTGGAAGATCCCCGCGACGATGATTGATGAGTGAGATAAAGCTAAAATTATCGTAGGTAATACCATAAGAGCTCAGATTTAGCCGGATATTTTTTGGCTTGGTCTCGAATACAGAACAGATCGAGATAAATTGCCTGAAAGTAAGTATGAGAGGGCAAGCAAAAAAATATCCTGCTCAAAATCTGAGCTCGAATGGTATTTAGTACGGCAATTCCACGAATGCATAATCAAAATAAAATATGGAAATACTTTTTAAAATGAACAGTTATTGAAGTTACAATTAGAATACATTTTTGCCCCTTAGAATTTGACTCTACAGAAAGAGAAAAAGACTCTCTTTGTGTTCTCAGGAATTGAATTTTCTATTTCGCTATCAATTATTTCATCATTAATTGTCCCAAATCGGTGCATGTTGAAAATATTTCCAATTTTATTTAAAAATACACTTTTAATAAGCTAAAATGATCGAATTTGTGACACAATTATTTGACAGATGATTCAAAAACCAATTTAATATGCAATTGTTACTACGGTAACGATTGCATCAACAGAAAATTTATCCGATTTTTTTATCCAGTTATATTTTCTCTTCCTTCCTATTTATCCGCTAGCAAACTACGGTTTTTGACATTTCAAATGGGATTATTTATACATGAGTGGAATTGTCAGGGATAAAACATTAAAATAAAATAAAAATATCAATCGGAATATCAAATATTTAGGCCTATATGATGTATCCTCTCCTGTTATTTTAACAGTTTTGTTATAGCTCAAAATGTATACCTGTCTCTATTTTTACGTGTAGATTGAACAGTGACAGATGACTTAACGTTGCGTTTAAAATAACAGAAGATGATACATCATAGGCAGTGTTGCCAATGACCCGATAATTATCGAATTCTACCATAATTTTGACTACGATTCAATAATCGATAATGACAAGCTAATCTACCATAATTTATTGAAACTACAATTTTAATATAGATTTTTCAAATTTCTAGTTAAAAATTAATCGCTGTACCTATACAACATCCTCTTTAAACTTAAAAGCGCTTTTTTAAAATGGTCCCTTTAAAAAAATTTATGGCTTTTAGAATACAGAATCTTGAAAGTGACCAGTTTTAAAAAGCGCTTTTAAGTTAAAAGAGGATGTTGCATACAGTTGTAAAAATTTATTAAAAAATTGAAGGTGGTTGTTGGTTTTGAGTGTTTTGACGTACTGATGCGAGCACCAAACACTTGTCTCAGATTGAGCCAAAGTTTCATGCCAATAACTTTACTGATTTCCAAAATATGGTCCTTTGAAATATTTGAAAATCAAATTCCCATGCATACCCCTTTGGAAAAATTCGAATTTTTAAATTTTTGGATTTTGCAATGTTTGACTTCACCAATCAAAACAGGAGATCAAAATTAGTGAAAAAGCATTTTTGCAACTTTATTTTTAGAGTTTTAAAGCCTTGTAAAAAAATAAAAACGATTTTTGCAATTTTTGGGGTCAAAAAAGTTCACTAATCTGAAACTTTACCTGAAATTTTGCAAAAGCTTTCAGGCGGATTATCTTGAAAACGAAGCCCTTGGGCTCGGAGTCTTAAAGAACCTTTTTTTTTATCCCTTATGAAGAGCTACAATTGGGCAAAAGATTCATGCCAATAACTTCACTGGTTTCCAAAATATGGCCCTTTGAAATTTTTGGAAATCAAATTTCCATGCATAATCCCTTTGGAAAAGTTCGAATTTTTAAATTTTCAGTTTTTCGAATTTTTGACTTCACCAATCGAAAAAAGAGGTTAAAATTAGTAGAAAAACATTTTCGCAACTTTCCTTTTTGGGTTTTAAAGCCTTGTTAAAAAAATAAAAACGATTTTTGCAATTTTTGGGGTCAAAAAAGTTCACTAATCTGACATTCTTTCACAAAGTTACTGATTACTCGGTTGTTATTCTAACAAATACAATGTAAAATTATATATTCTAAATCAGAATTAAATTATCTTCAAGATGAAATAAGATTCAAGTCTATATCTTAAATACTTTTGAAGATATTGAGGCTCAAAGTTGAAACTTTACCTGAAATTTTGCAAAAGCTTCCAGGCGGATTATCATGAAAACGAAGCCCTTGGGCTCGGAGTCTTAATTAACCTTTTTTGTATCCCTTATTAAGAGCTACAATTGGGCAAAAGATTCATGCCAATAACTTCACTGGTTTCCAAAATATGGCCCTTTGAAATTTTTGGAAATCAAATTTCCATGCATACATACCCCTTTGGAAAAGTTCGAATTTTTAAATTTTCATTTTTTCGAATTTTTGACTTCACAAATCGAAAGAGGAGGTTAAAATTAGTAGAAAAGCATTTTCGCAACTTTCCTTTTTGGGTTTTAAAGCCTTGTTAAAAAAATAAAAACGATTTTTGCAATTTTTGGGCTCAAAAAAGTTCAATAATCTGACATTCTTTCACAAAATTGCTGATTACTCGGTTATTATTGTAACAAATATGATGTAAAATTATATATTCTGAATCAGAATTAAATTATCTTCAAGATAAAATAAGATTCAATTCTATATCTTAAATACTTTTGAAGATATTGAGGCTCAAAGTTGAAACTTTACCTCAAATTTTGCAAAAACTTCCAGGCGGATTATCTTGAAAACGAAGCCCTTGGGCTCGGAGTCTTAAATAACCTTTTTTGTAGCCGTAGCCCTTATTAAGAGCTACAATTAGGCAAAAGATTCATGCCACTAACTTCACTGGTTTCCAAAATATGGCCCTTTGAAATTTTTGGAAATCAAATTTCCATGCATACATACCCCTTTGGAAAAGTTCGAATTTTTAAATTTTCAGTTTTTCGAATTTACCCGAAAAATGAAAATAGAGATGAAAAGTCAAAAAAGTTGACAGAAACTTTTTCTGATAATTTTTCTTGGAATCTGATAATTTTGTTCTCAAATCCTGATAATTTTAAATTTGTCATCTGACAACACTGATCATAGGCCTGATTATTTCCAACAGAATTATATGGACGTAAAAAATTCGACTTTTGCAAAAATATTACAAAAAACAGGGTGTTTTCATTCCATAGCGTAACTCTTTGGTTCAAATGGTTTTTTGGTACCATTTTTGAATTCGCCGAAAAAAAAAAATCCAATCGGCTATTTTGATTTTTTTCAAAAATACAGGGTGAAGCCGGAGTCTCGTTCTCGTGTATTGGTTTTCCGACGAAGGATGTCCGAAAAACCTTCTATTTTGACATAATCGTATAAAAATATGTCAAAATAGAAGGTTTTTCGGACATATTTCGTCGGAAAACGGATACATGAGACTCCGGCCTAAGTAACCCTGTTCATATTTACTTTTAGATTAGAAATTATAGAACAATAATGGGTTAAAACTATTGACAAAACAAAAAATTACCTCTTTAATCACCAAGTAATAGTTATTTATTATACGAGACGGTAAAAAGATGCTTTACCAGGGGCGCGTTCAGATTGAAGAGTCCGGACGACGTCCAGTGAAGAGCGCACCCGATAGAGAGCGCACTCCGAGTGTGCCCGGTACAGTGACCCGGCGATTCGCCCAATCTGAACGGCCAAGACGCAGTCTCTCTTTATAACCTCACTGATTCTAACATTTTTGCCATTTTCTTCAAAATTTTTTAAATAAATACTAACTATGGAAGAAGCCATAGTATCTTCCTTCATATTTAAAGAGTTATTTAATGATGAGGACGCTTCATCTTCGGACCACGAGGATGTGCTAGTGTCAGTGATTGCTATCAATTTAGCATCACAAACTAAACAAAAAAAAAGAGGCCACTTTTTTTTTTAAATAGAGTTGATGAGGATAACGAAGAATTTGGATAAACCCACCATAACTCGCAAAAATAATTATTTACAATATTTGCCTTTATTATTTAAGGTAAGAAAACAAATTTTATCTTGCTATTTTATGGGACGCAAAAGTGTGCGTCCGGGCGTTGTCCGGTAAAAATCTACTGACAATCTGAACGGCTGGGTAAATTTTACCCCCAGGGCTGCGTTCAGATTGAACGTCGGTTGTCGCCCGAGCGCGCTCTGACCGTTCAGATTGCCTTGGGTAAAATTTACCCAGCCGTTCAGATTGTCAGTAGATTTTTACCTGACGACACCCAGACGCACACTTTTGCATCCCATAAAATAGTAAGATAAAATTTGCCCCGCATGCGCGTTTGTGTTATGTTTATGTTCTAACCAATAATAAAGGCAAATATTGTAAATATTATTGTTGGGAGTTATGGCGAGTTTATCCAACAAATAAAATAAAATAGGAAATAAATTAAAATAAAGAATTAAGGGTTAAGAGGTATTATTTTATATGTGATAGTTCTACCAAAAAAAAATCAAAATAAAATAAAATAAGAGTTGATAATCTTTGAATTTTCTTTTTTCTTATTTTACAAAAATGTTAGAATCACGAACACACAGTGAATTTTGAAAAGGCAACAAAATCAAAATCAAAGCATCCCATAAATAGTGATGTTATGAGGAGAGAATGCGTCTTGGCCGTTCAGATTGGGCGAATCGCCAGGCACACTCGGAGTGCACTCTCTATCGGGTACGCTCTGCACTGGACGTCGCCCAGACTCTTGAATCTGAACGCGCCCCTTGTGAGTGGAAAATGTTGATTCACGAGCGACGAAGGAGCGAGTGGATTAATTTCACGAACAGGTAAAGCTTTTTTACCATCGTGTGTAATATTCTATTTTATTCTTGAGTCTTGAGCAACTTATTATTTATCACAATTACTAAAAACATAAACTGAAATATGCTAAAATTTTACATAGATTATGACAAGTTGCCAAAGTACCTAATAAACTGACACATTTCTGGTGTTGTCAATCATGCAACATAACCAGATTTCTGTCAAAAACACTATAATTATTATAAAAGATTTGAACAAGTGGGTACAATTGACGTATGAGTGGGTAAAATTGACGTATGAGTGGGTAAAATTGACAAATGAGTGGGTAAAAATTGTTCGACTCCACTACTTCAAATAAAGTGTTACTTTAACAACGAGTTTTGAGTCGATTAAATGATAGTTTACCATTCGCGATAGAATAAATTACATTTATTTTATGTTAAAATAGAAAAGTGCGACTTAGGATAAGTACTATTATAATACTATTTCGACCTACCTAAATAACTTAAAAGTTTAACCTATGGAATGACTTATGAGATGTGACGTCATTTCAGAGAAGTAACTTTTAGTTATGTTATGTATTTGTCAAAATAGTTTAATAATACCCGCCTTTAGATGCAATAACCATTCTTATCTACAAGCGTTTGATTATGTCGTTTTTACATAACCATTTTTCTAGTATTTGAGTTATGTCATGAGACTCATAACACAACTAGTGGTGTTATGAACTAGGTTATGAATCTATAGCTCTGTTCAAACTAACATGAGAACCGTGCTAGAACAATAATTTCCAGTCAATCAATTTATTTGTCATGTAGGGTAAACGTTCAACTTATTGAAAAATAGATGGGCAACTGGAAATTATTGGTTCTGGAACGGTTCTCATGTCGGTTGGAACGCAGAGCTTATAACACAACTATTTTTGCTGATTTGATAATAGTAGACAACTACTATAGTTATTAAGGTATCAAGGGTATTATAAGGATATTAACGCTTGAGATCAATGGTGTATATACGTTGACCAAAAGCGTTAATATCCCTGATACCCGTGGTGCCTTCAACGTTTAATGTTCGACTCAATTATTTTTTATATGAGAAAATAATTTTGAACAAATTAATCTAAAACAAATCAAGTAGGTAGGTACCTGCAAAAAAATTGTCATAACGCCCTAGGGAGTTATTTTTAAATAACGCTCTAGGGAATTATTTCCTATTTGAAAAAATAGTCATAACGCCCTAGGGCGTTATTTTTTAGAATAATGCCCTAGGGAATTATTTCATATTTATTAACTGACTTTGACATAATGTAACTATTTCACGAATAATATACCAGTCGGACATTTATAAATGAAAATAATTGAAAAAAAAAATATTATGCTTTGTAGATAAAACGTTGTACATTACGTGTGCGTTCAAATATTATAATCTAATCTTCCACTCTCGTTATTATAATAATGTTCATAAACGCACTTGTAATGTAAATAACTATTATTTTAACTATTATATTTGCCTTATACAGAAAATATTATTTTCTAGTGAATTTATAATTTAGACATGTAAATATTTTGCATTTTACCTGCATTAGCTCCAGTAATAATAGCAGTTTTTCCTATAAGACAAACATTATTTCTGCTCCATCCTGTAGTGAGTTTAATCCATAATTTAATTGCCGCTAAAACTAAAACTATCCAGAAGACTACCCAGAAAAAAGCACATGAAATACAACCCATTTTAAATTATTATTGGCCCAACTATAAAATACTACTATACTAAAATCACTACCTACTTGATAAAAATTTGTTATCAGGTAATAGTTATTAACAAAAAAATTGAACTTTGCCCTAGGTACCAAGAATCATATACTCATATAGTCGCATCAATAAACTATAATTTATTTATAAATGAACCTTGGCAGGCAATTGCAGTCATTAAATGTTTACTATTTGATAAATGAGTGATCAATAAAAAAAACTACGCATTATATAATTATTATTATAGCATTGCAAGTTCAATAATCCCAAATGTATTATTAATAATAGGTCTGTTCGCACATAAATCACAAACCAGGGAATTTCATTGGTTGACAACAGACAGAAAACTAGTTTCACCAATGAAATTCACTTTGTTTTTTTGCAATTGGTTATCGATATACATCAGTACAGATTATAGCGCGTATGGATGTGCATAGCCATCGATACGATATTCTTTCAAAAAACCTTCACCTCTTGTTCGTATTTATATTAATGTGAGAATATGTTGATACATTCATCTGAAACATTGACAAGTGAAGTTCAAGTTTGCAAGATTCTTATCATGCACCATCATCAAGAGCGTATCGATGATATCATAACTTTCACTTTCAAATCTTAAGGTAGGGAGGGCTTATCGATATTATTGGCTATCGATCATATGGATATTAATTATGAAAAATAAAGGATAAAACATAAACAATACTAACAATAATAATTTTGCAAGATCCAAGTTCAATTAAAACTATTTCTCTTCAACTAAAAACGTATATTACAATAATAATTTAAGCATTCTACAATCGCTCTATCCAGTCCTAGCAGCCAATAAGCTAGCTCTCTTATGATCAACACACTCTTGAAAGGCTTGAACTATTTTAGAACATTTCATAGGTTCCTTAGCATTACTCTTATAACAATCTATAACAGCTTTCTTTGAATCAAGACAAGGGATTTCTCTCAAGCTCTGAGTGGCTTTGCCGGTTTTAAATTCTTCCAAGGCCTTTTTATATTCATCGTCCATTGCTTGTTTCACTTTCTTGTGGTTATCTTGGATTTTTTCCACTCGATTATGCCAGTATTCATCGTTTTTTTGCAGTTCGGCTATATTTTGTTGGCGTAACTGAAGACTAGTTAGCGAGGGCTCGTGCAAGTATACCGGTACTTGTACCACTTGTGGAGGAATGTCTGAGGAAGCGATTTTTTGATTTGAGGCACGTACCGCACCTCGTAAGCGTTCAGCTACATCATCCGAAACTTTAATTACGCTTGTAGGGTCCTCGTTTTCGACGGTCAGAGTTCTAGTTTTGCTCGTACCGGAACCCATTTTTTTTTATAGTTTCTCTAAAAAACGTATCAACATTTATATTTTTGTTATGTAATGAGTGACAATTTGATTTGTTACCAGCTGGATTTATGATTGTTGTTGTAATCTATGATTTAAAATAAAATTTTGCACTTACCAGTTGTAAGAAGATCTTCACTATTTAATAAATAAGCTTTATAAATAAATTATTTTTAGCTAAAAAAGGAAAAATGTACACACTACACACAAAATCATAACCTCAATTAAAATGAAATTCTTCTTTTTTCCTTGTGGCATTAGCTACTAAACATGTAAAATACAAATTTGGCAACACTGCATCAGCTGATACTTATAAACATTGCCAAAAATTATTTATTTTTAAATGTTTACTACAACTACAGAAAATTTCCTAGTTAAAAAATTACTATGCCACATAACATAACAAATGGCATTGTTTTTAACCAAATGGAGGTTCTTCCAAAATCACTTACCAAAATTGTACAATGTGGCTAATTCTAATTACAGCAAGATTTCGAAAGAAAAAGAGTATAAGGTAAAGAAATTTGAACTTAAAAGTTTGATATTTTATGTGAAGCCTTTATAGAGATGCTTCAAAGTGCTTGAAATAGACGAGAGCAGCGATCCAGAACAAATCCGTATGGCTTATCTTCAATTGGTGAAACGATTTCATCCGGATAGCGGAACTGAAGAGGCGAATGTTGAAAAATTCCACGAAGTATGTTTAAATTCAAAATCCCAACACTAAATTTATTCCCATGTAGACATGGCCCTGAGAATATTCTAGTGAGAACAGAGAATTTACCGAGAATATTCTTTGGCCTTAAATTCTCGAGAATTTATGATTTTTTTAGGTTCAAGAATTTATGAGATTATATGGTAGTTTTCGAGAATTTACGAGAAGTTAGCTGTAATTTTTGAATTTATCGGGGTTCATTGTGAAAAACGAAAAGCAGATCCGGAGTCTCATGCTTCCGTTTTCCGACGTTCGATATCCGAAAAACCTTCTATTCTGACATATCAAATTTTTGTGCTACTGAGTATAGTCTGGCAAGTGGTAACTTGGTAGAGACGAAAGGGGGAAGAAAAGTGGGGCGTGACCTAAAAATATTCACTGACACCTCAACTGACACCACCTGATGACAGCCATGTCTTTCAGTTCCGTGGCACCGGAAACACCAATAAAATTATTAGAAAAAAAAATTCTTTAGTTTCGTTAATAACCACGCCACTGCCTGCCGTCGTTCAGACTCTAACCAATAGAATCATACCTTTGAATAATCACGCCTCTCCACATCTATCATTTTGCAATGTTGCCGGATTTTTTTCTATTTCAAAATACTACACATGCCCATATAGCAAAAAAAAAAATGTCACCAACTTGTTTATCATTATTTCTGTCAAGTTTGGCAAATTAGCAAATTCTTTTGCAGTTCGCCGTTTCGCTAGCCAGACTATACTGAGTGTATTTCCAGAAAGCTCTCAGCCTCTTAAAGAAACACATTTTTTGTTGCACGATTTCCACCAACTGGAAACGCCATAAGTTATTACATTGTCCCCGTAATGTGCAAAGTGTGTGTAAAGAAATATTTAATTTAATATTAGTTTTTACTAGTTTTGAGGAAATTCCATCGAAAATTAAACCTAGAGGGTTGATATGAAAATATTTCAGACAAAATAGGGACAATAAATTTCAATGTAAATTTTCTGATTTTGTGAATCAAAAAAATGCGAAAAGCCGCAAATGATGTTAAGAAGCTATATTCTTTGAAATTCCCTAAAATTCTCCAAAATTCTCCAATGTTCCCGAATATTCTCCAAGAAAATTATCTCAAAATAAATTCTCGAAAATTTACCATCTCTATTCCTATGAAATGTTACTAATATAGTCGTAATCACGATAGAAAGTGAAGTTGACAGTTCGCGTTGACATTTCTAGTAAACTTTTTCTTTAGGTTGTCAGCATGTGTTAGTGCTTCGATTCCGTCAGCTGGGATAAACGACAGGGTCGTATTTAGAAAAGTGATATACATTTCAGAATAAAAATTTATTTCCAATTTCTTTAAAGGAAGTTAAGTTATTAAAATCCAAAAATCCTAAAATTAGAGTCCAAAGTAAACACTTATAAAAAGAGTAAACACTTAAATCCAAACTAAAACCAGGTTTGAAACGCAACACCGAAACACAAAGGCACAGAACACTACATAAAAAACCAAAAAACCCATTGCGATAATAACATAAAAAAATAATGCAGAAAACGGCAAAAAACTGAACGATTTTACACAAAAATTCGAAATTCAAAATTCAGAAACCCGAATCTGATATTTTCATATGTCAAATCCAAATGTCATGTATCATTATTTGATAGTTGTCAGAAGAAGGGACAGATCTGGGAATTTTATTTATTTTCAACTGGTGAAAATCTATGGTGAAAATAACGGTCAAAATTCAAACTCTATCGTGAATACGACTATAACAAATATTCTAAACTGGAGACAGGTGCAGATGTCTGATCAGATACTGCTGGCTCCAAGTTAACAAAAGATGGACAACCATGTAAAATTAGACACTTTCTGATGGAAACATCCTTTATTTTTCGAGATAAAAACAATGAACCCCCCACTCTGGGGCTCAAATTTCATGAAATCTTGATTGGTACAAACCGCATTTTGATATCTTCAACGGTTCAACCGTTAGAGGGTGATTCTCGATTTTGAGCAATACTGTGAAACCTTATTCATAACTTTTTTGTTTATGAAAATAATTAATTTCCGTAACCACTTTCGAGAAGCACTTTTTTACGCGGAATTCAGTAACATTCTCAGTTTTTTCTATTTGGCTCCGATTTCGAGATATTGACCAAATCCGATTTTTTTCAATAGGACATCCTATATATTAATAGCTTATTGGAAAGCTCTGCTTTTGCTGATTTCAATGATATAAGGTTCGATAGGTTTATCTCCAACGGTTTCCGAGAAAAAAAATATTTCGGTTTTTGCCATAAAGAACATTGCAAAAGGACTTTATATCTGTAAGGAAAACGAGAAAGGTCTCTTTCTAACACATTGTTTCTTATGACATAAACAGGAATAATTGTTTTCTCGAAAACTGCTAGAAATAAACCTATCGAACCTCGAACCTTATATCATTGAAATCAGCAAAAGCAGAGCTTTCCAATGAGCTAATAATACATAGGATGTCCTATTGAAAAAAAGTCTTGTTCAAAATCGAAAATCGACCTCTAGCGGCTAAACGGTTGAAGATTCATTGACTGACATTGTCAAAATTAAAGAAAAATATTGCTAAGACGTACGTTTAAAAAACCATAGCAATCTTCGATTGGTTTTTTTTTTTGAAGACCCGATATCAAAATGCGGTTTGCACTCGGGTTTGCACCAATCAAGATTTCATGAAATTTGGGTCTCAGAGTGAGAGGTTCATTTTTTTCTATCTCTAAAAATTAAGGGTGTTTCCGGGGGGCGGTTAACTCTGTTAAATCGATGTACGAATGGACTTAAATCACTTTAAATCCCTTATTAAATCACATAAATCATCTTGTTTTGCTCTAAATCAGAATAAATGAGATTAAATCCCTTCAAATCTCTTTAAATCCCTTCAAATCTCTTTAAATCCCTCTCAAATCTTTTTAAATCAATTAAATCCCTAAAAATCTGAGATCCGGAACACTTTAAATCCCTAAATAAATTTCCTTAAATCACCTTAGTTTTTTCATAAATCATGGAATTTCTTCCTAAGAAAAAGGAAGAAATTCCAACTTACGATGGCCATTAAGCCCGAATGAAATAGTTATTTTCCTAACAAGTGCGCAAAGTGATACTTTCCCGCACGAAAAAGCAGTTAGACAACGACGCGAAGCGGAGTTTGGATAAGCTTTGAGTGCGGGAAAGACGCTTTGCGCAAGTGTTAGGAACAATATTTTTTCTACGAGTATCTTAAAAAAGTAGACTTTGAATTGTTAAAATATTAGAAAAATCAATCAATTCAAAATCGTTTAGAATCTATTGGAATTCCTCAGATTGTCTTTTAAATTAAATCCCCAAAAATCTTTTAATATCTTCTGGAATTTCTAGAATACCAGCTAGAATATTTTTATGGGAGTCTCTTAAATATCAAAAATTCTACAAATTCCTAGCAGTACAGGCTGGTCTAATTTGGATACCTTTGATAGGAAACATCATGTTAACTAAGCGCTAATTTCAACCTAAACCCTTCATTTTGAGTATTACTTTATTCAGAAACCATCAAAACATTGAAAATTCAAGTATAACTACAGTAAATATGCGTAACAAAAATGAGTGCGCAAAGAGTTTCCGTGCGCAAGGTTCAAGTTTTCGCACGCAAATGGGTGTGCAAAGTGATTACTTTGCACAAGCGAGTAGAAAAATACCTTATCAATAAACCTGGGCCGCAAAAGCCTCACAAACTTTATTACTTTTAGAATTTTTTTTATTAGTTCAAAATTTAAGTTGGACTATTATGAGAGAGAAAGTACCCATTAGCACTAAAATATCTGGTTATTAGATACATTTTCATCTTCTCAGGATTAAATTAATTACCTTGAATCATCCCAGGTTAAATCAGTTCAAATCGAGGTTCAAATCTTAAAAAAATCTTTAATCCATTTAAATCTTCTTAAATCAGGTTAAATCTTCCTAAATCAGGTTAAATCTTCCTAGATCAGCTTAAATCTTTTTAAATGATCCAATAAATCTTTAAATTACCTTAAATCACCTTAAATCAGTTAAGGTCTGAATAAAAATCTCTTAAATCCAATCAAATCTGTTAAATCAGTTAAAATCAACAGTGATTTTAAATCGGTGTACACATTTTGAAGAAGTTGACCGCCCCCCGGGTGTTTCCATAATAAAGTGTCCAATTTGGACCACCCTGTACAAATTATGTTAGGTGAAAAAACCCTCGTTCGAGGTCTTTTACTGAGCTTTTTCTTTCTATCTCCTAATTGAGAAAAAAACGATTGGGTTTTTGATTCAACTGTATGTGATAACGTTACATTTTTTGACATTTAGTTGAAGATTAGGTAATTACTAAACCCCATGTGGTAAACAAGTTAAGTTGTTCTTGCAAAGATTGACGATTGACAGTCTACAACTTTTCCGTATGTATTTCAGAGATCATCAGTTTTATTTCACAAAGCGTCAACTGCAATTTAGATTAGTAAATTGTATTTCGGAAACAGGGTCGGATTAAGGTCTTTTGGGGCCCGGGGCTATTTTCACAAAAGGGGCCCCTAGGTCCCTGAAATAAATTCAAACGTCACTCAAAATTTTACCTTGCAGATTAAAAAAATGTAATTTTGGACAAACTGTTTGATTTGGAATTTTTTTTTCTTGAATAAATATTTCTGAATTATCCACCACTATCACCGTACTTAGTAACATTTCTAAAATTTGTTTTTTAAATCAAAATAAAAATTAAAAAATTGGCAAATAAAAATTATTGCCATGTAATCAGCTAGATATAGTAGTTCTCTACAACTTTCTCGTATACATATTTTTGATATTATGCATATTAACGCCAAAAAGTTATGATTACAGAATTACTGGTGGTTAACGCGCTCTCAAATTGTAAAGGAGCCCACATACTGCGTTTTTGTTGGACAGTTCTGTTGTACGTGCAAATCTGATCGAGCGAAAACGATACAAAACCGAAGTGTGTGTGCGAAAAATTGTCGTTTTTGCTGGCATACAAAACCGATGCAAATATCTGGCTTCACCTGATTTTATGTTCGAAATGTCAACAAACAGAGCAACAAACCTGAAGTGTGTGGGCTTTGAATTTTAAAAACGACGGTTTTGTTTGGTGTAAATTATATGCATGATTTCTTCCCCGCGTGAGGTGGTGTTTTGGGGCCCCCCTCATTTCGGGGCCCGAGGCTTTAGCAATGTGGGACCCAGATTAGCAAAAAAAATCGAACCACTGGGAAAAAATTTTAAAGTAAAATCAGAGACAAATGTACAGTCCTGTTATTTTGCTCCTGTCGTGGCTGATGATGAGTTGACAAACCTTTTAAATTCATTAAAAAACAATGTGAAGTGTGGGGAAAACCAAATTACTTCTGAGATTCTGAAGCGACACCATGAGTATATTATTAACCCTTTGCTGCATATTGTAAACTGTATTTTGAATACTGGAGTTTTTCCAACAATTCTGAAGAAAGCGACGATTGTGCCAGTGTTCAAAAATGGGAACCATGAATTAACTTCCAACTATAGACCAATCGCTCTAATAAGCACAATTGGTAAACTAGTTGAAAAGTGCATAAAAGATAGGCTCCAATCATTTTTCGAAAAAAAAAAACTTGCTTTCACAAAACCAATACACTTTCAAAAGAAACTTCAGTACCGAAAGTGCTTTGGCAGGGGTTACTGAGATGATTTTTGGAGGTCTGGATGAGGGAAAAAGAGTTGTGGGCATCTTCTTGGACCTGAAGAAATCATTCAACACTGTGGCGCATCACATACTACTGCAGAGGCTTCACAAAACTGGAATTAGAGGAAAACTTATAAAGTCATACTTAACAGACAGAACTCAAAGAGTCAAAATTGGAAACGTTATGAGTGAGCCTCTTGCGGTGGTTTGTGGTGTGCCACAGGGGACGGGCTTGGCCCAATATTGTTTAGCGTCTATATTGATGATGTTTTTTCGGTCCTTGATGAGGAGGGGATGGTGTTTTGCTTCGCAGACGATACAGTGATAGTAGTGCAAGATGAACCATGGAATATTGCCATAAAAAAGCTGAAATTGACATCTCAAAAATAAAATGTTGGCTCGATCACAGTCTTCTATCGCTGAACGTTGAAAAGACAAAATTCCTCACATTTGGCCATACCCCAAGAACCCTACCGACCGTCCGGAGTCTCAGGATTCACAAGACTAACTGTCTTACTAATAATAAAAAAAGTAGATGTGAATGTGATGATAGAATTGAAAGAGTTGAGTCTCTGAAGTATTTAGGTATATTTCTTGATGAAAAATAAAATTGGAAAACTCATACTGATTATGTCACAAAAAAAGTTAGGAAGCTTATACATAAATTTTATGAACTCAGAAATATTCTGCCTCCAAAAATGCTGAAAATAATATATTTCTCATTGGTTGAGTCCATATTGACTTATGGTATAGTAACTTGGGGGGGCGCAAACAAAACCACAACGTCCAGTCTTATTATTGCCCAAAAATACATAATTAAAATCATGATGTTTAAGGGTAAAAGATTCTCAACTGAATTTCTTTTTCAGGAGAGTAAATTGTTATCTGTAGAACAATTGTACACTAGGGCTGTGATAAGATTCATGTTAACCAATAGCTGCTACAGAAATAAATTATCAACTAACCACAATATTTGTAGTGCTGCAAATCAGAACTTGGCATTGTCCTTTGTCAGGCTTTCTGCAACGGAGAGACATATCAGCTACACGGGTCCCACAGCGTACAGTGCCCTTCCTGTTCTTGTTAGAAGTGGACCATTTAAAAAAGTAAAGCATCTGGTCAATCAATGGATTATAGAGAGTAATTTTTCCTTGAATTTCTAATCTAAGTGTCATTGTAGATTAGAACAAAAAGATTAATATAAGAAACTCTAATGTGTACCTAGTGATATAACCTTAAACATAATGTGAAATTTATTTAAGAGAATTACCAGCACACACAGATTTTGAAAAATCCATCGTGTTGGTAAAACATTTTAGTGTAGTGGTAGAATATAGATTTAAATATAATAAAATCTTTAGATGTTTTCTGAAGATGGGAAAAAAGTACAACTGATAATCTTAAGAACAATATTGTTATTTACTATTGTGATTTACTATGCTAAATAAATAAATTAAAAAAAAAAAAATCAACATAAGCTAGGTGTATGGGTGACCCACCTATTATAAATTTTACTTATTACACTACATAAATTGATAATATCTGAAATACATTCGACGAATTCTGAAATACAATTTTCAATTTCTGATCTACAAATAAATAATCTGAAATGCAAATGACGTTTTCTAAAATACAAGTGACCAAACTGAAATATAAATGACTTTTTCTGAAATACAACTGACCAAACTGAAATAAAAATGATGTTTTGTGAACTATAACCCATACAACCTCGACTACAACTGACAAAGTTGAAATACAAATGACAGTTTCTGAAATTAAACTTATACAACTGAAATACAATTGACGCATTCTGAACTAGAATTGATGAATCTGAAATACAAGTGATACATTCTGAAATACTTATGGAAAAGGTGTAGTGCATTGATTACAGTCTTATGAATCTTGAAGTCTTTGAAATCACAGTCCCTAAAAATCTTAAATCATCAACAAACACATTTAAAAGTATACTTGACCGATGTCCCTCTTGCAATTCCCCTGATGTCACTACAATTTCAGATGAAATAAAGTTTTTCATTTCAACAGCTCTTCAGTCTTTCAAGTTTTAGCTTGCTTTCAAACGACAAGAAGAGATCCAGAAATTCCCACAGCATTTAGCTCGGATAGCAAAACTCTGTGATATACTCTGTTGAATGCCTTTGAGAAGTCAGTATAGGAAGTATCCACCTGATATTTATTCTCAAAGGCACCCAACAGAGCTTGCTTATAAGTCACAAAAAATTAGTTGTAGTGGATCTCCCCTTCATAAAATTGTGCTGTTCATTCATTATGAGCCTATGAAAGTGAGGATACAAATTATCATCAACCAGTGATTTGAATAGTTTAGCAATTGAAGAGATTTTACTAATAGCTCTGTAGTTTTTGACATCAGCTCTGTCACCATCCTTAAAAATGGGTGAAACATAGGATTTTTTCCAAAAGTCTGTTGAAACTCCTGTATGTACTTTCGAGTTTTTGTCAATTTTATTAAAAACATCAATAGTGGACAATTCCAAACTTGATTCTAAATAACTCAAAAATTAACACATTTGTCAATCCTAAGGTTTGCCTGGCAAAGTTCTTCAGTATTCGGCTATTCTTATATGACCCAGTGGCATAACTTTTTTCCTATTATAGATAGAAAGCTGAAATTTTCACTGAATCGTATCTCAATAAAGGGACTACAATCCCTGAAAATTTCAACTCATTTGGACTCCTAGTTCCTGAGATAAAATCGTGTTAAGCAATTTGGGGTGATTTATCAGTTTTTCAATTTTTCTGAGTGCCTTTTTTCATAGATTTCGGTTTCAAATCTGGGAATAACTAGATGTATGGAGTTCAGGGGATATCAAATGACCATTAGGACACAAAATCTCAACAAAAAAAAATTTGAAATTTCATCGTTTTAGTAAGAAAGTAGCTACCTTATGATTTAGATTTTGGAAAACTTTGGAAGGGCATAACTTTTTTTCTATTATAGATAGAAAGCTGAAATTTTCACTGAATCGTATCTCAATAAAGGGACTACAATCCCTGATTTCAGCTCATTTGCACTTATAGTTCCTGATAAAATCGTGTTAAGCAATTTGGGGTGATTTATCAATTTTTCAATTTTTCTCAGTGCCTTTTTTCATGGATTTCTGCTTCAAATCTGAGAATAATTTAGTGTATGGAGTTTGGGGCATGTTAATTGACCATTAGGATACAAAATCTCAACAAAAAAAAAAAAAATTGAAATTTCATCGTTTTAGTAAGAAGGTAAACATTGTTTCACGAGGGTTCATACTTTTCACCTTCCTTTTTTAACAAATGAAATTGACTGAAACAAATCAATGACGTCAAAAACGTTCGTTGGTTCTTAAATCAGAAGTCATTCATGTTAATTTGTCAAAAAAATTGAATGTGTCATATGAATCAATCTTCGACAACCCTTTTTTTCCCACTTATGGCGTGTTCGATGTCAAAAGTATGAACCCTGGTGAAACGTACTTTAGCTACCTCGGTAGATACCTTATGCTTTAATTTAGATTTTGGAAATCTTTGAAAGGTCATAACTTTTTTCTATTAAAAATAGAAAGCTGAAATTTTCAGCGATTCTTATTCTAGTAGAGGACTTTAATCCCTGAAAATTTCAACTCATTTGGACTTATAGTTCCTGTGATAAAATCGTGTTGAGCAATTTGGAGTGATTTATCAATTTTTCAGTTTTTCTGAGTGCCTTTTTTCATAGATTTCGGCTTCAAATCTGGGAATAACTTGGTGTATGGAGTTCGGGGGATCTATCAATGGTAGCCATAGCTGTAGTTGAAGACATTAAATGTATATCTACCCACCTTGAATAACTATCAAAAATTTATATGAATCCTTTTCAAAAAAATCAATGTGTACTTTAAACTAGACTTTGGGTGGCCTCGGCCAAGGCCAAGACAACAAGTTCCTATAAGGTAGATTATTTCGAGTCATCTGGCACGTTTCGCAACTACCAATGAAATTCTCAATTTTTTCAGAAAGATTTGGTCACCAGAATACAGACCGAGCAGGCATTTTGGACCTGACCATCCCAATATGACTTTCATGGAGGACACTCAATACATTGAGTCTTAAAGAATTTGGAACAATGATACGACTTCCCCACAAAGTACAACCCTTATCCACTGATATCTCAGTGCTTTCTAAAAAACTAGGACTCAACTCGGAATCAGAAATAGACTGCGGCCACCCTCTTATAGAGGCAATATCATAAGAAGAAATTGGTACACTTTCTAATGAATTGAATGAATTATTATAAATTAGACTTCAAGGGCAATTTTGAGAGCCCATCAAAATGACCAATCTGTGAACCCTTCTTATATTACACTATTCTATAATAATTGTATGCTGATGAAAATACCGCGTTATTCTAGATGTTGCAATTGTTGGAAATGACTTTGATGGATTGAAAATGATTTGTAGAGGCTGATGATCTGATTCCAAAATTATTTCTCGACCATACAAAAACTTGTGAAACCGTTTAGTTCTAGTTGAGAGTAGTTTTTCTCTGCTGCTGACAGAGTACTAGATATGAACCATATTGGTCTATCAAACCCGAGATCAAACCCATCTACAACATGGCACAACACTGCACCAACTCCATACGAACTAGAATCGCAATCCAACATAAGTGACTTCTCCGGGTCGAAATGAACAAGTACTTGGTTGAAGTTTTTTTCCACGTCCGTGTGTAACTGCCTTAAGGCACACACGAGCGTGAATGTCTGAAAACATATGTACGCACACAAATACATGAACGCGCAAATAAAATATCAATGTGTATGCAAAATACTGTCGCGTTTTTGAATGTGCAAGCGGTAGAATGACGCTTAGGTGAATTCTGAAATTTCTAGAAATTTTGTATGCAAACTCGAAACACTGTGTAGCAAGATTGACAGTTTCGCTAGTTTTAAGTGAGTGTGAGTGTTGATATATGCACGTATATGTATCAAGCCATCTACGTCCGTGTGAAACTGGTAACCGCCTTAATATGTGCATAAATACAACAGATCCCAATATGATTTGTTAAATAGTAAGTGCAAAGGGATCACTAGAGAGCAAGTGCATTTCTACTTACTATTTGGAATCCCATCAGGACCCAATGTATCCTTGTTCGGTAAACCAGTTATTTTATCATAAATGTCCTCTCTAGAAATGTGTGCAAGCCTGAAATAATTATCCGAAACATTCAACGGAATTTTCAGGTCTGGCTAAGCATCTCAAAGTATTCCTTAAATAATGCAACAATATCTTGTCCAATGTCAAAATATCTCTCCAAAAATATTATAGATTAGTTTTAAATTCAATATCCACCTTGGACATAAAGACCAGCAGATGCTTCGACACCTTTTACACTCAGACCTCAGCCTGGAAAACTCACAATAGTCCAAATCAGACTTTGATTCTACATTTTTTCTCTTCTTTGAATTATAAGATATTTCAACTATGATGAGAACCATGTAGGAAAAAAGCCAGACTTGTACTTTCTAACTGGTACTAAAGGAAGTGCAGTATACCAATACCATCAACCATAGAGTCTATATTGCTGCGTATCGTCATAGGAATATTGAACACTTTCAAAAACTGACAGGATAGAGATCTTACACATGTGAATCGCTAATTTGTACATATTATTAATTGTTACGATTACAAAGTGGACTTTTCACCTACTGTCAGACTATTAATAATAATAATAATGATAATTATAAAATAAGCTATACCCACACCTAAAGTCTCATAATAAAAGGTATCTAAAGCTATATTTACCTATATCCAAATTTTGCAAGCACTGCTCCCAGCTGCATAAATTAATCCTACCACATAGCCATTGAAAGTTTTTAGCATATGCAGCTGTATAGTTGTGTAACTATTCCTCCCAAACAGAAATTTTAGATATTTTGAAAAATCTACCTACGCAAGACACGTAAAATAATCTTCCATTATCTACATAAAACATTTCAAAATCTTCTCAAAAAAAGAACAAGTCAAATTTTAAACTAACAAATATTTTCTAGATTGACAAAGCTTTCAAAACAATAATGCACAAAAAATCCAAAGAAAAATCGTCCTCCGAAGAAACCATAGAAGAACAAGATATACAACACACTGCCCCTCAACACAGGCAATATTTGAGTTTCAATGGTATCGGATCTGGGAATCCGTTCCAGAGAGAAAAACAATACGTCAAAGTGAGAGCAATGAAAGCCATTGAAAATGTTTATAATCATCGAGTGGCCAAAGTGACGGCTGATGACAAGGCTTTAATGGAGAAGGTTCCCTTAAAACATAAAATAAAAACTAAGTAAAAATGTAATATGTAATTTCAAATTGAATAATAATTAATTTTTCAAGGTACGGCTTTGATCGATTAGTGGAGGATCTAATACAAGAATCAATATCAAAAGGGGAGTTTAACAATTTGAAAAACACCGGTAAACCGTTACCGGATCATCAAAATCGCAATCCCTATGTAGATTTTATAACCCATAAACTAAACGAAGTTCTGATCGACAACGGCTTTACTCCCGAGTGGATTTTGCTCCAAAAAGAAATCCGATTAGAAACTGCCGATTTAAGAAAAAGCCTCTTTACGGAACGAAAATATTTTGGCCCTTATCCGATATCGGTTGAGGAAAATATCGAGTGGAGCGAAAAAGTTTACAAGTACAAAAAAACGGTTGAAGATATTAATAAAAAAATAGCAAAATTTAATTTAGTAGTGCCAGTTTTAAATAAGCAAATGCTAGAAATTTGCTTGGAGAAAGAAGCGCAGAAGGCAATGGTATTGGGAGAGGGATACAAAGACGCTAGACAAGACAATAAACAAAAATATTTGACAAGAACAAATACTGATAGCATAAATTTCCTTAGTATTTTCGATTTTATTTTTAAGCCTAAATAATTAATTATTGAATGAGTTTAATAAAATAGTCCAAAGAAGTTACAGAAAAGCCAATTTTCAATTAATCAGGCCTTTGACAGTTCAAGAACAGTTTTTTGATTGCTGTTTTTAGATTAGAGTCTTCAGTTATAGGTAATTTATGAATCTCAGAACATCTTTAAGTACCTACGTGAAAATTAACATTTTTCTTATGCCACAGCTCATATGGCGACGTATCTTTTTGAGAGCTTCTACATGCTACATAAGTTGTACTTATGTATACTTCACTCTATAGCCATAAAGTTGTCTCTATGGTACCATGTACCAGGGTGTAGGGTGTCCCAAATTCGGAGACCAACATATGGGTAACCGTTAGAGACACGAGGGTTGTTAAGAGACAATACTTGCGCATTGATAGTGAAGACAACTTGCGTGTGATCAGATTACGAACTAAGTTGAAATCATAAATGTATAAACTGTAAAATAAATATATATATTACAATAAATACCAAACTATGGACTTACCTACTTGATATTACTTAAAATGAACATATCTTCGCTTTATTTTTAAGTTTTCGAGAAAATATTATTTGAAAAATTCGTTTACCTATTTAAGTTTTATGTCATCTTGAAATGAAAATCACAACTTAAAAGACAAAACACCCTGGTATATCTTTCATATGATTGAATAGTCCTGGATATTTAAATTACCACGGAAAGAATGTCCTCTGGAAATTGACTAAAAACAAAACCCATGAATATACATTTTTGTTAAAAAAACTTTATTAAAAATAAATACATACAATACAATTATTGGAACTGCATGAAGGTAAAAGTTGTACAATTAGTAGCACTTTAAGAATATTATGTATTGAGCTTAACAAGCTCCTCGGAAACTACCCACAGCTTCTTTGCCAACTCTGGGTCTTGTGCTGTAGGATACCTGGCCACCCTACGACAATCTTCAAAATGTTCACCAGAAAAATTCTCTATAGCCTTTTCAGTGCTACAATAAATCGTCGTTTGAGCACCTTCAATAGAACTCTGCGGAAAAAGTATAATTATTATTGAATTATTAAAAATTAAATTCTTGCCTTGAAAAACCATTTTATAGTAGTGTTCCACAAAATCCTAGTAAAACGTGGCATATTTTTGAATATATCGGTCAGCACAGCGCCTGGATGCAAAGAATAAGCTGTTACGCTAGTGCCTTTCAACCTGTCAGCTAATTCTATAGTGAATAGTATGTTGCACAGTTTGCTCCAGCTATAAACCAACAAATCCGCTTGAGAATTGTGTTCTGGAAACTCATTCAGCTTGGTCACATCAAATTCTCTGGTCCATTTTGCACCAATCGAAGCAACGTTGACTATGCGAGAGTTGGGAGTGGATTTTATCAAGTCTAGAAACTAGAAGTTTTATTGAATAGTTTGCAGTAGGGGTGTTTTTACCTAGTAATAAGTTGGTAAGTAAAAAATGTCCAAAATAATTGATTTGCATTGGCAATAGCAAACCGTCTTCTGATATTATGTTGCCTTGATAACCACCTCCAGCATTGTTAACCAAAATATCCAATCTAAATTATAATACAATTAGGTTTTTGTTTGTTAGAATATATATTTATTTGCCTTTCTTCATTTTTCTTTATATCCTCTGCAAAAGCTTTTATAGATTGAAACGAAGCCAAATCCATTTGTTTGAAAATAACATTTCTGTTGTTTGTTGCTCTGGTTATTTTTTCTTCAGCCTCTTTTCCTCTGGCAACATTTCTGCACGCTAGGATTACTCTTGCGCCCCTCTTGGCAAAATCAGCTGCAGTCTCATACCCAATTCCTAAGACAAATAATACCTACTTTTATTTACTTATACAGATTGTTTAGTAATACGTCTCAGAATGGATCTTACACCACATCCGTCAGAACCAGTAATGGATTGTGTGTTTTCCAAGATTTTCCTAAAGAGCTTCTAATGATTCTCATCAGCCATTAATCATCAAAATATCTCAAGCCAAAGGAAAAACGACTATAATACTAAAACGATGAATATCTTGTGACCCCGATAAATGTATATAGTTAGATAAAAATTAGTCATGATACAGGATAATTACTCTTCAGTCTTCAAGGAAGTTTCACATCAAAAACTATATTTCAATAGCTGTCTATTCATGCTTCATTAATTAAAACTCAACTCATAAGATACGATCAAAATCCTTACCAGTATTGGCTCCAGTTATAATAGCAGTCTTTCCAACCAAACGCACATCGTTCCTGCACCACCCTGTAGTTAATTTCACCCATAACTTAATTCCTACAATAATTGCTATGAGAATTACAGCAACCGCAATCAAAATCCAGAACAACAGATGCATTTCTATTAGATTTTTATATTGTGTTCAGGTAACGAATTTTTTTTTCGTTTATAATAATAGTGCTTATCGTATATTATTATCACTGAAGTCTTATCTAATAGTAGCTAATTGGAATGTAGAGATTATTTTAAAGAGCACAAAAATATTGTTCATTCATCTCAATACCAAAACACTTATTGCTTATCTACAACATTATAAAGAATGATAACATGAGGAACTGAAAGTTATACTAAACTTAAACTAACTGTGCTAAAAGTACCTAGATAAATACAAAGAGATGATACCCCACCGGTAGGGTAGCCTGCACCTCAGATTAGTCTGCACCTTTACGCAGGTAGACGATAGTTTTGTGGTTTTATCAAAATTTTTACACTCCATGAAACAAAAATTTCAAAATTTTGCGTAGGTACTTTTAACTGTTTTCAAATGGAATGCCCTATATGTGGTTCTATATTCTTGAAAAAGCACATTGCAGTTTTCTGATTCCAAAAATAATTTGTCTAAAAAACTAAATTTTACTTGCAATTTTCACCTTTACAGGTTAAATGGTTCACAAAATCTAAGTCAGTAAAATAGTATTTTTTCAGTTTTTAGAGCCATGTGGAAGCGTTTCAATAAGCCTAATGAACGAGATTTTAATCCTGGAAATCTAGTCAAAGTGTATTTTTTCCGATGAAAGAGATTTTAATCCGTAAATCCTGGAAATTTCAAGTCACTGTGACATCTATGTGTATTTTTTATAGGCTCCCAAAGGCGATTTTAGGGAAAACTTATGAATTATCTTCAAAGATACACAGTTAAAGAAAACAATTTCAACTTTTATCCAAATTTTGGAGTCTGGATCAACTTGAATAAGTGTATTTTGCCTAATGAAAGAGATCTTAATCTATAAATCCGGGAAATTTAAAGTTTGTTTTTGAGGTCCGTCTTTGATTTTCCATCTTTTACAAAAGATTCTTACCAGAGTCTTTGAAGTTTTAACATTAGCAGAAGGTCCTTTTTGGCTCCACCAAACATAGGCAGTCTGCTGTAGTCTATCCTTACCAGCTCCTAACTCCTGTAATAATAATTGCAGTTTTCTCAACCATACAAACATTATTCCCACATCATCCTATATAGTTAAAGTCACCCTCAATTTCACCCATAGCTTATGCTGCAATAACAACCTGGCCAATTTTCCCAGGCATATCGCAATGTTCAAGAAATATCTCCAGCATATTTGTAACATTCTTTATTAATTTGACATATTCCAGGCATGCAGTTATAGGATATGCCGTGAATATCATGTTAGCATGTTTCTTGAATATGCGAAAGGAAGATTTTTTTACAGAGTTCTATACAAGCGTCAGGAAAGTAATATATGGTTATATTCAGCAGGTCGTCACGCTTTTGCATATCTGTGGATATAAAGTCGGGGTGTCAATTTTGAGGGGGTCAGGGATATGTTTTATGGTGACCATATATCCCTGTCACGGGAATAGATCTGCAAGGCATATGCATGGGATATCTTATATTCCCATGAAATATGCCATGAATAATATATTCCTGCAATATATTTTGCGCCGTCTGGGTACTACAGTACAGTATAAGTACCTACAAACAAAATTCGTAAGAATCCATCAGAACCATTTTCAATATTATACTTACTTACGTCATTGCGTTAAAGAGAATAAGATTTTTTTCTAGATAAATGGTTATTTCATATGATTTAGATTTTGGAAAACTTTGAAAGGTCATAACTTTTTTTCTATTATAGATAATAGAAAGCTGAAACTTTCACTGAATTTTATCCCAATCAAGGGACTTCAATCCTTGAAAATTTCAACTCATTTGGACTTATAGTTCCTGAGATAACGTCGTATTAGGCAATTTGGGGCGGTTTATCAATTTTTCTGAGTGCCTTTTTTGATAGATTTCGGCTTCAAATCTGAGAATATTTAAGGTGGGTTCTAACAGACATTTAATTTAATTTAGCATTTAATATAATTTAATTTAAAAAGTTTACTATACAATACCATATGACGGCGTTCATACAAAATTTTAATTTAAGACATAATATAACTTAATTTAAAAGTTGGCCAACTTTTATCTTTCAAAATTAAATTAAATTAAATTTGGGGTTGATCATTGATTTTCATCAGTTTGACAAGGCAGATGACGGATAATGACATTTTTCTATATCAGTTAAAAAATTACTGTATGAACGCCACAAAGTGAAATTATAATTATGTTAATATAAAATTAAATTAAATTTCTGTTAGAACCCAGCTTTAGTGTATGGAGTTTGAGGGATGTCAAAGGACTATTAGGACACAAAATCTCGACAAAATGAAATTTCATCATTTTAGTAAGAAAATAGGTACCTACCTTATGATTTAGATTTTGGAAAACTTTTAAAGGTCATAAGCAAGTCGTTTAACCTTGCGTTTAACAAATCTTTTTGGACTGCCTTGTGTCATTCTTTTTGGACAAGTATCATCTAGGTTTGGCACGCTGTCATCAGTGTTATCCACCGTTTTGATTGGCACTGATAAGGACGCATTTCCTGTGACACTCGCGTTTTCATCATCTCGCGTTTCACTATTTCTACACGATAAATTACCATCAAACAATGCAACAAACTGGGAATATCCGGGGGTACACTAGGGGGAATATAACATCATTATTGATATAATTATGGTTCTCTGAAGGGATGCTTGATTTAGGAAAATAATATGGAGCGTGAATCAAATGCCACCTATTTCGTCTATATTTACCAACATCAGTTTCAGTAACATGACCTTGGTTTTGGACCAATTTCCACGACTTTTCCATATATTTTCTGACATCAACCGCCCATACAAAATCCCTAATAATAAAAGGATCCAAATCCTTGGCCTCATGTCTCTTGTAATTTCTTTCTTGTTTCTCTCTTATTTCCCTCTTTTTCCAAAAATCGTGATTTCGTGTCTAATAATGACTTCTCTAGCAAGCTTGGCAATTGAGGCAAGTTTCTGATTCATTAAAAGTTCTGAGGGCGAAAAACCAAACTCAAGAGATGTACAGCGATATGCCAATAAAGCCAAAAATAAGTCCTCATGACAATTCTTTTTGATAAGGCGCTTACCAGTTTGTACGGCTCTCTCCACGCCCCCAATACTCTGAGGCCAATGAGGACTATTAGTTGTAAGAATAAAATTATAACTTTTAGCAAAGCCTAAAAATTTTGAAGAAAACTGTGTGCCACAATCAGTTCTGACTGTCAGGGATTCCATACCTTGTAAAAATCTCTTCAAATTAAGGTGCAGTGAAAATTTCGAAATACTGAGAAAAACAGTCAGTGGCTATCATACGATTTATCATCACACAATCAATGCCAAGTTTTTGCCAAGGCCTTGTATCAGTTTTATCCTTGTAAAAGGTCTCCCTCCCTAAGGTTTTCACGGTGTTCAACATATTCTGGGCAATGTGTGACAACATTGGTGATCTGTGTTGATAGACCGATCCACCACACACTAGACTTTGCGCGTTCCCTACATTTTACTATGCCTAGATGCCCCGTGTGAATAAATTCTAGGCACTTGAGTTGTAAACTTTTCGGGTTTATAATACGAGAGCCTTTCAAACGTAAATTTTGTGCCTGTTTGGGTCAATCAAAATTCCATTTTCCCATATCATATGGCCCAAGTATTTTACAGTTCTTGTAATTATGTGACATTTTCCTTTGTTTAGGGTGATATACCTTCCTTATGAAGCTTAGTCAAAACTTTATATAAAATTTCATCATGTCTTTCCAGAGTGCTCGTATGAATCAGGATATCATCCATATGTGTTACACATCCTTCAATACCTAAATTCATTGTGAAATACTCAGGCGCACACGAGATTCCAAAAGGGAGCCTTTTAAATAAAAAACGGCCTGACCCATTTAATTGAGCTAACGTGTGTTCTATTTTTGGAAGAGGATAATGTGACCGCAAAACGCCTTCGTTAAATTTGGTGTAGTCACAACAAAGACGTACAGAATCGCCCTTGTTAACACATACAATAGGGCTCACCCATGTAGTAGGCTCCTCGATTGGCTCAATCATTCCTAATTTTAGCAATCTATCAATTTCCACCTTTAATTTAGGCAAAAGTGGTAACGGGATAGTTCGAGGAACACTCTGTACAAAAGGCTTAGCGTCGGGCTTAATTTTAATTGAAGTTTCATTCTTAATTTATCCTATCTCACAAAATATTTCAAGAAACTTTGTAGAAATTAATTTTGACTTGAAGGCTGACAAACAATATCAAAATTTATTTCGTTTACACTTTTTATATTTCTCTTAGAAAAATTTAGAACATTAAACTTTATTGTTGACTTTCTACTCAGTATGGGTTGTCTTAACTTTTTAATTGCATAAACAGTCTCACTTCTAATAACACCCTCATTGGTAAAATCAACTTTCAGTTTACCAACGGTGTCGAGTTTATGGTCATCCGCAGCCCCAACTGCATGACACCTTTCAATTTTACTAATATATTCACAAAGCAATTTTTCATAAGAATAGTTATTTATTATACAAGACGGTAAAAAGATACTTTACCTGTGAGTGGAAAATGTTGATTCACGAGCGACGAAGGAGCGAGTGGATTAATTCCACGAACAGGTAAAGCTTTTTTACCGTCGTGTGTAATATTCTATTTTATTCTTGAGCCACTTTTTATTTATCACAATTACTAAAATCATAAACTAAAATGTGCTAAATTTTACATAGATTATGACAAATTGGCGAAGTACCTAATAAACTGACACATTTCTGGTGTTGTCAATCATGCAACATGTCAGATTTCTGTCAAAAACACTATAATTATCCCCTCGTTTTTATTCTCATCGGTGACTTCACCAATGAGTTAGCTATCTTTGTTTAGTGAATGGAAAATGACAATGACGGTCATAGAATGGTGGATCCATCGGTAAAATTTGATGAGAATAAAAACGCAGGGTATTATAAAAGATTTGAACAAGTGGGTAAAATTGACGTATGAGTGGGTAAAATTGACGTATGAGTGGGTAAAATTGACAAATGAGTGGGTAAAAATTGTTTGATTTCACTACTTCAAATAAAGTGTTACTTTAACGAGTTTTGAGTCGATTAAATGATAGTTTACCATTCGCGATAAAATAAAAACAATTTACATCTGCCCAAATGTCAACAAAAACAGGAACTTTTAACTTATAGTCTAAAAGAATATCTATACATACCATCTACTTATGATCAGTGTAAAGCTGCCCTAGAAAGGAACTGTCATCATGTTTTGTCACCTGTAGAACCTGCTGATTATGTTTACATCTGAGCTTCCGCTGCCGCTCTCTGACTCAGGGTGTTCTACAACCCTTACAGACTTTTTCCTACACATAATACTCCAATGTCCCCTTCTGTCGCAAAATCTGCACACTGAAGTCTTTGCTGGACATATTATTCCACTTTGACCTGTAAGAGCTTTGAACAATTGCACTTATCGCCTGGTCTTGTCTCATAATTTTATTCTGATTTTCATGGAGTTCAGCCTGGCGTACCATCTGAATTGCTTTTTGCTTTGACATCCGCTATCCCAATAACAATTCTATCTCTAATGAACTCCTCTTTAAAATCCCAATAGTTACAATGGCAAGTCCAAGCAGGTTTGTAATAAAATTTTCAACAGGTTCACCTGGACGTTGGACTCTGGAATTAAACTGGTAGCGTTCTAAGATGATTTTCCTTTCAGGTATAAAATGGTCTTCGAAGATCTTGAGTACATCATCAAAGGTTTCGTTACCTGTTGATGATTTTTGTAGCAAAATTTCTTCGCCTTCACTACCCATTACGTAGACTAAAACATCAATTTTTTCCTTATTTGTCTTCGTCCCATATCCGCTCACAGACATGTCTTTCCAGGCGTTTTGTTCAATGAGGCCAAGTTTGAGGCTCAGCCGGCGCAGTTACGTTCGCAAACGTTTCTGCCTGTATCGTATTTTGTGACATGTTTTCAAGTTACCAATACAGTTTCCCCTGTATACCTCACTCTACCTGTGTCCTGTATGATCCTTAGGTGTTTTTGCACGTCGCTACAACCGCCGGCTCGGGCTTTGCCCCCGTTTTCCGTGCGATTTCGACTGTCAAAAAAAAAAAATGACGGAGGACGAAAAGTTCGATCACTCTTTACACTCTTAATATGATAAAGCACCGATTGCCACCATGTCGTATCATTATGATTATTACCATCTTGGAAGATCTAGGTAGGGACGAATAAATTAGAAGACACAACTCGATGCTAGGGAAAAACTCTATTGACTTTGACACACCCGCTACATGAAATGCTGGTTTTCTGTCCACCAGGCGATCCACGAACCAGTTGCCAAAAAACCGCACCTTAACTAATAAAAACCCTCCAGGTGAATGCCAATCCATAAAGACTAAAATATAAAGCAGATGCCTAATAGCACAACATTTTACATGGATATCTCTCTTTCGACACAATAAAATTAAATAAAATAAAAATGCGGTTGCTGTTCCGGATTTTAATTCCGGTTGCTGCAATCCTTGCAATGTTCAAGTTATGGCTGAAATGGACCACAGGATGGTGCAGGAGTAATGTGCGTTTGGTTGGGAAAACTGCGATTATTACCGGAGCAAATACAGGTGAGAGTTTTTTGAATTCCTGTTATTTTTATATATTTAGATCTAAATTGGTCAGAAAGATAAGAAGATGATAAAAAAAGGGTAGTTTCAATCATGTACTTATACAGTTTTTCCTTTAGCACATTCAAAAAACTACCTACTATTGAGATATTAATCAAAAGTTTAGATTTTTTTTATGTTTATTAACTTTAACACTAGAATTTTCAAGGAATTGGTTATGAAACAGCTAAAGACTTGGCTAAACGAGGCGCCAGAGTAATATTGGCCTGCAGAGACCCAACAAGAGGCCAAAAAGCAGTGGAAAAAATTGTCAAAGCCACAAACAACCAGAACGTTATCTTCAAACATCTGGATCTGTCAACATTTGAATCTGTGATTGAGTTTGCCAAGGATATTAACAAAACCGAAGCAAGATTGGACATTTTAGTTAACAATGCCGGAATGGGTTTTAGAGGATATTTGAAAGCTGACAATGGGTTTTTGCTGATAATGCAAACTAATTATTTTGGACACTTTTTACTTACTAACTTATTGTTAGGTAATAACCATTGAGCTATAGGCCTTTAAAATTAAATTATATACTCTGTTTTAGATTTAATGAAAAAAACTAAAAATTCACGCATTGTAAACGTTGGTTCGATTGCAGCAAAATTCACCGAAGACTTTGATGTTAACCAACTAAACAAATACGAAGCCAGTGGTCACCATTTCGAAGTTTATTGTAGAAGTAAACTCTGCAACTTATTATTTACCATAGAATTAGCCGATAGACTAAAAGGCACTAGTGTAACCACATATTCTGTTCATCCTGGTGCAGTGGCAACTGAAGCATTCAGAACAATACCTGCAGTTGCAAGAATTATCACAACTGTTTTGGGGTGGTTTATGAAGGTGACTAATTATTACTTTATTATCATGATACAACATTTTTAAACCTTTGCAATGACATATGAAATATGAATTCAAATGTATCTATCCCTGAAAGATGGCAGTTGTCTAGCAATTTTTTCTCAATTTGCCTTAAATGTTTCTGTCTGAATGTTTGTCTATTATTGAATAGAATAAATCTGAGAACATAACAAAACATTTTTAGAATTCCCTGGAAGGTGCACAGACAACCATCTACTGCAGCCTCCAAAAAGGCATCGAAAACTACTCTGGAGAACATTTCGAAGACTGTCATTACGTGAGCAGATACAAAATAGCCCAAGATCCAAATTTGCCAAAGCAATTGTGGAAAGTGACAGAGGAATTGATAAAAACAGTCATAGGATAGAATCAACTTTTATTAATAATTTTTAAACAATTGTTCCACATAAGATACCAAATCAGTCACATGTACTTGTTCCTAGAAATTCAAAAAATCTCACTCTCAATTAAGATGCACAATATAAAATTTCTTACCTTTAATGTTGTATCTCTGCTGCGAAGCAACACTAGCCCATCTTTTAAAGTTTTCTCATTCAATAAAACCCCATAAGGTATTCCTAGTTCATCATATTGCCTCCATTGAGCGTCCAAGCTTAATTTTGAGCTGCTTGGTAAAAATAAAGTTGAAACATGTTTAGTTCTTAGTTGCCTAGTTAAATATAAAGCTAAATCGTTTAATTCAGTTGAAACACCTGCCGGTAGTCCGGAAGCTATCGAGAAACTTATACTATAAGGAGCCAATTTTCTGTGGAACCTCAACAAGGTCCGTTTGGTGTCTTTATATTCAGGCTCAGCGTAAGCGTCGCAGAGGGTGTTTATAAACATTGAAGACATGTCAATGTTGCTGACTACAGTGTGAGGACTTAGGGATTTTTTGCCAAATTTGAACTGAAATAATTTTTCTTGTAATAAAGTATGTAGCTTTATGATAATTTACCTTGTGATCTATGATTCCTTTGGGTTTGGGATATAAAGCGAGGCTCTCGATAAGTTGCGATCCCCACGGATAATTTGCCATTATTTGGACACTTTGTATGTTGTTATTATCGGTTTTTATGTCGGATAAACTGTAAATGCCCGGATTTGGTGAAAACTAAAATGATTTAGTTGGATAAAGGCAAGAACACTTTTCTCGAAAGTAAGTTATTATTCAACCAAAATGGCATATTTATATGCAGTTTCCATGATTTTCCTAGGGGAAATTTTAAATGAAAAATGTTGTATCTACTTAACTGGTCTATTGTTCATTAAATCTTACAAGAAAAGGAAGAAATCTTACTTCAGGAATTAAAAGTGAAATTTGAGAAATTATAGGAATTTGAAAGGAAGCATGGATGGAAATTGGAGAGTGAAAAGTTTCCCATTCTCCGTCAACATTAAGTAGACTTAATTAGAGGCATTCCCATTGTAACTTATAATCATAATTGTTAAGAGGGTTATTCGAGGAACTTTGATTTTGGACATTTTCAAATGGTAATATTTTGAAAACCGAAAATGCCTTGGGAAAAGCTATCAAAATGAAATTTACCCAAATTGTAGATCTTGATGATCGATACAAGAAGCGCTATATTGACTGGACTTATAGTTTCTGAGATAAAATCGTGTTAAGCAATTTGGGGTGATTTATCAATTTTTCAATTTTTCTGAGTGCCTTTTTTCATAGATTTAATGTATATGGAAGGAATAGCATCGGCTGTAGACTATTTTTTCAACCATCATATCATATTGCACCTGCACGAAAGGATATTTTGAAAAAAGTTATCGATGAACTCCTTGAAAATGGGATCAATGAGGAATGTGTGCTTTTTCAGTTATTTTGGTCTCAAAACCTGATGGAAACATGCGCCTGTGTGTTTATTATAGACAACTGTTCCAATACAATACCCATTACCTAGAGTAGATGATTACTTAATTCGACTGCTAAGACTGCCTACATTACAACTCTTGAGTTGAAAAGTGGTTACCATCAGATACCAGTGAAGACCAAGATAATACTTCTTTTATTACTCCTTTTAGTACTTTTCGATACAATGCTATGCCTTTTGGATTTCGCTCAGGGTTACCACATACCATATGTTGGCTTATTTAGATGACTTCAGGATGGAATACCTATCAAGGACGAAGAGCAAAAGGGCAATTTTATTCAATTTTTATTAATTTAATTTTCAACACACATCATTTTTGTTTCAAACGCACGAAATCGCATTATCTGACCAGAGGACAAATGAGGGCAAACAACCAATGACGCAACTACAACCTGGATCAGCCATTTCTTCAAATTGAGCAGGGGCGTCTCTGATCCGAAGATCCACGAGTAACATTAAAAGCAAGGAACCAGACACTATGACAGATTTGGCCAACCAAAAGCTGACCCCAAGGAAGCAGAAACGTTATCGTACCTGGAAGACGCAAATATAAATGCGGGAAATATTTTTCAAATAATAGAGAAAGTTTTTGCATTAAATTTGAAAGGGAAAAACCACCTAAAAGAAGTATTCGCCTCTAGTTGAGAAAGTAATAAAAAAAAGCCCAATTTACACAGCTACATGAAGTTAAGGTAGAGATTTACCCTCGGATTTACCTAACTATAAAAAAAAATCCCAATTATATAATTTAAATCACAATAAGGTAAATTTCAAATCAAATGTGACGCATATAGTTCAAATAAATGTAAAACATGTTCATGTACAACTATCCATTTGCAGCGCTTTAGCCATTATTTGTAGCAAACTTCATGGCTCTAAATCTATTTCCGCCAGGTTCACCTCAATGATTCTCAGCTCTACTATATGGGATTTTGGCTGTAGAAGAAGATTTGTACCCTTTTCTTGAATTTTGAGCTATGTGACCTTGATCAGAAAATTCATCCAACGAATCAGGAGCCGGTAAAGTAATCCAAATACGATTTATAACCGACTCATAACTGTCTAGAAATTCTTCTTCCAATGCGTAGGTATAGTGGTAGGTATCCATTAATGAATATTTCCGATAACTATTGCTTCTCTATTCCTTGCGGTGTATTTAGAGGTTCAAGAGCCGGTAATAGTTCAAATCTTGATTATTACCTCTTCATTACATCTAGAGAAGCTGTTCAGCGGACAAGGGAAGCTACTAAATTCTTCCAGTTCAAGTTTGGAGCAAATTCATTATGTTCGTGAGACCAAGAAAGTTGACATAAAATTAATACTGGTGCACTTATAGTTCCTATAGTAGATAAAATCGCGTTAAGCAATTTGGGGGTGATTTTTCAATTTTTCTGACTGCCTTTTTTTCATAGATTACGGCGAGAATAATTCAGTGTATGGAGTTTGGGGGATGTTGAATGACTATTAGGACATAAAATTTTGACAAAAAAAAATTGAAATTTTATCGTTTTATTAAGAAGGTAAGGTCATAACTTTTTTTCTATTATATATAGAAAGCTGAAATTTTCAGCGATTCTTATTCCAGTAGAGGACTACAATCCCTGAAAATTTCAGCTCATTTGCACTTATAGTTCCTGAGATAAAATCGAGTTAAGCAATTTGGGGTGATTTATCAATTTTTCAATTTTTCTGAGTGCCTTTTTTCATAGATTTCGGCTTCAAATCTAAGAATAATTTAATGTATGGAGTTTGGGGGATGTTGAATGACCAATAGGACATAAAATCTCGACAAAAAAAATTTGAAATTTTATCGTTTTAGTAAGAAGAAGAACCTTATGATTTAGATTTTGGAAAACTTTGAAAAGTCATAACTTTTTTTCTATTATAGGATAGAAAGCTGAAATGTTCAGCGATTTTTATTCCAGTAGAGGACTACAATCCCTGAAAATTTCAGCTCATTTGCACTTATAGTTTCGGAGATAAAATCGTGTTAAGCAATTTGAAGTGATTTATCAATTTTTCAATTTTCCTGAGTGCCTTTTTGCATAGATTTCGGCTTCAAATCTGAGGATAATTTAGTGTATGGAGTTTGGGGGATGCTGAATGACCATTAGGACATAAAATCATAATTTATCATTGGCAACATTAAAGCATAAGCATAGTTATAAAAAAACGAGTAAAAAAATTGATTAGTTATTGATTTATAAATAGCTCAGAAGTTAGCTGACGAGGGGTCAACCACTCTGTAAAAATGTGTACACGTATTGCGAAAATGTCGGTATTTCGCGAAATTCAAAGTATTTCGGTGGTGGTAATTCGAACCCAGTTTTTTGTGGTATTGCCGAGTATTTCAAAATATTTGCAGATAATTCTAAGTATTTCGAGGTAATTCGAAGTATTTCGAGGTAATTCGGAAGTATTTCGCGGTAAGCCGAGTTATTTCGCTCTATTTAAAATTATTAGTATTTTTTTTATGCACCGAGAATAATTAATTCTTTATCACCCAAAATTGAAATATTATAGAATGAAAATTATAGTCCATCTTCGAATAGGCTAAATCGAGGGCTAAATATGCTTACATAATTTGGATTTATTGCAGATTAATTGAAACAAATGGAAAGATATACTACCTCATATGTATCAGTAATCAGTATTAGTAAAGTGTCATTTACATCCACTCAACTTAACATACAGAAAATTAATAATAAAGAAAAGTTGATGATCATGTATACTTATCTGTAGTTGTTTACATCCACTTAAAAATTTAGAAAATTAACGTACCACACGGAAAACTGAACCAACTTCAACTTGAGGAAATCCGTACGTTAATTTCAATAATAATTATGAATGGCACACAGATTGCACTAGTCTGTAAATTATCAATTTCGTACGTTAATTATAATTTTCCGTACGTTAAGTGGATGTAAATGACCCTTTAGTTGCTAAGAGTACAAGATCATCGGTCATCCAACGAGGACTGAACAGGGGTTGACAGGGGATTATTTTTAACTTTCCCTGTATTTTTGAGAACATTGAAAATAGCCAATTGGAACATTTTTTTCTAGAGAACTCAAAAATGATACTAAAAATTCATTTGAACCAAAAACCAAAGAGTTACACCATGGATGAGCGGTTTTTTGAATGGAACAGCCTGTTTTTTGTATGATTTTTGGAGAAGTCATACTTCTCATTCCGTTGAAAATATTTGATATTCCGATAGCTGTTTTTATCTTATGTTAATGTTTTATTCCTATTCCTGCAACTATTGATTTAATTGTTGTTTGTGTGTCCGAATATAATTCATCATATCAAAAGATAGAAAAACCCAAGCAAAAATTCTTCACTGTGATCCACAAGAAGAATCGTTATAAACGAGATTTTTTTTAGTATTGCAGGACTTCGCGCGGTAATTTGAGGGTATTTCGGGTACTTCGACGGTAATTCTATGGGAATTCTCATACTTCGACGGGAATACCTGGTATTTTGACGTACTTCACGGTATTTCTAGGTACTTCGAAGTATTTCGGAGGTAATCCGGGCCAATTGTACACGTATTTTGGGAAGTGGTTGACCCCTCGTTAGCTGACTTGCCCTCAACTGTAAACTTGAATATCCTAAGTAGAATTTTTAGAGATGTGTGCTGTTTTTCATTGGAGAGACCTAGTACTTTATAAGATGGCCAACATAGGACCATAAATGGGGCTATGTCTTATGCCAACAAGAACAAGGTACAGGTAGACATATTTACTGCACAGAATTTTACTGTGTCAATGTTTTTTGTACTTTTTTTTTCTGTTTTTTATTTCAATCATTATGAAAGTTGGACTATTGCCCATTGAAATTGAAAATAAACAAATAAATTACCTTTCTCCACCAAATTCTCCTATGTCTTTGCCATTGATGAAAAAAAGGAATCGACTCACTAGGAGCTGTAAAAATAGTGCATTTCAATGTTACCCTATCGTTACCAAACAAGTTTTGGAAATCAATATTATCTTTTGCTTTCTCAGTGTAATAATCCAAAAATTCTTGGGCACTTGATTTAGTGTTAATAATTTCGGCTATTCCAAACGGTAACCTATCTAGGCACATGTTTTTGGCAAACTCCAAAGTTTCTCTGAAATCGTTATTATCTGAAAGAAATACGCTGATGTCTTTGTTTGTAACTGTATTGTGAAACCATTCGTTTTTTAAGTTTTGCATTAAAAGACAGCCAGTGGGGCCCACTTTTAGCTGTTCTAACTTGATTTTTTTTAAAAAACCGTGCTTTTCGCAGAGACTAATAACAGCATTGAACATTATTATTGTTCTTTTTCAAATAGTAAATCTTCTCTGGCTTCTAAAGGAATATTTCCTGGTGGGGCTACAAAATAATCTTCTTCTGTTAAAGAGGCGTTAATTAGTGCGTCTCTTGTGCAATTTTCATCAGTTATTTTGTCTTCCCTTAATCTTAGAGGTCTAAAGTAATTGAATTTGCAATTATATATTGAAATATTAATACAAAAATTAACTTACATATCTTCTAAAACAGTTATCAAAGGTTCCACTCCTGTGGTATCGACTTGTTGAATTTGATCGGCAAATTCAATAGCAGCCTCTAAAGTGTCTATGCCTTGTTTATTGGCACAATCAACGAGAGATAATCTTTCTAGCAACGCTATAGTGTCAGCATCGATTTTCGTTTTGGGGGGCAGTTTTTGGGGATCTATACAGGACCGGTGGGGCTTTTCAGGTATTAAGGTTTTTAACGGCGCCGTTAACGGTTTAGGGGTTTTAACACAACAATAACGTCTCAATTGCACTCGAATAAAGCCTATTTTGTTCATTACTAAACGTTTTTAATAAGGAAAATGTTTAAATTATTTCATAACAACAAATAACATTAGACATAACCTAGAAATATTTTGAAAGTGCGTCTTCTTTTTTTTGTTGGCATCCCTGTGGATCACATTTACAGGGTTGCCATTTTTGTAAATATGGATTTGACAGCTGTTATCTTATAATGACACTCGCGGCCATGACATGACGTCCTCAAAAAAAAACCCAAAGTAAACAAAAATAAATTAATTTAACCCTGTGCTGAAAAATGAAGTCAAATTAATCAAAATAAATTAATCTGCGGCTCCCCGTAGCCACTAAATAAAAAAATCAGTGCAGTGCTCCTTACCTCAACCCAAAAATGATTGACAAATAAATTATTTCCACCCTTTTACAAAGCTATAGAAAAATGTCTGGTCATGCAGTGGTTGTATGGGAATACGAAATACGAACCGGATATTGGAAGCCCTACACTCCCGAAGTAAGTCAGCATTTGGAAAGGGCCAACGCCAAACAACTGACCAGAGTCATCCTGTCAGATGCTGACCCTACGTTGCAAAACTACTACGTAAACCTGAGGACTTTGACTCAGGAATTGGAATACTCAGAAATAGCGGTTCCTGTTCGTAGAAAATGTTACCCGCCCTCGTCTCCCGCAGGAAAAGGGGCCAAATGGGAGTGTGTAGGATCGGATCACGACTGGCACGCTTTCGACATGGATATTCAATGCTTAATAGAAGAAGCTTGGGCCAAAGGAGACCAAACCATTGACATGAGTAAAACGCATTTAGGCTTTCCTTATGTAATTAACTTTAGCAATTTGACTCAAATGTGGCTGGCAAACGGTTACGTTAGAAGTGTGAGGCGAATCAAACAAGCCCCTTATCCTCTGGTTAAAGTCAGGCTAGAGGAACTGGCTCCGGTAACTGGCAGAAGAAATGCTGACTTGAGAAAAACCTACCCGCAAGCTAATCAAGCGGCTAAAGTTATAGGCACAAGTGCAGCACTAAATTCTGACTCCAACAAAAAAAACAGCAACAAAAAAAAGTCTTCTAAAACAACAAAAACTAGTAATGATACACCTACTAATTTGGCCAGAGTTATATTGAGCAACTTGAATATTTTTGGGCATAAATCTACTAGTAATAATAATGCAACTGCCGCAGCTAATCAGTTGGAAAACCGCACTTTATTGGATGCTGATAGTAGCAGCACAAAATCAGGCAGGAGGCCGAGTTTGGATACAGTTTCGACTTATTTGAGTCAGGAGAGTAGGGAGAGTCAAGCTACAGCTTCTACAGCCGATTTGATTAATTGCAGTGGAAGCGATGATGGTATAGTGGAAGGAGTCGATAATATTGCTTCTATAATTGGTAAGAACCAGATATTTTTAGTTGACAGATCCAATTTGAACTTATTTCACAGAACTTATTTTTTCACTGAGACGAGGCTTATTTCAGCTTTATGTGTTATTAATTGATATTTCATTCTATTTTTTCCAGGCATTTTTCAATTTCCACTCTATTTACATTTTTCATTTTATTTGCATAACTTCTATTTATTCCAGGCTCTTGATTTTTTTTTATAAATAGGTCTTTATTTCTAACAAGAATAATCCTAGATAATAGATCTTTATTGAACGATACAGTTCAAAAGGCCATTGACCGAGGTCCTTCAGCCTCAAATAATCCTAATTACAGGAAAACGTATAAAAAAAAAATATTTATTAACAAGCAACTAAATCTATAAGTAAAAGCATTATAAAAAAAGAGAAGGTAAGCAAGTTAAGCCAAAATCTAAATATTCAGTACCGAGGGGTCAACCACTTCCCGAAATACTTGTACAGGGTGATCCAGTATAAAGTGAACACCCCCTACCTTTTCGCAAAAAATTTTTTTTTTTTAAAAATCAAGATAGCCATTTGGTGTATTTTGTTTCTAGGTGTTTGAGACCGTTTTTCGAAATTTAATTAGATTTTTCGTTAAAGCGCTGTGACCAAAAAAGTATTTTTTTTAAATGGAATAACCTATGTTTAAGTCAATTTTTTAAACGTCTCTTTTTCTCATTTCAAATATACCGGGTGTCTACGAGATCAGTTTCGCGCTGGCATTTGCTGGTTTTTTGTTCGATGGCAAAGATTTTTGGTATGGAGTGTAGGTTTGAGAAATGTCATCTTTTGACATGTGTGTCAATGTTTGGTAACTTCCGGTTTGACCGGAAATGGTTCTAACTCCGTAATTTTGAATGGCATCCCAATAATTTTTTCACATTTTTGGTATCTGCGGATCATGATGTGTACGAAAACGTCAAATTTGAACATTTTTGAAGAAATTTCAGAACTCTGGATGAAAATTTATTTTTGAACAGGAAGTGACGGAGCGGTCTTAAAATTGTAGAAAAATGCGAATGCCAAGTTATTATCCTATGCTTGTTCTCCAAAGGCTTCCAAAGCTGAAAAAATCGCATTTTACGTAATAACTCAATGAAATCAGTGAAATCATCCGACTTTCATAACAAATGTTTTTTACCTTTTTCAAAATAAAACCAACTATGCATTAATAGTATATTACATACCGAGTAGGGAAGTGTTTCATTACTGTCGAGAGATTTATATAGTAAATCGAGACGCGAAGCGTCGAGATTGACTAATAATCTTGAGACAGAAATGAAAACTTTCCTCCGAGGTTTGTATACTATTTTATTTGCAAGCACACTATTAATTATGATTAGTCATTCAATTTTTTTAATATTAAAAAAATAAAACAAACATGCCAAAATATGTCATTCACCTGTTTTGACGTTTTTACCTGACATGTTCTCATTGTTGCCAGCAAAGGTAAATAAATTAGAGTGAGGGAAATCGGTGAGGGAAGTCGAATAGGGAAATCGGTGAGGGAAATCGAAGAGGGAAGTGACACAGGTAAAGTGTCACTTTCAAATTTTTTAAAAAGTCAGTAATGTCGAGATTACATATATGGTTGCAAATAATAGTATATTACATACCGAGTAGGGAAGTGTTTCATTACGTCGAGATTGACTATTAATCTCGAGACAGAAATGAAAACTTCCCTCCGAGGTTTGTATACTATTTTATTTGCAAGCACACCATTAATTATGATTAGTCAATCAATTTTTTTTATATCAAAAAAATAAAACAAACATGCCAAAATGTGTCATTCGCTGCTTTGACGTTTTTACCTGACATGTTTTCATTGTTGCCAGCAAAGGTAAATAAATTAGAGTGAGCGAAATCGGTGAGGGAAGTCGAATAGGGAAATCGGTGAGGGAAATCGAAGAGGGAAGTGACACAGGTAAAGTGTCACTTCCAAATTTTTAAAAAGCCATTAATGACAAGATTACATATATGATTGCAAATAAAACTTTTTATTCATGCCAGTTTTTAATTATTTTTCCAATATTTTTACTATGCATTACTATAACTGATAAAATTACTTATAAATAAACCCCTGTATTCAAACTTTGTATTTACAAATTCCCAAGATGTCAAACAATGACAAATAAACATAGCTTGGCCACAGATCTTGTCAATGGCTTGTCAAGAAAAAAAAACACCAGTTCCTTTTGGAAAGCTTTCTTCATACAGGGGTTCATTTATAAGTAGTTTTATCATTTATAGTAGTGCATTATAAAAATAATAAGAAAATAATTAAAAACTAACATAAATGAAAAGTTTCAATGCATAGTTGGTTTTATTTTGAAAAAGGTAAAAAACTCTTGTTGTGAAAGTTGGGTGATTTCACTGAATTCATTGAGTTATCACGCAAAATGGGATTTTTTCAACTTTGGATGCCTTTGGAGAGCAAACAAAGGATAACATCTTGGCACTCGCATTTTTCTACGATTGTGTGGGTTGAAAATAACAATTTTAAAACCTCTCCGTCACTTTCTGTTCAAAAGTAAATTTTCATTCAGAGTTCTAAAATTTCTTCAAAAATGTTCAAATTTGACGTTTTCATACACATCATGATCCGCAGATACCAAAAATGCGAAAAAATTATTGGGATGCCATTCAAAATTACTTGTAGGGGAGAAAAAGTGGCCATGACAAAGTGATATTTTTTTTGGAATATCACTTCAAATAAAGTCAGAAGAAAATAAAAACAATTTTGCAAAATTTCGGTTTTTTCCGAATATCTCCGGAAGTATTCGGAATATTCTAAATATCAGAGCGGCATTTTGTTAAACATTAAATTTTGCAACTTTGCCCCAATTTAACCAACCCTGTATCTCTCACCGTTTCCGAGATCCCAATGATGTGGCTCGAATTTGAAATACCCTGTACAGTGAGTTGTATAACCTCCGAAATACTTCGAAGTACCTAGAAATACCTTGAAGTACCTCGAAATACCAGGTATTCCCACTGAAGTACGCGAAATCCCATGGAATTACCGTCGAATTACGCGAAATACCCTCGAATTACCATGCGAAGTCCTGCAATACTTCTAAAAAATTTATCGTTGATTCTTGCAGATCACAGAGAAGTATTTTTTGCTGGGATTTTTTGTGTCTTTTGATATGATGGATTTTATTTCGACACACAGGATAGACAATTAAATCAATAGTTAGTGATGCAGGTGACTGTTAGTTTTACAATGCTATTAGGTACAGGGTCATCCAACGAGGACTGAACAGGGGCAATTTTTGACTTAACCTGTATTTTTCAGAAAATCCAAAATAGCCAATTGGAATATTTTTTATGGAGAATTCAAAAGTGATACCAAAAAATCGTTTGAACCAAAAATCAAAGAGTTACACCATGGATGAACTGTTTCTTACATAGAACGATGTGTTTTTTTGTATGATTTTTGGAAAAGTCTCATTTTTCACGTCTATTCTATTGAATCAATTAAATCCAACAGGTCTAGCTAAAATGATTAAGTATAGAACAATAAAATAAAAACAGCAATCGGAATATCAAATATGTATGTTCTACAGAATAGACGCGAAAAATGAGACTTTTCCAAAAATCATACAAAAAAACACGTCGTCACTCGTAACTCTTTGGTTTTTGGTTCAAATGATTTTTTAGTACCATTTTTCGGTTCTCCAAAGAAAAAATGTCCAATTGGCTATTTTGAATTATCTCAAAAATACAGGGAAAGTCAAAAATAATCCTCTGTTCAGTGATCGTTGGATGACCCTGTACTATTCACTAACTGACATTGATTACTAATACATATCAGGTATACACTTATGGCGTTTCCGATTGGTAGATTCAGTGCGCACTGAGTGTATTTGCATCTTTTTAATCGACCTGTAGAAGATAAAGAGAGAAATAGAAAAAATTGCACTAGTTCTGCACTAAATCTACCAATCGGAAACGCCATTAGTATATCTTTCCATTTGTTTCGATTACTCTGCAGTAAATTCAAAGTATATATGTCCGACAAATACCATTTTAAAGTCACGTGATTTTGGTGGCAAAAAACGTATGTCCATTGATTATGTCGTTGATATCACCTACAAAAAGTTACTGGTGGTTAATAACTATTGAATTTTAAGATATGTTCCCACTAGCATTTTACAAACGCGTTTCTGAAGTAATTAATATTAACCAATCAGATGGGAATTTTAATACTTGCAATTGTTGCGAGACTCACTTTTGACGCATCTGCTGCCCGTTGTAATTCATTCTGAACTTGAATTAGGTGCTCGTTTTCTATTTGCTTCTTTTCGAGATGGAAAAAGGTTAATATAGTCGAAATTATTAGCTGTGTTTGTTCGTTGTATCATTTTCGAAAATAACTTTGACAAACTAATTGATCACAGTGACGGATTCTATTTCAGGTAAGAATTTTATGAACAATAATTAGACACCAATTTTAATAATAATAATAATAATAATAAACGTCTTTATTTGCATATTCATACATTCATAATATATAATATAATATAATATATGATTCACGCATACAGAACACAAGTGGCGAAGTTTAGCCACTGGCCATTCTTCCACTCAACCATCTGTGCCCCACATTGGGCCAACATTTTAAAGGTAAAACAGAAATAACAGGTATTGTAGCATCTATCATTTTTTTGTCAATTCTACTATCACCGCTGTTTGAGATGTATTCAACAAGGATAACGAAAAATCATGTGACTTTTAAATGGTATTTGTTGGACTATATAACATATTTAGCCTGTTCGAAGATGGACTATAATTTTCATTCTATAATATTGCAATTTTAAGTGATAAAGAAATAATTATTCTCGGTATAAAAAAAAAAACTATTTTTAAATAGCTTGAAATACCTCGGCTCGCCTCGAAATACTTCGAATTACCTCCAAATACTACGAAGTACTTGGCAATACCATAAAAAACTAGGTTCGAATTACCACCACCGAAATACTTGCAAAATACCGACAATTTCGCAATAGGTGTACAAATTTTCACAGAGTGGTTGACCCCTCGTTTAGTACGGTCTGATTGATTGAGTGTATAGAATCGACATTCATGTCACAGTCTCCAGAAACCTTATTAAAGACTCTGCACATACACTATAAAGGACTTCTGTATAACATGTTGGTGTTAGCAGTCTGCAAATAAAATGTCTCATTATACTTGCCCATTAACCTGGAGACCCTGTAACAAATTAGGCAATCCAAACCACGTGACATTTAAGATGGCGTGGCAGCTACATATGGGTCAAAAAACACAAAAAAACTACTAGTTTCTGTCAGACTTAAGCAATTTGGGGTGATTTGTCAATTTTTCAATTTTTTTGAGTATCTTTTTTCATAGATTTCGGCTTCAAATCTGGGAATAACTTGGTGTATGGAGTTCGGGGGATATCAAATGACCATTAGGACACAAAATCTCAACAACAAAAAAAATTGAAATTTCATCGCCTTATGATTTAGATTTTGGAAAACTTTGAGAGGTCATAACTTTTTTTCTATTATAGATAGAAAGCTAAAATTTTTAGCGATTCTTATTCCAGTAGAGGACTTCAGTCCCTGAAAATTTCAACTCATTTGGACTTATAGTTCCTTAGATAAAATGTTAAGCAATTTAGGGTAATTTATCAATTTTTAAATTTTTCTGAGTGCCTTTTTTCATAGATTTCGGCTTCAAATCTTGGTGTATGGAGTTCGGGAAATCCCAAGTGATCATTAGGACACAAAATCTCAACAAAAAAAAAATTGAAATTTCATCGTTTTAGTAAGAAAGTAGCTACCTTATGATTTAGATTTTGGAAAACTTTGAAAGGTCATTATTTTTTTTTCTATTATAGATAGAAAGCTGAAATTTTCAGCAATACTTATTCCAGTAGAGGACTTCAATCCCTGAAAAATTTCAACACATTTGGACTTATAATTCCTGGGATAAAAACGTGTTAAGCAATTTGGTTATAGAAATCTGAGAATAATTTAGTGTATGGAGTTTGGGGTATGTTGATTGACCATTAAGATACAAAATCTCGACAAAAAAAATATTGAAATATCATCATTATTATGATTTAGATTTTGGAAAACTGAAAGGTCTAGAATTCTCGAGAAAAATAAAAAAGAGAATATTCTCGAAAATATTCTCAAATTTGAGAATTTTCTGAGAACGTCTTTTTTAAACTAATATCAACTTAATTATAGCCAATTATTATTACGTAACTATCAGGTTATAACGGTTAAAAAAAAAAAACATAAAAATACCTATTAAAATCAGAAATTCAAGATTGAAATCTAAAATTACGTCTTGACCAAGTCAAGATTGTCATAATTTTTCATTTTCGATACCTAAACAAGATAGGAAAATGTGTCTTTTCCTCCTGCTATGTGCGCAATCTTTTTTTCTGATGAGACGATGAGCAGTCTATCTTTGTCTAGTATGTTTGAATTTGCAATAATTGACTCATGTCATGAGGATATGATGAACACAAATTCAAATTCTATTCTGGTAACTAGCGAGAGTGACCCCTCTCAAGACAAAGTCTTGAAACTTGATGTCATCATTTCTGATTTGAAAATGTGAATACAAAAAGAGTTAAGACTTGATTTAATGAGAAGTTTAAACAATATATAACAGTAATCAGTACTTGTCCTATTCAGGTTTAGATCCAGCAAGTGCCAGCATATCTCGCTTCGTCCGAGTCTCAAAATCCAGCGAATGGGCCCCCCGCCAACCTTGCCCCCTCTGCAGGCAAACACTGAAACCCAGTTTAGTCGTAATCGCCCTCCCTTGCAATCACGTGTTACACTTGGATTGTCTCAACTATTCTTTAACGGAGCTGCAGGAAGCGGGAGATCAACTGCACATCCAGTGCTCAGTTTGCGGTTGCATTTATGGAGAAAAGCATGGTAATCAACCTCCTGGGACTATGGAGTGGGGCGTCATCGAACGCAGCTTGCCTGGCTATCAGAATTTTCGCACTATACAAATTGTTTATAAGTAAATATAATTGTATGACTCTAATATTTAAACTAATAATTTTGCTTTTGAAGCATTCAATCAGGCATTCAAGGCCCAGACCATCCAAATCCAGGCAGGGAATATTACGCTGTTGGTTTTCCAAGAGTGGCTTACATTCCTGATAATCCTAAGGGCAGAAAAGTGTTGAGGCTTCTAGATGAAGCCTGGCATAGGAAATTGATATTTACTGTAAGCTACTTGGAGTAATGTTTTAATTTGTTTTAAAATATTGTTTTTAAAGATAACTAGATCAAATACCACTGGATGTGAAGATGTGGTGTCCTGGAACATTCCACACAAGACTGAAATGGGGCCTAGTAATAACAGCTACAGCTATCCGGATCCTGGTTATCTTACTAGTGTTTTACGAGAGCTGGAAGCTTTGGGGGTTGTTGAGGAGAATAGAGGTAAATAATTTTAAGGATAAAGTAATTTTTTTTTTTTTAAACCTGTTGCAATAACCTAAGAGTCTTCCTTTATTTTTGTATAAATTTTATTATTTAGCTAATAGTTATCATTCGTTTAATTTTGCAATTAATTAGTTTTCTCTTGGACTCAAAAGCAAAGCTTTAATTTGTTTTTTTTTTTTTAGATTTTTTATTTTAAAGACTTTAAAAAGTATTATTTAGGTTTAACTCTTTGGGAATTTTCCATTTTTACTTTCTAAAAGACTTCTGTATTTTCTTAATAGATTTTAGTATATTTTTATAGATCTTGTACATTGCTTGCTGTACACTACTCAAGACAAATACTGAATTTAGTACAAAGCAGTTTACATAAAAAAAATCGTATTTTTTAAGAACTAATTTTTAATGAAGAACGGGGGGCAATATTTTTATAAGCTGTAACATTTTTAAGATGGAATTTAATACCACAAAATAGGCAATACATTTTCTTTTCGTAAGAGTAATTATTTGAGTTTTGATTAATTAGAAATTATAATAGAATCCCAACACTCGTAGTACTGTACACAAACAGCCATTAAATTAAATTAAAATTAAGTACCTTAAAACACAGCCTCAAATTCTCAGAGCACATTTTGCAAAATCTCAGGCCCAGGAAAACTGATTTGGGTACCCAACCGTGTTACGCTATCGGCTGCCACAATACAAGCAGCCTTAATAGCATTTTCCATTGAAATATGGTCGTAATTGGCCAAACAGAAGGCCAGAGCCCCAATAAAAGCATCTCCAGCCCCTGTAGTGTCGATGCTTTTTACTTTGGGAGAATCTACATGAAGAAGCTTTTTGCTTGGATCGTTGGATAAGTAAACAGCACCTTCAGCTCCTACAGTTATAAGTACACTTTGACAGCCTTTTGATATTAGGAGTTTTGCTGCAATTTCAGCTTCACTACAATTATAAATAATCAACTATGTATTATTAAATACAAAATAATTATCATTTACCAGACATTATTTACAGGAAGCCCAGTAAATACAGAAGCCTCACTTTCATTGACACAAAATATTGAAGGCAATTTTAATAGCTCCAAATTGTATTGAGCTAAAGCTGGAGCCCCATTTAATATAGAAATCCCTTTGCATAGTTTTAAAGCTTCAATAGCAGTCTCGACAGGTGTCTCCAATTGTAACACTAAAACTTTAGCTAAACTAATTAATGGCTGAGAGTCTAGAACATCTTTAGGACTTAAGCTAAGATTGGCTCCAGCTACAATTACAATTTGGTTAATGCCAGAGTCGGCTACAATTATCTGTGCAATGCCGCTGCTGGAGTTTTCAGTTATTCTAACATTTTGTGTGTCGATTTGCTCGTTTTTAAGATTGTTGATGTATTTGGGGCCCCAAACGTCGTCGCCTACTCTGGCAACCAGGGCTACGTCTCCTCCTAGTTTGGCAGCGGCCACACATTGATTCGCTCCTTTTCCACCGAAATTTGTTACAAATTTGTGACCGTGTATGGTTTCGCCTGCCTCAGGTAATCTTGGAGCGTAACTAAATAAGGCTTGGAGGGTTTTATTTTGTATTTAAAACATGTTTTGATTCCTTACCTTACAAAATCTATCATGCAAGAACCAACTACTACGATTTTTTTGGACATTTTTGTTCAAAGAGGGATATTGTAAGTTTCGTTTGGAATTTTATCTTATAATAATTACATTTGTATTAGAATTCATTTCTTTATCTTATTCTTATCAGCAAGTTATCAGATAATAATTATTATTTCTTTTTGTTTTTGTATTTTTTAAATTTCAAAATTTTTGAGGTTATGTGAGTTGTTTACAGAAGGGTAAATGACATCCGAGAGCATTCAGTGGACGTAATTTTTAGAAACTTGAACATTGTCCGGATCAATTCTGAATTATTTTGTGCCGGTTCTAGATTCCTCAAAAGAGCTTGTTCGCGGATTACTGAACCGATTCCGGAGTTATTACGGAATTGTTCTAGAGCGTATACCTAGTTAGTTCATGAGTTACGTCACTACCGGCAGCTCATAGTAATGACGTCACCCGCAGACCTCGATGGAATGTTTGTGATTCAGGCTGTGCTAGTGAGTTAATTTTTTCGTCGATTTTAAATGTAGAAAAGGTGATTTTCGGTCTGTTCTCACAGAAGAAGTCAAGTTCTTGATACTCGAAAATCCCAGAATTTAATGGTGGGGGAGCTAGGAACACATCACATAATCCAGCAAAAGATTATGCTTGGTTATCCTCGCAAAAAATTGCCTAAAAAATCGTAACGATCTGAAAATAAATTTGGGATTCAGAACTGATTCGGAAGCGCAGTTTAAATATTGACAATCACTAAAATTCAGAATTTTTATTAGTTAAAAGTTCTTTTTTTCGCGATTCAGCTAGAATCGGTTCAAAATCGACTCAGAACTGGAGTTCCAATAGGTTCAGTATGTGTACCGTGAACAGAGCATAGGAAGGGCGATTTCAGAGCTGATGCGGAACTATCCGTAATTAAAATTTAAAGTCGTCCATGGAACACTAAATCCTGTTTTGGTTGCATTCTTTGTTCGCTGTTCGAATCGGTTTCGAATCGATTCTGAATTAGTTCTGTCCGTTCCAGGAATTATACAAAATAGCATATTTGCCGATCACCATAGCGATTCCAGGATTGTTCTAGAGCGCCAACGATTGTTCTAGATCGCCAACGATTTCGGAACAGGAAACGAGAACTCGGAAATTTTCGCGAATAAATTTGGGACCGATTCTTGTTGAAGAACCAAAATTACGTTTTGTTTGCGTTAAGGGTTCAGAACTATCCAGATGCCGTTCCGGATCAACTTAGAACTGGAGTTCTGAATGCAATCTGTGACCTGAGCATAGCGAGAGCTGCTTTCGGATTGCAGCCTTTGAGCGCTCCAAGTTACTCCGAAGTACTCCGGCTACAGTTTGACTCGTTCGGTTTCAAGCATTTGCGTGCAAAACGCATGGAGTATGACAAATCAGTGACAGGTGTGAAGTGTTCTAGGAGCACCCGAAAGCGGCTAAGGACGATTAGGAACTGAGCAGAACCGGTTCAAGATCAGCTTAGAGCTGAGGTTCGAAATGTGATACGTGATCTGAGCATAGGGTTGCGTTTAGAAATAGCGCTGTTGGTGTGAGAGTGACCCTAGAGTAACTCTAAACCGTTCATAAGTTAACAGGTGCTTACTCGGAGCGTACGCTGGAATCGTTTAGAAATCGATAGTTGACGTGCCCAAAGTGCGCCCAAATTAGTCCACATAATGAAAACAGAGTTGCTTTTTCACAATGCATGAACTACCCGAAATGTGTAAATTAAACTAACAAAAAAAAGTAATCGCTGCGGACAGGATTCGAACCTGCGCGGGCAAAGCCCAATGGATTTCAAGTCCATCTCCTTAACCACTCGGACACCGCAGCTGATGATAGATTTTGGGTGAAAGCGCACCAGCTACTCGAATCGTATTAATCTGAGGATCAGAACAATCCTGTAATAGTTCCAGAATCGGTTCAGTAATCCGCGAACAAGCTCTATTGAGAAATCTAGAACCGGCAGAGCTAATTCAGAACCGACTGCAGTTGAATAGCGAACAAAGAATGTAACCAAAACAGAATTTAGTGATCAATGAACGACTCCAATTTAAACTGCGGATAGTTCCGAATCAGTTCTGGAATCGCCCTCGTTATGCTCTGTTCACGGTACACGTACTGAACATATTGGAACTCCAGTTCTGAATCGATTTGGAACCGATACTAGTTGAATTGCCAACAAAGAACTGTGTAACTAATAAAAATTGATTGAATTGAATTTTAGTGATGGTTGATTGGATTGAATTGAAAAACGCCCCGCGGTTATTACATTAACCCTTTTCACGTGGCTCCGGTTTAACAAACCGCAACATACCGCTCAAATTCGCGTGGTAGGTATCCATCACGTCACTTCGTAACCGGGTTAGAAAACGGTATGTCATTTCTCTAACCGTTTTGTAACCCGGTTAGCTAAACCGGAGTCACGTGAAAAGAACTATTCGTTTTTACCGGGTTTGACGTGATTCATGACATTGAGATTCACCGCAACGCCACAATACGTTCAGAAATAGCGCACCTAGAGTGCACTCCAAGTGATGACGTCAGAACACTCTGACAATCGACTAATCTACCTTCACACTCTATTTCTAAACGCACTCTAGCTAGGACGATTCAGAACTGTTCGCATGCGCAGTTCAGTATGTCGTTCACTGCAGATCACGAAAAATCGAACTTGTGGATCACAGTTTTAGATCGTGGATGAACTAAAATCGGTTCCAGAACGATTCTCAACCGGTTCTGCCAGTTCTTCGGATTAAACAAGAATCATAATTCGAGATCTGTGTAGGAATTTTCTTTTCTTATTTCCGAGCGGTGCAACAAAAGTTCTTTTAATTTTAGAAGAAGTTTAACAAGGAACATAGATTCGCGTTCTGAGCAGCAATTGAGCAATTTTCTTTATTTTGCCGCAATTGTTCGGAATGCAATAAAATTCTGAACTATTTAATGTTTAGGCATAAACGAATCAGACCCGATTTTAGCGAACAAGAACTGAAACTAACTTCGTTCGCGGTAAGGATTCAGAACAAATTCAGAACTATTCCGGAGCGCCATTGCTCGCGATCAATTAGAATCGGTTCCAGAACCGGGGTTTTAATATGTTCAGAATGTGTTCCGTGGATGGAGCTTAGCAAAGGCGATTCAGAGCTGTTCGGAACTAATAATCCCGAACTTCTATAATAAAAAGATGTCCAAATTTATTGCTCCCAGAGCGCTCCTCAAGTGAGCGGTGACATCACAGATCTTTGCAGAAGTGCTTCGAGAGCAATTACAATCCAAACGAGGGCACACCATTTGAAATAGCCGAACGTAATTTATTGTTTGGATCAAACTCTTTGATCCGTCGAATTTGACCGAGCAAAAGAGAGCGCTCCGTGCGATATTTGAGGGCGTTCTATTGCTTGAGTCGAACACGTGAATTGAAAGTAACGCTCCATCACCCGAACATGTGAATCCCTGGAATCAGTTCTAGAGGTTCCAGGGATAAAAATAAACGAACGGTACATTCAAGCTCGGAGTACTCTGAACAAAATACCGAACGCACGGTGTGTAGGAATGATCTTTTTCTTATTCCGGAGGACGCGGTGAAATAATATTATGAACTAGTTCATAATTAGGCATACGCAATCTGAAACAAATTCTGGACTTACCGCGAACAAAGATTCGTAATTGAGTAGTAATAATCTGATTATCCAGATCACTAGAATTGGTTCCAAATCAATTCTGAACTAGTTCTAATATTTCTAGAAATTTTAACAAGAAACATAGTTCGATATCTGAGCAGCAATTTTCTTTTCTAGTTCTGCAATCGTTCAGGGTTCAATAAAATTCTGAAATATTTCACAAGATGGCATGCGCGATCCGGAACCAATTCTAATTTATCACTAGAGTGCATCCATATTTTGCAAACCATTTCGGAACAGGAAACAAAAACTCAGTTTCAGTTCTTTGTTCGGGATTCAACTAGAATCGAATCCATATTCATAGAACTGGGGTTCCAATATTTTCAGAATGTGTTCCGTAAACGGAGCTTGACAAAGGCGATTAAGAGCTGATTCGGCACTATCCTTAGTTCAAATTTAGGATATTCATAGATCATTAAATTGAACTTATAAAATTTTTGGCTACGCTGCTCCCAGAGCGCTTCCCATTTGGGCGATGACGTCACAGATCTTTGCGGGAGTGTTTCGAGAGGGATTAAAATTTAAACAAAGAAAGGCACACCGGTTGAAATCATAGCTGAAATTTATTGTTTTGATCAAGCTCTTTGATCGATGGAATTTGACGAATCAAGAAAGGGCGCTCCGTGCGAGATTTGAAAGCGTTCTGTTGCTCAAGTCGAACACCTGGATCGAGAACAACGCTCCGTTTTAAGCCAAACATGTGAATCCGTTCCAGATTGCTTTTTGATCAATTGGGTGCAGTTTTGTCGAAAGCGCTATTAATTTTTTGTTCGTGTTTCAACTGAAATCCGTTCCGGTGGATTCTAATGGCGTTTCCGATTGGTAGATCTAGTGCGGAAAGAACAAAAACTCGGAAAATTGAGTATCACAAAATTTTTATTAGTTAACGTTCTTCGTTCGCGATTCTATTAGAATCTGTTCCAAATCGATTCAGAACTGGAGTTCCAATAGGTTCAGTATGTCTACTGTGAACAAAGTATAGCAAGGGGAATTCCAGAACTGATTCCGAACTGATTCCGAACTATCCGTAATTCAAATTGTCGTTCATGGATCACTTGCAATCTTTGTTTCCTGTTCAACTGGAATCGGTTCCGGATCGATTCTGAATTAGTTCTAACTGGAATTCCAATAGGTAAGTATGTGTACCGTAAACAGAGCATAGCAAGGGTGATTCCAGAACTAATTCGGAACTATTCCTAGTTAATTTGAGTCGTTCATGGATCACTAATTCCGTTTTGATAACATTCTTTGTTCGCTGTTGAAATGGAATTGGTTCTGGATCGATTCTGAATTAGTTCTGGTGATTCTAGGAATTTCACAAAATAGCTAGTTTGTGGATCATCGAAGGGATTCCAGGATTGTTCTTAAGCGTATGTGTAATTTTGCGCCAGTTCATGGAACGAGAACTCGGAAATTTTTACGAATTAGGGAGGATTTTCATGCATCCGTTTTTCCGTCGAAATATGTCCGAAAAGTCTTCTATTTTGACATATTTATATACGATTATGTCAGAATAGAATGTTAAACGGACATATTTCGTCGGAAAAACGGATGCATGAAAATCCTCCCTTAAGCCTAGTACTCATAACTGCGAAATTCGCACTTTTTGACATTGCTTTGACAATTTGACGTTTTATGGGTGTATCAAACGTCAAATTGTCGAAGCAATGTCAAAAAAAGCGAATTTCGCAGTTATGCGTACTAGGCTTTAAGCTGGATTTTCATGCATCCGTTTTTCCGACGAAAGATGTCCGAAAAACATTCTATTCTGACATAATCGTATAAAAATATGTCAAAATAGGCGATTTTTCGGACATATTTCGTCGGAAAACGGATGCATGAAAATCCGGCCTTAATTTTGGAACCAATTCTTGAAGAAAGAAACTTCGTTTGCGGTAAGGGTTCAGAACAAACTAGAAATGGTTCCGGATCAACTTAGAACTGGGGTTTGGAATGTGAATCGCGAACTAAGCATAGCCAGGACGATTCAGAACTAACCAGAAACGGTTCCAGATCAACTTAGAATCGGTTCTAGATTGATTCTGAACTGGTTCTACCAGCTCTCCGCATTTTAACAAATATTATAGGTTCGAGATTTGTATAGGAATTTTCTTTTCTTAATTCTCGAGTTGTTCGCACCGTGGTGAAATAAAATTCTCAACTAGTTTTTAAATAATTAGGCCTACGCGATCTGGAACAAATACTGGATGCACCGCGAACAAAGATTTGTAACTGAAAATTCGGAATTAGTAATCCGATTATCAAGATCACTAGAATTGGTTCCAGATCGATTTTGAACTAGTTCTGTTTTGTTCTAATAGTTTCAGGAATTTAACAAGAACCATAAGTTCTAAACCTGACACCAGAGTTGCTTTCGGGTGCCACCTTTTGAGCGTTCCCGAGTTACTCCGAAGTATTTCGGCTACAGTTTGACCGGTTTGGTTTCAAGCGTTCGAGTGCAAAACGCATGAATTATGACGGGTGTGAAGTGTTCTAGGAGCTTCGCACTCTGCACCCGAAAGCGACTCTGAACAGCAATTTCCTTTTTTTTGATCCGCAATCGTTCACGGTGCAATAAAATTCTAAACTAAAATCTGTTTTTTTTTTAAAGATAATTCCCCAAGTCAAAAATTTAGTAACTATGTTGGCAGCACAAGCCTTTTCTACATGAAAAATTTGATAGCATAGCATATATTTGCCAACCTAATGTCCAGTTTGACTTTTATCTTTAAAAAAAAACGCACTTTATTTCATAAGTTGGCATGCACGATCCGGAACCTATTCTAATTTATTTGCGAACAATAAGAACTGAAACTAACTTTGTTCGGAACTATTCCGAAACGCATTACATACGTCCATTGCAGATCACTGAAATTCAGAATATCTATTAAGCAACAGTTTAATACTCGTGGTTCAACTAGAATCGGTTCCAGATCGATTTAGAACCGGAGTTCCAATATGTTCACAATGTGTTCCGTGAACGGAGCTATCAAGGGCGATTCAGAGCTGATTCGGAACCTAGGTCAAATTTAGGTCGTCCATGGATCACTACCCGAACTTCTTTAACATGTTCGGCTTTAATTCTCCGAGAGCGCTTCCCATTTAGGAGCTGACGTCACAGATCTTTGCGGGAGTGCTTTGAGAATCGAGAACGATTACAATCCCAACAAGGGCACATCATTTGAAATCATAGCCGAACGTACTTTTTTTTATGAAACCCTTTGATTCATCGAGTTTGAGATTTGAGAGCGTTCTATTGCTCAAGAACACGTGAATTGAGAGCAACGCTCCGTTTTAAGCCGAACATGTGAATCCGTTTCGGATCGTTTTTTGATCAATTGGGTGCAGTTCTGAGGCAAAAGTCAAAAGCGCTATTAGTTCTTTGTTCGCGATTCGATTAAAAAGCCTCAAGAGTGCGTTCGAAATCGCCCTAGACGTGACACCGAGTGCATACTAGCCTGAATCATGCATGGCTGGGTTGCGTTTAGAAATAGCACTCTGGGTGTGAGAGGGACCTTAGAGTAACTTTAATTTGTTCATAAATTACCAGGTGCTTACTCGGAGCGTCTCGCTGGAATCGTTCAGAAATCGAAAGTTGACGCGCCCAGAGTACTCCCAAATAACCCCACTCAGTGGTCGTATTTTCGAATATTCTCGCATACGAAATTTGATTCGATTTCGAATACTCCCCATTTAATTTACATTGCTGTCAATCAAATTTCGTATACGAAATGTACTCGAATGAATTCGAAAATACGACCCCAGAGCTGGGTTGAAAAGCGCCTCGTGGTTTTTACCGAGCTTCGCGTTGACAGTTACTACAACGCCCCAATACGTTCAAAAATACTGCACTCCAAGTGATGACGTCAGAACACTCTGACAAACAACTAACTACTCTATCCTCACACTACATTTCTAAACGCACCCCTGGTGTTTACTCGGTGTGACGCCTGGGGTGATTTAGAACGCACTCTAAATTGCGACGTACTTCATTCAAGTCACTAGTGTCAATAAAATGTCAACGTCATGATTTGCAGCATTGGACACAAAACAACAGTGACTCAGTGACCAACCTTTTTTCAAATTTCTCTTATTAAAAATAGAAACTACAATCCCAATTTCCATTGTTCCAAGTTAATTAGTGAATAAAAGCCTTCTAGAATGGATAGACTATTAAGATTGGGCGGCGGTATGCCGGGATTGAGCCAGGCACCCCCTCCGAATGATGCCCCTGTGGTAGACACAGCAGAACAAGTTTACATTTCCTCGTTGGCCCTTTTAAAAATGCTCAAACACGGTCGAGCAGGTGTGCCTATGGAAGTTATGGGTCTCATGCTGGGTAAGAATTGTCCACCAACCACAATACTAAAACTGATCATTCAAACTTTTCCAGGCGAATTTGTAGATGACTACACTGTAAGGGTTATAGATGTGTTTGCTATGCCCCAAACCGGTACCGGTGTCAGTGTAGAAGCCGTAGATCCAGTATTTCAAGCAAAAATGTTGGACATGCTGCGCCAAACTGGAAGGCCTGAAATGGTGGTGGGCTGGTACCACTCGCATCCCGGTTTTGGTTGTTGGCTTTCAGGAGTCGACATCAACACTCAACAGTCTTTTGAGGCTTTGTCTGAAAGAGCTGTTGCTGTTGTAGTCGATCCCATTCAGTCTGTTAAAGGGAAAGTTGTTATTGATGCTTTCAGGTAAGAATTAACAAATTACTTTTGACAGTATTACCATCTCATTATTTGTAAATTTTCACATATGTATTCGTATTTAGGTTGATTAACCCAAATATGATGGTTTTGGGCCAAGAACCTCGCCAAACGACCTCCAATTTGGGACACCTTCAAAAACCTTCAGTGCAAGCTCTCATTCACGGCCTGAACAGGCATTACTACTCGATTAGCATAAACTACAGGAAAAACGAGCTGGAACAAAAAATGCTGCTCAATTTGCACAAAAAATCTTGGATGGACGGCCTCATGTTGGCTGACTATTCAGAAAACTGTAGTACCAATGAAAAAACTGTTGCTGAAATGTTGGAATTAGCCAAGAATTATAACAAAGGTAATTTTTGTTTTTATTATTACAGCAAAGTTATTATTAAATATTATTGCTTTTTAGCTCTTGAAGATGAAGAGAAAATGACTCCGGAACAGTTGGCCATCAAAAATGTGGGCAAACAAGATCCAAAGAGGCATTTGGAAGAAAAAGTCGATGTGCTGATGACCAACAATATTGTACAGTGTTTGGGTGCTATGCTAGATACTGTGGTCTTTAAATAACAATCTAAAATATAATATAACAATTATCCTTTAATGTATTTTTAAAATATTGTAATTTTAAGTTTTGTCTTCTTTGGAATAACTACTGATTTTCTTATATTGCTTTTTTAATTTCAGCCTATAGGACTGTTGCCAGGTCAAAAAAATTGAATTCACCAGAAATTGGAATGAAAAATCACCAGATTTAAATTTAAAAAAAAATCACCAGAAATCTTGAAAGTTGATTTTTCAGGAATATTCTCGCCTTACGGGCTTATATCAAATCAAGTAGGCTTTGGAAACATGTATGTATTGCAATATCGGTATTACAGGGCGCCATTTTGAAATTTTGCAAAGCCTACTTGGTCCCTTGTCAAACAGTGTTGCCAACTACAACTTATAAAAAATATCGTGTCAATCATTGAGGCTCGAATTTATAAAAAAAAGCCCAAGTAGGCCTCGCAAATTTCAAATTTTCCATAACAGTAATTATATAAACATCGGCAACACTGTTGGGCAAAATGTCAAATATCATTTATGACAAGCGATAAGATTACTACTTATCAAAAACTAAGTGAACCTTGAAGCAATCCTGGGCTGGGATCATGGTAAGTAGAATTCTATTTTCATGACGTCACCCGCGACCTATTTATCGCGTATACTACAGGCGATGATCACTGTTGCTAGGCAACCTGACGTCATGAAAGTAGAATTCTACTTGTTGCGATCCCAGCTCAGGTTTTAATCGATGTCGGTAATACAGATAACTGTAAGCAAAAAATTTATCAAATCAAGTAGGTCTTGGAAACAACCCAACCATTTTAAATTAACTGTCAAAAACTACAAGACCTACTTTGAAACGTTAAATTGCGCTAGGGTTACTACATTTTTAGACTAGGGTTGCTACGTTTTAAATTTTTCTTCCAAAACCTAATAATTTTGTAAAATTTAACAAATCCTTAGCAATTTCAGAAAAAATGTATTTCTATCTCTTTTTTATACAAACTAGTAAAAAAAGTCACGAATACACTCAGTGCATACTAATGTCGTCGAAAATAATGCAAATTGAATAAACAATTTAGCAAAAATAAAGCTTCAAAAGACATAATTTTAATTTAAAAAAAAGTTTGACAGCAACACTTCGCAGGCCCATAGGGTCGGGGTCTTTTCAATTTACGAGCCCGAAGGGCCGGAGTCTACTTAGGTTATGAGCCCAGAGGGCCGGGGTCTTTTTAAATTACGAGTCCGTAGGGGCGAGGGTTTTTATGTGTGGTCACCTTCATCGTGTGTACCTGGTTTTTCAGTCTCAATTTTTAGATATTTGAGTTTGACAGTTTGATTATTAAATGACATTATTGTGGCCCCAGGTGAACGAGTGTTCCGCTGCTCCCCTGTTCCAAGAATAAGGACCTGGATTGTATGATAGAAGTCGGATCCCTGGCTTTACGGGGGTGACATGGGGGGTTTGTAGCTTTGGGGGTTGATGGAGAGAAACTCGCTCAAGTTGTATAAAAATAAAATATAGATATATATTTTCCCAAATATGCCCTTAATTATACATGTACGCTAATCCTATAAGATGCATGACCCTTCGAACACTGGGGCCATTATAGGGAGCCACACGTCAACGCTGCTTGGGGGACTGTCGAGTAATTATCGTCACCCTTATGTCTTGTCCAGCGGGGCTTTCCCAACGAGAGGTAATTGCACTGGACAACGATAAGGCTGAAGATACCCAGAGGGGCTTTCATCCCAACGAGAGGTACTTGCAATGGGGAGACTTAATTCCAGAGGGGCTTTCCCAACGAGAGGTAGTTGCACTGGTTTAAGTCTGCCTTTGCTCCGGCTTGCAGCGCAATTTGTATCCGTTTATTGTTGAATTGCAATAAACATCCGATCGAATCGGCAATTAAATTAATAAGGTCGAATACCGGGTCCTCCTTTCCTAAGCAGCTAGTTGACATATCGCATCATCACCCCCGTAAAGCGGGCAGTTGTGACATATTTGGTGGAGGCGCCGTCTCGAAACCGACGCCGTAACGCGCCTTTGAAGCAAGGCAACGCCCAAAAACGTCACCAGGCGGTACGTCGACAAGAAAAATTCACGACAGCGTGGCGAAGGTGAAGAAAAGATTCGTAGATTTAAAAACTAGTGCCAATAGAAGAATAAATTGTGACCGTCGCCAAAGTGGCTGAGACTTAAACCAGTGCAATTACCTCTCGTTGGGAAAGCCCCTCTGGAATTGAGTCTCCCCAGTGCAAGTGCCTCTCGTTAAAAAAGCCCCTCTGGGTATCTTCAGCCTTATCCTATAAGATGTGCTAGTCCTATAAAATGCATGACCCTTCGAACACTGGGGTCCTTATAGGGATTCACACGTCAACGCTACTTGGGGGACTGTCGTTTAGTTATCGTCACCCTTATGCCTAGTCCAGAGGGGCTTTCCCAACGGGAGGTAATTGCACTGGACAACGATAAGGCTGAGGCTGAAGATACCCAGAGGGGCTTTCACTGGTTTAAGTCTCAGTGTATTACTTGGACTTCTCTTCGACTGGAACTTGCCAATATCCGGAAAACATATCGAGTGTGCTAAACCATTTTGCATTGCCCAAGTATGACAAAATGTCATCGATCTGCGGTAGTGGGTATGTTGATTTTTTTGTTACCTACTGTGTTAACCTTTCTGTAATCTACACAAAATCTTGTTTTTCCATATTTTTTCTTAACTAGCACTACAGGGCTAGCCCATGGAAAGTGGCAAGGCCGAATTACTTTGCTATCGAGCATTTCCTGGATTTGTTCGTCAATAATCTGTCTTTCTTTTTGTGACACTCTGTATGGGCGGCTCTTTATTGGGCGAGCCTCTCCGACGTCTATTATGTGTTCTGTTAAGTTTGTCTTTCCCATATGTTTTGTAGATTTCGCGAAAACGTCGTTGTAGTCCAGAAGGAGTTCTTTAAGTTCATGCCTGTTTTTCTCGTTTGTGATGCTGTCTAACTTATGATCTTCCATTGTTATTTCTTCGTTCTCTTCATCTTTTTCTGCTTGCAACATGAAATTGTGTGAAAAATTTGTCTCTGATGCTGTTTCTGCCAAAAATGCCATTGTGGTTCCGACGTATATGGCTACTGGGTTCCTTGTGTTTGATTGTACTTTTAAATTGAGGCTACCTTCATTGGTGTGAATGTGCGTTTTTAGTTCAAGATGATTTTTTGCTAACCAGTCTAAATTATATTTGCATATATACATAGTATTATCTTTAATCCCACTAGGTTTGCCCATAATATCTAATTCCAATCTCATTCTGAGACACCGTATAATTTTTCTTTGTACCCAATTTATATGTCTTTTTCTTAGTTTCTGTACCGATTTGCATCAGATGCCTGATTTCTTCTTCTTGCTTTTCTTCTTTAACTTTATACCCAGGTTTTTCCCTATAAATGTGAATTTGGACCCCTGCATCGTCAAATAGAAAATATATCATCTGATTAAATCTTGCCCATTTTTTTTCTAATCCCCATCCTTGTCTTGGGATGACAAATTTTTTGATGGATTATGGATTTATTTTTTGAGATATTGTTCCTCAGTACTGTTATAGCAAAACGCCCCAAGTACTCTATGTAATTAGTTAGATGGTAAATGGCGAGCGGTATATTGATGGTGTTTATTTACTTGGAGCTGCTACCTAAATCTGTGGAAGGGTCTATTTGCAAGAGAGAGAAACAAACTATTGAGGTGTATTAAATTATATTTTATTATACGTAAAACCAAAAATCTAAATCAGCAAAATATCTTCCAATTCTGACAGCCTCATCTATTTCTATAAATTCAATTACTTCACATCCGTTCTAACATTGTTATTATTACGGACCACTGAAATATCCCTACTAAATAAGAAACGCCCTATTTCTACTATTCCTAATAACTTATAAGTTAACTCATTTCAACACTTCCGATTCATTCCTATTAACTACCCTTCACCTATTTCTCTAAATTCTTTAAAATTTCTAAGTCCTTTACTGACTGCTTATGAAAACCCAAAATAATTATCTATTTGTTTCTCAATATAGGTATTACTAACTTATTCTTATAAAACCTTACAATAATTTCTACTTGAAAAATAAAAATCCTAATTGAAAATTCATTTCATGAACAACAATTTTCCAATATTTTAAGACAATTCTATTTCATGAACATCAAGTTGCTTTTCAAAATTTCCTATTGCAGTTAATAGTTTATCAGAACAAATTCTATTTTCGGATTCCTATGCCTAGCTAATAAACCCAACTGTTTAATTCATAATCCCTACTCAAAATAGTCAAAATTGTATATTGGTAAGTGCATTATAAATTCCCTTCATATTTTTGGTGCAAAATTAAATTAGAATGTCATTATATCTGAAGGCAATTAAAGTTATGCAATAATGTTCCATTTTCCATTTTCATTAGGCATTAAAAGTCATTATTAATTCACTTCTTATCATTCAGAATCAGTGATAAAAGTCAGAAAATTATTAAACACTAAAGTACTTACATTTTACTTTGCACACGTAAAATTACTTAATTAAATACTCAAAATTTTTAGCTAGCACGCACATAAATGTTGATGAATTTAATTATTTTTTCTTTTAAAATTTTTCCGCTACTTTTTCAAAGACTGTTACCGAGGCAATACAAGAAACTTTCCGGACTGACACTTTAGGTACTGTAGATTTTAACTCAAACTAACAACTAACAATTGCCTCCCACTTCTAAAACCGCGGTATTTATATTTTTTGATTCCCCTCCGAAATTTCTGTGTCCATGACAATTAAGATGATGCAATTTCCTTGAAATTTTTGTCATTTTATTAGTTTAAATCGAATAATTATGTCGCAATATCCTGATTTATCGGGGTCAAATACATCTTGGTTCAAGAATGCCATAAATCATTCGATTTAGATTTAATTACCCTGGCCTCATTTTTATTATTTTTAAGAATTAAATTTAGATGATGACATAAGGCTTGGTATCGAATTACGTTAGCGTTAATTTGTTTCATTTTAATTTATCGATACTGATTTAGTGATACCGGAAATTCAGTTTTTGATTTATTTGATATTATTTAATTTTTACAATAAAGACATTGTGATTTATGGGTCTATTTTCTCAGAATATTACACTGTAAGATATTTATACATGTTTCTTGGACTTGGCTTCTTCTTCATTGATTCTCTTGTGAATAGAAAAATGACTGATTTTTTTCCTTGTTTTGACATAGATAGCTCCCCAATGGTCCCTTTCTCTCTGTTTTTGGAATCATATACTTATTTTTTCTGAAAACTGATTTTTTTGATTTGTAGTTTTGTGTTACTCCACTCCTACTACTAAAACGGTGTCTTCGTTAGGACGTTTATGTTTCAGGAGACCGTTAACCTGGTCATCTTTTATGTAAATGTGCTCTCTTACAAACTTGTTCATGTCTTGAAGTATCTAGTCTAAGCTCTCTCGTTTTAGTCGGCTGTTATGTTGTGACCAGACCTGACATGTTGTTTTTTTCGTTATTTATTTGTCTTAGGGGTATTTCATGCTGACCATTCAGAATCAGTTTTTTCCGTAGGAGATCTATGATCGCGTTATTTTTTGTCAAAAACTCCATGCCTAGGATTACTGGTTGAGTTAATGATGAAATCACTTTGGCGTTTAGTCTTCCCTTCCATTTTTGGCTCCCTGGTATTTCTATTGGAACGTCAATATGTCTCCCAAAACTTTTATCTGGTGTCCTCCTGCAGTGACTAGAACCGTGTCATCATTTCTTGTTAGTTCCTCTTTGATTAGACTTCTTTGTAGAACGCTATCTTGTGCTCCTGTATCCACGATTGCTGACATGTACTTTTTATTTAATCTAATTGTGATGTGCTAGATTCCTATGTTATTGTTCTTCCCCAGGGTAAGGATGGCAGGGGCTTTCAATTTTGCCATCCCTTCTCGTTTGGATTTTGTTGTCGGGTTGTACAGGTGTTAGCATAGTGACCCTGTTTTCCACAAACTAAGCAACCAGGATTGTTTTTGTTGTTTCGTGGCGTATACGATTTGTTCCTTTGAGGCTGGCTTCTGCATACTGTTGCAGTATGTCCTGTTTTCCTACAGTTGTAACAAACGGTGGCAATTTTTGAGTTGGAGTTATGATTTCTCATCTTTTGGCTCCTACATACAACTGCGAAATGTCCTGTTTTTCCACAATTATAACATGTTTGGCTAGATTTTGGTACTCTTGTGCTTGTGTGTTCTCCTTGCATTCGAATCCTGCAGGTGGCCATTACATGTCCTCTTTTTCCACAATAATGACATATCTTTAGTTCTGTGTCTGTTATTGTATTTCTTTCCATACAGCTGATAATTTGGGTATCTTGCGTTGCACCTTTCTTCGGAGCTTTGTCTATCGTGTCTGCTATTTCTTTTAATTGTATAAGTGATGTTGGTGGCTTGTTCGGCGGGTTTGTTAACCAGCAGTAATTGTAATGATTTGCCTCCGTCAATCCTTCGCTTTAATCGTTACAAATTCTTATATATCAAATGTATGTGTGTAATTGTGGTATAATACTTGTAAATCGTACAAGTATTCCTTGACTAACTCATCTTGACCTTGTTTTCTGTTTTCGACGTTTTGAGTGCCCGTTGGTAATCTGTATCCTCAAATTCCTTTGAAAAATCTTTGACAATGTCTTTCCAGCTGTTGTTTTGGAGGTCGCGCTTATATTCCTGAAACCACAGGTTTGCGGTTCCGTCTAAATATGTTTCAAAATAAATAATTTTCAGATTTTCGTCCCATCTATTTGCTATCGCTGATCTATCATATGTTCTTAGGAACTCGATCGCGCTGGTTTTACACGGCTGGAAGGTTTGAGGGCTGATAAACTGAGGCAACTTTGCCTGTTTCTCCGCTGTCATAGCGTCAGTTATTGTAGTGTTCGCCATTATATCCAATTGTTCTACTTCCTCTTCTGATGGTTGCCTGGGTTTTGGTGCCTCTTGAAGGGTAAGGTCTGGTGGGCTACCAAAAACACTGTCTTCTTCGTAGCCTGCTTGATTATTTGCTTGGTTTTCTATCTCACTGGTAATCTGCTCTAAACTGATACTGGGCGACTCTGGTGGTGATCTTTGCAGTGATCTTCTCAGCAGAAAGAGCGCGTTTTCTGATTCTGTGTTCCTAGGGGGTGTTCTAAATAATTCTACTGGTGTCGTTGCTGCTGCGTTATTTGGCCTCAAATTGTATTTGGGTTTATCTGGCATCTATTCTTGCCACGATGGCGACGGTAAGCCGGTCAAAATTTATTATTCTATTGGTACTAGTTTTTAAATCTACTAGTTTATGCTTACACAGCAGGTACAACGCAGGTTATTTAATAAACACTATATTACTTTTAAATGAACTTTATTATTTTATTCTGGTTTATTTATTATCAATCCAGCACCCTCCAGCCTGTGTGTGTTGGAGTGCGTCCTGCTCGGCATCAGCTGTCTTGTGTCAGTGACGTAACCACTGATGATCCCACATTCAAAACACACAGGACCAGCTTTATGTTACATCTCCCTTTTTATAGAAATGTTTTAATTCAACACAAGAAAAATAAATACATTGAATTCTACTGATAAATTTTTAAATAATAACAAAAAACAACTAATTTCTAAACATAGAAGCTTTTCAAATACAATTAATTTCTAAACCTAGAAGGTTTTATGATACAACGTCCTGATCTGGTTTTATAGTCACTATCGGGAAGAGAATTTACTTCAGTCTCACTAAATCTTGATTTGGTTTTATAGTCACTATCGGGAAGAGAATTTACTGCCGTCTCACTAAATCGCTCACAATTTTCACGCCCAATTGACTCACGAACTTCACTATCTGACATTACCGGATTACCAACGGAGAACTCACAACCAGTTCCATCATCATTAAAAGAATTATTAACTGACTTATGACTAAGTTTTACATGATTGGGATTTGCTTTTATAAATGATGAGTTTCTTCTAATGACCTGGTCCAAATCCTCTCCAACCCAATATGACCTTGGAGCTTCATGCTTTTTAATGACTTTCCCTGGAACCCAATGCCTATCTTTTTTAATCATGATATCTTCTCCCTCAGAAAACGATGCTCTTTCATGAGCTTGTCTATCATAATAGGATTTTGCTTTAAGACGTTTTTCTCTAATCTTGTCAAGATCAATTACTGGTGTTTCAGTTAAAAGTTTGTTAGAAATAGGCAAACTTGTTCTTAATATCCTTTTGTTAAGAAGCTCAGAAGGAGAGACATTTAGACCAGTCAATGGAGAAGTTCTATATTCTAAAAGGGCTTTATACAAATCATTTTCAGAATCATTGCATTTTCTCAAAATGCCTTTACAAATGCCAACAGATCTTTCACTCAATCCATTCGATTTTGGATATCTTGGGCTAGATGTACTTAACTTTATGTCCCAACTTTTAGCAAAATTCTTAAAAATCTTACTGTTAAAAGGTTGATTATCAGATATAAAGTTTGATGGTATGCCATGAGTCGAAAAAATCACTTTAAGTTTGCTGATAACCTCTTCTGCAGTTTTATTTTGTAAGGGAACCAACTCTATCCAATTACTGAAATAATCAATTAAAGTTAAGTAATCTATACCAGCATAGGTTAATATATCTGCGGCCACCTTCTGAAACGGAATATTTGTTCTTTCATGTTGAATCATTGGCTCTTTGGGAACATTACGACTAAACTTTAAACATGTTTTACACTTTGACACAAAATCCTGTACATCCTGAGACATTCCGGGCCAATAGAATATCTTTCTAGCTCTAGCTTTGGACTTTTCGATGCCAAAATGTCCAACATGCAACTTATTTAACATTATCAGTCTTAATGACTTTGGAACTACAAGCTTAAAATTATGAAATAACAGCTCATTATACACGTGTAAATCAGTTTTACATTTAAAGAAAACTTTAATTTCAGGATTCACAATATGTTTTTTATCAGGCCAAAAAGTTTGACAAAATTCTATAACTTGCTTTAAGACAAAATCTTTTTTAGTAGCAGTTCGTAATTCTTTTAACCTTTCTTCTGAAATAGGAATATCAAATTCAAAATCATGAACTATTTCTTTCATCTCATTGTCATCTTTAACTGGCACTTTGAGATATGACCTGGACAAAAGATCTGCAATGTACATATATTTACCAGGTAAGTATTGAACATCAATGTTGTATTTAAGCATTTTAAGTTTTAATCTTTGCAGCCTAGAAGTTACTTTACAAATATCTTTTTTATGAATAGACACCAGCGGTTTATGATCTGTTTTCACAACCACCTTACGACCATAAACAAAATGATGAAATTTCTGCAGACCAAATGAAATTGCAAGATACTCTTTCTCAATCTGAGCCCACCTCGACTCAGTATCTGTCATGCTACGAGAGCAAAATGCAACTGGCCGACCTTGCTGCATTAGGCAACCCCCTATTCCACTTTGACTAGCATCAGTTTGCATTTCTATAGGTAATTTTGGGTCAAATATTTTAAGTACCGGGATTTCTGACACAACACTTTTTATTTTTTTAAATGACTCTTGGTGATCCTTTGTCCATTGCCACTCTACATTTTTTTTTATTAAATTTCGCAAAGGTGATAAAATTTCAGAAAGTTTGGGCATATATTTTGATAAATAATTGAACATTCCAAGAACCCGCAACAATTCTTTCCTATTTGTGGGCTCTTCAAGCAACAGTACTGCTTTAACATACTCAGAATCAGGTTTAACACCGTCAGCTGAGAATATTTGACCAACATAACTGATTTCATGAACTTTGTATTGAACTTTCGACTTGTTAAACTTTACTCCAAACTTTTCTGCTCTTCTCATCACCTCTTTTAGGATTCTATCATGTTCCTCTACAGAATTGCCTGCAATTACGAAATCATCAAAATAGATTCCTATGGGCAAATCTCCAAACAGTTTCTCATTCATACGCTGAAATACTTCAGGGCTTACATTAAGCCCAAACGGCAACCTATTGAAACAAAATTTTCCAAACGGTGTTATGAAAGTACAAAGTTTCCTACTATCAGAATCAAGTGGAACATGATAGAACCCCTCTTTCAAATCAAGTACCGTGTAAATTTTTTTATCTTTTAGTTTTAATGCCAACTCATCCACTGTAGGTATTGGAAATTGGTCCAAACACACATATTTATTTAAAAACATTGGGTCAAGACAAATGCGTAGGGCCCCTGATGGTTTTTCTACTATTACAATATTATTAACCCATTCAGTGGGTCCCTCAACTTTTGAAATAATTCCTCTAGCTTCTAAGTCAATTAAAGCTTCTTTAAGTCTTGGTTTTATTGCCTCAGGAACCCTCCTGCATCCACTACTTACAGGTTGAGCCTTTTTTTCTAAAACAATCCTATATTTGAAAGGAATCTTACCCGTTCCTTCAAAAACATCATTATATTTTTTAATGAACAATTCTTTTTCCTTATCTAAACTTACAGTGTCTACCAAAGAGTCCATCTTTTTAATTAACCCTGTTTTGACACAAGCTCTTAACCCTAAAATTGGCATTGTATTATTGCTATCTATAACAATAAACTTTATCTTATAATTAACATTTTTTACTAGGCAGTCTAAAACAATAAAACCCAAGGCTTGAACTTTGTTATTGCCATAAGTGTTTAGTGATAAAGTATCTCTAACAATTTGATCTGCTACATTTAACTTTTCAATAAAAAATAATGGAAGGCAATTGCAATTTGCCCCTGTATCGAGCTTGAATATTATAAATTCATTATTAATCAAGATATCAACAGACCAAAAGTCTTTATTATGTCTGGAGGAGTGTCCAAACTTACCTACACTGTCCAAAACAATGGAATCGATGTAGGGAGCGTTTCCACTGTCGTCTGAGTCAGAATCATGATGGACAACTTCTTGAACAGTCTTCTTTTTTTTGTTTATAATCATGAGGAGCATTTTGACGATTTTTGTTTCTTGCTTGCTTATTTTTGCATCCTACAGCAAAGTGATTCAGGGATCCACAACTTGCACAACTTTTTCCAAAAGCTGGACATTGTCTAGGTCCATGCTTCCTACCACATTTAAAACAGTCATAAAAACTAGTGCTTTGACTACCAGTAGCATTTTCCTTTCTGAATTTAAATGAATCCACTTGTTCGTTTCCTCTAATGCCTTTCATTTGTAATTTACTGAGCTCTGCTGCTCGACATTCAGATTCTGCCCTTTTGAGCGTTAAATTTCCAGTACGTAGCAGCCTTTCTTGCAGATCCATATCTCGAACGCCACTGACAATTCTGTCTCTTACTAAACTGTCTTCCAGTGTGGTAAAGTTGCAATTTTTTGCCAGTATTTTAACGTCTGTTAAAAAATGGTCGAATTCTTCATCTTCTTCCTGAATTCTTTTAAAAAATTTAAACCTATCATAGGTTTCATTTCGTAGAGGTTTGCAGTGAACTTCAAATGCCTCAACCACAGTATTATAAACTTTTCTTTGAGCCTCTGTCAACTTTAAGGTTGCAAAAATATCCTGCGCCTCGTCTCCCGCCACATTAAGGAAAATTGCAACTTTGGTTTCCTCATCTTTTGCATCAAACCCAGACGCCTTCATATATATATTAAAACTGCTTATAAATTTCTCAAAATTTTTTGCAATGTTGGCATCAAACACCAACGACTTAGGTGGCTTAAAGTTACCTGCCATTTTTTGCTGACTTTCTTCACAATTTCGCTGAATTTCGCACTTCCTCTAGCTCCTTCTTATTTCAGTTTTCTAACCTGACACCATGTTACATGCTTACACAGCAGGTACAACGCAGGTTATTTAATAAACACTATATTACTTTTAAATGAACTTTATTATTTTATTCTGGTTTATTTATTATCAATCCAGCACCCTCCAGCCTGTGTGTGTTGGAGTGCGTCCTGCTCGGCATCAGCTGTCTTGTGTCAGTGACGTAACCACTGATGATCCCACATTCAAAACACACAGGACCAGCTTTATGTTACACTTCACCTTCGCCACGGTGTCGTGAATTTCGATTGAGTGCTTTCATACTTTCGTCACGGTACCGCTTGTCGACGTTCCGCATCGTGACGAGTTTGGGCGTTGGCTTTCTTCAAAGGCGCCTTACGGCGTCGGTTCTTGGGCGTCGGTTTCGAGACGGCGCCTTCACCAAATATGTCACAACTACCCACTTTACGGGGTGACATGGAGGGGGTTTGCAGCTTTGGGGGTTGATAGAGAGAAACTCGCTCAAGTTATATAAAAGTGTAGATAGGTATATATTTTCTCAAATATGCCTTTATATGTAGACTTGTTCTATAAGATGCATGACCCTCTTCGAACACTGGGGCCCTTATCGGGAGCCATACGTCAACGCTGCTTGGGGGACTGTCGATTAGTTATCGTCACCCAGAGGGGTTTTTCCAACGAGAGATTATTGCACTGGACAACGATAAGGCTGCAGATACCCAGAGGGGCTTTCCCAACGAGAGGTACGTGCACTAGGGAGACTTAATTCCAGAGGGGCTTTCCCAAAGAGAGATAGCTGCACTGGTTTAAGTCTGCCTTTGCTGCGGCTTGCAGCGTAATTTATATTCGTTTATTGCTGAATTGCAATAACCATCCGACCGAATCGGCAATTAAACTAATAAGGTTGAATACCGGGTCCTCCTTTCCTAAGCAGCTAGTTGACAATATTTGCCATTATTCCTAACCTTGTCAAGAATTGAAAAAATTTCCAGAATAAAAATTGAGATTTTTTAGCTTTTTGAAATCGCCATTTTGAAAGCGATGTTAGAATTTTTTTCGAATAATTTAAACCCGCTGAATCAACTGGGAAAGTCAAAATTTCGAAAATATGAAAAATAAAAATTTCCAGTTTTCGATTGGCTTGACATAAGCAACGTCACTGGCCAAACAAAATAACTGTTGCCAACTTGAAAAATAATCGGCCAATAGCAACAAGAGCCTGGAATAAACAGAAATTGAAATATAAAAAGGAAAACATATATAAATATATCAAAAGAACGAAGAACAAAAATACAAATTTAAATAAAAATCAAAGGACCTCACACACCACTTATGGGTATTTGGTTTTCTGTCAAACAAATGAAATTTGTATGTAATGAAGTAAAATTTCAATACATTACGAGGGATGTCGCAGAAATTGCCATTTTTAAAAAGATTTTTTACCAATCACCAATAAAATCCTGATTTGGTGAAATTTCAGTAATTTCACCAAGAACCCTGGATCACTGCACTGGCCTATAGCAACGTTGCCAAATGTATTTGGTAGCTATTGCCCACCAAAACGTATGCTAAAATGTCATCAATGTCAATTTATTTCAGTTTGAAAAACGTAAATCTTGGATTGTGTCATTGCCCGTGTGGTGATAAATTTGTCAAAAAAGCAAAGTATAAATTTTTATTCATCAAATTTTGCACACTTTAGAGGATATTATCTAAATAAATTTTAGTTATTTTTATTTCAATTTTAGTCCTAAACAGTTTTCGAGATGCCACGAGGTAAGATTCCCTATTTAATTCGACCAATGTAGGTTAGATCTTTTGTTATGTGCCTTTAAACACACCTCAAAAACTTGATTATTTTTCGGTTTATACTGTACCAACATAAGGCAAAATGATGCAACTTTTATATTTTTCCTAAAAGGTAAATTTACGAATCACAAGGGCCGCAATCGTAGATTCACGAATCCCGAAGAGTTGGAGGAAGAACGTAGAAGGGAAGAACAAAAAAAGAAGTGGAGACAACAACACGGAGGTGAATCCACTAGCGAGGAAAGTGAAGAAGAGAAAAAGATCAGCGAAGAATCTGGATCTGGAAGTGAAGAAGAGAGCAGTAGTGAAGGCGAAGAAGGAGTAAGAACTAAAAAAATAAACCACTCAAAAATTAATTTGCCCTATGTTTTCCATATAGAAAGCTAAAGGAGTATCTAACCTAATTGAAATAGAGAATCCAAACAGGGTCCAAAAAAAAATCAAAAAAGTTACAAAACTGGATACGAGTGATGCAGGCGATAGCAAGCCGCAACTATCCAGAAGGGAAAGAGAGGAAATCGAAAAGTAGTTTCTTCAATTATTTTAAAAACACAAAAACTAATACAAACTATTTTAGGCAAAGGGCACAAGCTCACTACCAAAAACTGCACGCCGAAGGTAAAACTGAACAAGCTAGAGCGGACTTGGCCAGACTAGCAATAATAAGGCAGCAACGCGAAGATGCAAAAAAGAGACGAGAAGCTGAAATAAAAGGTTAAAATTTCAAACAAATAAATAAATACACTATAAAATACTGTTTCAGAAAGGGAAGATGCAGCTAAAGCAAAAACAGCGGCAACTCAAAAAGCTCTAGGGAAAAAATGAGACCAATTTTATTTGGGTTATTATTGGGTCTTTCATCTCAGTTTTCGACCCATGAACTTACCATGCAATACAAAACTACTTCGTGTTTTTTATTTTTATTTTAAGCAAACCCTTTTTAATTTTGTTGCTAATTGGACGAAATTTTCTAATTGTTTAAAAAAACTAACAACAATACAATGTGTTTTGTAATAATAAAAAACAATAAATAATAAATTGATTCAAATTTCAATTGCCTTATAAATTGACAAAGGAGTGGTATATCTATCCTTTTTTTTTAAGCAGGTGAAAGACAAAGACATCTAGTTTATAAATGGTGAATGCGCCAGTGAATTTGAACAAATAATCATCTTTCTTCCTCAAATTCCATTTAATAATTCGTTTAATGAAACTTTTTTCTTGCATTACTTCTGTCTTTGTCTCTTTCAATGTGTGCAACAAAGAGAACAGCTGTTCTAGCTCGTGACCTTTTTATTCGTTTTTTATTGCAATTATTGCAAAATTAATCAGCTGGAAGCAGTTCAAAAAATTTGAATTTTCTTGTAAATTCCTGGTTGATTTTGAGTGTTTTGAGGTAAGTTTAAAAGCAGAATAATTATTTATGGGATTACAATAGTTAGCTATTAAAAGCCTTGTTTAATTTGTGCTAAATTCCAATGTAGGTTAAAAGGCATTCAAATTTGTTCAATAATAAGTTGTTATCAATTAACATTGCGATATTTTAATGTGTATTTGCATTATCTTAATGGAATTCGTTTGTTGAGTATCGAAGCTCTAAGGCCCCATAATTCTAACCCTATTTTATCAAAATATTGTATGCTTTACAAGTTTATAGGATTCTACCAATTTCTTATACTTAGATGCTTCGAGTAGAAAGTAACACCAATTTGGACTGCCTCGAGGGCTTCACTGAATTTGAAGATGAGATTCAATTCGATGCAGATGATCCAGACTTCAACAGGAGAGGCTCATTGCATGATATCTTTTTTGGAGGTAAGATTATTACAGTATCGTGTGAAAATAAACATTATAACATTTTGTATTGGTTTTTAATTTTTATAATTTGAAATGTGTATCATTACGGCACAAACAAGCTCTATAATTATTTTACATGTCATATTATTGGGAGTAATTCGAAAGAGAGGTTGCTACAGTTACTATTATCTTTCATCAAAACCTTATAATTTGATGGTATATAGAACCTCTGTTGAACAATATTTAGTAATGGAAATACCTATTATATACCTTATAATAGATTTGAATCTTGAACAGATGCTGAACCCCTGGGATGGTACGCCACAAGCTTTCTAAATTAACTGTACAGGGTGGCCCATTTTTGATGTTTTAATAGGCTATATCAAAAACCAGCAGAGATATCAAAAATCTGGAAGCACATTCTCGAGCTCTTTTTTTGAGAAAATAACAATGGCGAAGACAAATCACAGCTAACTTGATGCGTTTAGGAAATACAGGGCACTTTTCAAATTTTGTCCAATTTTAAAAGACTCTAATTTCCTTATTATTCAAGATATCCAAAAATGAAAAATACTTTCTATAGGCAGTTTTTCAAGGAGAATCCAGTGGCATGACCAATTTTTCTCCAGATGCCTCCGATTTTGGAATAGGTATTGACCAAAGTTGTGTTTTTTCAAATGGTACACCACATATATTATTTTTTCATTGAATAGCTCTTTGTGAGCTGATTTCGATGATATAAGGTTTTATATCTTCGCCTTCAATAGTTTTGGAAAAAAAATAAATAAATTCCGTTTTTTCCGTAAGAAACAATGAGTTAGAAAGAGATAGTTGAACTAAGAATCGGTTACAAATTTCTTAATTCTTAATTTCATTCTTCAGTTCAATTTTTTTTTTTTTCAATTTGAACTATATATGAATCGGGGGTGATAAATAGGCAACACATAATTTATTTAATGACTTATCTCTCTCTAGCTGATTGTTTTTTATGGAAAAACGGAATTGATTTTTTTTTTCTTCAAAACTATACAGGGCCGGCTTAAGGGGGTGGGGGCGAGATGGGTGGCCGCCACGATCCAGGGGCTGCAAATTCATACCATACAACAACAAAAATTAATAGAAAATGAAACCAACGAGTCCAACGACCTAAAAAAAATTCAGAAATATAAATCGAACAGCGAACCAATTATACAGGGTGTTTGGTACATCGATAGGAAGATTTCAAGAACATTTCAATGAGTGATAGTTGGGGTCATTTGGAAGGTGTTTGACCATATTTACCCTCATGCAAAGTTTCGTCGTTTTTTGAGATATCGCCATTTTAGATATTTTGAATCCATGTATTTTAATACAGTGCCTCTATACAAGACAGTGGCGACAATAGCGCCTAAGCTCCGCCCACCCGCCATGTTTTGTCAAACTCAGTCAATAGTAGGTCTGTTCGCAGAGAAATCACAAATCAGTCAGAGTGAATCTCATTGGTTGAAACTAGTTTTCTGACTGTTTCTGATTGTTTTCAACTAATGAAATTCGCTCTGACTGGTTTGTGATTGCTGTGCGAACAGGCCTAGTGTATTTGTTTTTTCTTTTCTTTCTGTTCCAACTTTTTATCGCAAAATAGTCAATAACAGGCACAAATAACAAAAACAAAATTATATTAACACAAAATTGCATAAATCTCCATAGAATCAAAAGGTAAACACAAATAACTTTCGACAAAACATAGCCGATATTCTGCAGCCAATCAAAAATGAGTCCCTCTATTGTCGCCACTGTCTTGTATAGAGGCACTGTATATTTTAACACATAACTTGGGCTACATATTTTTTGTATCAATCATTCGGATTTTCTTTCCGAGTTTTTCGAAAGAGTGCATATCAGGAATATCGGGAAAAAAATTGAGAAAGGTTAAAATGGTTATTCCAAAAAAAAAACAATATGTTTTAGGAACAATTCAAATATTTCCCAAAAATATCTAAAAATGCTGATATCTCAAAAACGACAAAATTTTGCATAAGAGTAAATATGATCAAACAGCTCCCAAATGACCCCAACTAGTGATAGGAAGTTTTCAATGAGTAATCATTAAAAACTTCCTATCGATGTACCAAACACTCTGTATTATAGGATAGGTGTCATTTTGGACAATTGAACCAGCACAGTGGGCATTTCAACTTCTTATTCTTATATGATATCCTTTTACTACAAAAAACTTCATCTAGAAGAGTTATCGGAATATTGCAAATATTTATAATATGTATGTTTTCATGCATGACAATTCTTTCGATGTCAATGTGGCATAATTAGCTGATGAACTATCTGTGATAGACGTTACTGGATATTGCACCGAATATTGTTGTGGCCCTCAGATCCTCAGCATTTTATTACCATTGTCCATAACTCCTGCAAGTGTTAAGAGAAGTTTCTCTAAATTAAAATTAATAAAAACGTATTCAAGATCATCTCGGCCAAGAAAAAGTAAGCAGTAAGCATGTTAGAAATGAATCATCTACTTGAAGATTTTGCTGCATTCAAAGCTCGAAAATATCTTAAATAATATCCCAATAATTTTATTGAAAATGTACCATCGTCACCAAAAGTATCTGGGACACAAATAATGCATGATAATTTCCTGGACTAATTCTACTGTCATTCATTTCAATGCATTTAATGCATAGTTTGGACAAATATTTGACAATAAAATTCATATAATAGGACAAGAGCTAATGTGATGCTGCCCCAGTTACTTTTGGTGACGATGGTACCTACTTACCTTAATGGTACAAAACGATGGACATTTTTTTAAGGGCGTACATGAACTGCGGACCAAAAACCATAATTGATTTTCAAAATTTGTCCTGTGTGTTTAATGACCCATGAATTGCGGACCAAAGTCGAAAGGGCTCCCTGAAATCTACCTGCCCAATAATTGGGAAAAACCTAAATAGCAAAATTTTAAGTACTTTCAAGGAGTATATATATACTGAATCACAACCATACGGTGGATATTAAAAAACATAATCGACAAGTGATTTCGAATAGTGTTTAACGTAAGGCAGCAGAAGATTTATCGGCAAAGCCTCAAAAATCTTACATGCGGCATTCAGACAAAATGCAGGAAATATGTCAACCATCACAGCAATAGATGTCAATTACATACGAAATAATATCTACTAGGTACCATAAGCGCAAAACCCAACCACGATTACCGAAAAGCCTTAGTGAAACGATAGCCATTCTGGAAGAAACCGACGCGACGTACGGAGTACGGAAAGTGAGAATTTTTTATTTGTAAACGATTTGGAGAAGAAAATTGTTGTGTTTTCTACAGAAAGTAACATGACTGCATTATGTAATACAGATTTTTAAACTACTAAAATTTGTCACTATGAACGTAAAGAACAAAGTACTAGATATAACTACGTGAAACGTTTCTCTTACATGTATAAAGTTAATAATAAATAAATAAAAGATTAAGTAAATTATTAACATATTTTTGCATATTTCCTATAGCCCATATTACATTGTATACCTACACTTTAGTATTTTAGTTGTTTAATTAACATGATATGCAAAAAATAGTAAAATGATAATGGTTTATTATTTCCTAATTTTTACGCCTTACCCTTACCCTAGTTGTATAAACTTAAGCCTGGTCCGCAATTCATGGTTTTCAAAAGATTGGTCTTCTTAGTTTGGTCCGCAATTCGAGTACGGGATTATTAAAATCAGGTAATCGGTCCGCAGTTCGAGGCCGCCGTTTTTTAAAGTCTGTTTAATCAAATCAAATCAAATCAAAATTTTATTCACGCATATAGCATTTACAATAGTTAATTAATTATTTCTACAAAAAGTCAAAAAGGACAAAATATAATGTATCAAGGAATCAGTGTCTGAAACAATCCAAAAAACAAGACACAAGACACAAGATGGCGGGATAAAAACAAGACTAATTATCAATTATATAAGACATTCTTAAGTTTAGTCGAAAATCTTCCATAAGATCGGTCAAACATATCTATGTCACATTTAGTTAAAATATCATTTGACAGCTTTGACATTCTACACAATGGAGAATTAATACTATAATTAGTTCTATGAAAATCAACATTAAACAGAATCCTATTCTAACATTTATTGGGGAAACATGAATGCCAATAGCCGCTAGGAGGTCAGGTGCATCTATCATACTATTTATGATTTTATAGAAGGTGGAGATGTCAAAAAAATTTCTTCTATTTTTTTTAACATCAAAACATCCGAGGACTAAAATACAACGTTGTATAAACGTTTGCACAAAATCATTTTTAAAAACGACGAAAAAAGACGTTCGAGATATATTCACAAACATAAGCATAAAGTTCTGAAAGAAAAGTTTTGGAAACTACTGTTTCTGCACGTGGTAATGTCCATGTCCGAGTGTTTAAAAAGGTAAAGAAAGGACGTTCTTTAGACGTTTGATTAAGTTGTTTTCAAAACCTCTGTTAGGAACGATTAAAGAACGTCAGAATGTTTTCTATGAGTTTGTAAAAGTATATTTTCATGAAAAGTCATGAGATACGTTTTATAAAGGTTTCTGTTGGGCGTTTTCGGGAACACCGTTGGAAACATGTAGGTATCCTACGTCCACAAGTCCGGAAATTAGTTCGAAAAAGACGTTTTTAAAAGGTTGTTTGTAACTGTGATATTTGCACTACCTATAAAATAAGTCTATTGGATGGTGTTGGATACTTTGAAGGAAGTGAATGTTCATAGAGATTTTTGAAAAACGTCCTTTTTCGTTTTTAAGCGTTCGTATTAAAACATTTTTGAAACGCTCATTTTCGACGTCTATATGACGTTTGAAATGACATTTGCATCAAATAAAAATGCACCTTTGGAGATTCTCAGTTACTTTTACTGACGTTTTTGAAACGTTCTGACGTTCGATAGGATAATTTTTTGAAACGTTTCTGTGCTATTAGGGTATCTACATAATGTATCTGTTGATTGTTGCCAAGAGTTTGGATTGGCTGACTCTTGACAATGACTTTGTTCGTTTTGTTTCTTGTTTTCTTATGTTAGTTTTTTTTTTGTGGTTACCTAAGTTACATTATATAGTATGTGGTTTTATTGCTATGATGCTATGCCTTACTGTTTCGTGTAATTATTTTTTGTTTCTACAATTCAAGATCTCTCACATTTTCCCTAAGCGGGCCATGTGATGGGGCGGCAAATTTACTCATTGCGCAGGGCGGCAAAATACCTAGAGCCGGCCCTGAAACTATAGAAGATAAAGGTATAAAACCTTGTATCATTGAAATCAGCTCACAAAGAGCTATTCAATGAAAAAATAATATACGGGGTGTCCCATTTAAAAAAAACACAACTTTGGTCAATATTCCAAAATCGGAGGCATCTAGAGAAAAATCAGCTATGCTACTGGATTTTCCTTAAAAAACTGCCTATAGAAAGCATTTTTCGTATTTGGACATCTTGAATAATAAGGAAATTAGAGAGTATCGAAGAGTGTTTTGAAATTGGACAAAATTTGAAAAGTGCCCTGTATTTCCTAAATGCATCAAGTTAGCCGTGATTTGTCTTCGCCATTATTATTTTCTCAAAAAAAGAGCTCGAAAATGTGCTCCCAGATTTTTGATATCTCTACTAGTTTTCGATATAGCCTATTAAAACATCAAAAATGGGTCACCCTGTACACTGTGTCCCAAATTGCTTGTTATCACTGGGTTTCTCGGTAACCAGCAGAGATAAAACTTTGCGGTTTTCGCCAACCTGTATCAATTTTTCGTGAAACTTTGAATGCCGCAAACAGAACTGTGCCATCTTGTTTCGTTCCCGAAATACAGGGTGAAATAGAAATTTTGCGCTTTTTGTAAGATAGAAAAAAGGTGAAAACTACTATAGATAGATATTTTTATGTAGAATCCAGTGTTGTAGTCAATAGTTAATATTGCGTCACTAAGTTCATCAAGATTTTAGATTATTAAGGGCGGATACTTTTGCTCTGGATTAACGAATTTGATACGTTGTCAAAGTTTTGCATGTGCCAAGTTAGAGCACATTCTAAGCCCTGATTATTTTTAATGGCTGTCAAATGAGAGCAAAAGTACCGGCACTAAGTTTATCAAGTTCAGAGTAAAAAATGGTTGTTTAATAGTTGTTTACATTACAAGTGCGTTTATGAACATGATTACAATAACGAGTGTGAAAGATTAGAACGACGAGGTCGTAGACCGAGTCGTCCTGATCACACAAGTTTTGTAGTCATGTTTAAACGCACGTGTGATGTACAACGTTTTATCTGCAACGCGAAAAATAAGAATGTTTTTTCCATTATTTCCGTTTATTAGTAGTTGCCTACCTTCATTTTACCTTTACAAGTTTACCTTTGACATTTGTCAAATCACCAAAAATAGTTGTGTTATATGGCTGGTTTATACAACATTTGCATAGTCGTAATCATAATCATAGTCTTAGTCATAAGAGTTAAAATAATATTTTCTTATGGAACCGTTTATACACAAATCATAATCATAAGCATAAGCATAAGCATAACTCAAAGTTGGTAACCTTTAACTTTTATGATTATGACTAAGACGAGATCCAAACTGCGCAAGCGCCATTATCAGCTGATACAGAGGAAAACAATTCAAATCTGCTATTTTAGTTCTGTTTGTATTTAAATTGATCTTGAGTCATTCTAGAGTATTTAAAAAAAAGGGTCTCCATCAAGCTTCTACATGTCTTTGAATAATGTGGCAAAATGCCGTTCCTTCTGCCTTTTTTTATTGATGGGACTCACTTTCCACCTTCTTTGTTTATGGTTTGCGTTTGTTGAAGTTGTTTATTAGCAAAACTCAAAAATAAATAGGACAGACCTATCACTTGTATGGTTTTCTTTCGCAGAATTTTAATTTCCACACTTTTAGAAACTTTGAAAAAGTATTAAAAGTGAATAGACGAGTTCGATTCGCAAAAAGTAAACAAATTCTCCCTACAAAAAGTCGGGTTAGAGTTGATTTTATTTTATGCTTATGACATTGTATAAACGCCTTCTAAAATTGTGATTATGATTAAGACTAAGACTAAGACTATGATTATGATTACGACTATGCAAATGTTGTATAAACCAGCCAATAGATTCATAACCTAGTCCATAACACCACTAGTTATGTTATGAATTCATAACCTAGACTATAACACAACTAGTTATGTTATGAGTCTCATGACATAACTCAAATACCAAAAAAATGGTTATGTAAAAACGTCATAACCAAACGCTTGTAGATAAAAAATTAATCATTTAATTTTTCTACGAGCGTGCGGGAAATGGCTCTTCCCGCACGATTTGCTTTGCGGGAAGACTTTCTTCCCGCACCGGTGCGGGAAGAGATTTGTTTGAAATAATCTTTATGACATGGAATTGTTTGTATTGTTGATACACCTATACCTGTACCTTTACCTTTCTATGAATACCTTTTAATACATTTTTAATTCTACCTTTTGCATAATCGCATTTTATTCAAATTAAACTCTTCGTAACATCAGCTTTAGTATGCTCGTAGAAAAAATATAGTTCCTAACTCTTGTGGGAAGAAATTTCCAGCACTAGCTATAGCTATTTCAAACGTCATATAACAGTAATTTTTGTGATCATTTTGACAAAGTATAAGTGTCACTTCAATGACTTTCAACTTGAGCGGCGTATAACTGTTATACTCCGTCAGAGTATAACATTTTACGCCGTTACACATGTTTTTCCATAGCGATTCAAAGTAGTTCACCTATACATACAGGTATAGGTGCTTATAAAGGTGATCCTTCTAAAACCCAGTTGCACAATCTTGGTTCAAAACAGAGTTCAGCTGAACTCAACAGACCTATCTATTTTTACCTGTATGCGCGCGCAACACGAGGCAATGCATTTTTATTGGCTAACTAGTACAGGTGTAAAATAATCGTTTTGCACGCTGGGCATCTCCTTGTCCTTGTTTATTGCCCGTGGTCTGACAAGGATAAAATTATGCTTGATATTCAACTTGACGCAGCTTGACAAGTGATCGATTTTCAATTGTTTGTGTTTTTGATTGACAGATAGGTTGCACGTCACGCGGTTTTCCTCCTTCCTTTTTTATCCCGTGCAAATAATAAAAACGGATTGCTATACGTAAGTCTAACATAATTTGGTACGTTTTGCCTCGTCTTGCGCAATAAGCGTTCTGCGTCTTTTTCTATCTAATAAAGATTTCGTATTATTACCTCTTTGTCTGGTAAAATAGATAGGTCTACTGGTATATACTTGAACTTCCCTATTTGAAATGCATTGCTGTCAAAATTGATAGAATTTGATTAATAGCAGAGAGCAATGTATTTTAAATGGGAAAGCTCAAGTACCAATCGAGTTCAGTTAAACTTTGTTTTGAACCGAGATTGTACAACTGGGCTGGGCCTTAATATAAATGTCATAATTCAAATTAAAAATTCTGCACTATTCGGAACAAAGATTGAAAATAAATAGTATATTACATTACGAGTTTAGAAAGTGACAAATTTCACACGAGTGTGATAGTTTTCGCGCGAGGCGATAGCCGAGTGCGAAAATCACACGAGTGTATGAAAGACGCTTTCTCACGAGTGATGTACACCATTTTTCCTACGACCAGAAAGGGATTTACACCAATTTTCTCTTATATATCTTTTCAGTTTCAACACACGTGCTGAAAGCACTTTCCACCCACGTATAGAAAGTAAATTTTTAAACATGATTATGTTACCAAATAAATAAAATAATTTGTTCTAAAAGATACAAATAAAATTACAAATTTTTCAAAATCAAGTTTTTTTTTTATTGCTTTTTCTAATCAAATATTCAGCTATAATTGATTATAATAATAATTAATGAATAGGTAATTATTTTTTGTCAGGATAGTTATAAAAATTAAAAGTAAAATTATTGTTGGAACAGTGTGCAAACTGAACTGGTGCATGCTGAAGACTGTTTTCAAAAGTTTCTTGGATATTATTTTGATCCGATTGAACAATAGTTTTGGTAGGGATGACAAGCGGAACGGAGTTCGTAGTATTTATATTCTGATTTGGATTTGCTGCTGCAATAATTGATTGTCCTGATTTGTCTTGGGGAATTACAATTTCGCCTACAGGTTCATCTAGTTCTAGTTGTGTGGATGTCGAGGATTGCGCCTTTGTTGTCAAAAATTCATCAAAACTGCTGCAGCTAACAGCCCCCAATATTTTGTTCGCGATCGTTCTTCTCTTAGTCGCTGAATCGTCGATGTACTCCTCTGCCACTGAGGATGATTTCCAGCCGCCATGACGTTTGAGGGTTGTAAGATCACCCCCTGCATCAGCCAGTATAGTGGCAGAGGAGCGGCGGAAAGTATGTCCAGTGTATTGCTCTGGGTTTTCCAAATTCAAAAATTTTGCGACTTTTTTGGGCACTCCTCCAATTTTATTGATGCCGACCACTTGTTGAGTTAGTTTTCCATTTTGATAATTCAAGAAAAATCGTTTTTGTGCTGTTTCTGGTCGTAAAGTTGCATACTTCTTATAGATATCATAAAATTGCCCTGTAATGTTAAAACTCCTACTGGTTTTATTTTTAGTGTTTTTTAGGTAAAAAATAGCAGCCGATCCCAAATCTTTAACATCATCCATTGTAATTTGAACCAGTTCTTGTTTGCGACATGCTCCTGATATGCCCAGAATAAGTGTCACCTGAAACAGCAAAGTTAATTGTACCAATTGATAAAAATGACTTTTACTTGAATTTACCTTTTCAAAAAGAAACTTTTCATTCGAAGCTGTGATAATAAATTGCTTAATTTCTTCGGCAGTTAGTGTTTTTGCTTTTTTTGGCTTGTATCCATCTGATTTTCTCTTTAGAAGGGCTCGTACTTTCATATATTTTGTTATGTCTACATTCTGATGTGTAATCAGTGTACTCCTCAACATGGAATATTGCGTCCATAATGTAGGCGGTGAAACTTTATCGCTTAATTCATCCATGTATGCTAACAATACATTTTCGGAGAACGAGCTTTTGATTTGTTTTTTTTTACGCCATTCTAGAAATTGTTCATAGGCATATTCATATCGGTTTCTTGATTTTTCTGGGAGTAATTTTAATGATGTTGCCTTTGCAGCTTCTAAAATCTCGGGTGGGGTACTTTCAATATCACTATCACTATTATTTTCCATTTTCACAGTAAAAACTCAGCAAAAAAAGAACACGATGACTGAACATACATGCAAATGCGGAATAAAACCAAACAAGCCGTCGCTCTTAACGATTATTCTTTTTTTTTTGTTTCAAAGTTTCAAATAAAGTCAAAGCCTATTTTGCAATAATAATCACCCTGTCCCTGGGTTGCGTTCGATAACTTGATTGATATCAATGACATCACATTGATATATTTGAGATTAGAACAAAGTGATAATCACGACTGTTTATTACGCCGTTTTAGGTTGTTTGTTTAATATAAATAATTATAATTATTATATCATAGGTTTTATATGAAAAGGCAACATTCAACGGTTTTTTTTGCATTAGATAGAGAAGGGTCGTTCGTGGGTCGTTCTTAATCTCTACAAAACGTTAAAAATGTCAAATATATTTGTCATTATACTTTTTCACCCATTTTATTGACATGTTTTGAAATTTTTTGTCAACAAATCTTTTCTAATTTTTCAGGGTTCAGCTAAAAATTCTCACATATTTTAAACAAAATAGCAAACGAATAAATTAGGAAAAATTTGTTGACAGAATCATCAGAAAATTCCACCTAAAAAAAATCAGACATTATGAGCGACTTCACTTCCACCTCACTACCTTTTTTGGTTAGCATTTTATACCGACTTCTAAATTCTTTTTCTTTTATCATCATTGCATACAATAAATTTATATCATTTGGGTAAATTAGGTACAGATTGGGGACGAATATTGAATCGTACAGAAGCGGTGCTAGATGTAAAATCACAAATAATGTCAAAAGTATTTTCCACACGTGTGCTGAAAGTACTTTCAGCACACGTGTTGAAAGTAATGTCGACACGTGTGTGATATTTAGCGCTTTCCAAAGAGCCAACAAGTGCGAATTTTGTAATTTTCGTATGTGGTCGTAGGAAAATATTGTATTTCATTCGGAGTATAAGTATTCTTCAATCAATCAATCAATCAATCAATAAATACTTTATTATCAAGAATATAATTCTGTCGACAAAGCAGGCTAAAGCTAACATTAACATTAACATTATAACTTAACATATATAAAATATCTTCAATTCAAATTCAATCAAGTTTACTAAATACTACAAAAGACTAAAAATTTTGGGTAGATGAAAGTGTAAACAATTTTCATGAAAGATTTAAAGGTACATAGCATAGTCAAGTTCACAAAACAGTACGAACAGGGAAAAAAAAAAACATAAGAACAATAAAAACAATGACAACAATGCGGATATGGCAATATTTCCTAAATAATTTAATATATTGTACAATCTTATAATGATATGAGGTCATTAGAAAATTTATAAGCTAACATAAAAAATAAAAAATAAGACATGGTCAATTTGAAACACAGTATGGACAAAATAAAATTTAAAGCATATGATTATCATTGTAAAATTCAGTCAAACTATAGTAAGCTTTGGTAATTAGTATATTTTCACTGTCACTGATTGTCTGATTTCGAGTGGTATGTGGTTAAAAATTTTTCGACCCTCGTATATAAAATACTTTTGTATCAAGGTGCTCTTAGGTATAGGCAGGAAAAGTCAAAGTTTTGCCTGGTTACTTGTTGAGATCTTGCAGCACGTATATTTTTACAATTTTTAAAAACCAAACTAGACGTCTCAAGAATAAACAATGATGTTAATGTCAAAATTTTTAGTTTTATGAAGTGTGGTTTGCAAGGCTCTCTTTGATGGATATTAACAATAATTTGAACTGCCTTTTTTTGAAGAATGAAGAGATCTTTGAGCAGATATTGACTGGCCGCGCCCCAAAAAGGGATGCCATAACTCAAGTGAGACTCGAATAGAGAAAAGTATGCAGTCCTTGCCACATCCGCTCCCAACTCAGCCCTTATACACCTGATGGCAAAACACCCAGATGACAGCCTTTTACCCAATCCAAAAATGTGTTCCTCAAACTTCAATTGGCTATCAATTTGAACACCCACAAAATTTTGTCATGATTTGACTCTGCAAAACCTGATCTCCCAGATTTACGCCCAGAATGTTACATTTAAAGCCCAATATATTAGTTTTAGAGATGTTAAGACACAGGCGGTTTGCGTCGCACCACCCTTTAATATTCGAGAGGTCCTGAGCCATGGTCGCTTTCAAAATGTCAATGTCTCTGTGGTGCCACAGGATTGAGGTATCATCTGCGAATAGAGTAAATATACCTGAGATATTTAACTGAACAAGGTCATTAATATAAATTAAAAAGAGCAGAGGTCCCAGCACTGAACCCTGCGGGACACCGCACTTGACACTGAGGGAAGAAGAACTTGAACCCGAGCTCACCACTGATTGATTTCGAAAGCTCAAATATGAATTGAACCATGACAATACTGGCCCTCTAAAACCATACCGTTCCAACTTTCTCAGCAGTATCCCGTGATCCACACAGTCAAAAGCCTTTGAAAGATCACAGAATACCGCCGCGACAGCTTCACCTCCATTTAGATTAGAGTACACACTCTCCAAGAACCCAAAAATGGCGTCATGAGTGCTTTTTGAGGCTCGAAAGCCGTATTGTTTTGGGGTGATCAAATTAAATTTATTAAGATAACTTAACATACGCTTCATGTGACTTGCATTGCATGGACTTGATTCGGGGCGATCAAACTTCCATGCGCCTTACTGCATAAGTATTACTTATACTCCTAATAAAATAAATATCTATTATTCAATTTTGCTTGTGGACACTTTAATGCCTATAATTCCATGGCCACCTCACGTTTTTTTTTTATTATTGCGTTTTTAAGGGTTAGTTTGAGTCACAGTGCAAAGTGTGATGCATTATTTCAAAGAAAAAAAAAGGCGAATTTTTTGGGTCCAAAAAATACAGGGTGTCTCATTTGAAAAATACAAAGTTTGGGATATACCTCGAAAACGATTTGTTTTTTGACTACAACACTGGATTTTACGTAAAAATATCTATTTATAGCAGTTTTCACCTTTTTTCTATCTCACAGGATGTTCTATTTCACCCTGTATCTCTGGAACAAAACAAGGTGGCATATTTCTGTTTGCGGCATTCTAGTTTCACGAAAAACTGGGTCGCGAAAACCTCAAAGTTCTATCTCTGCTGGTTACCAAAAAATCCTGCGATTACAAATAATTTGGGACACAGTGTATGTATATGCGCACATAGGCCCATTTTAATAATTGGGCCAAAATTAAACAACAAAACAAAAAAGGCGCGAATTTTGAATATTTTATCTAAGGTGGAGGCACTGCCCTAGAAAAGAACGATTCCAGGATTTCAACAAATTGTATATGATTTTTTAAGTGATTTTAAAAGATTTTCTTGATTTCAATTGATTTTTCGGATATACTTGATTTGCATTGATTTCAAATGATTTTAGGAGATTTCTCAAGATTTCAATGATTTTACGGGATTTAATGTGATTTTGCTTGATTTTACAGATTTCAGTGATTTCTATTGATTTATGTGAGTTTGAGCAAAGTGTACACCTGATTTCAGGAACGTCACATCCCTCGGTATTTGGATAAAGTCGTTAGTCTTATTTCTTGTCCGGTATTCATGACTCACAGTTCTTTTCAACTCCTTATTATTGTATACAAAAAGGCTCACCTCCATTACATACACACATCGCACATCAAAAACCTCCTTAGAATACAACATCCTTGTGGGGTAGAGCCTATTTTTTTTAAAAATTACTTTGAGTATATAATTTTGATCACAACACATAATGGATATAGTCTGAGAAACCTCCCCAATAAACTTATTTGAACTCTCAACATGAATACTATCAAAATGAGGGCGGTTTGCCATGGTTATCGAAAAGGCTATGTAGTAATTAGTTTTTTTTTATAATTTAAAGTTAATTTGAAATTGTTCAGCCAGTTCTGTACCGTATTAAGTCCATTAGTTACACATGCTTACACTCTGTTTTACTTCCTCCCAAGATATTGTGGAAAATATTATGGCTGTATCGTCTGCATACGAAATTATTGTACCATCTTTTAGTTTAAGCTTAGTAAGTGTATTTATGTACAGGGTGGCCCGTTTATTTTGTCCTATCTCGGTATATGGAAATCTAGATATTTTAGGACAAAAAGTTAAATACAAAAAAGTCACAAAAGTGTGACACATCAGATTTAATTTTTTTTAAATAGAACACCCTGTATATTTTTTGATAGCGCTTTCAAAGACAAATATAAATATATATAGTTTGATAGGGTTGTTATGCACGGTTTTGGATTTATTTACGGTTATTTTCGGGGAATGGCCAATTTTTAGATTATTGTAGAAACGTTAGACGTGAAAATAAATATTTTAAAGTCAGACTTTGATCAAAGGAAAACATACAAATAAACGAATTAATGATTTAAACCCTACAACTTTTGTATAAAACTTTTTTTCATAAAATATCCTGATTTCCATATACCGAGATACTACAAAATAAACGGGCCCCCTGTACATTAAAAACAGTATTGGGCCCAACACTGTTCCCTGCGGCACCCCTATTTTAATGTTCGATGGATCACTTAAGGTATCCATTATTTTCACATATTGCACTCTTTGATTCAGGTAACTTTTGAAGACTTCCAGCGCGATACCTCTAATCCCATTTCCAGAAGTAATTGATGAGGAACCGTGTCAAAAGCTTTTATAATTTGATGGTAGAACCTCTGTTAAACAAATATTTAGTAATGGAAAATGAGAATACCTATTACCTTATAATAGAATTTGATTTTGAATTGATGCTGAGCCCCTGAGGTATGGTAAGCCAAAAGCTTTCTAAATTCCTATTGTTTATTGTTAGATTTATTTATTTATTGACAGAATTGCCTCATAGTGTCTCTTTCATAACCACTTCATCACATAACCTAGTAAACCTACTTTTGACTATCCCAATAATTTCCAAATTATTCTGATTTATCACAGAACTACTGTAAACTTGGAAGTTCAAACCAAATTCTGTTCTGTGAAAATCTACATGAAATATACATTTGTGTCTTACAGCAAGATGAAGCTTGATTTGCTCTAGTAATTAAAGGATGCACAGAACCATAAAAATTTGTTCTAAACTCTCTCAACCAAAATCTTCAGAATATTATGATAGGATGACCATACAATGGAACTGTATTCCAATGTGGATCTTACTAAACTTGTGTGAATACATTTAGCAGAAGTAATTTTAATTTTCAATTTCAATTTATTCATTCTTCCATCAGGTTACAGTTTCTATAACATTGGTTTTGTCATAATATTTAGTACAAAATAATAATACATAAAGCTAACAACATAAAACTAATACTTAACCTAATAACAGAACAAAAAAAATATATCACAAGTTGGATTTTAATTTTTGGCATGGTGCAGAGTAAATGTATCTATTCCGCATAGAATTCCCGTAGTGTGTACTGTTGTAGGCTCTTGCTATGAGATGTTCCATGAAGTTTCTTCTGAACTGCCCATATGCATTGGCCTCCTTTACAGTAGTTGATAGTTTATTGTATATCTTAGTGCAAATGTAGTATGGTGATTTTTCAGAGAAGGTGGGACCTGTGGATGGAAAGTACAAGGTTGTTTTGAGAAATTATTACAATTCCTCATCAGCTAAGAGGACTGTAGAACTACATTCTTAATAATAATAATAATAATAATAGTAGCAGTAAACAATATTTATTGAACTAATTGTGCAAAGGGCCATCGACCGAGGTCTTTCAGCCTACAATTTTATACATATTATGTATTTACAAATTTGCTAAGTATAAATATATAACAGATAAATCCACATGTGATGGAAAAAAAAATTAAACAAACAATGCAAGTACGTACAACAAAACTGTGTACGTATTGTATAATTTGGAAAACTGTTTTTTCTGGATATTGTCTTTTCCTGATAAGGCCTTGTGGAATTTCCAAAATGAATGGACTGATTATCGCTATATTGGATGGTCTGCTGCCAAACTTCTCAGTAAGGCTTTGAAATCTTTGAATGATTGGTTCAATTCCAGTTTTTTGATACAACATTTTATTTGATGGATTATGAAACGGGTTTGTAGGATGTTTGATTTTTGTAATTTTACGGAGACTAGTTCTTTCTGCAGTTTCTATTATCTGGATAGCAGGTCCTCTTATTTGTCCGTATTTAAAAAATTGGTCTGCATATTGTTGTGTAGATGTGACATGCAGTTTTGATGTCAATACCCTCGTCTTTGTATGTTAGGTTTCTAAAATGCTTGCTTCTTGTTATTGTCTTTTTCTTCATTGTTGACAGGTGATATTTGAAATATAATTTATTGTCGAAATGAATACCCAAGTATTTGATGTGAGATTGAGGGGGTATTTGGTGGTTGAGAATATCTAGTTTTGGTGAAGCTTGTGATGAAATATTATAAATTGCGATTTTTCAGGATTTACTTTTAGTTTCCACCTATCTAACCAGACAATCACTCTGTTAAGTGCTATTTGTAGAGATTGAACAGCTTGGGATATATTCTTTTGGTGTGATATAATAGCGGTATTGTCTGCAAATTGTATGATATATGGACTTGCAACTGTAATTTGGTTTGTTGGAGGGAAGATGTCGTGACAATAAATATTACAGAGCAATGGCGACAGTGATGTTCCCTGCTCATTAGAAAATGGGTATGAAAGGCTTCCATTTATTTTTACCACATTTTGTCGATTCTCCAGGAACTTCTTAACAAGCCATATCAGGTATCTTGGACATTGTAACTGGTAGAGTTTAAACAGGATACCTCTATGCCACACTGTATCAAAAGCCTTTTTAATATCTAAAAACGTCGCCGCACTTCTGAAACCGATAATATTTGCTGACTGTATGTTTGATGTTAGAATGGATAGTGGATGAATAGTGACCTTGCTTGAAACCAAACTAATGCCCAGGTATGTTTCTTCCTGTTTCGCGGTTTATTCTGTTCCGAACAATTTTTTCAAGATTTTTTCCTAAAACTGGCAAAAGGGTAATTGGTCTGTAGTTTTCCACTCTGGAATGGTCGACGTTCGGTTTAAGTATGGTTATGATTATGCCTTATTTCCAGGTATTTGGTAAGTAGCCATTAGTTAGACAGTAGCTGTAATTTATTCTTGTGTGAATTTCTGGGCTGAGTTGTCTTAAAATATTACGGTTGATGTTGTCGTAACCTGGAGCGGTATTTTGCCCTTCAGCTATGACCTGTTTGTATTCATCGTCTCCGATTTGTATATCAGCTGTGTGTAGCTCGCCTGAGAAAAATTCATCAAATCATTCGTTGACAATAATTGCAGTTTGTTTGTCCCCGTCATTCTTACTGTTATCCATAAAAAGATTTTCATAGTACTCCACAAAGGCATTAGCTTTATCGAGGTCGCTGTCCAGAACCGTGTTACCTTGTTGTATCATTGGGATTGGTAATTTTGCTGCCTTATATTTACTCAATTTTTTAATTTCCCATCTCAACTAGCCAATTTGTCTAATATTACTTGATATAGAGTCAAATTCTCTTGAGTTAAAAATAAATCTACAACATGTATTATGAATATACTCTATTCTATTTTTAGTAACTACATTTAAAAATGCATAATACGCAATATAAAAATAGCTATACAGTTAAAAACTCGAATTTTGAGAGTTAGTTTTTAATTTTTTTTATTTTCAATGGTGGTTACAATACAACTGATTTAAACCTAAGTAAAATTAATATTTATAATTATAAGCTTTGCTGACAAAGCGGTTCCCAAGAAATGCAACGGTCGGTCTAGTTCTGAAAACAAAGTAACAAAATGCTGAACTCTAAGTTTATGAAAATGTAACTCCTCCCGTGTAAGTTGAAAGCACGTACTGAAAAATAATTAAAAAATGCCTTCAACTTCATTACTTTCAATTTTTGGGAACTTTCGAATTTTCTTAATGCACAATAAGCTGAAAAAGTAAATTAAAATTAATATAATGATTAAGTATAATAATATTGTCCAGAGACTGAGGCGATTTGAATAAATCGTCGTGGTTGACATTTCTTCAAGTTTCTTCTTTTGTTCATGAAGTTTTTCTTTTATGTCTTTGGATGTCTTGACGTTAATGATGTTCAAATCCAATGAAGGTAGGTCGTAGGGCATTGATTGGTTATAGTTAATCAATGATAGGTCCAATATCGGTAAATTGACTTCTTCAAAAGAGAGTCGACTTGGCTTGAAGCTCTCGAGGGTGGTTGATTGTATTTTGGCTTTACAATCAACTGGCACTTCTAGTAGGTAGGATCCGAAGATGGGTACAGTTTCCTTTAGGTTTTGATAGTTCGTTGAACTTTTAAGTGAAATAGGAACTGTAACGAGCCATTTTCCATCAATAATTTTGGTTATTTGTGGTGCGTGCAATTGAACTTCGAAAGGATGACAAGATGTGATGTTTGTACTGTATTTAATCAGCTGTACTTCGCATGGAAGGTAGTTTTCGATAAAGGTAGTACGGGCTTCTTGACATAGGTATTCGTCAGGCGAGATTTCTTCACAACGTTGATCCATATAGGAGTATTTGACGTCACTAAGTGCTAGGTATGGCTTATGTGGGATGTTGACGAAAAAGGTTTGATTATGGTTTGTTGGGATAGGTAATGGATGTAGATTGAAGTATTGATACACATCCGCTTCTACAAGTGGGAGTTCCAATATAAATATGACATTAAAATCTTTTAAGAAACATTTAATTTGTAGAAATTTCTCGAAAATCAGTATATTTTCAGGTACTGGAGAAATTGGTAACCTATCCGGGTTCAAATGTGATTCGACATTTTTAATTTCAGATAAAAGTTCGTTTGGGTTCACTATCGAGTTATGTAAGGTGTTAAGTTTGGAAAAACTTATAGCTACTTCCAATTTATCAAGAATACTATAAATTGATTGATACATTAAAGTAATTTGATTAATTACTGTGAACGTTATAAAATAACCTCGAATGTTTTGGGTTAGATTAGCGTCTTTAATTACTTGTTCAATTTGTAAAATTCGGGATCGAAGGACCAATTCGTTATGTGTTATATTAGAAATCATTTTATCTAAAAACTACCTAAACATTTCTTTTTAGATTTTCCCGCTCGATTGTCGGATTTTTTATAAACTTGACAACCTACTTTTAAGTTTTGTGAGATTTTGTCTTCGTTTATTTTGTTAATTAGTTTTTCTTTTGATTGTTGGGTTTTGTTAGTAATTTCATCATAAAGTACTTGAGTTTTACTTTTGTGGGTATTAAGATATTCAGTAAATACGTGGGATGATACTAAATTCATAGGGTCTCTAGAATCTGTGTGTCCTAATACGAGTTCGTAGGGACTAAAATTAGTACTAGAATGAATAGTGCAAGTTGTAAGCAATAATAGCGTATGGCATAAGTTTGGTGACATCCGAATCTGGGTCTGATTCTCGCAATATTCGAATATGTTCGATTAGAGTAGAATGTAGCCTTTCGACTGGTGAATTAGATTCGTGGTGATAGGGGGTGGTAAAATGTATTTTTATATTGTGAGCTTTAAAAAGTCCATTGACTACTTCGTTTTTAAATTCCGATCCATTATCAGAAATAATTTGTCTTGGTACACCGAAAAATTGGAAAAAGTGAATTAATTGATCTGCGCACGAAACTGCGTTTCCTGAATAGGGGAGTGCTTGAGCAATTTTGGAAAATTTATCTAATAACGTGAGGAATTTTTGTTTGCCTATTATGAAAGTGTCAATATGAATGATTTCAAAAGGTTTACTTGGCGTTTCGGTAAGCACGAGGGGTTGGTCAGGAGGCTTACGATTGTATTTAGTTCTTTGACAAATTTCACAGTTATTGATGTATTTGATAACATCTTGTTTTAAAGATTTCCAATAATAATTGGCCTTTATAAATTTGTGTGTTTCGTCAATACCACGGTAGTTTGTTTTACCTTCGTGTCTGTACTTAATTGTGAGTTCTCGGTCTTCTGGTTGTACGTTATTAATTAACTTCGTACATTCAATTAGTTTTAGGTCTTTAAAGTGATTTTTCATGCATTGTTGGAAATAGATTCTAAGATCTTTCGAAAATAAATAAATGTATGTTGACTTTGTCTGCAGATATTCTCTTAGAAATTTCAAAATAGCTGGAATTTGGGTAGGTAAAGTTGCATAAATGATTTTATTACCATCAAAATTTTCAGGTTCTATTTTAATGTAGGCGTCGTAAGGAGATGTTTTAATAATAAATTGCATTGATTTATTATTGATTATTTCATCTAGCATAGTCATATTTGAGTAATTGTCTACAGCGTCTGTGCTATGCGCTGTTTGAGTTGGAAGGGACTCAATTTCATTTTGGTTTCTCTTTGGATCAATTATAATAGGGGCTTGATAGTTGGCTTTACTTGTGGAAGGACGACTTTCGAAATTTACTGGTGTTCGAATTTGAACGTTCGATACGATATTCACTTTAGGAACTTCAGGAGTTTTTGGAATATCTTCGATTTCTCGTAAGGTTTCTATCACTGCTTCATCTGTGACGCTATTGGGATCGAAACGTGGATCGAGATTTTCGTTTAAAAATTGATTGATATCTTCATCAATGTTTCCGGGAAGATTAATGAGAGATTCAGATTCAATGGCATGTAAGGATATACGAGAAAGTGCATCGGCGTTTGCATTTTGGTTGCCTTTTTTATAAATAATCTCATAATCGTACTCTTCAAGCTTGAGGTGCCATCTTATTAGCTTGGATCCTGGCTCTTTTACGTTTAAAAGCCAGACTAAAGGTCTGTGGTCAGTATATATTTTAAATTTTTGACCGTATAGATAGGGTCGGAAATATTTACAGGCCCAAACAATAGCCCAAAGTTCTTTTTCTATTGTGGAATACCTTTGTTCGGTTTCATTGAGTGTTCTAGACGCAAAAGCGATTGGATGATCGTGAGGTGGATTTCCTTGTGACAAGACGGCTCCAAGGGCGAAATTTGAGGCGTCTGTGGAAAGTACAAATAAGGGCTTTTCGAAATCAGGGTATTTCAGGATAGGTGCATTTATAAGAAGTTCTTTCAAATTATTGAATGATTTTATGAAAGGTTCATTATGAATGACTTTTGCACCTTTTTTAGGCAGAAGGTCAAGGGCTTTGTGATTTTGGCAAAATCCTTGATGAATCGGCGATAATAACCGGCTAAGCCTAAGAAAGATTTTATATCCTTTTGTGTTTTTGGGATTGGAAAATGTCTTACAGCTTCGACTTTGTCGGGGTTGGGTTTAACTCCATCGTTAGTGATTTTATGTCTAAGATATGCAACTTCTTTATGTAAGACTTATCTAGCTGGATTTTAAAGTTTGACTGTCTGAGGCACTCAAAGACGTTACGAAGTCGTTGAATGTGTTCTGTTAGAGAAGTGCTGAAAATTATTATATCATCGAGGTAAACTAAACAAGTTTCGTTCTGTAAGCCTCGGAGAACGTTATTCATGACTCGCTGGAAGGTCGAAGGGGCATTTTTAAGACCGAAGGGCATTCGTTTGAATTCAAAATGTCCGGTGTCGGTGGAAAAAGCTGTTTTGGAAATATCACGGGGATCAAGTTCGATTTGATGAAATCCATTGGCCAAATCGAGTGTCGTGAAATATTGCGCCTTGCCTAATTTATCCAAGATATCGGAAATATTGGGCAATGGGAATTTATCGTCAATCGTTTTATCATTAAGTTTCCGATAATCGATTACGATTCTCCATTTTCTTTTTCCAGTGGCGTCCATTTTTTTCGGGACAATCCATATAGGACTACTCCAAGGTGACGTAGAATGCTGAATTGGCAGGTGGTAGACGTTTTTTACTCATTGGGCGTCGACCGGTGAGATACCACCATGCCAGAATTGAGTAGCGCTAAGTGGTATCACCTCGTTCCGCCACTGCGCTGGCAGTCCGGTTCCAACAATGAGTAACAGATAGCATGATGGCGCCTCCAGGATCAAAATATTCCGGAGGTAAAATACCCGACCACTCGGATCTCTGGGCGTCGGGTGATCCTGGGGGTCCTTCATGCAAAGATATAAAGAGAAGATCAAAAACTCAACTCAGAATTGATTTTAGCAATATAAGAGGAATAAGTACAAATATGAATTCAGTTCACCAACATCTTGAAGAACAAAGACCTGACATCCTTGTTCTCACTGAAACTAAAATCAGTTCTGCAACACCTATTGTGAACTATCTTTATCCCGGCTATGACCTACACCACCGATTTCGACATAATTTTGGGATCTGTGTGTACATTAAAAATGACCTTTCATGTCATCGAGAGGAGAAGCTAGAACCAGCGAACCTTGATATCATATGGCTAAAATTCACCTCAAAGTCATCGACCAAGTTTATCTGCTGCCTCTACCGACCGCCATGTAACACCGAGTACCAAAACTTTTTCGCGATATTATCCGAAAGCTGTGATAGTATACAGTCAAACTATCCACAGGCGGAAATTGTCTTTTTAGGCGATTTTAAAAAGATGAAGTGTTTGATAAATAAATCAAACAATAAGCAAATGTGTTTTGTCAAGTGATTAATCAACGATGACAATGTCAAATTATGACAATAAACAAACAAAAATTAATGAAGTTTTCCAAAGATGCACAAATTCTCTTCGATCCGAAAAGGAAACCATTTATGGTTCCTATTTACCCTGAGTTTCATAGAATTCGTCAGAGGTAAATTACCATTTTTCGACAATCCCGAAGACAAAATAGCCAAATATTGGGAAAACCCATCAAAAAGCGACATTTTAGAAAAAGCCGATAAACTATTCGAAGAAGACAAACACATGGAAGTCTACGAAAGCTTAAATAGAATCAAATATAGGTAAACTGAAGTAAATTTAGATGCTCCAGATTACGAAACCAAGTATTTGGTTTCGAAACATATTATTATGAATGACTATTTTCTAGTAAAGACATCGAAGTAGTCTGGAGATTGGCCAAAGCCCTGTACAATTTATCACTAACTCCGGATATTACAGCCGAAGTGCGAAAAGAAATGATTACAGAAGCACAAGAAATATTGGAAAGCACTTACGCAATGGGTATAATCATTATTTCAAACCGTATATACAAAAATAAATTATACTATAGTTGTTTCAGGCAAAAATAAATCTTGCTTTTACAAATGGATGGCGATCATTACAAACACCAGAAACGGATTAGAGAATTTGGAAACCAAAATTAAAGGTTACGCTACTGTGAAAAATTATTTGAGCGAGGCTTGCGAAAGGAATCCTAGAGATTTTACTGGTATAATATATTACTAAATACCAAAATCCTATTATGAATAAATTCTAGTTCAATACATGTTAGGAAGGTGGCACTTTGAAATGGCGAATTTGTCGTGGTTTCAAAGAAAAATCGCGAAATATCTGTACTTGGAACCGCCAAAGTCGACTTTCCAGGAAGCCTATAGGCACCACATCAAAGCCGAAGAACTTGAACCGAGAAGTTATTTGCCCAACTTGTACATTTTGGGTTGTATTTGTATGAAATTGGGCCAATATTACCGGTAATTTATTGAGTAGGGAATTGAGAAACGATATAAATTGAGTTTTCTAGGGCAAAATACTATTTGAACTTGGCATTGAGCCTTCCGGCTCACAATGAGTGCGAAAAGTGCTGTATTCCGGGCGTGAAGAGTCTCCTAACGAAATTGGAAAAGTACGATTTGGGCAAGGATGTTTTGTACAATTACGAATTCGGATTCGAAAATTAATATTGAAATAAAATATTTTTCTTATGGCAATAGAATTGATAGGCACCTCTACTAAATCAATAAAGACTTCTAAAAATAAGATTTAGATCTAATTACGACATTATCACTATCGAATTACGAATTACACAATAAAATCTACTAGAATGAAGTTGTATTGCAAATAGTTTGATTGTGGGTTGAATTTATAATAAATTTAAATTTAGGATAAATAAATTTGATGTCCCAGTGAAGGATTTTGAAATTGAAGTGGTAGAAAATCCATAATCGTCATTCTGAACCTCATACAATTGTCTTTCAATCAATTATTCTATTTGATAGAAACTCAATTTTAGTTAATAAATTCTAAAAATATAAAGTTACTTTGATTGCTTGGAATATTTTTTAGAAGCGATCCAACATCCAGTTTGAAATTTGACCATAAGACTCCACTTGTATCATAGACAGAAAGCTGAAATTTCCAATGAATCTTATCCTAGTAGAGGACTACAAACACTGCAAATTGAACCTGAAAAATACTTCAGAGTATCAGATCGATTTAAAACTTTCAGGATTTATTCAGGATGTTTTCATCAAACAATGCAAATATGAAGTCAATTTGAAGCTCAGACATAAAATTATGAGGTTTTTCCAACTTAATACTAGAAAAAGTTGGAAAATTTACGTTTTACATATTGTCATTGTGTATTATGCATTTTTAGATGTAGTTACTGAAAATAGAATAGAGTAAAAATGTCCATAATGTAGATTCATTTTTAACTTAAGAGAATTTGACTCTGTATCAAGTAATAGTAGACAAATTGGCTGGTTGAGATGTAATGATAATATGTATAAATTGTATTTATACTAGAAAATTTCTGGATACTGTACCACGACATAGGACTTTATTGTTCCAAAAATCTTGTTCTTATATAATTTCGTTAAATTATACAATGCCCTTGATCCGGAATTCAAGAACTGTACCATCAAAAAGCTTCGAGCTACAAAATTATAAGATATTCCTGCTTAGTACTTGATTACTAGTTTAGTACCTAAATCTAATGATACAAATCTAGTACTTATTGATAGCTTTGTTATTTTGTAGTTAGGATTCCTTGTCTTTGTGATCTTTAGGATGTAATTGGTTAAGGGGGGGTATTATAAAACTTTTTTGATGGATAACTGAAAGGTAACTTTTGGAATTACCATGAGAAGCAACGTCATCCCAGAAACTAACTTTTAGTTATTCTGTCTAAAAAGTTTTATAATACCCACCCTAAGTGGAAGATTACATAGGTAACCATTTTTCTAGTATTTGAGTTATGTCATGAGTGCATGGAAAAACTCAAAGATAATACCCCTTTTCAGAAAAAAGAAAATATCACAGATCCATCAAACCTCGCATTGATGAACAATCAGGATTTAGAAAATCGAACAGTACCAGCACAGCATTGTTAAAAATAAATGACGACATACTGACCTCTTTGGACAGGAATCGAATAACCTTCCTTATCCTTCTAGACATGTCCAAAGCATTTGATAGTTCATTGCTACGCAGATGACATACAGCTTATGTATGATTCAAATTTTCAAGACATCGACAAGGCAATTAGTTCAATCAACAAAGATTTGCGAAGTTTAATCCAATGGACAAATATGAACGGTGTTAAAGAATGTGTCTAAAACTGATGCCCTTATGTTTGAAAGTAAATGAAATGTGAAAGAAATCTTGGCTTGTCAACTTACCTTGAGGAGATTTTGTACCTCTTCTGAAATCATCATCAATGCGCTTTTAAAGTTTATCTGATCTTCTAAAACAATATCAGAACTAACTAATAAATGTACACTTTTATTATGTTTTTCAATTATTCAATTATTGAATTCAATTCAAATTTTTCCAGTAGAAAATAACCACATGAGAAATCTCGAAAATCAACCTACAATAACTGAATTAGTTCAATTAGTTGAAAATACAGTCTCACACATTTCAAAGTTTTCCTGGAAAACTAGTGAAGGGAAAAATTTGAAACTTTTTGTATGTAAAGAAGAATGTTAGAAGGTCATTTTCCTGAAATTTTAGTTTTTTCCAGTGGATAATAGCAACATGAAGAATCTTGGAAATCAACCTACAAAAACTGAACTAATTGAAAATACAGTCACACACATTTCAAAGTTTTCCTGGAATATTAGTGAAGGGAAAAATTTGAAACTTTTTGCATGTGAAGAGAAAGGTTAGAGAGTAATTTTCTCAAAATTTCAAATTTTCCCAGTGGAAAATAACAACATACAGGGTGTCCCACGGTGGATGGCGTATTAGACGTTTATGGAGAACTAAAAAGCGGATCATTTTGAAAATTTGGCAACCGGGATAAATGACCGTGATCTAAACTTTAAAAATATTTTTGTTTATGCGGTGTTGCCGCTTCTACTCTAAACCAGTGGCAACATCGCTATTTTTAATGAAACACCCCGTATTTAATTGCATATTCGGATTCTACATAAAATTCTGAGCAGATTTCATGTGATATACCCTATACCTAAGTTCAACTGTTTTGGAAATATTGACAGTTGAAAATTGACTTTTTGCAACTTTGACAGGCTGTAAAACCTGAACGGTTAATTTTAGAGAAAAATCGATTTTACATTCCTATCTTAGATTTTTATAAACTATCATTTGACACCAATTTTGAATTTAATCCATGATTAAAAATTCCAATTAAATTTAATCTCCGGTTAAATTCAAAGTTGGTGTCAAATGATAGTTTACGAAAATCTAAGATAGGAATGTAAGATCGGTTTTCCTCTGAAATTAACCATTTAGGTTCTACAGCCTGTCAAAGTTGCAAAAAGTCAATTTTCATCTGTCAATATTTCCAAAACAATTGAACTTAGGTATAGGGTATATCACATAAATTTTGCTCAGAATTTTACGTAGAATCCAAATATGCAATTAAATACGGGGTGTTTCATTTAAAATAGCGATGTTGCCACTGGTTTAGAGTAGAAGCGGCAACACCGCTTAAACAAAAATATTTTTAAAGTGTAGATTATGGTCGTTTATCCCGCTTGCCAAATTTTCAAAATGATCCGCTTTTTAGTTCTCCATAAACGTCTAATACGTCATCCACCGTGGGACACCCTGTATAGAATCTTGGAAATTAATTGAAAATACTGTCTCACACAATTCAAAGTTTTCCTGGAATACTATTGAACGGAAAAATTTGAAACTTTTTGCACGTAAACAGGAAGGTTCGAGACTCATAATTTCAAATTTTTCGATTGGAAAATAACAATTCATGGAATTTAACTTACAAAAACTGAAATAATTGTTAATACAGTCTCACACAATACAAAGTTTTCCTGGAAAACTAATGAAGGGAAAATTTTGAAACTTTTTGCATGTAAAAAGGAAGATTAGTGACTCATTTTCCCAAAATTTCAAATTTTTCTAGTGGAAACTAACAACATAAACAATCTTGGAAATCAACCTACAATAACTGAATTAATTGAAAATACAGTCTCACACATTTCAAAGTTTTCCTGGAAAACTAGTGAAGGGAAAAATTTGAAACTTTTTGCATATGAAGAGGAAGGTTCGAGACTCCTCCCATAATTTCAAATTTTTCCATTGGAAAATAACAACATGAAGAATCTTGAAAATCAACCGACAAAAACTGAATTAGTTGAAAATACCATCTCACACATTTCAAACTTTTCCTGGAAAACTAGTGAACGGAAAAATTTGGAACTTTTTGCATGTGGAGAGGAAGGTTTGAGACTTATTTTCCTATAATTTCAAATTTTTCATTGGAAAATACCAACATGAAAAATCATGGAAATCAACTTACAAAAACTGAAATAATTGTTAATAGAGTCTCATACAATTCAAAGTTTTTCTGGAAAACTAATTAAGGGAAAATTTTGTAACTTTTTGCATGTAAAGAGAAAGGGGAGAAGCTCATTTTCCCAAAATTTCAAATTTTTTCAGTGAAAAATAACAATATGAAAAATCTTGGAAAGCAACTTACAAAAAGTGAAATAATTGTTAATACAGTCTCACACAATTCAAAATTTTCCTGGAAAACTAATTGAGGGAAAATTTTGAAACTTTTTGCATGTGAAGAGGAATGTCAGAGACTGATTTTCCCAAAATTTCAAATTTTTCCAGTGGAAAATACCAACATGAAGAATCTTGGAAATCAACCTCCGATAATTGAATTAATTGAAAGTACGGTCTCACACAGTTCAAAGTTTTTCTGGAAAACTAGTGGAGGGAAAATTTTGAAACTTTTTGCATGTAAAGAGGAAGAGGAGAAGCTCATTTTCCCAAAATTTCAAATTTTTCGAATGTCCGAGAACTCCGAGACTGATTTTCCCAAAATTTCAAATTTTACCAGCGGAAAATAACAACATGAAAATTCTTTGAAATCAACTTACAAAAACTGAAATAATTGTTAATACAGTCTCACACAATTCAAACTTTTCCTGGAAAACTAATTAAGGGAAAGTTTTGAAACTTTTTGCATGTAAGGAGAAAGGTCGGAGGCTCATTTTCACAAAATTTCAAATTTTTCCAGTGAAAAATAACAACATGAACCTCCAATAACTGAATGAATTGCAAATATAGTCTTACACATTTCAAAGTTTTCCTGGAAAACTAGTGAAGGGAAAATTTTGAAACTTTTTGCATGTAAAGAGGAAGAGGAGAAGCTCATTTTCCCAAAATTTCAAATTTTTTCAGTGGAAAATAACAACATGAAAAATCTTGGAAATCAGCTCACAAAAACTGAAATAATTGTTGATACAGTCTCATACAATTCAAAAGTTTCCTGGAAAACTAATTAAGTGAAAATTTTGAAACTTTTTGCATGTAAAGAGGAATGTCACAGACTGTTTTCCCAAAATTTCAAATTTTACCAGTGGAAAATAACAACATGAAGAATCTTGGAAATCAACCTCCAATAACTGAATTAATTGAAAATACGGTTTTCCACATTTCAAAATTTTCCTAGAAAACTAGTGAAGGCAAAAATTTTAAACTTTTTGCATGTGAATAGTAGAAAGGTTAAAGACTCATTTTCCCAAAATTTCAAATTTTTTCAATAGGAAATACCAACATGAGGAATATTGGAAATCAACCTACAATAACTGAATTAATTAAAAATACTGTCGCACACAATTCAAAGTTTGGCTGGAAAACTAGTGAGGGGAAATTTTGGAACTTTTTTGCATGTAAAGAGGAAGGGGAGAAGGTCAATTTTTTCCAGTAGAAAATAACAACATAAACAATCTTGGAAATCAACTTACAAAAACTAAAATAATTGTTAGTACAGTCTCACACAATTAAAAGTTTTTTTGGAAAACTAATTAAGGGATTATTTTGAAACTTTTCACACGTGAAGAGGATAGTCAAATGCTCATTCTTCCAAAATTTCAAATTTCTCCAGTGGAAAATAACAATATAAAGAATCTTGGAAATCAATTTTCAATAACTAAATTAATTGAAAATACAATCTCACACATTTCAAAGTTTTCTTGGAAAACTAGTGACTGCTTTTTTTTTTCCAGCAGAAAATAACCTGAAGAATCTTGGAAATCAACCTCCAATAACTGAATTAATTGAAAATACAGTCTCACACATTTCAAAGTTTTCCTGGAAAAATACTGAAGGGAGAAATTTGAAACTTTTTGCATGTAAAAAGGAAGGCTATAAGCTCATTTTCCCAGAATCTCAATTTTTTTTAGAAGAAAATAACATGAGGAATCTTGGAAATCAACCTACAATAACTGAATTAAGTGAAAATAAAGTGTCAGATATTTTAAAGTTTTCCTGGAAAACTAGTGGAAGAAAAATTTTGAAACTTTTTTGCATGTAAAAAGGAAGGTGAGAAGCTCATTTTTCCAAAATTTCAAATTTTTCCAGTGTAAAATAACAACATGAAGAATTTTGGAAAATGGATGTTCAACATCCAACACAAAACTAATTTTTTTTTTAAAATTTCCATTTATTAGTGTTTCTTATAATAAAAATGTGAACCTCAGTGACATCATGACCCTACAATTTCCTTTAAATTCCTCATTAATTCCTTCAAATTCCCCATAAATTTCTCCAAATTCCCTATAAATTCCCCAAATTCTCATACATTCCGATGAGTTCCTTCAAATTCCTCACATTTTTGGCAAAGAATTGCTAGGTGGTTTGTAGTCCTCAACTATGATAAGATTCACTGAAAATTTCAGCTCTTGTATAATGTTTAATCAAAATTTATATTTATTTTTATTAAGAGACGTAAACTTACAATTTGACGATTTCATTTTTTTTTTCAGGACAAACCCTTTCGATAAGAGCTAACGCAGCTTTGGGTAAGTACATCGAAAACAATTTAATTGAAAAGTGGAAATCTACATGGAATTTGATTATCCTAGTGGAAAATAACTGACTATACAAATAGAGTTTTTAATAAAGAATTGATTGTAGAAAACACAGGTTTTTAATCATTTGTAGTAGGTACCTATATGAGATGTTAAAAATGCCTAGAATTATTAAATTAAAATTAAAAAAAAAAAACACTTATAAACAAATTAAGCAAAATTCCTAATTATTATTGACATACAAAAAACAAATAGATATCATAGAAAAAAAGGACGCGAACTCAAACAATCCAATTACATGTTTTTGCATGATGACAGACAAGTTATAATTTCGTTTTAATCGAAAACCTTGACCGTTGGCAATATGCGCTTCAATCTTTAGATACACTTGCTTCTTCGAACTATTTTCTTAAAAGTCAATATCCTCTAGAATGCATCGATATTCTAATGCCAATAATTGATTAAGTATGTAAACACAAATGTTTGCCAAATGAAAAATAAATTTCTCTGTAAACCTTGACAGTAGTTGTCGGGTTTTAGAGGAAACGATGTGTGGGCGCCAACTAGAATAGCAATGAAGATAATTACGTTTACCGAGAAATATCAAGTTCATGGATAAATAAAATACTATCCGGGGAAAATTGTGTTGAATAATAATAATAATAATTGCGTTTTATGTAATAATGATAATATAGGATGAAGAAGGTGAAAATCACTGCAGATTCACATAAAGGCCAATCACAGAAGTTTCACCCATCAATACAAGAAATTTTGACTGTTGAATATCTAGAGTTTCAAGAGAAATTCCATTATTATAACAGGAAAGATCAAACAAAATTCTAGCTTTATAAAATTTGTTTTCTACTTCCATAAATAACGCTCGTCCTTATCTCACCTTTAACTCACACTGACAATTTATCCTTTTGCCCTTTTGCCATCCCACACAAAAATCGGCCTTTGCAACTAGTCTGGACCGCCCCCTGCTGCTGACGGTCTGGAATCCACCGCTCTGACGTCACCGATGCGAATCAACGTCAGGGAAGTTTTCAGGGAGTCAATGTTGCCGTTTATCGACGCTGAATTGCAGTGGGGAGTTGCACTTTGAAGAAAAATGGCAACTTTGCTTTTATGGGAAGTTATCCCTTTGCCCTATTCGGTTTCTGGTTCATCCTGTTACTAGCTTTCGCGGAGTGTGGGTCAGTTTTATATAAAGGAGTACAATATTGTGGATTTTTGCCTTCTAGTTGCATTGATTTTTCATCCTGGAGCTTGTAAGGTGTAATTCGGGTATGTAATTAATGTCTAGATTAGTTAAAGAAAATCATATTTAACACAGAATATATTGTAAATTAAATTAGGACACAAAATAATTATCATGTCGGTAAAAACAACAGTTTGTTTTCTATTCAAGGAGATTAAAATCAATTTGGGTAGACTTTGTATAATTAATTATGGCATTTGTATAAGTAGATAGATGAGTCGTTGATCCAGGTCAGGTCAAAGTTGTACTTACTTTCCTATAGATAGAGATTGGTGATTTTTATCAGTTTAACATTAAAAATTCCATTAATAATTAATTGACGGTTTCACAATTAGGTACATTTTGGATGGTCAGTTACTTGGAATAACGAATAACGCAAATTGAATAATTATTATAACGAACACAATCAGTTGTATATTTTGTACGACGTCGATATTTGTATCAATCAATTAATTAATTTGCTAGTAAAAGGCGTACGACAATAAAGTTTAATTGTCGATTTTCGTTTGTTGTATAATTGATTCTCGAACAAAACAAGTGTTTTTTTTTTTTAATTAATTAATCGGGGGCCTTCGTTTGCGTGATCGTCAGCAAACCTATTGTCCATTGTTTCTGTTATTAAATTTAGAATAAAATAATCTTATACAAAACATAAATTCGTATGCAATTTCCGATATAAATAGATACAGTGGATTAAGCGGAATTCAAAACAAAACAACAGTAATTAAAAAATAAATAAACCATAAACCCTTATCTGGCTTTGTCGCATTTATTAGTATTTCTGTACTGTCTAAAGTGTGTTTTTTCAAGATCTTTTTGAAATTCTGGAACAAAAATAATGTCCTTTTTAACTCTTGAATTCTTGAACCAGGAGTCCTGATACACTATAGGAGGTCCTCTATGTTCTTTTTATTCAATTTTTCTAAAATACTGGAAATCTTTTCCAGTTTTTTCAATAGTGGAAATGGTGTTAATAACTCCAGAAAAATTACATGTAAAATTGCTTTTTGTAAGCGAATTTTGTGAAGACCCTGTCAATACATCTGCCAATTAAAGTTTTGTACCAATATACTCCAATGTCATTATCTTAGAATTTAAAGCTTCACAAACAAAATTATACTTTAGATCAATGTGTTTAACTCTCTTGTTATTTTCTGGATTTTTCAAAAATGTTTTTTTTTTTTTTTACGGATATGCGCACTCGCAAGGAAATGTTGAAAGTTTTAAAATCTCATTTTATGTCAATTAACAAATTCCTAAACTATAAACAATCTTTTACTACTGTACAGGGTGTCCGAATTTGGATGGTTTTAATAGGAAACATCAATTTTTGAGCAAGATACAAAAAAATGAACCCCCCACTCCGAGGCTCAAATTTCTTAAAATTTTGATTGGTGCAAACCGCATTTTGATATCTTCAACCGTTTAGCCGCTAGAGGGCGATTTTCGACCTTTCGAAATTTGTATCATCGAAATCAGCAAAAGCAGAGCTTTCTAATGAGCTTTTAATATATAGGGTGTCTCATTGAAAAAAATCGGATTTTGGTCAATATCTTGAAATCGAGGCCCAATAGAAAAAAACTGAAACCGTCACTGAATTCTGCTTGAAAAAGTGCTTCTAGGAAGTTTTTACGGAAATCAGTTATTATTATAAACAAAAAAGTTACGAAGATTTCACAGTATTGCTCAAAATGGAGAATCTCCCTCTAGCGGCTAAACGGTTGAAGATATCAAAATGCGGTTTGCACCAATCAAAATTTTAAGAAATTTGAGCCTCGGAGTGGGGGGTTCATTTTTTTTGTATCTCGCTCAGAAATTTACGTTTCCTATTAAAACCATCCAAATTCGGACACCCTGTACATGAAACAACTAACTTAGCTTCTGAACTAGATAGAGCTACACAGTTTTGTTTACGAGTTACCCAAGTTATAGTTATACCAAATATCTTTCTCAAATATCCTGAAACCGACTCCCTATCATTCACATCTTTGCGCCAATCAGAACCTACAAAGCAAGCAAACGGAGTTGATTCGTCCTTTCTTTCAAAGAAGGAGGCACGATTTACATTGAAAATAGGCCCCCGTAAATTTTAACCAAATTTCAATATTTTAAAGGTATCATTATTGCAAAAGAAAATTTGAAATGTAAAGAGGATTGTATGTCTGTGATAGCAGATATAGCCAGGGCCGGTCCAATAGCTACTATTTACCGAGGCAGAGTTCAATTCTGGCGCCCCTTCTTCTCAAATTGTATTGTCAAAATGATTAAGGATCAATATATGATAAGCAATGAGTTATGAGTTTTAGGTTATCGTTTAGAGACTACGTAGGAGAATAAGATAAAAAAAGTAACTTCATTTTTTTAAATAAGTATATCATATATTTACTTATTACATGAGGTCTAGTCTCATTCTCATAGAAATCACGAATCAGTCGGAGTGTTTTTGATTGGTGCAAATCGCCAGAAACCAGTTTTCTGATAGTTTACAACAAATGAAATTCGCTCTGATAGGTGCATGTGTGATATCTGTGAGAACATCAGATCTATACTGTAGATATATGTATTAACTAAGCACAAAAATAATTTCTCAAAACTAATTGGATTTTCAACACTAAAAATGAACCCGTCTGGCTTTACATCTTGCAAAGTCAGAGATGAGTTCGTTGATAGGTTTGTTCTCACAGAAATCACAAACCAGTCAGAGGGAATTTCATTTGTTGAAAATAGTCATAAAACTAGTTGTTGCCTATTGGAGATTTGCACCAATCAAGTGTCAGTGGTGATACGTAAATTAACTATTACCGGACAATGCTGTTGGGTCTTTTATCTTCCTATCCTTATGGGATAAAACTTTTTTTTTTATTAACTTGTTTACTTGAAATAAATTTGTTTGCAATTTGGCGCCCCTAATTGTGGCGCCCTAGGCGGTTGCCTCGGTTGCCTGTGCCTAAAACCGGCCCTGGATATAGCTTGTCTAAGTGCCAGTACTTTTGCTCTCATTTGACAGCCGTTAAAAATAATCAGGGGTTTGAATGTGCTCTAACCACATCATACTTTTATAGACCTTGGCCCATGCAAAACTTTGACAACGTATCAAATTCGTTAATCGAGAGCAAAAGTATCGGCCCTAAGTACGTAGGTCCTGCTATGCTATGCATAGGAAATATCCGAGAAAATATCCCTACATTGATTTTCTTGAATATTTCGAAAAATACTAATCCAATTTTGACGGTTTTGGGGTCCTTTTGTAGGTATCAAACCCCAAAACCGTCAAAATCGGATTAGTATTTTTCGAGATATTCAAGAAAATCTACGTAGGGATACTTCCTCGGATATTTCCTATGCATACCATAGCAGGACCTCCGTACTTTGACAAGCTATATCTGCTATCACAGACATACGATCCTCTTTACATTTCAATTTTTTTTTGCAATGATGATACCTTTAAAATATTGTTTGGTTGAATTTCACGGGGGCCTATTTTCAATGTAAATCGTGTCTCCTTCTTTCAAAACCGTATCAATCGTCCCCTTTAAGTATCTTAATATTGTATATCTGAAAATTTTAAATTGTTCAGCTTGTTCAGGAGATCCAGAGTTTATAAACAGAGAAGAGAGTATAGGACAGTTTCCCACATTTGCCTGAGGTCGTCATTAAACCAAAACACATATTTATCCCTATCTGCTTTGAGCAGATACACACAACAAAAATCGTGTTAGGCAATTTGGGGTGATTTATCAATTTTTTAATTTTTCTGAGTGCCTTTTTTCATAGATTTCGGCTTCAAATCTGGCAGTAACTTGGTGTATGGAGCTTGTGGGATATCAAATGACCATTAGGACACAAAATCTCAACATGAAAAATTTTGAAATTTCATCGTTTTAGTAAGGAGGTAGCTACCTTATGATTTAGATTTTGGAAAACTTTCAAAGGTTATAACTTTTTTTCTATTATAGATAGAAAGCTGAAATTTTCAGCGATTCTTATTCCAGTAGAGGACTTCAATCCCTGAAAATTTCAAATCATTTGGACTTATAGTTCCTGAGATAAAATCGTGTTAAGCAATTTGGGGTGATTTATCAGTTTTTCAATTTTTCTGAGTGCCTTTTCTCCTAGATTTCTGGTTCAAATCTGGGAGTAACTTGGTGTATGGAGTTTGGGGGATATCAAATGACCATTAGGACACAAAATCTCAATATGAAAAAATTTGAAATTTCATCGTCTTAGTAAGAAGGTTAGATTTTGGAAAACTTTCAAAGGTTATAACTTTTTTCTATTATAGATAGAAAGCTGAAATTTTCAGCGATTCTTATTCCAGTAGAGGACTTCAATCCCTGAATTTTTCAGCACATTTGCACTTATAGTTCCTGAGATAAAATCGTGTTAAGCAATTTTGGGTTATTTATCAATTTTTTAATTTTTCTGAGTGCCTTTTTTCATAGATTTCGGCTTCAAATCTGGGAGTAATTTGGTGTATGGAGCTTGGGGGATATCAAATGACCATTAGGACACAAAATCTCAACATGAAAAAATTTGAAATTTTATCGTTTCAGTAAGGAGGTAGCTACCTTATGATTTGGATTTTGGAACACTTCTTATGGCATTCTGGTTGAACGCGGAATTCAACCAAATTTTGGTATGTTGTATATTTCGACCTCTCGAGTAAAAGTTCTCATGGGCACAAACCGATCCTATGACTAGTTTCGGATATACGAGGTTTTTTCTAATACTTCCTTAGGCAACCTAAGTACCTATATAAAGTGTACATAAAGGAAAAAAAACTTGCATTTATTGCTTGAAAAGTTGTTTATTTCATCTTTCCCTAACTAAAAATGTTTAGTAGGCGTTCGTAAAGTGCGACAAGTGAGTGAACGTTGGTAACGTATGAAGTAGCAGAGGGGAAGACGAAAACCTATACTATACGACGCGACGGGTCCCCGACGTGGTGCATTGCGAAAATTGCGGTTACCCTGACGCGACGACCCGCGTATATGTATATTTAATCACGCGCCAATCAGGAGCGTTTTGCCCACATTCCTTCCACACAGGTTCACTCACTTAACAACAGAAAACAACTTGTGAGGGTTGATACGTCAATGTCTTCATGCAGGCCAATTGAATGTGGAGTTCCGCAGGGTTCCGTGTTGGGTCCAATATTATTTTTGCTATTCATCAATGACATTGCTAGTTTAGACATCAGCGGTAAAATCTGCCTCTTTGCTGATTATACTAGTTTCACTTGGAGCAATCCGGATATTGTGGCACTTCATAGAACCATGTCCAATGATTTGTTTACCATTAAATCATGGTGCGACTCTAACCTTCTCTGTTTCAACGCCGCGAAAAACAAACTTCTGTCATACAAAAGTACGTTGCAACCTATTGCACTTAATAACGCCACTATTATTGACGTCGTTGATTCTGTGAAGTTTTTGGGCCTTATTATAGACAAGTCCCTGAAATGGAGCTTGCACATCGATGCTTTGTCCAAAAAATTGAGCTCCGCTTGTTTCGCAATAAGATCTGTTTCCAAGGAACTTAACTTTTCAACCTCTAGATCAGTCTACTTTGCCCTCTTCGAATCACATCTTCGATACGCCCTTCCATTCTGGGGTACATGCGGTGCGACTCAATTTGAGCGTATCCTTAAATTGCAGAAAAGGGCTATTCGTTATTCTCTTAGGCTAAAGAATAGAGCCCATTGCCAAGTTTTTTTTTTAAATATAAAAAATTAACACTCCCTTCCTTATTCATACTAGAGTCAGTCTGTTTAATCCGCAAACACCTATCGAGTATTTCAGAAAGGCCATTCCATCATTATCCACTTAGAAACGCGGAGCATGATCTTTACCTGCCAACCCCATCCTCAGAATTAGTTAAGAGCTCTATTCTGTACAACGCAAAAAAAATGCACAACCATCTGCCAATAGAAATCAAGTCCATATCTTCTTTTTCTAAATTCCGCATAGCTCTCAAATCATATTTGTTGGAAAGAGCCTTTTATAAGGTAAATGACTTTTTTGCGAACACATAATTTTGAGCATTCCACACACTGGAGCATTGTTTATAGGTGATTTGTTTTATGTATTTTGTTTGTTTTGTTTTGACTTTGTATACAGATAGATGTATATTATTTTTAAGGCTTTGTCAACAAATTTTGTTAATTTTTTTTCCTGACAATAAAGCATTATATTACTTGTCGCACTTTAATTCTTCCTTTATATACCAGTGACGCTCAAAAACTATGGCTATTACTAAGGTAAATGAGTTAATGACCACGAATGTTCAAAAGTGTGAATAATTGTATACTTGTGGACGTGCATGAACTGCGCACTTTCTTAATCTCTTAATGAGGGTTACTTTTAGAACCTAGAATACTTACCACGAAATGCGCACTGGTGCAATTGCAGGTAATTTTATAAATAATTATTCCCAATGGATACAACCCTAATAGAAGGTCAGTTTTATAAAACACATCCATCCTTGTATATATTTGCAAATATCTTAAATGAAATTCAGACAGAAACGTACATAAAATTACAAAGTATCGATGAAACTTAGAAAGAAAAGAGAAAAGATTATTCAGTATCCAAAAATAGACAAGCTTCAATATATAGAATGTTTAATAGTATATTGTTGTATAAGGAGTAGAAGCTTTTCTTTTTTGTGCTGTGCTGAAGCAGTAGGTTTGCGAGCCGAACGTAGTGAGGCTTGCAATACTGCTGAAGCACAAAAAAGTGCTTCTACTCCGTATGCAACACACTATTTTTTCTCCAAAGTAAGTAAGTAAGCTCGGAGGTAACTGAATGGTTGAGCGGCAGTAAAAGTACGAGCGGCAGTAAAAGTACGAGCGGCACTAAAAGTACTTTTGCTGCCGCTGGGGTTGCCAAGCAGCATAGAAATTAAATTTCTACCACCTCGACAAGTGTTAATCCGCTGGATTTGCCTCGCAGCATAGAATCTTGACAGGGGTTAACAAAGTGACGTTTTTTTGACGTTTGGAGAAAAAAGTCATTTTTATAAGCAATAGACTAATAATAATAACGAATTGTATATTGTTATAATTAATCTTTGTACATTTTTTTTCTTGTGTGAATAAAAGAAAATATTGTTTATATTATGGACATATTATTTTTATAATACTTAATTATCATAATCTTCGGGTGCGCAATTCGAGTACTGTAAATTTGGGGCCTCTTTTGTATAGTGCGCAATTCGTGTTAAAATAGATAGGGCCCATGTATAAAGTGCGCAATTCGAGGCCGCCCATTCTTGTAGGTATCTACGTTTTGTGATAAAAGTAACTTTCTATCTCTCAATGAATTCCAGTTCTCGATACGCTCGTGCTAAAAACTTTTTACCATGACACCATCCCTTGGCCTAGGGTCTAATGGCTGTTTGCACCAATCATTTCGAGGGACGATTAATGATAATCAACGTTTAAATTGACATTTTTAGATGTACAAGTGTCACTTTAAACGTTGATTATCGGTAAACCTCCCTTAAACTGGTCGGTGCAAACGGCCATAAGTGTATTGGTATTAGAAGGACAAGGGTGAGTCTTACTGTTTTATTCCGGGCAGATGCCGGAGTCCGTAAATTGGCTGTAAAACGCCCTACCGACGTTGGTTTAATGAGATCGAAAGGCCTAATAAATATAGGCATCTAATGTTAAGTTTTATTATAAAAGATAGAAACAAATATATCTGCTATTTAAGACTCCCTCGACATAAATAGGTAAGTGAATGCAAATAGGTATGCATGCTTTCATAATATGTTCAAACTTGATCACATTTATTCAAAACTATCAGAAGTCTGGTTATGAAATACTATGACGTAGGTACCTATTTTATTACAAAGATCCATCAAACAATACCCGCGTACATATACATATATAGGCCTCAACTTAAAACATGCTCCTTTCTGTAAAAGGTCTAAACTTAATCAACATTTTTTAAGGCTACCTACAATAAATAAACGCAAAAGTATGAAAATTCAGTAGTTTCAGGTTGCCTAAGGTAGTATTAGAAAACCCCCCGTATATCCGAAACTAGTTATAGGACCGGTTTGTACCCATGAGAACTTTTACTCAGTTGGTTGAAATATATAACATACCAAAATTTGGTCAAATTCCGCGTTCAACCAAAATCCCATAAGAAGTGTGCGGGGTCCTTTCATCGTTTTAGTAAGAAGGTATAAGCTACCTTATGATTTAGATTTTGGAAAACTTTGAAAGGTCATAACTTTTTTTCTATTATAGATAGAAAGCTGAAATTTTCAGCGATTTTTATTCCAATAGAGGACTACAATCCCTAGAAATTTCAACTCATTTGGACTTATAGTTCCTGAGTTAAAATTGTGTTGAAGAGTTTACGTACCTAGTCAACAAATATTTTATTAAATAATCAAAATCAAAGCTGCAAGCAAAACTCGAAGCAATTCAAAATCAGCTTGCTTGGCCGCCACGCCATATTGAATTTTTATTTTGATAGATGGATTGGATTGCCTAATATTTTTGGTGTGTCTTTATGCTCTACAAGACATGAAGTTTCTACTTCAACAAAAAAATACATTAGATGACCAAGAGGCTTTTTCCAATGGAAACATGCCAACCTTTTTTCAATCGAAAACCGAATTTAATCAGATTCCGGAAAATGCTGTGACATTGCGAAGAAGTACCAGAATAAGAAAACTGAACTTTTAAATTTGTCAGTGTCCATTATGTATACAGCCAGGTGGCTATAAGTAAAGTAAATGACGACAGCACGACAGGATTTGAAGCAATCGATCACCATTGTTGAAAAATCATAATAATAATACCAATGTGCGTCAAAAAAAAAAAATGGTAATCACCGATACTTAAAAATACACTCAAACTAAGCTTACGTCACTCTAGATAACCGCATCAATAACTTTTAGGTGTATTAAAAAAGTTGTTTGGTTACGGATTAAATCGTGTCTACACAGTCACTGGCCTGTGTACCTTGGCGCATTTAATTATATTCTTAGTAATTACCAAAAAAACAATAATTATTTATATTTTGATGTTTGGCCCGTTGTCAACAAAAGTGCAATCACCTTGTACTTGTTGCCAAAAAAAAAAACTGTCCCTTATCTTTGTTTTCGACGGACTTAGTACCAATTAAAAAAATGATTTTTAACAATATAGCCTTATATGTATTATTTAATTGGAACAGTTAACATTCCTCTAAAGGCAGTTTGCTGTATTGTATGCAAATTTTTGACGCAAGCAAACTGTGATGCAACCGAATTAAAAATGTCATTCATTAATTGGAAATTTATAGAATTTAGAATGTTTTTTAGGTTTACTTTTCTACTCAAAGACCATAAGAGAGGTTATCAATCCAGAAATTTTTAACTCAATTAAATCAGATGTTGAGTCCAACAATTGGACAGATTATTCAATATAAGTGGTACTCTGGTTCAGGTCAATCCTGATGCCCTTCAGTTGATATAGATTTCAAGGCCATATAGATAAAGTTATCTTTCCACAATTCAACAAGTTATTTTTTACTTGTTTTCCAAAGATTTCTTAATTACATTCGGTCATCATTAACAAAATACATAATTCAATCATCGTTTAGGGCAATTTGGGGATTCACTTGGTACCCACATAGATAAACATGGAAGTTTTTGTTTATATGATGTGAAATTGTATAACATGGGAATTTGTATCCAATCTTTTTTTTGATGGATTTTTAATAGCATGGTATTTTTTTTCGATGACAATCTGTGTGGAATTTTTGTTTGTTAGTGATTATAGGTTAATTATAAGACGTGCATATATTATGCATTCTTTAGATAGAAATCCTTAGAAATCCGATAGAATCTCAATTAGCCAATCACTCTATCATGTAAAATGTATTCATTCCCTTAAATTAACCAATATTATTGTCCTTTTTGCGTTCTTCCAAAACAACAACAATTACATTGCACTTTATTTAAAATAGAAACTAATTAATTTGATCTAGAATACTAAATACTATTAAACTGCAAAGTAAATAAATAATGAATTTTCCTCGAATTTGCCGAAATTGCATTTAATTGACTTTGCCAGGAACTTAATCGAGCCTAGAATTAAATATGTACAAAGTAAACTTTTTTGATGTATCGGTGTTTGTATAATAATTAGGACTAATTTGATGCACTTGTATTTAAATTGTTGTTAATTAATTACCGAATCAATTATTTATTTATAGGGCTCGTGTCATTTAATTTTTCGTTTATGAAATGGTGCAAATATGAAATTTAAAAGTTCTTTTTTTGAAAGATTGAGGTAAAAATTTCAGGAGATTGAGCCACAAACAGTGAAGTTGAGATTTTCTAGATTGGGCTTATTTTTTGAGTAAAATTGACTCTACGTTTTCATTCTTCACCTTCACTCAAAAATTTACAGGGACACAGTTATGAAAATTTGTAATTCTGTTTTTAAGTGCGTGACGGAAATCATACTAGAAATTCCAGGCCAGATAATCAAATTCGTTTTTCAATACCACCATCTATCTACTTGAATATAATGAACTCTCGATTAAAGATATTTATTTATCAGATAGATTCACATTCTTTGACTTTGACCCGCTGTTAATTCAAAAAAATTCTTGAATATATTCAACTCATTAACGTTTTCAGTTTCCTTAAAACAAACTATGTCTAATGATTTTGCAACTTTTCTATTCACAAAAAATAAATTGAAATTAATAACAAAAACGAAATAAACAAATTAAGTAATGTACACAACTATATTACTATAATTTTGATTTCCTAATTTGTTCATACACGCATCAATTATTGCGGCTTTTTTCAAAATATTTACTTTATCACTCAATTGACAATAATTATGGACGTTATTTTTACTCTATGATAGCAAACATATTTGTACATAGAAGATAAATAGTATTGTATTGGCAGTAATAGGGGAGTGTTTCATCCAAGAGTATCAGATTTTGAAGCTAAATATCTTCAAAACTTTTGATGTAGGTACAAGGTGTTTTTTTATATATTGTCACCCCGCCTACAGCCTTTACCTTTACAGGTAGATGAAAGGTGTAAATATAAAAGTTGTACAGTATTGGCTAAATTTTTAGAATCCATGGTCAGAAACAAAAATTGAATGTCAGAAATGTGAAATTTTACATGCTTTCAGCTTTTTTCAAATGGGATGCGTAATATTTCGTTCTATATTCTTGGAGAGCACAATTTTCCGATTCCAAAACTATATAGTTTGTCTATATTTGGTTAAGCGGTCTTCAACATATTTAGTTCTAAAAATTTTAAAAATACTATCAGAGAAAACAAGTACCTCAAATTTTACCTGCAGCTCTCACCTATACAGGTAGAATAGTTCACAAAATCAGTAGTAAGATAGTATTTTTACAATTTTTGGAGCTGCATGAATATATGAGAGATTGCTCAATCAAATATAGATCGGGGCATTCTGCTCTTCAAAAATATAGAATTAAATAAAGGGCATCCCTTTTGTAAAAAGCTGGAAGCATGCAAAATTTCACATTTCTGACATTCAATTTTTGTTTCTGACCATAGATTCTAAAAACTCAGCCAAAACTGTTCAACTTTTGTATTTACACCTTTCTTCTACCTGTAAAGGTAAAGGCTGTAGGTCGGGTGTCAATATATAAAAAAACACCCTGTACAAATAATTAATTCAGCGTTCCAACATTACTGAAACCCCTAAATGCCAAAACTCCATTTTACTTGGTTTTTGAAATATGACAACAGACATTTTTGTTGAAATGTATGGAAACAGTCTCGTATTTCAGAAAAAACTTTAGCAAAATGTACAATATTCCCTACCTGGGGGTTTTTAGGAATGCCCGATTTAATGGTGGTATTTGCAATGTTGCCAAGTTTACCGTTTCTAGGATGCCGTATGTATCTGCCCGTAGGGGCATCTATTAAAAAAAAAAACAAGTTACATACGGCATCTTATAAACGGTAACCTTGGCAACATTGCAAATACCGCCATTGAATCGGGCATTCCCAAAATCCCCCAGGTAGGGACTGTTGTTCATTTTGCTAAAGTTTTTCCTGAAATTCGGGACTGTTTTCATACATTTTAACAAGAAATCTGTGTTGCCATATTTCATAAACCAAGTAAGGCCTGAGTTATCCAATTCCTTAATTCTTAATATTTGTCCTTAATTCTTAATTCTTAAAAAGTTCAATTTATTTAACATTGGTGTTTTTAAAGATTAAGAATTAAGAACAAAAATTAAGAATTAAGGAATTGGGTAACCCCGGCCTAAAATGGAGTTTTGACATAAGCGCAACTAGGCTCCAAATTAGAGGGGTGCTGCAGCACCATTTTGAAATGTGAAAGGATGAATTTTTCTTAATTTTACTTGAAAAAGTCAATTTTTCAGAATTTTTCCTGTAGTGATTTTCCACCGGAAAATTTTGAAATTTTCTTTCTGTCAGTTTTCCAGAAAAAAATTAAAATTAAAAGAATGAATTTTGCATAAAAGTCAGTTTTCCAGAACTTCTCCTGGAGTGATTTTTCACTGGAAAATGTTGAAATTTTTATATAATGAGCTCCTCACTTTCTTCTTTTTCCTGGAAAATGTTCAAAATTTTTCCTTTGCCAGTTTTTCAGAAAAAAATTTAAATGTAAAAGGATAAATTTTTTTTCATTTTTCTTGAAAAAGTCAATTTCCCAGAATTTTTTATTGGAAAATTTTAAATTTTCCTATAATGAGTTCCTCAGTTTCCTTTTTCTTTTGGAAAAATTTCACAATTTTTGCTTTGCTAATTTTCCAGAAAAAAATTGAAATGTGGAATTATGAATTTTGCTTAAAAAAGTCAATTTTCTAGAATTTTCCTTGGAGTAATTTTTCACTAGAAAATTTTGAAATTTTCCTATAAAGAGCTCCTCATTTTCTTCTTTCTCCTGGCAAAATTTCACAAGTTTTGTTTTATTAGTTTTCCAGAAATAAATTGAAATGTGAGAGGATGAATTTTCACAATTATCTTTTTCTACGAGCGCGCATATTTTATCACTTTCCCGCACGCATCTTAGTTCCGAAAATGTCACTTTCCCGCACTAGTGCGCGATTTTGTTTTTCCCGCACTAGTGCGGGAAAGTGGCGTTCAGAACATTTTATCTATTTTGTCTGCATACATTTTTGCTACATATACTAATTTATGCGCTCATAAACTATTTTAAATATTTCTATTTTCTATTTTAATCCATATTAATCTAATTTGTGAATATTTCAAAAATTTTATAATTTTTTTTGACATTGTTTGACTTTTTGGTTCCTTTGAGGCGGGGCAGTTTTTTTTACCAATGGAATATTACATGGTGACAGGTATTGGAAAAAGAAGTAAACAATTCTCCATTACTCTCTGTGACAATGCCGAAACTTGATGAGATGGTTGAAGCCCAGTTAATTGCGCCTATTTCTGATCCTACAGATTGGGTTCATCCCATTGTTGTTGTTCAAAAGCCAGAAAACAATGATATTCGTATTTGTATGGACCCTCGTGTTTTGAACAAGTATGTTGAAAGGGAAATATGGGAAATTCCTACCCAGGATGTTTTATTCTCTTAGCTTGCAGGAGCAAAATTTTTTAGTAAGCTTGATGCTTCTTCTGCGTTTTTGCAGTTACCACTTACTGTGTGATCATTAGTAAATCTGGCCCTAATGATTATGTAGTTCGAGTTGGAAAAGTTCACTATAAAAGAAACAGAAAATATATTAGACCAATGAGAAAGTCTGTACCCAGAGAAGAGGGTGTGAAAATGCCCATATCCGTTGAGGAAGATACAGTCAAAGCACAAAACTGTGATGCCAGCGCAGAGGTGCTAATCCCGTTCTCAAGAGAGAATATCAAAAGTGAGGTTACCGATGGGACTGAAAATAATTATATTACAAGTGGGAGATTAGTTAGAGCTCCAAAAAATTTGGGTTTTGATTAAAATCAGAGGTTACGGGATTAGTTGATTTTTGTTGTTTGATTATTTCTGCTTAAATATTATGTAGTGCTTCTTTTTATTTTTTATGGGGGACGTGTCATATATTGTGTATGTATCTACTTATATGTATAGCTTCATAAATTTATAAGGTCCGTTTCACCAGGGTTCATACTTGACCTTGAAGCTTGAAAAAAAAGGGTTGTCGTAGATTAATTCATATGACACATTCAATTTTTTTGACAAATTGAAATGAATGACTTCTGGTTTAAGAACCGATGAACATTTTTGACGTCATTGACTTGTTTCAGTCAATTTTTATTTGTTAAACAAGGAAGGCAAATGCTGGTGGCAAGTACAAACCCTGGTGAAACAAACTTTACTTATATTCCAAGTACTTTCGACTACCAATATTTGGCAACACTGCAAGTTTAGTTCTAATCGTATCGGTCATAATATATATACATATATGCGGTTCCTTCCGGATTTACGAGTGTAATTAATTAGTTATTACCGGTTAATGAACTACGTGTTCTCTATAGTGTGTGTAATATTTATACCGCCTTTCCATACTCCACCAAAGTATTATGGAATATTACAATTACTAATTGCTGTTGAAAGGTGAATTGACAAAAAGTGGATAATCTTACAAATTCTGACTATATAATAAGTTATTTTTCAAGTACAAATAAGTGGATTGTTGAGGAACTTATGGGTGGACCTCTGCGGGACGAGCGCAGCGAGTTCCGCAGCCATCTATTCATCAATATGTTGTTTAATTACGGTACTAACCTGACTCACTCAAATGTGAGTTATTCTCATTAGTTTAAGAACTACACGTTTCAGGTGAATGTCTTACTTGAACAGTTCATTAGTATATTGGTGAGTAGATGGCTGCGGGACGAGCGCAGCGAGTTCCGCAGAGGTCCACCCATAAGTTCCGCAACAATCCACTTTTTGTACTTGAACAATAACTTATTATATAAAGTCAGAATTTGTAAGATTATCCACTTTTTGTCAATTTACCTTTTAACAGGAATGAGTAATGTTACTTTACCAAACTAGTAATATATTGTGACAAGTTATTCAAGTGTAAACGAGTGGATTGTTGCGGAACTTATGAGTGGACCCAGCCACCCAGCCATCTATTCACCAATATGCTATTCAAGTACAATACTAACCTGATTCACTCAGTTGTGAATTTTTGTCATTAGTTTAAAAACTACATGTTTCAGGTGAGTGTCTTATTTAAACAGTTCAACAGTATATTGGTGAGTAGATGGCTGCGGAACTCGCGGTGCTCGTCCCGCAGAGGTCCACCCATAAGTTCCGCAATAATCCACTTATTTGTACAGGGTGTTTTTTTATATATTGACACCCCATCTACAGCCTTTACCTTTACAGGGAGAAGAAAGGTGTAAATACAAAAGTAGTACATTTTTGACTGAATTTTTAGAAACTATGGTCAGGAATAAAATTTAAATGTCAGAAATGTGAAATTTTGCATGCTTCCAACTTTTATCAAATGCCCTATATTTCATTCTATATTCTTGAAGAGCACAATGCCCCGATCTATATTTTATTGAGCAATCTCTCATACAGGGTGGGGCACGAAAAACTTCCCACCCAAAATTTCTCATTTTATTGGTATTTTCACCCCCTACCTGTCAACCCATAAGTGGGGATAACAGGTACCCTCAAAATTTCAAATGGAAAGAGGGGTCGAGTGATATGTCATTTGGTAGCTATTTTCATTAAGAGTATATCCTCAAAGTTTTAGGTTGTTACTATTTATCCTGCCGAAATGGCGGCATGTCAAAGTGCTTTTTCTCGATAATCTAAACTGTATAGTTTTTACCTGTCACACCTATATGCGTAGGTAACAGGTAAAAACCACACAGCATTTTTCCATTGATTTTTCCTAACTTTGACAATCTGCCATTTCGACAGCGTAATAGTAACAACTTAAAACTTCGGGGATATAATCTTAATGAAACTAGCTTTAAATGACGTATCACTCGACCCCTTTCTTCATTTGAAATTTTGGGCGTACCTGTCACCTCCACTTAGGAGTTGACAGGTAGGAGGTGAAAATATCAGTAAAATGTGTCCCCCAAAAAACAAAAATTGACGTGTTCGAGCGATTTTTAATTAATCACGTAACACCTGAGAAAACCTGGGTGGGAAGTTTTTCGTGCCCCACCCTGTATATCCGGCTCCAAACATTGTAAAAATACTATCCTACTACTGATTTTGTGAACCATTCTACCTGTATAGGTGAAAGCTGCAGGTAAAATTTGAGGAACTTGGTTTCTCTGATAGTATTTTTAAAATTTTTAGAATCAAATTCAAATATGTTGGAAACGACTCAACCAAATATAGACAAACTATATGGTTTTGGAATCGGGAAATTGTGCTCTTCAAGAATATAGAACCAAATATGCAATATTTCACATTTCTGACATTCAATTTTTGTTTTTGACCATGGATTCTAAAAATTTAGCCAATACTGTACAACTTTTGTATTTACACCTTTCATCTACCTGTAAAGGTGAAGGCTGTAGGTGGAGTGTCAAAGTCAATACATAAAAAAACACCCTGTACATAGACAGTTTATTTACTAAGTCATATAAGATAGTTATTGGCAGTAATAGGGTAGTGTCTCATCCAAAAGTATCAGATTTTAAAGCTAAATATCTTGAAACTACTGGACATGAACTCAAAATTTTGCTTTAAATAACGTTATTTTAAAACGAATTAACTTTTATAATAGTTTTCTAAAAAGAGGATCAAAATTCTCTATAAAAGTTATATGAAAGTTACAATCTTTGACTCATTGTTGCTTCCAGTTATTACAAGATTTTGAAAATAGAATCAAGGTTTTTCTAATAAATCCATTTCAGGTGTAATTCAATTTGTTTCTTATCACAACGATAACTTAAATGGAACACCTTGAATTTAACGAGCAAGTGATTCATTTTTAATTAATTTTCAGACGAAACGCCAACTTTCCCGGCATTAAATCTCCTTGCAATAAACATAAAATCGCGAAAATTAGCACATTTTTGCTATAATCTAATACCGGTGAACTCATTCTGTTTGATTTAATAGGCGTGAAATAGTAGATCTGGTTATTTTGTTGGAAAATCTTTAATGTGTGTTTTTTCCCTGGTAATCTGTTTTCACTCGGATACAGTGAGTTATTTTTGTTTCTGTTGGAAAAATGAGCAATCAGAAATCGGAATTAATAATTCAACAAAGGACCAACAACTTTCATTGACAAAATTCACTAAATTACAAAAACATTAAATCGAGAAATCTCTAGAATCACACGTTTGGCTCATTCACAAAATCATTATTATTTGTCCTGTCAAATTTACTAATCTAACCTCATTACTCTTTTAACCTTTTTGATTTCGGGCCACAGGAAGATACGCATTTCCTGTTTATTTTCTCACCAAAATCCTCATTACAATCCAAGGCTACTTCTATTGTTAATCCCTATTTTTTTGCAGTGTCACAATAAGGCTTTATTTTTAGCCTTCTATTTTCAATTTGCAGGCAGTGACAAATAGATCGCCTAATTTTAGAAGTTGGGTTGCATGTTTAATCAGGGTTTTAGTCGTGTCATCATCCAGCCACGCGTTCGTCTATAGATATTTTTAATTTATTGTATAGTAGGTATTAAATTGTAATTAAGTTGACTGAACTTTTCTTTAAAATGTTGTATTAATTGTTATTTAATCCGAGGCGTTATCAAATATTTTTTGGCTGTAGGAGATAATTTATTTTATAAGGTGGACCAAATTTACACGTTATACAACAAAACTCTAAAAAGCTTTGAAAGAGTAGATTAGAGATTTGTTTGAATGGAGATGGCGCAGAAGCGTCCTCTACCACTGCAACCTTATCAGAATTATTATGGTATCTGCTATCTGTCCTTAGAATGCGTCCTCTAGACCTGTCCTTTTCATTAGACTTCAGAGCCATGATAATGGCAACCCCATGTAGCTTGCTGGATTCGGCTTTTCCTCTCCAAGCCTCGCAAACCTAAGCCTGCATAGCGCTTCGCAATGGCACCATACATGTACGGCAGTTTTTTCCGCCTCCTGGCAGAACCTACACAGGCTATCCTCTACCAGGCTCATTCTTTCCAGGTGCTTGTTGAGTTTACAATGGCCTACCGTTATCCTAACAATCTTGCGGCTGTGGCTTAGTAGGTCCGGTGTGAACTTGGGCGAGCAGGATTTGATAAACTGCTTTGCCTGTCGTCCTGGTGTTCGCTGCCACCAGCTCTGGAACTCTCTGTCTATCTAGTTCTCTCTGCAGAAATTCCGCAGAATAGTTCTGGGTCTATCATCTCAGTGGCCGAGCCTCCTTTGGCTAAGTCATCAGCCTTTTCATTTCCTGGGTGGCCCTCGTGGCCTTGTACCCAGGCCATGGTAAGTTTGCTGAACAGGCCCACCTCCTCTAGTGCACGTACACAGTCCCCAACCAACTTGGAGCTGGATCTTTTGGGAGCTGATTGCCATTAGGGCCGCCTGGCTGTCCGAGTAAATATAACGCTGTTTTTTCTCCCAACTTTCCTTTCATTTATCAGTATGGCACATTGCATTATTGCAGCGATTTCCGCTTGAAACACCGTGACGTACTGTCCGAGACTTGTGGATATTTCCACCCTAGGTTTGTCCCCGTAGATGCCGGCTCCGACCCCCTTTCTGGCCTTGGAGTCGTCCAGATGTGGTCTGCTTTAATAAGAGGACCTTTCTCCCAGTCTTTCCTCTCTGGTATGACAACCCGGAAGTGCCTATTGAAGATGAAAATAAGTTTTGTTTTGTCTGAGGACATCCCGAACAATGAGTTGACCTCTGGATCCTCCTCTATTTTCCAGCTCATAAGCCTTTGGTGTTTTATAATTGGATTCTGGCCTTACTTCAGTCTGTAGTATACCGCCTTTACTTCACCCTGTATGTAGATATGTAGTGGCGGCAGGTTTAGCAGTACCTCCAAGGCTGCGGTTGGGACTGTTTTCATGGCATGGCACCTGTGATGCATACGCAGGCTAGCTTCTGCACACTTAGAAGCTGTCTGATTGCTACGGTCTATGTGACCTTTGTACCCCAGGCAACCGAACCGTAGGTTATCATTGGTCTTATCAACATTTTGTATAACCATAGATTCATCTTTGGATTAAGTCCTCAGCTTTTTCCACAAAGCCTTCTGCATCTCCCCGGGAAAATTTTGGTCTTCTGGACAACTTTATTGAGGTGTGGACCCCAGGTCATCTTTTGGTTGACAATAACTCCTAGTTATTTGATCTCTTTTGAGAAGGGGATTTCCGCTCCATTGAGCTTAGGATATCGAAGTCCTCTTAATACTCTTTTCTTTGTGAACGGGACAATTACGGTTTTTTTGCGGATTAACCGACAAGCATTCATCCCTACACTAGTTATCTACTATGTTCAGTGCTTTTTGAGTTCTTTCTGAGACATGTTCTTCTAGATGCCTGCCTCTGAGTACCAGGACTTTATCACCCGCGTAGCCAAGGAGGTAAAATTTCTCCTTGGCCATTTTTGCCAGGAAATCGTCGACCAGGACCGCCCAATACAATGGCGATAAAACGCCTTCCTGTGGGCAGCCCCTTCCTACTATTGCTGCTACTGTGTTCTCGCCCAGAGTAGATGTAATTATCCTGTTTCTTAGGCTGGCTTCTGTCCAGTTGCAAACCGTATGCGGGATATTCCTACGCTTGAGAGCCTTCATTAATGATGTGGTTGGAACGTTCTTAAATGCTCCCTCTGTATTTAGAAACGTGCCTAGCATTACCTCTTTGTCATCAATTGACTTTTTCAGGAGTCTGTGCGGAGTCTGTAGATTTTCCTGGTTGGTAGGCATACTGGCGATCGCTTAGAGAATAAAGTGTCAGCTTCTTCTATCCTAGGGTTGGATGCTGTCAAACTTTTGAAAATTGTAAATAACACTTGTGAAATTACCTCCCCGAACGAAGTATTCAAACTAGGAAATCTGAAATAAATTCTTGATAAACATAGCAGTGTTTTCAGTGGAATTGGAAAAGTTAACTAAAACTATAAAATAACATTAACAGGCAGTTTTGAGCCTAAAGTATGTGCTGCACGCAAGATTCCACTATCGCTCAAGGATAAGGTAAAACAAAAGCTGCATCAAATGGTAAGTGAAAAACTTATTGTACCTATTATTGAACCAACAAGCTGGGTGCACCAAATTGTCATAGTGCCAAAGTCTAATGGTGATATTAGAATTTGCATGGACCCTAGAGCATTGTACGTGTACATGACGCGTGAGGACTTTCATATTCCTACTATTGACTCTCTGTTTGGTGAACTTCATAACGCAAAGTATCTTATCTCACTTGATGCTTCCCAAGCCTTTTTACAAATACCATTAGACTATGATAGTTCCAAAATGTGCACGATAGCTACGCTTTGGGACAGGTACCGTTACGTTCGTTTACCATACGGTATTTGTTCGGCGCCCGGAATTTTCCAACGATTCTTGTATGAGACTTTGGAGAGTGTTAGTGGGGTTATAAATTATTTTAATGATATTCTCGTTTTTGGTTCTTCATTGGAAGAACACATTCAAAATTTAGACAATGTTCTAACCAAAATAGCAAAAAGTGGACTAACTTTAAATTTAGAAAAATCAAAATTTTGTCAAAAAACAGTTAAATTTTTTGGACACATGATAAGTGAAAGTTGGTTTTCTCCGGATAATAATAAAACCCAAGCAATAAATAACATGAAACCGCCAGAAAATAAGAAAGACTTGCAATGGTTCTTGGGTATGATTACTTATACTGCGAACTTTATCCCTAATCTTTCGCAAGAGACGGGACCGTTAAGAAAACTTAAATGCCAAAAATGAATGGCAGTGGTCAGAAAATGAAAATCTATCTTTCGATCGTTTAAAAAACCTAGCGATTTCCGCGCCAGTTTTAGCATTTTTGGATCCCCTTAAAGAGACCATATTATGTCATATGAGTTTGCTTCTGTTTCTTTAACTCAAATTCAACAAAGGTCCAATCACATCGAAAATGAATTGCTTGTCCTAGTTTTTGGCTGTGAAAGGTTCCATTTCTATCTCTACGGAAACAAATTTCGAAATCAAACTGATCACAGACCCCTTCTAGGTTTACTAAAAAATCACTTGATGATCTTACTCCTCGACTTTAAAGATTGGCAATCAGGTTGTTAAGATACCAATTTATCCTTGAATACGTACCAGGAAAGAAAATGCAAGTATCGGATGCACTTAGTAGAGATCCTGCAAGTGACTTAATAAATACTGATTATTTAGAAAAATATTTAAAAATGCACACTGTCCTTGCAACATCTGAACAAAATGAACAGAAACTTTTGAAGGCTACTTCTGAAGATTTCATTATGCAGAAAATTAAAAATTTCACGATTTTGGGATGGCCCGAGCATAAAATCTCTTTGAAATCTCCAGAATTAAAATCATATACGTAATGAAATTTATCAACATAAGAATATTTTGTTCTACAAAAAACGAATTTTAATTCCATATGTCCTTAGACCTGAAATATTAGAATTTTTACATCGTAGTCACCAAGGAGTCTTGCAAAAACTTAATCAAGTAACGGTTTACTGGCCGGGAATCACTAAAGCCATAGAAGATACAGTTCTGAGTTGCCAGATTTGTCAAGAATATTCTCGCAGTAATCAAAAAGAGCCTTCGATCCCACATAAAGTTCCAAAATTACCATGGGAAAAAGAGGGTATTGATTTTAAATCTCACAAGGGTATTGATTTTCTTGTAATTTGTGATCACTTTAGTAAATTCATTATAGAACAGAATTCCAAACAAAACAGGTGCAACAACCATTTCCTCATTGAAAAATGTATTTGCAATAAATGGCTCACCTCTGGAAATATTCTCCGACAACGGACCACCTTTCAACTTTATAGAATTTTCTAATTTTGGCTCAAGATATGATATAGTTCTCAAAACTTCAAGTCCAGAGTACTCTCAAAGCAATGGAATGATTGAACGATCAATACAAACAGTAAAAGGTTTTCTAGTAAAAGCGTTGAACTGTAAGCAGGACCCCTTGTTAGCTGTGTTGGATTATAACGCAACTCCTAAGCAAGACTTACCTGCTCCGTGTGAGCTCCTAATGGGCAGAAAATTGAGGACTACACTGATAAAAAGGATATCTTAATTGAATGTAAATAGAAGTCCAAACAAGGTCGCCATTTCCTTGTATATGTCCAAAGCAATATCGTCTTGAATAGAGTCAGTGATAATCTTGCCATTCCATTGCACAGATTTAAGAGAATGCTCTTAATCTGAAACTATTGAATTTGACGAATGCGAATAATGACTGCCTTACTTCAAGGGTCCTTATTTGATTCAAAATCAGGTATATGCTTGGATCAAAAATCAATATTCTTGATTTAAGGAAAGCAGATTTTCATTGAAAGCTTTTTTTTGCTCAAAATAATAGATTCCTTGGTTTAAGAACCTGTTAATTTGGTGCAAGTATCTTTATCCAAAGAGATAGATTTCTGGGACAACTTTTACATAACAGGGAAGTTTTCTTTGTATTTAAAAACAATGTTGTCTGAAAAAAACATAATATATTTAACTATATAACTATATTTAAAATGGTATAAAAATAGCTACATATTATGTGCGACTAATACTATATAATTAACAGAAAAGAAACTTGAATTTTCAGAACAATTCATGGGTCAATTCACCCATACATAAAAAAATAACAGTCTTAATCCTTACTTATCTACTAAGGACCAAATTATATGAACCAACTGGTAAAGGTCCTGGTTGTTGTTACCAAGTAGGTAAATTCTATACCTAGAGAATAGAATTCACCTGCTTGGTAACAAGCAGGACCTTTACCAGTTGATCCATAATTTGGCCCTACATAAAACAGATTAAAGATGATATTATATTATTATCCCATACCATAATCGAGGACTGAATAATGGATTTCCAGTTTTCCGACTTTATTCGCACAAACCACAACCCGGACCCGATAAGTGAGAACGAAACACAAAACACAACACCTGAAGAAATGAAAGATGAAAGAAGCTCTAATGTAGAAGGTACCGGCGTACTGTCAAAGTGGCGCGGCTAGGAGCAGCGCCGCACGCTGATTTATTGATTATCGCTCTCAAAAGAAAGAGACAGGAATCTTTGAATGAAAACATTTATCTTGGTTTAAGATCACTAGTTTATTGTGTAATACATTTAAGCAAATAATCCTCTGTACAAGACGTTTGACTATCAAGAGAATATGCGTGATTAATCAAATACTTGAAATATCTAACTTCAAGACTACATTATTTTAAAAAGAGAAAATTTCCTTCATTTAAAGAAATTTGGATCCAAGATAATATATTGCTTCTTTCTAAGAGTTCATTTTTATCAGTGTACGTTTCCAGTTACACTGCCTGATTTACACCTAAATGAGAAAGTCTTGATTCAACGTGGTATTCGTGACTGAAAACCAGCTGTTATCATTTCTAAAGCAGACCATAATGACTACCATGTTCGAACTGAGCAAGGTGCTGAATATAGAAGGAACCGCATTCACCTTAGACCCTTAAGACAAAGGGAAGAAAGACAAGCGGAAGAAAGTTACAATAACTCTAAGGTCCTTGATCCTATAGTTCCTGAGAGTGATGTCCAAGTCAAGCCTTCATTAGAGACATCACCAGTAGTTGATTTTCCTGTAGACCCTATAGGAAATGATATGCCCTTGGATATTTCGAAACACACAAGAATTGGTCGGTTAATTAAGCGTCCTGAAAAACTGAACTTGTGAAATATGTTCTTATGTGTTTAAATAATATCAATATTTGTAATTGAATTTTTGCTCTTCAATTTTCGCTTATGTTACCATTTTTGTTATGTTAATGATCTTAGGTTTAGCTTTTTCCCTATTACCTTTTTTCTTTAATAAGGGGCGTGTCATGTATCATGTCTTGCCAAGTCCGCAACCAACCGTTGATAATGTTATGCCTGGGTCCAGGCAGCTAGGCAGCTAGGCAACGGAATAATACTTTTAATGTCAGTAGTCTGACCTATTTTATTAAAATATAAAACTAGATAAGTGCTAGATAATTCTCTGCCTGTTTTAATTTAATATTGGTTCAACTCAACTAAACATTACACACTAGACTGTCTTTTTTCTTCGTTGTCTTGTTTGCTCAGAACAGTTATCCTGATAGGCCCTTGTATTGCCTCTCTCAGGTGTTCTACCGCCAGGTCAAGACCCTTCGCTGTGGAGATGGTTACCACGCCCCCTCCCTGAGTGACTTCTCTAAGGCTGTCTCGTAGTCTTGCCAATTAGTCCTTCTTGGGTTACGAAATTTCCTGGTCTCCAATTTCGAAGTTGTGATATCGAACCTTATGTGGCGATGGTCTGAACATGATGGTTCGTCGGAGACATGCCAGTTCATAATGTTGTCATTGACATCGTGGCTACAAAAAATGATATCAAGGACCTCACGCTTGACTGATGGTATGAAAGTGAGTTTTACGCCTATATTAGCTATATTTAACCCTTCACCCATTATAAATTCATGAAAGGAAGGACTCACCTCTGCCATTTGTGTTGGTGCTTCCCCAGATTGTGTGGTGGGCGTTCCAACGAATAGTTGTCGTCTCCCTCTCCTGCAGTAGGCCAGTGAAAGAGTATATGAAGTAAAACTTGAAAAAGTTCAAAAATCTTCAGAAGAAACTAACAAACTAAACGAACAGAAATATTCAGCGAAGAAATTATTGCAAGACATTGATAAAACAAAAAATGAAATGTACTACTAACAAAAACAGATAAAATAGAAGATTCAGAACTACACAAGTAAGAATTTTTGAATGTGAGACGCTTTAAGAAATTAACCAAATAAATCAAAGAAAGAGATGAAACAAAATCAAAAATCTACTCATAAAAACTTTACAAATCAAATACTTGAATAAGTAAACTACAAAAAAAAAATCTAACAAAGATGACCTAAACTAGAACCGGAGTGCTTTGACTTGCATTCGAGTGATGTAAACAATGAATCTAACGTCATTTGTAAACCAATCAATGACGTTTAATGCATAGTTTATCTGTCAACCAGATCGAGTATTTTGATTTATCTAAATGTTGTTCATAATGGCAAAAAACTTCCTCTATATGTATAAAGGATGTACAAATGTTCATTCAAGTATGGTGTTGCTGCGATGACATTGCTAATGATAAATCTAATTTATTTACGATTATTGATTCGCTTGAATTTCAATTAATTGGCCGAACGGATATCGAACATTTCCTTTATGTGGTAAACAAAACGCGATATGGAAAAAAAGTCATTTAACGAGGCCATAGTTTAATTAATTAGGAACAAGGATGATTAATACAATTATTGATTGAGGGTGTTTGGATTTAAATAAAATTCACCCTAATATAGCATGACATGGTTCCGTTATAAAACCCAGACAATATAGACGCCGGCAAGTCGGGACGTTTTCAGGACGTCCCGACGGTTTTGGGTCGATACCCCGAAGGCAGACGGTCAACTAAGGACTTTTCGGCAATAGCAGGCTTGTTCCAAAAATTTGGGCGTCTTTTAGTCGCCTTTTTGTTTACCATCACTCGAACATTTCCAGGAATTATCAATATTTATTTATCGATTGCTCAAAACGTTGAAAAATTTCTTTTCTACTACAATTTAATATTATTAGACTAAGCAAATTGTGACCTTTATATGTCATTTTTTTTGTGATTATGACGAAACTTGATACATGTGGCTTGATAAATAAACGCTTGCTATAATTTACTTCAACTAATCTTTAATAGTTTAATGTGTTGATAAATTAATAATAATGCAAGGTCAGTTAATAAGGTACCTACATTACAGCCAGATAAGATCCTATAGTAAATCAAAACAATGACTATTGTCAGGAAGATTCCATCTAATAATCAAATATTGTTGAAATTGTGAAATCCAAAACTATTTGGGCCATAGTTTTCAGCACATGGGTTTGAGTGACCTGAAAGGGTGCCTATAATCACATATGTAGTCGTAAAAATGCACTTGAAAAGAAGTATGTATATTTGACTAAGATTTTATCTGATTGAAATTGAATGAGTGTCAAGTGGATGATCGGCTTGAAATTTTTTTCCTAAATGTGTGGAATATTTCTTGATTTAGCTTACAAATTCTATTGGGCAATCCAAACCACGTGATATTCAAGATGGCGTGGCAGCCACACATGAGTCAAAATCAATTTTCAATTTTTCTGAGTGTCATAACTTTTTTTGTATTATAGATAGAAAGCTGAAATTTTCAGCGATTCTTATTCCAGTAGAGGACTTCAATTCCTGAAAATTTCAACTCATTTAAACTTATACTTCCAGAGATAAAATCGTGTTAAGCAATTTGGGGTTATTTATCAATTTTTCAATTTTTCTGAGTGCCTTTTTTCATAGATTTCGGCTTCAAATCTGGGAATAACTTGGTGTATGGAGTTCGCGAAATCCCAAGTGATCATTAGGACACAAAATCTGAACAAAATTTTTTTTTAAATTTCATCTTTTAGTAGGAAGGCTGTTCTCTAGTAGATAAAGTATGACGGAGTTATATAGCAGATAATCCTAGACTTAAGATTATATATGTCATTTCTTCTCTAATGTATCCACTTGAAGTTGTTTATGTTAGGGAACCATATAAAATACCCACAGGAACCAGATGGGGCACTCTGTAATTGACACTCGTCGGTTCGACTTCGGTTCTCCGCAACGATTCCGATAATAGTTAGTTCTTAGTCGTAAAGAATTTTGTAAACTAGTTTAAGTTTTAAAAATAAATTGTTTTTAAAAACTACGTTTGCTGAAAATTCGATTTAATTGGCGCAGTCGGTAGGATTGTCGGAGCGTGTATTTCGCGTGTTCGGAAAATCGCAATTAAGAGAAATTTTACAGCGAATATTCGGACTGACCACAAGCGCGCTTCTGTTTCTACAGTTAACCGGCAATTCGAACAGTACCTAAGTGAAAGATACCTTAGCATAGGATATCCAAACCTTGGATACCAGTATCTAGTGTTCTACTCACTTTGGATTAACCCTTGGATACCAGTGTTTAACCATTGTTGGATGCAGCGTTTTCGACACAGAAACGACCAGTCACCTAACTTGATTCGACAACACCAGGCCAAGAAACCCATGAAGAAGAAGATCGAAAGTTCGTCGAAAATAGATTAATAGTAAGAATTTTAAATTATTCCTTATTGCTTGTAAATATATCGATCAAATCCTTCTGAATTAAAATTAATCCTTTTTGCATTCACCAATTTCACGAAAAATAAGTATTTAATTTTCCTTCAATTTACTTACAATTTTCTTTTAATTTACTTATTTTTTCAATTTTTATATGGATACCCCTTACACCCCAGATCAACTAGCTGATATAAACTTACAATCTATAATAGAATCAGCAGGTACCATCAAAATGCCCGACGCATTAAGAGCATCCGTTTCTTTACTAAAAACATTCGATGGCAACCCGAGCCACTTAGAGGCTTTTATTAATATTATAGATACTTTTTATAGAAGATATTATACAGGGGACGCATCTCAACAAGAATTCACTAATTTAGCCATACAGTCCAAATTAATAGGTGAAGCGAATGATTTTATTTTGTCAAGACCTGATCTCACAACCTGGCCTGAAATTAGAGAAGCCCTCAGATTAAAATTCGGCGACCCAATTTCTCGCCAGAACTTAACACAGCAACTAATGTTCTCAACAAAGAGTAAGAACGAGTCCACCTTAGACTACGTTCATAAACTTAAAACGCTTGTTCACCGTATCTCTTCAAAAATTCATTCAGAATCTATCGACAATAGTGTAAAACTGACTTTAATCGCACAAACGGAACTGACAGCTATCCATAATTTAATGTCCAACGTACCCCAAGAATTAAGAACAATCCTTATTATACAGAATCCCTCAGATTTAACCACTGCCATAAATCTTATAACTAATTACGAAACAATAAACAGTCAACTGTCATCCAAAAACCAGTTTACTTATTCACCGCAATCGCACCAAAACAACTCCAAAACGATTACAACTAAACCCTTCGTGCGAAATCAAACATTTCAAAATCAAAATCCAAACCTCCCTAAACATCAAGGATATAATAATTACTCATACCAAAATAATTCATTCCCTAGACAGCCCATAAATGTGCAACCACAAATGAACAGAATTCAAAGACAATTTCCAACCAATAGCCAAGTATTCGGCAAAACACAGAATGTTTTCAAACCCACAAACAACACTGCCAACTTTCCCAAGCCTACTCCAATGTCAGGCGTAAGTGTGCAACCCCGCAGACCAATGAATCAAACCATGTCTAGACCTAATAATTTTAGACCCTTCAACTCATCCTCAAACCAGACCAACCATAATTACTGGCGAAACAACCCTCATGCAAACCCATTAGTGTTTCAAGAAATCACTCATCTTGAGAATCCCGAAGATACATCTGGCGAAAACCCCGAAACCTCTTACGATTACCAATATACCTTAGACTGTGAAGATCAACTAGAATCCGAACCCACACAAGGCGAACAACTTTTACCCTATGACCAGTTCAACGAAGTTGTAAATGACGAAAATTTTCCCATGTCAGCCTCGGAGGAACAATTTCATGCCTAAGTTTAAATGCATTCCAAGTCAATGCACTCCCTTTCATTTATATATCCAAACCAGAAATCCTACTTTTAATAGACACCGGATCACATACCTCACTTCTATGACCCTCAATAGCCGAACTTTACTTTACCGAAAAAATTAAATCTTCAAAAAGTACCCTACAAACTTGTACAGGCTCTCGTCAAGCAACACATAAAGCCTTCATAAATATTTTATCAGAATACAATATTGATGAACCCTTAGAATTTACTCTTTTTTCGTTCCACGATTACTTTGATGGCATTATTGGAATAAGAGATTTGCAAAAACTTAAACTCAACATCGATTTAACTAATCAATATCAATAATCAATATGTACTATGTATATATTGCCTACAGGCACGAAACTTGGTTTGGTTTTCTTTGCTTTTCCTAGCCATACTGATGAGACCTGATAGGTCGAAACGCGTCTATGGATGGAAAAGCATAGAAAATCAAACCAAATATTTTCTCATCAGTGGATAATAGGTTTTCCTATTTTGGGTTTTCCCACGAACTGAATTTTGGTCGGCCGATTAGACACTCAGTCACCATATTGCAGCGAAAATTGCTGCTTGGTGTTGAAGTTTTGTCTTAGATGGCGCCACGATCAAATTTCGACCGTTGTACTATGTATATATTGCCTACAGGCACGAAACTTGGTTTGGTTTTCTTTGCTTTTCCTAGCCATACTGATGAGACCTGATAGGTCGAAACGCGTCTATGGATGGAAAAGCATAGAAAATCAAACCAAATATTTTCTCATCAGTGGATAATAGGTTTTCCTATTTTGGGTTTTCCCACGAACTGAATTTTGGCCGGCCGATTAGACACTCAGTCACCATATTGCAGCGAAAATTGCTGCTTGGTGTTGAAGTTTTGTCTTAGATGGCGCCACGATCAAATTTCGACCGTTGTACTAATCAATATCTATATAACGATATCACGCAAATTCCCCTTTACTTCCGTGATGACTTTACTTATCAAAAAATTGACATACCATCGATGACAAAATAAAAAATAATAATTAAAACTGACCTTCCAGAAAATTTTGAAGGTATCTGGCCCTACTATGACAACGGCCAAATAGAGATAAACACCTCCCTAATTAGGGTCAACAATGGTCAATTCGAATTGGAAATTAATAATTACTCACCTGACACATTTTTGGATACGTTAGATATTAGCACAGTAAGGAAAATTGTAGAACCATTTGAGAAGCATAATTTCGAAATTTTTAACCTAAACCAAGCACGACACGAATTCCATTTTATAGATGAATGCGACGACAATAATCAAACAGACGACATATTTTCTCTCATACGACACAACCATTTAAACAGTGAAGAACGACAAGCCCTAGATAAAATAATAAAAGCGTTTCCAAAGGTCTTGCATAAACCAGGTGACAAACTGACCTTTAGCAATAATGTCAAACACGAAATTAAAACGAAGGATGAGATACCTGTCCATGCTAAAGCATACAGGTATCCGTACGTTCACAAACAAGAGGTCAAGAGACAAATCGAGGAGATGCTAAACGATAAAATCATAAGACCATCAAGTTTCTCTTGGAGTAGCCCAGTATGGATAGTCCCAAAGAAAGCTGACGCCTCGGAAAAAAGAAAATGGCGCATGGTTATAGACTATAGAAAAGTCAATGAAAAGACCATAGATGACCGTTACCCATTGCCTAATATAACCGACATCCTAGATAAATTAGGTCGTGCACAATACTTCACAACACTAGACTTAGTGAGTGGATTCCACCAAATCGAAATGCATCCGAACTCAATTGAGAAAAAAGCCTTTAATATAGAAAACGGCCATTACGAGTATACGAGAATGCCGTTTGGCTTAAAAAACGCCCCCGCGACTTTTCAAAGGGTTATGGATAATGTTTTACAAGGGCTACAAGGCAAACATTGCCTCGTCTATATGGATGACATTATTATTTTTTCAAGCTCACTACAAGAACACTTGTCGAGCATCAGGTTGGTATTTCAGAGACTTATCGAAAATAATATGAAAATACAATTGGACAAATCCGAATTTTTGCATAAAACGGTTGAGTTTCTAGGACATATAATTACGCCTGATGGAATCAAACCTAACCCCAAGAAAGTACAGGCTATAAAAGAATTTCCAATACCTAAAACGCAGAAAGAAATTAAGTCATTTTTGGGACTAGTTGGATATTATAGGAAGTTCATTAAAGACTTCGCAAAAATAACAAAGCCAATGACCACCTGTCTCAAGAAAAATAAAAAAGTAACACACGATCAAGACTTCGTAAAATCATTTCAATTATGCAAAGACCTACTAATAAACGACCCAATTTTACAACACCCTGACTTTACGAAACCATTTATATTAACCACAGATGCTTCGAACCATGCAATCGGGGCAGTCTTATCTCAAGGGCCACTTGGAAAAGACCTCCCAGTAGCATATGCCAGCAGGACACTGAACCCGGCCGAATGCAACTACTCGACCATTGAAAAGGAATTATTGGCAATAATATGGGCCACAAAATATTTCAGACCATACCTTTTTTGGCGTTAAATTCACTATTGTGTCTGACCATAAACCTTTACAATGGCTATTTTCAATAAAAGAACCTCATTCAAAAATGGTAAGATGGAGACTAAAGCTAGCTGAGTTCGATTACGAAATCGTGTATAAAAAAGGAAAATTGAATTCCAACGCAGACGCGCTATCAAGACCCCCTATTGAAATACACCCAATAGAAAATGGAAAAATATCATTAGCCTGTGACGATTCCATCCCCGATCCATCGAGAAGACCAATCCTAGAATCAGACTATTGGTACAAAATTGATAATTTCCTAAAACAATCAGAGGCGTATCTACCTAACACTGAAAACGTTACTTTCAACAAACCAAAATCCTCCGATCATTCAACCTTCAATAACTCCGAACCACCTCTTAAAGGAACAAATAAGAACATAAACATCCTATCTAATGTAAAACTCAATTTACCCCTCCGGATACTCAAACAACAGAAACAATCACCAAATAATGATCAACAGCACGTAAATAAATCTACATCAAAAAATATCCCATCAAAATTAGGACAACCGAGTACTTCCCAAATCACACCCGAACAAGAACAAATAGAACATCCTCTGGACAATGAGTCCACATGCCAAACAATTCATACTTCTCAAGAAGACCCAATTTTAGGCGCCCCTTACACAAATAAAAATATTAATTCATTTAAAAATCAAATCATTTTCAGATATTCAAATAATAACGTACCAAGAAAGCAATTTGAGAAACCATTCGAAACTAAAACCAGATTAACCTTCTTTTTACCAAATGACCCATCCGAGGAATTAATTGTCAATTTTATAGTACAGTTTATTAAACCCGATTCTTATTGCCTCCACTTTAAATCAAAGGACTTAGAACCCGTAGTTCTTTTCAAGAAGTACTTCAATAATAATGCATATAAGTTGCAAATCTCAAACAACCTTGTTAGCGACATTTATACACACGAAGAACAACAACATAAAATTCAGATCTACCATGAAACAAAAACGTCACACCGTGGTGCTACAGAAAATATTAAATCTCTCAAGAAAAATGCATATTGGCCAAACATGGAAAGAGATGTTTTAAACTATATAAATGCATGCGAAATATGTCAACAAACAAAATATGACAGAAAACCCTACAAGATAGTATTCAAACCTACACCGATAGGGTCCAAACCATTTGAACATCTGTATGCAGATGTCTATACTGTACATAGCACAAAATTCCTAACCCTCATTGACAGTTTCTCCAAATTTGCACAAGCAATTCCGATAATTGCTGAAAACGCTATCGAAATAAGTAAAGCTTTCACTAAATACTTTTCTAATCATGGTATTCCGACTAAAATTACGACAGACAATGGACGAGCCTTCAAAAACCAGGTTATCCTAGACCTCTGTAAATTACATCAAATAGAAATTCACTATACCACCCCGAGGAATCCAAATTCTAATTCCCCAATAGAAAGACTTCACTCAACACTAAGAGAAGCCCTGGCATCTCAAAAACTCGAAAACCCAAACAAAAGCATACTAGAACTAATGGACATAGTACTTATGACATACAATAACAGTTTGCACTCCTCTCACGAATATACACCATTTCAAATTATAAAAGGTAACTTAAATTATAAAACTAATATAGAAAAGGATATTAACGAATTACAAACGGACTATATAATAGACCTGGCCAAAACATTCGAAGAAATCAACGTAAATCTAGGAGATAAAATGAAAAGTAAACAAACCAAAATCTTAGGAAAAAGAAACGTTACTAGAGAACAGGAACCCCACTTTGAACCTGAAGAAAATATTATTATCAAGAATGTCCCACGAGCACATGCTCAAAAAGACTTACCCCGCTATAAAATAAAAAGCTTTCCGAAGACAAAAGTTAATAAAGGCTTAATCAAGCGAAAAACTAAAACAAACAAATTTATTTCAGATCCACAATGCAAAGACGGACAATCCTCTTGTTGCTCCTAATATGGACGCCTGTAGTTTTAAGTTACGAAATTGAACCCATTAACAACCCAATGCTACCTGTCCTAAAAGGAACCAGTTTTATTATTAATAGCCAGTATATAGTACACTATCACATAAATATCACCAACATTATTCTATGTTTAAAACAAATAAAGATAACAACATTATATTTGAACGAAACGTTACACAAAGTTAAGAATAGTGAAATCCCTCATATTATACCAACTAAATTGAATCAAACTCTGAAAACTATAAAGAATCTGGAAAACATTCTCAGTCATTACGTAACCCCAACATTTTATCATAGACAAAGACGCGGACTAGTTAATTTAATGGGAACAGCGCAAAAATGGCTCTTTGGAACTTTAGATGCTGAAGATGGTATCAGATATGACAATTACATAAAATTGTTGCAAAATAACCAAGACACTCTTAATCGAGACCTAAACTCCGAAAAACTAATAATGAAAAAATTAATCGATACTTTAGATTCTCAATTAATTACTATAGAACATAATCAAGCCCAGGTATTACAAAAACTGAGAGACCTTGTCCTAAAACAAAAGTCAATTTCTACAGTTTTATACATTTCCTATCTGGACGACAATATTAATTTGGAGCTTTCACAAATTGAAGCCACCTGTCATAATATACAAACAGCAATTAACTTCGCACAAATTGGTATAATGCACTATTCAATGCTTAATTACAAAGATTTGTCAGAAATAATAAGAGAAATCGAAGGTGATAATTTAATACCATTCGATAACATAATTAAATATTATGAAACGATGCATGCTCAAGTCAATATTCAGAACGATTTGATAATATTCACGATATATATCCCCTTAATCAAAGAAGACTCATTTTTATTGTATAAAATTTACCCCATTCCCATTTTAAACAGAACTATTAGCATTAAAAACTCATACTTATTAAGCTCCATGAATAATTACTTTACGTTAAATGAAGAATGTCCTAAGATAGAAAATTTCCATTTATGTACTAGGAAAAAGCTTTCAAAAGATGATCAATGTCTGTACCTAATGGTAAACCTAAAAGGACAATGTCCAACCGTCCGAGTCTCTTATAAACAAAGATCAATCACCTCTATGCCTGATAATTCCTTATTGATAATTCCAAAAAACGAACAAAGGATCAACTTTCGCTGTCCAAATCAAAACACCATAGAAATAATCAATCAACCTTCCATTATATTTCCAAGAGATTGTCAAACTAAAGTTGACGAGCTTACTTTTTCAAAACAAGACCCTGAAGTAATTGACTTCAGATTCAAATTACCCACAATTCCGATCAATTTAACCAACACACATAACGATAAAGGAAATTGACCATTCGCTCATAGAAGAAGCAAGTAAGGAAATCAATGCCCTCCAAATTCACAACCTTGAGACACTTACGAAAATTACCCATTCCTACTGGAAAGAGATTTTAATAATTATTGTATTCCTAACTTTAGTTGTTAGCATAACTCTAACTTTATTGTACCTCAAAAAATATCGTAATAATAGGAAACCTAGTTTAGATGTGAACATAGAACTGCAAGAAATAAAACCTGAAAATATTGTTATTTCGAAAAAACCTACGTTATTTTCCGAAACTTAGGGAAGGAGGAGTTATATAGCAGATAATCCTAGACTTAAGATTATATATGTCATTTCTTCTCTAGTGTATCCACTTGAAGTTGTTTATGTTAGGGAACCATATAAAATACCCACAGGAACCAGATGGGGCACTCTGTAATTGACACTCGTCGGTTCGACTTCGGTTCTCCGCAACGATTCCGATAATAGTTAGTTCTTAGTCGTAAAGAATTTTGTAAACTAGTTTAAGTTTTAAAAATAAATTGTTTTTAAAAACTACGTTTGCTGAAAATTCGATTTAATTACGGGCAAAAATTTCGCTTCGTGTTTTTACATATAACGAGTATGGCAACTCCTTCCATGTAGGAAATACATTTCGTTCCAACATGACATACAACATAACAGGTAATTAAATAGGAAACACAGTAAATAAAGTTAATGAGATATACAGCAATAATGAAAGTCAAAGAATCTCCTAAGAAGAATTTTGTAAGGTTGGAAAATAAACTAAAAATACTTAAGGATTTAGTACAAAATTACAGAATGACGTAAGATTCAAATATATTGAAAAAGAAAAAGGAAGAAATCATTTAACAAGAAGAATGAGCAAATAATCAAAATTCACTAAGAAAAATGTTGAAAGATTGAAAAATACTAAAGGGTTTCGTAGAAAATCAAATCACACAAAGACGTAAGATTCAAAAATATTGAAAAAGAAAAAGGAAAAATCGTTCAACAAAAACACCGAAATGAGAGCAGAATTTTGAAATTTTTGCTGTTAGAAGCTCATTTATTCCAAAAAATCAAATCAAATAATGCATTCTCCCAAGTTTTCATGTTTTTCTGGAAAACTGATGAATGTTGAATTTTGAAACTTTTGCTGTCAAAAGGGAAAAGTTAGGAGCTCATTAATCAAAAATTTCCAATTTCTCTATTGAAAAATAACAATATAAAAAATTCTTAAAAACGAAGTTACAAAAATTAAATTGACATCATAATGAACCCTCTCAAATTTGGTATTTTTCTGGAAAACTCATGACGGTTGAATTTTGAAACTTTTGGTTTGAAAAGGGAAAAGTAAGGAGCTCATTATTCCAAAATTTCAAATTTCAAAATTAGAAAATAACAGCATGCAAAATTCCTAAAAATCAAGTTACAAAAACATCAGTGTGCAGTGACTGCGTCAAATTGCAAGCTCAAGAAATTCGTTGCGTTCCAAGCTAATCAAGAGCCATGATATTTCTGTGCCCGGACTGTTTGGAGGCGATTCCAAAAATAAAAGAAAACCGCACTAAGGCTCAACAGGAAATAAAAAGTCTAAAGGAAGACTTATCTAAAACCTTCGATAATTCAAAAAAAAAATATCTAAAAATACAATGAAGTTGAAGACTTCTATAGAATCTTGTAAGGTCTCATTGGAAACTTGAAGAACAAGTGGAAACCACCACCTAGTTCAAAGAAGACTTAGCTAAAATAAGCAAAGATATTGAAGAAATGAAGGAACAACTATTCCTGTTCACAATCCGATGTCCACAGATGTAGGTAAATTTATCACCTTTCCCTATCAAATAGCATTGAAAGGTGATAATTTTACCTGGTACCTGTGGACATCGGATTGTGAACGGATAATACCCAAAATGAGTTATGCTCAAGTTCTCGAGACTTTAGAAGAGAACGTTGAAATTATCAGTTCTACACCAAACCACAAGAATCAAACCACAGAAAGCATGCTGAAACCTACCTACTTCAATAGAATTTAAAGATAGGGAACACTTTGCTATGCAATTTAGCAAAGTATTCAGCCCAGGCCTGATCATGAGACCAACTTTGCCAGATGATTTGAAGAGTAACTAATATGTTGGAGAGGATAGAATTTACAGGAGAAAACGTTAACAGGGCTTTAAGTGAAATGAAGTTAGAATCCAGTCCAGGCCCAGATGGACTTCCAACAATATTTCTACAAAAGTGCAAAGCCACTATTGGCAATCATTTTTCAGAAGTATGTATGGATTCGGGAAAAATTCCAGAAATATGGAAACATGCAACGGTGACTCCACTTTATAAGAAGGGTGACAGACATATCGCAGAAAATTTTAGACCCATCAGCTTGACCTGTAATCCTTGCAAATTGTCTAGAAAAAATTGTTGCTACTGAAATGATTGACTTCCTATTTACCAACAAAGTTCTACCAAATTCACAACATGGCTTCATTTCAAATATAAAAAAAAAGAAAACTGACAGATGTAATATACTTGAACTTTGAGAAAGCGTTTGATAAAGTATCTCATTTATTGTTGCTCTACAAGCTTGAACATTTTGGTATAAGAGGCTTCTTGCTCTAATCTACGACTTTTTCACCAACCGCTTCTATCAGGTGAGGGTCAATGGTATTTTGTCCGATATACAACCGGTTGTGAGTGGGGACCCTCAGGGGTCTGTTTTAGGACCATTACTGTTTCTGGTTTTTGTTAGCGATTTGTTATGGAATATTGAGACAAACATAATTTTCTTTGCTGATGATACCAAGGTGTTCTGTAATCCATTGTTGCAAAGGGACTGTTTCAATAGGGATCTAAGGCGAATTGAGATATGGACGGACTATTAGTGCATGAGGCTCAATGCATTAGAATGTACAATACTGCATAATGGTCCGAATACTCCACATGAAGCATACTTCCTAAATAATGTTCAGCTTAGGGGGAGTCCCATATAAATGGGACAGTGAAAAAAGCCAATAGTTTTATTTTCACGGTGCAAGAGACTTTCAAAGATAACTCTCTTCAGATCGTGAGGAAGTTATACGCCTCCTATATCAGACCGAAAATCGAGTATGTTTATAGTATTTGGAACCGCTCCTACATCAAAGACATTGAAATTTTGGAAAGGGTTCAAAGGCGGGTTACCAGAATTCCATTCGAGTTGAGAGGACTAACCTATCCTGAAAGACTGGAAATATTTGAGCTAACTACTTTGAAGCAAAGAAGAACTAGGGGTGATCTGATAGAAACTTTTAAGATTCTGTCAGGCTACTGTTCTTGTGGTTTGGGAAGTTTTGTTTTATTTCAATCGGAACCAGCAGCTGCGCGGACACTCAAAAAAATTAAGCAAGGAAAGATCAGCATTACTTCCAAGAATGAATTTCCTCACCAATCGGATTGTGTACATGTGGAACTCACTTGAAGAAAGTACAGTATCCGCAAATAGTGTAAACTCTTTTAAAAACTGTGTTGACCGTTATTTAGAGCAAACGGCCCAGAATTTTATACATTACGGTGCCTGAAAGTGTTCACTGAATTTTTGTTTTTTTTTTTCGAAATGTATTCGGACCTGTGAGGTATCCACGAGGGTATCCATCTATGGGTATCCACCATAACAATATGCTCCATAATCACGACGAACAATCATATTAAGTATAGAGACTAGAACAATAGCTTCATATCGGATTTTCCGCTTGCAATTGATGAACAATAATAATAATAATAATAAAAACTGAATTGAAAAAATAATGCACTCTCACAAAGTTTGATGTTTTTCTGGAAAAATAATGAATGTTGAATTTTCAGACTTTTGGTTTGGAAAGGGGAAAGCAAAGTTCAAAAATATCAAATTTTTCCATTGAAAAATTGAATTGAAAGTATAATGCTCCCTCTCATATTTTGATGTTTTTTTAGGAAACTAACGAGAATAGAATTTTGAAATTTTTGGTGTGAAAAGAAAGGAATATTAGGAACTTTTTATTCCAAAAATTCAAATTTTTGCATTGAAAATAACAGAATAATTCTTGAAAATATATATTCTGGAATTAATTTTTATCATGTGATTGACATCTATAAGATATAATTCAAGTTGTAACTTCAGTTTGAGTGTAAATTTTCTGATTTATATATTCAGTTGAGTCAATGATGTTGTTATGAATAATTGAGTATTTTTTTTTCCAATGCAATAAGCAACCATTATTTTTATTTTAGTATTATTGGTAAGATACAATATTCTCACAAAAATGTCTTTCAATTGAATTTGAATTCCTCAAACTTATAACTTTTCTCCAACAAAGGCGCGATAACAAGAAAAACAAACCCACAGAATTCTCGATAATTGAATACAACAATTGGCACCTTGATTCTATATAACTGTTTCCTTATTTCAAAATCTTAGAAATTAATGTTACAATTCAAACGTTCCGCACCTTTCCACCTAAACGATAATTCACCCAAACAACTTCCCTTATGAAGAAAATAAAGCAAACGATGCTAATTACGAAATTTCAACAGCTCGAATTCAATGTCGAATTTGCCAATCCTAAAATTTGCATTAAAAAAAAAATCAACTTCCGTCCATTTGATGTTAATTTGTCACAAAGCAAATCTAAATATGGCTACCGAGAAGACAAAAAATCAAGTTTTGATATTACAAAACAAAGAAACTATAGATTGAATACATTAATATGAGTTTTATTTCAAGGAAATGCACTGTATAGATTGCTTAAGACAAAAATTAATTTAAGATTATATGTCTGACAATATTAATTATTGGGACAAGAACCTGCAAATATGTTATTTTCGATTTTATTCAAAATTTTCATTGGTGAAAATTAGTCGGAAATAATTTTACAATATTTTCAAGTGGTTGATTTTAGTAGGATAAATATAGAAAAGAAACTTCAATTTTGTAATCTATGGACAAAGTTTTAAATAATTACCCATAACTTCGTTAACTTTCAACGTAATCAACTCAAATTATAGATTTTCTGAAAGAGAATTAAATTCTCTATAAAACCATATTGAATGAATCAAAATTAGTTTCTGTAAGTATCAAACTATTTAGCTCCAAAGTTAAAACTTTGTCAAAATAAGATTAGAAACGTGTGGGACCAATAGTTCAAAGACTATGACAGATTTGCTTGTTTTTAATGCAACTCTAGTAATTTTAGTGACAATGATTCAGAATTGAGGTATTTGCAATAGAAAAGTGAAAACAAACAGGTTTTGATTGAGAATCTGAGAAATTATTTGAAATAATTTTAGTTGTGATGAATATAGCAGAAGAATGTGGGTTTTATTTGCTCAATAGAAAGATATACTTTCATAATAACTAGCTTAAAAATAATTCCGAAAAATGCTAGAAAACAACTTTGTGATAATATATTGCATTGGTTAGACTTCTGGCGGAAATTTTACATGAAATAGAAATTCTCCTTGTTAGTTGGAAACTTTGGTTGCGTTATCATCAGGGAATCAAAACTTATCGGACCTTAACCTTGACCGGGACAAATCAAAATGAACCTTAACAAAATTGAAACTGCACCTGTTTTCCCTTTATTCCAGGACCTTGGTACACGTGCCTGTACTTATACAGAAATAGTAACGATATTACATAATTTCAAGTGTGACCTCGGCAAAAGTTTACATGCATTTACCAAGCTTATCACTCTGCACTCTCTTTATTATTATTTGAAAAAAAAAATAGTATATTTATTACTTGACCGTGATTATATTTTTAGAAAGATTTCTGGGAGGTTTGGACAATTAGTATTTGTTTCACACGACTTTCATTTTCATCCTTTAATTGTTGGGAACTTGTTTTTTGTTAATCCATTATTATTGTTTTTACAGTCACTGATGCTGTCTACTTCCTCTTGTGAATTTGTAAAAAAAGGCTTCTTTTCAGAAGATTTACCACATATTTTATGTTCCTCATCATATTCTTTTACTGATATCAGTTATTTATTGATAATTTTCTTCTCATCTTTTTTTTTTAATTTCTTGCCTACATTTGTCTGGCATTTTCTGTCTTCTCTGATGACTGTAAAGACTGGTTAAGAGGTCTTCGTCAAAATCTGAAATGAAATTGGTTTCTTCATATTTTATAAATAAACACAAATAGCATTTCTGAGTGTTGGAATCACGCCTTGATAAAAAAGGCATAATCCACTCCAACATCCAGCGAAAGGTGATCTTGAGTTGATCCGCTGCTCAGGTAAATTGCCCATCAGTGGAATTAAAGATTTGGGTTTAAATCGGAAGCACACAATACAAACTAACTAATAATTATCACAGGACGCGGATCATTCTTGGTTTGTAGACTACCCTCTCATCTTCCAAAAACCATTATTTTATATTAACAATTAAGTACCGGTGAACTGCGTCGTTGACATTGACCTTCCATGGGTTTAGGTTCCTTGTACAAATTGAGAATCCAATAATTCGTTCAACTTGCAACCGAATGTTATTTAAACGTAACGTGATCAATAAATTTCCTGAAATAAATACCATGGTAGCAAAGTAAATTCTACGTTCAACACAAAACCAACCCAATGTTTGTAACCTGTATTCATGTCCGACATTGGTATGAGACGGCTTGCTTATTCGGTATAAACTTTCCCAATCTATAAATTGACAACTTCAATATCTTTTCAACAGTTTCACTGTCTTCCTTCATGTGCTGTATCTGTGTATTCATTTTTGATTCAGTTACATTATAAATTGTTGCTTGCTCTATTTTTTCATTGCATGAATCAGTTCCTCCTGGACTCCTGCCACTATTCCCAGCCACATTTACTAACTACTCAATCTTGATAATCAATTGTTTCAATGTAACCATTCTACTTATTGTATCAGAATCCTGTTTTTGAATCCTAACTTCCAAATCACTAAGCCTCTTCATTATATTGGGAAAATTAAACATGTTTTCCCTACATTGAGGACATACAAATATCATCACTTTAGATACCATTAATATGACTCTGATTTCTGATCACATGCCTTCTTACAAATTACATATTTGTATAAGTCACAGGGATACCCAAAAGTATCCTGTTTTGACTCCTTAAAAACATATTTGCAGTTATATTTGTAACAGACTTCGTTTCCACTAATAATGATGATGTTCAAAACCAAACAGGCAGTTCTACTAAACGCAGTAAGTGCAATATCAAGAATCTCTACAGTATAATGAAATGATCTTATAATTAGGTATGTGTATGGGTAGGTATGGTTTAATCCAGTGTTTTGTTAATAATAAAAAATCTGGAAATTCAACATGCTCCACAAGTAGCAACAATTCATCTGCTTTTTTATTTAATAATTGAATGTTAAGCAGTAAAAGTTTTGTTTCATTTTGATATTTCAACTTTCTATTATTTGTATTTGAATGTAAATTGTTGCTATTTTTTCCCCTAAAAAATCCTTACATGATACTGCCCCGACACCATTTAAATCCTCCCTCAAAACATTCTCTTGTTTGTCACGTGAACTTTTCAGACGCTCAACCAAATTTAACGTAAACACCATTATCAACATTTTCGTCTTGCTTATCATCATAAATCTCTATCCTCCTGACAAGCATCATTAACGGATTTATCAAGGAAAGAAATAGCTCCGACCAGCACTTTCCCTATACCAAATTTGCCATATAAACTCTTCCATGTCTGTTTGGAAAGATTGGGTTTATTTATTAAATAGAATAAGTCAACCAGTGTTGCCAGGCGTACCATAATTATGTATTTGTACCATAATTTTGCAGAAAAATACATAATAAAATCGCGAATGCAATAATACATAATTTACCATAATTTTCACCTCTTTGTATTTGTCTCAACTATATAACACTCCTTCTTTTATTTTTTCATGTTTTTGCTGTTTAGAGGTTTGATGGCCGTTTGCATCGACCACTTCAAGGAAGCCTTAGCGATAAGTACTCCTCAAAGTGACATTTCTCCATGAAAAAATATCATTTTAAAGGATACTTATCGCTAAGGCTTCCTTAAAATGGTCGATGCAAACGACCATGAGAGTTATGCGTGACGTCATAAATCCGGTTGCGTGGACTGTTGATCGGTTGTCGAGCCGCAGTGGCATTGACGTTCTTTTCTATCTCACTCTCACTCACGTCAGCGGACAGCACGTCACAATAAAAAAAACTGTCAGTACTGTCTCTGTCACAGTTCTAATGAAGTTTATTCAAATTGTGTACCATAATTTTTTTTTCAAATAACATAATTATTTTGACTTTCATTTACCAGAATTTCAAAATCAAAATCTGGCAACACTGAACTGAAGTCAACTACTCTTACTCTTGATATTGAGTAAGCGCAATATTTTTTATTGATAGTATCACTTTATTATTTTTATTATTCCTGTTAAAATAGTAGGAATCTTGGCTGATTGGTACTGTGCACAAAATTAGGTTGGTGTGCTGTGTAGACTTGATTAAGTTACCTACATCTGTACATACATAAGCGCCATTCTACCTTTAGCGGTAGGGTATACAATATGCGCGTTCCAGGTTAATTTTGCATCCAGGATAATCCCTAGGACTTCCCGGGCGAATCGTAATTACTTTTCGAAGAATTTGGAGGGACTAGATCATCTAGTTTTCTTCTTTCTGTGAAAGGTACCATTGCTGTTTTTTCAGAATTGACACTCAGGTTTGCCCTTTTGACCCAGTCCTCTGTGGTGATTCTTATATACCTGATAATACTTTATTGTAATTTGTAGTTAAGAATTAGCATAGGTATATCATTGTCATGGAAAATCAACAGTCTTATCAATAAAATAATAAACAGTCGTGAGCACAAAAAGTGGGATACCCGTTTTGGCCGTTTTTTCCTATTGTAAAACGGGCTCACCAGCGATACCTATGACAATGACAGGGATTATTGCCACATTTGACAAAAAATCGATTGTAGAGAAAAAACTGATTTACGCAAAAAAAGCGAAAAATTACAAGACCTGTCAGTCGGGTGTCCCACTTTTTGTGCTCACGACTGTACATATTTAGCAACATCTAAACCTTAATATTGAAGAAATATAGCTATAATTGGTGACCCCGACTGAAAAGAATAATATACAGTTCGACGATCTGAACAGGGAACAAATCATATTACTGCTGAGGCATTAATAGGCAAGTTAATACTGCAGGTATCCTAAATGATCTTAAATTGAAATTGGAGAATACCTTACGAGAATATTTCCCACATGAAAGAAACATTGGCGAAACTGCTCCTGCTCACTCATTTTCGTATCAATTGTTAAATTCTGAAAAAATACTTTTAAAACCTCATTTACCAACAGCCTTGTTTTTGCTCGGTTTTGGAACCATAACCTCTTGAGATTATCATTTTAGGATTATCAGTGCCGAAGTGGTGGCTTCTTCTAGCGTCATACTCTATTCTACGTCATACTACATTTTTTTTCCGGCCTTAAGATGCGCCGTAGCGAGAAGAGTCAAATTAACTTTTCGTCGTATTTTTTGCTCCTCTATCCGATGGAATTTTTATTTTTTTTTGTAATTCGACAAAAAAATTCGGTAGACTTCAATTTATTTTTTTCAATTTTTAAAGCGTCCTAACTCGAAAACGAAAAGTTCGGGAGAAAAACTTGTAGATCTCGTGGAGTACTACAAAAAAGCCTATAAGAAGTATCCCGCCACGGGACACCGTTTTCGAGAAAATCGACCTGGAAAATTTTAACAAAATTACAGAGAATTTTAACTTTGACAGCTGATATCTCAAAGACGAAAACGGCCTGTAATCTCAATTAAAAAATAATTTCTAGGTAATTTCATTCTCTTTCAAAAGAGATATAACTCGAAACGATCGGTTGAGAAATAGCGGAGCTATAAGCGAAAAAGTAACATGACAGATGGTCGAAATTTTTATTTGGCCAAAATCGAAGTATCCTTTTTTAATTTTCTCCCGGCCTTAAAATGCGTCATAGTAAGCAGGGTCCCATAAGCTTTTCAACGTTTTTTTTGCTCCTCTATCCGATGGTATTTATTTTTTTTGGAAATTCGGAAAAAAAAAATTAAAATCAAGAAAGATGGGGAGGCTAATTTTTTTCCGGTACATCGGAGAGAACTGAAACTCGGAATATCGACTAAAAATCACATTTTGAATATTCCCGATTTTTGATTGGCTCCAAATTATCCGCTGACCAATAGAATTATAGACTGGGCCCCGTGATTAAAATAACTCTAGCCCTCCGGGCTCGCGTATAACTCTGGCCCTTCGGGCTCGCGTATAACTCTGGCCCTTCGGGCTCGTATTACTGAGTGTCCTAGATTCACAGATTTTTGTCGTGGAGGCGCGGGATTGATTGAAATAATGTCAGATATTTCTAAATTACATTGAAATATCAAAATTTGCAAAGTGTAATTTGTGAATTATTATTTTAATTAGGAATCAGGAATAAAAAACTAAGATTGAATTTTCAATTTTTGCCTCCTATGACAAGCCGCCATTGCTCTCTGGTTTACCTAGAGGTTTGCCAGGGGATTTAGGTTTAATTTTATGCATACTTATTTTTCTAAGAAATCGGCCCTGCTTGATAGAAATGTTTTGAATTCATCAAGTTTAGGTAATTCAGCCCTAAATCTCTGCTGCTCCCACTCTTTAAGTAATTCTGCATCTAACTTGTTGGTGACTAAGAATATAACTAAAGGATCCCATGCGTTTGTCTGAATACTCAAATTTTCAAGACATTTTGAATTTTTTGACAACAAATCAAAGCCCCCTTGAGGAGTCTGACTTTATATCATAAATGTTGAAAAGTGCCTTCAAATGTTTATGCACTAGTAGGCATGGCCGGATTAAGCTTTCATGGGGCCCGGGGCTAGTGAAGTTTTAGGGGGCCCTTCATAAATTAAGTGCAAAAAAATATACAGGGTGTCCCACGACGTCTTTCCCAGGTAATAACTTCGGAACGCATCATCCAATATAATTGAAATTTTGAAGCTGTGGGTAACTTTTTATGCCGCTTCTACCATCGTCATCCAAGACCAATTTCACCGCTTTAGCTTCAATTTCGGTCAAGTGACGTAAACTTTCGAATCTTAAATGTAACTCATGGTATATTATGGCATTTTACGTTAGAAAATTAAATTACAAAATCGTCAATGCTATGTTTGTTAAGGCTTTGTTAAAGAAAATGATAAAAAATTATACAGTGGAACATACGATGATGATGCGCTCCGAAATTATCATTTGGAAAAAACCGCGTGGGCACCCTGTATATAGAAAAAGACTATATTCCTGATATAACAGTCTGACACTGCTACAGCTATAATTATCTATTCACAATCCGATGTCCAAAGGTAAAGGTAAAATTTATCACCTTTCAGTGCTATTTGATAGGGAAAGGTGATAAATTTACCTTTATCTTCGGACTACGGATTGTGAATAGGATAAACAGGTTTTACAAAATTTTATCAAAATATCTTTTTTCTACTACCGTGCGTAAAATACTCACTTTACGCACTATTCAGAAGACGTAAAGTTTCTCTTTACGCAATAGTGCGTAAAGTAATTTCACTTCACACACTAGTGCGTAAAGTAATGTTAATGACAGATATCGACACAGTCAAATTCAAATTACTATTTTTCTGGTAAATTACTTCATGCACTAGTGCGTAAAGTGGAAATACTTTACGCACTAGTACGTAAAGAATTTGTCTAAATTGATTTTTTCACACATATTTGATTGGTACCTAGTAGAAAAAATTTTGTATGCAATACGTGCGTAAAGCACCTTTTTTCACCCATGTGATTGTCGCACTCGCCTTCGGCTCGTGCGTCAAAATTCACATTCGTGAAAAAAGGTTCACTTTACACACTTGTTGCATAAATAACTATTTTCTACTACCGTGCGTAAAGTACTCACTTTACGCATTATTCAGAAGACGTAAAATTTCTCTTCACGCACTAGTGCGTAAAATAGTTCACTTCACACACTAGTGCGTAAAGTAATGTCAATGACAGATGTCGACCTGTCAAATTACTATTTTTCTGGTAAATTACTTCACGTACGCGTAAAGAATTTGTCTAAATTTATTTTTTCACACATATTTGATTGGTAGTAGAAAAAATTTTGTGTGCAATACTTGCGTAAAGCGTAAAGCACCTTTTTTCACTGATGTGATTGTCAGAATTCACATTCGTGAAAAAGGGTTTACTTTACACACTTGTTGCATAAATAACTATTTTTCGTAGGTAACTTAAATTTACCTAACAACTTCTTGTATGACATCAGTAAATTCTAATTCCTTCAGAATGCCTCTGTAGTCTTTCTATGCACATCAATGTTAATAAAGACAGGCGTTCCTTTTGCACTGTTGTTCTATATTTATTTTTAATTTAATAAATTTAGCGAAACATGACGCGAAAGACTAGTGCATATAATATTTATTGTTTGTCCACGGGCCCTTGACCAGCAGAAGCCTCAATTTCAAAAGTAGGGGCCCTACTGGACTGCGGGGCCCGGGACTGCAGCCCCGTTAGCCCCCCCTTAATCCTGGCATGCTAGTAGGTTTTTGTTGTCAAACCTACCACACAAAATATCCCAAGCAACACTGTAGTTTTGCTCAGAAAAATCAAGAGCACTCAAACACTGAGCAGCAGAACCCTCCAAATATGAGCGCAAATAATGAAACTTTTCGATGGTTGTTAAAGCGGAATTGTTATGTATGAGCGAAACAAAAAAATCCTTGAATCTAAACCATCGCTCGTATGCTCCTGAGAATTTTGGCAATGTTATCTTTGGAAGACTTACGCCTAGTGGTCGATTAAAGGACTGAATACTGCTGTTATGAGTAGATTGTGCGCCTACTGGAACACTCCTTGATTGAAATAAATTGTTTCGCTTCTGAAATTATTGAAAAATAATGGCTCTCAAAATTCTCTAAGTCTGAACCGTCATAGTTAGCTGGGGGGTTTAAGCCCTCCAATTTGAAATCTAACGCGAAAAATTCTTGAAGTAAATGAGATTCCAAATTGTCTATTCGCAATTAGGTGCTAGCTGACGTCACACACATAACCTGACATGACATGTTTGTCCCCAGAGATAAATACTATATAAACTGTTTATATAGTATTTATATTTTTGTTTTTTTTGCATTATTTTTGCATCATGTTTTGTTTAGGCATCCAGATGACGTGACAAAAGTTACAACAAAGTTGGCAACCTACCTCTTTCAAACAACCTTGATGTTGGTCCCTCCCCCAAAGGAAGTGAGGTTATGTGTGTGACGTCAGCTAGTGCCTAATTGAAGTTCAGCTAATTTTGAATTTTCGAACTCACTCTGCTTCAATTTTTGGAGAAAACTAGAAAATCTTGTTAAACTTGTTTTTAAATTTGCTTTCTTCCGAACTAAAGAACAAATTTCCTCTTGATCAGCAGGATCATTCGCTCCACTATTATTAAATGCATCACTTTTTGATCTACTCTCTTTTGACATTTTGCTAGTATAATGACAAACAAGTAGAAGGACAAAAAATTGTATAGGAAAATGTGCGGAAAGGCTTGAAACTTGAACCTGATTGATAGAAAACGTTTTCCTTATGTATTACAAATTCAAGATTTTAACTTAAACTATGGACTAACTCCAAAGTTATACCTTTAGCATCTCTCCTGGTTTAATGTTTGCTCTTGATTCTCCAATGTCGATCTTAAAGTCAAATGGAAAAGAAAGTGGCGGAAATAGGCCTCAAATGTCCGGTGGCTGGAAATTGCCTGAAGAATCCGGTAGCTGAAAGACCAAATCTTTATGTAAAGACTGGTTCGGAGGTCTTTTTCAAAATCTTCGTACTTCGTGCGAATATAATTTTGTACGAAGTACAACAGCTTTTTTATATCTCTTTTTCTTTTTTCTCCATTGTATCATGTATCATTTTAACAGGATTTGAATGTTGTATCACTCCTTTTACTTTTTTTATGTTGCTTATCTCGTGGCGCCAGTGAACTTTTTGTTTTAGTAGAAGAAATTACGACGTCAACCCAACATAAGTTTCATCATAATAATTGTGCGCGACAATCAACTACTGTTTGTTTTACGTTATAGTACGATATAAATGAATGAACGTCACAAATTTCAATATTTACATCATCTGAAAATTGTTGCTAAATACGTTTTTTGTATATCCAGGAAGCTTCGATATTTATTATGGAAATTCTCGTTTCTGCCAGGGCATAAACACCAATAACTTTTCTGAAATGTATTGATATAATTTGGGGTGAATATTCTAACTTTTGACGTCAAAGTCATGCAAGGTTTCCATTGCAATTTGATGGTCGATAGATTAATGACGGTCATACGTGACGTCGCGCTAATTATTTACTTGTTCCTTTTTTTTTTTAATAGCGCACCGATAATAATTACCGATTTTGTCGGATCTGCGTCGTTGTAGTCTTTACACGTAAGGGTATAATGACACGAGTAATGTTTGTAATTATTGTTTTCAGTAATTGAAAATGCGATTATTATTGTCACTGGCTCATGCCCTCTTAGTTCTGTGAAATTGAGACAAACTATTACACTCATTTTAGAAATTTTTTCGTCAGGTTTCAAAGGAAAAAGCCATGGAAAAAAACCAAAACCAAAATTTGAACCTGAAGTTTCTGTATAGTTACCAGAGTTTCCCATGAGCTTCAAGATGTATTTCTTATATTTTGTTTTCTAAATTGGTTGGTTCTCTAACATATTTTCAGTTTTAGTTCCATTTTTGACTTTCCACTGCTAAAACACTTTTAGAACAAATCCTCTAAATTATCACTTCTTAAAATGATCTCGTGCCTTAAATACTAATAAAAATATCAAACAAGATTACTGTATATTGTAGCACAGAACTCTTAAAATCAATAGGTCACCCAATACAATAATAATAAGAATCGATGACCTTATATTTTCGAAAAAAAAATTAATCGGGGTAATCCCATCCATTGGAATTCACTTTATTTTGTTGATAAAATTTTGGTTCCGAAAACAAACAACTTGAAGTCAAGGCGAACAGGAAGAAGTAATTATTGCAAAAAAAAAATGACATTGAAGAGTGAATTAATATAAAATTTGACTGGCGGACTCGTGCAAATTTATCATCACTTATCGTTCACGTTTTTGCTAAAGCAAATATTTGTGTTAGAAAGCCTGCTAATGAGTGACGGTGTGCCTTTTCATCATACTTGGTTTATTGGATTATAAATTCACTAATCAAGTGCGTGGTCTGTAATAATAGAGCTTGTACTCGGATAAAATTTGTCCGAAATCTATTAATACAATATTACTTGAGCTTAGTTATAGTCTGGTAATACATGTATGATAAAACTTCGACTAAAATAGAATTAATTCTTGTATAAATAATCAATTTTCATTTTCTAAAGGCATGATCACAAAGCTTCAATAAAAGCCGAAATGAATGAAAATGCAGAAAAACAAAATAAATTGAAACTAGAAAAGTGCATATAAAAGGAATAAAAATACAATTCTAAAAGAAAACCAAGGGGCAAACCACTTAGGAATTCTTTGTCAAAAATGTGGGGAATTTAGAGGAATTTGAAGGAACTCATCGGAATTTATGAGAATTTGGGAAATTTGTGAGGAATTTATGAGAAATTTAAAGGAAATTATAGAGTCCTGACTAGTGTTTTAACAGCTCGAAAAAAAAAACGGTTTTTTTCCTGTTTTTTTTTTCTGAGAGTGTTGAAAAAACCATCAAAATATGGATAAAATCAAATTTGATTTTTTCTTAAATATTTCTCCCAGAAAGGTGAGAACAGAACAAACACGAAATCATAAGCATAGCATAAGTTGCATAAGTGACATTAGATATCAGACTCTGATGACCCATCAGTAATCAGAACATTCAAAACTTTCTACTTCAGAATCAGAAGAATCTTCATTAGGATTTGGAGCCTCGTTTAGACTTGTCAAAGCCAATAATAGTAAAAAGAATATTAGACTCTTTTGTTTCTGTTGTACACAAAGTTAAATAGTCATATTGAACCCAACAATAGAAAAAATATTAAAATTAAAAAAATTGAATTTTTCCAAATTGATCGTTTTTTTTTCGGAAAAAAAAGCAGTTTTTTTCCGAATTTCAAAAAAACCGGTTTTTTGAAACATTAGTCCTGACGTCACTGAGGTTCGCATTCTTATTATAAGAAACACTAATGAATGGAAATTTGAATAAAAATCTAGTTTTGTGTTGAACATTGGACATTCATTTTCAATAAAGAAATTCTCCCAAAATTTCACTTCATGATTTTTTTTTCCAAATTTAAAAAATTCAAAACAATAATGAGTACAGTTTTTGTAGGTTAATTTCCAAAATTCTTCATGTTGTTATTTTCCACTGGAAAAATTTGAAATTTTTGGAAAATGAGCTTCTATCCTTCCTCTTTACCTGTAAAAAGTTTCAAATTTTTCCGTTCACTAGTATTTCAGGAAAACTTTGAAATGTGTGAGACGATATTTTCAACTAATTCAGTTTTTGTAAGTTGATTTCCAAAGTTCTTCATGTTATTTTCCGCTGGAAAAATTTGAAATTTTGGGAAAATGAGCTTCTCTCCTTTCTTTTTACATGCGAAGAGCTTCAAAATTTTTCTTTACTAGTTTTCCAGAAAAACTTTGAAATGTGTGAGTCTGCATTTTCAATTAATTCAGTTATTGTAGGTTGATAGATTTTTCATGTTGTTATTTTTCACTGGAAAAATTCGAAATTTTGGGAAAATGAGCATCTCTCCTTTCTCTTTACATGCGAAAAGTTTCAAAATTTTCCCTTCACTAGTTTTCCAGGAAAACTTTGAATTGTATGAGACAGTATTTTTGTATTTTTAATTAATTCAGTTATTGTAGGTTGATTTTCAATATTTCTCATGTTGTTATTTTCTACTAAAAAAATTTTAAATTTTAGGAAAATGAGTCTTTAACCTTTTTACTCTTCACATGCAAAAAGTTTCAAATTTTTCCCTCCACTAGTTTTCTAGGAAAATTTTGAAAGGTGTGAGAACGTATTTTCAATTAATTCAGTTATTGGAGGTTGATTTCCAAGATTCTTCATGTTGTTATTTTGCACTGGAAAAATTTGAAATTTTGGGAAAATCAGTCTCTGACATTCCTCTTCACATGCAAAAAGTTTCAAAATTTTCTCTCCACTAGTTTTCCAGGAAAACTTTGAATTGTGTGAGACTGTATTTTCAATAAATTCAGTTTTTGTAGGTTGATTTCCAAGATTCCTCATATTGTTATTTTCTACTGGAATAATTTGAAATTTTGGGAAAATGAGCTTCTCTCCTTCCTCTTTACATGCAAAAAGTTTTCAAAATTTTCCCGCCACTAGTTTTTCAGGAAAACTTTGAAATGTATGAGACTGTATTTTCAATTAATTAATTTAATTTTGTAGGTTGATTTTACTGGAAAAATTTTAATTTTTTTTTGAAAATGAGCTTTTTACTAGAGATGTTACCGAAGCCGAATAATTATTCGGTAATCGGCCTATTCGGCGTTCTTTTTACTATTCGGTATTCGGCCAAATATTCAATTTTCAGTACCGAATATTTCATGTTTGGATATTTTAGTAAAATTAGTAAAAAACACTAATTTTAAGATTAATATCAACTCAAAAAATTTTTAAAAAATATAAAACAAACTTCTGACGTTAAGGAATTCAACTTACCAGAGAATATAATGAAAAACGATTAGTATAGTAGAACAATAACGAATAACAGGTAAAATAATATTGTAAATCAATATAAGTGGTATAAGTTACGATGTAGAAATACCACATGCTCTGCTCTATCTATCTAGTAATAACCGATCCCTTTTATTTCCGACGACAAATTGTAAAGCTTAGTTCATATAAATACTTTTGAAAAGCGAATAATGATCCTATGTGTTGATTTTAAAAATGTCAAACGGCGGGAAGCCAATTCAACCAATAGGATCTTTATTTGCTATCCGCAATTCGTGTTTCGCAAGTACATATATGAACTAAGCTTAATAGGCGGTTACACACAGACGTTGATGTCTGAAAACATGTACGCACATACATGAACGTGCAAACAAAAACATCGATGTGTATGCAAAATATCGTCGCGTTTTTGAATGTGCAATTTTGTATGCACACTCGGAACACCGTAGCAAGAATAGCAAGACTGCAGTTTTGTGCGAGCGTCTGTACAAAAGCGCCATGCACGTTATTGTTTGCACGTTGATGTATGCACGTATTAAGACATCCACGTCCGTGTGTAACCGTCTATTAGCTCTGACATGCTTTATTATTTATTCGGTATTCGGCCGAATATTCGGTTTAAATTCAGCCGAATATCCGGTATTCGCTTATTCGGCCAAACTACTATTCGTCACATCACTACTTTTCACTTTCTTCTTTACATGCAAAAAGTTTCAAAATTTTCCCTTAAGCCGGCTACACACGGTCCGGCAGGCCTGTCAGTTCGAACTGAACAGTCCGACTGAAGGCCGGTCGCCTGAGCGTGTATATATTCCGGACGATCTGTAAGTTAAGACTGTTTAGGTGGCCGGAGAAAAATCAAAGATATGTTCGTTCATCCGGCTGGCCTCACGTACCCAAGGGCAAGTCTGAACGTGTGTATGGCACTGTCCGCCTGTCGGGCCGTTGGGCTATCATTTCACATAGTTTCAGTAGTGAGTAGTGAGCTTACGCCATGTCACGCGGAATAGAAAACAGGTGTTTGGCGGAATTTATCGCTATTTATCATGGCGAGTCGTGCTTGCGGCAAGCCAAATCGAAAAACATCCACGACCATGGCAAGAAACTGGTAGGAAAATGGAAGGAAATCGATCTTTCTTGTACGGACTCTACTGTTCTCACAAATATGTATACTAGTACTAAACCAAAAAGTGCGTATAACGCGTCGTCGTGGCCGTGATGCTTGAGACTGAAGAATCAGATACGCCTGAACATTTGTAGGGTCATCAGTCCATCCGGCAACCGGCCTTCAGGCAAACTGTTCAGTTGAAACTGACAGGCCTGCCGGACCGTCTGTAGCCGGCTTTAATTAATTTTCCAGGAAAACTTTGAATTGTGTGAGACCTCAGAGGTGTGAGACTGTATTTTCAATTAATTCCGTTTTTGTTAGTTGATTTCTAAGACTCCTCATGTTGTTATTTTCCACTGGAAAAATTTGAAATTTTGGGAAAATGAGCTTCTCTCCTTCCTCTTTATATGCAAAAAGTTTCAAAATTTTCTCTCCACTAGTTTTTCAGAAAAATTTTGAAATGTATGAGACTGTATTTTCAATTAATTCAGTTTTTGTTATAGGTTGATTTCTAAGATTCCTCATGTTTTTATTTTCCACTGGAAAAATTTGAAATTTTGGGAAAATGAGCTTCTCTCCTTCCTTTTTACATGCGAAAAATTTTCAAAATTTTCCCTCCACTAGTTTTTCAGGAAAACTTTGAAATGTGTGAGACTGTATTTTTTACTAATTCAGTTTTTGTAGGTTGATTTCTAAAAGTCTTCATGTTGCCACTAGAAAAATTTTAAATTTTTTTAAAAATGAGCTTCTCACTTTTTTCTTTACATACAAAAAGTTTCAAAATCTTCCCTTAATTAATTTCCCAGGTAAATTTTAAATTGTGTGAGACTATATTAACAATTATTTCAGTTTTTGTAAGTTGATTTCCTAGATTCTTCATGTTGTTATTTTCCACTGGAAAAATTTGAAATTTTAGGAAAATGAGCTTTTTCCCTTCCTTTTTACATGCAAAAAGTTTCAAAATTTTCCCTTCACTAGTTTTCCAGGAAAACTTTGAAATGTGTGAGACTGTATTTTCAATTAACTCAGTTATTGGAGGTTGATTTCCAAGATTCGTCATGTTGTCATTTTCTACTGGGAAAAATTTGAAATTTTGGGAGAATGAGCTTCTCGCCTTCCGCTTTACATGCAAAAAGTTTCAAAGTTTTTTCCTTCACTAGTTTTCCAAGAAAACTTTGAAATATGTGAGACTGTATTTTCAATTAATTTAGTTATTGTACGTTGATTTCCAATATTCCTCATGTTGTTATTTTCTACTAAAAAAATATGAAATTTTGGGAAAATAAGCCTCTAACCTTCCTCTTCATATGCAAAATGTTTCGAAATTTTCTCTTCACTAGTTTTCTAGGAAAACTTTGAATTGTGTGTGACTGTATTAACAATTATTTCAGGTTTTGTAAGTTGATTTCTAAGATTTTTCATGTTGTTATTTTCCACTGGAAAAATTTGAAATTTTGGGAAAATGGGCTTCTCACCTTCCTCTTTACATGCCATATGAATAAAGTGTAGCAATTTTTTTTTTGTACGGATATGCGCACTCGCAAGGAAATGTCCTATCACGCTCGAGAAACGGCAAGTGCGCGGAAATGTCGGTGTATGTTGGTCTTGAAACGGTTCAGGTTGTAACCTGCAGGGAAAACCGTCGCAGGGAGTTTATTCCACAGCGATGCTGTTCTCCAGAGATATGAATTCTGATATAATGAGGTTCTTGGTGCCTCTAGTTTGACAGTAAATTCATGGTTACCGTCTGTTTGACGGGTTCGCCTGGTAGGTGCTACTCTCGGTGGAATCATACGTGCCAACTCTTCAGAGCATTTTCCGTGATAGTACCTGTAGAAGAGAGATAAATCGCCCACAGATCTGCGATGTTCGAGACCATCCAAGTTACGAGTAAGTGCGGGGTCATTGATCAGCTTGATAGCTCGTTTTTGCACGGTATTCAAAAGCATTAAGGTATGTTTGGGTGCTGCACTCCATATATGTGAGCAGTACTCCATAGTTGGTCGAATCTGGGCTTTGTAGAGTGTCAGCAATTGGCTTGGTGTGTACAGATGTCTTGTACGAAATAGCACCCCCAGCTTTTGGGACGCCCTTTTAGCAATATCTGCCACGTGACTGTGCCAAGACATGTTGGTCTCTGCAGTAACCCCCAAGATGTTCAACTGACTCTGTAATGTGACAGCACTTCCAGATAGCATAATGTTTGGCTCACCGGTGCTGGTCTTTTTTGAAAACAGAGCTGCTTGGGTTTTCTGCGCGTTGAACTGTACAAGGTTTTTGTTACCCCAGTCCTCTATTATCTCCAGGTCGTTATTTATCTGCGATATTTGAGTTAGTCTAAGATGATGGAATTCACGTGCGGAAAGACTTGTGAGTGGTATAAGTGAGGAGACTACATTGCCATCGTCTGCAAAGCAATAAAGTGGATTTACTGTTTTATCTATGAGGTCATTTATGTAAATCAGGAAAAGAGTTGGCGAAAGGATTGCTCCCTGTGGCACCCCAGCATTTATTTGGTAAGAGTTGGAGTTCTGGCCATCCAGTCAGGGCCGTAGCCAGGGGGGGGGGCATTGGGAGGTAATGCCCTATCTTTCAAATGATGATGCCCTACCTTTAAAACACAAGATGCGTTAAGCGTTAAGGTTTCTCTGGGAAATTTGAAAGAGTAGACATGAAATGAATTAGAATAAATTGAAATCGAGTAAGTGCGAGGATAAGTGTTTTCGGAAGCGTCTAAATGTATACAACAATGTTTGACGTTTGACATTTGCACAGAGGAAGTTTTTTTTTTCTAAAGAGTGCTAATGAACCAAGACGGCGCGAGAATCAGCGCCATTTTGTTCACTAGCCAGACATCTTATTTATTGACAAGGTTCCTAAAGTTAATAATATAGGTTTGTTCGGACTTAGTTCAAAATCAGTTCTGACTTGAACTGCGCATTCGCATTTGTTTGTTCGTGTTCGATATGGACAAATGCGCATGCGCAGTTCAATTCAGAACTGATTCTGAACTAAGTCCGAACAAATCTAATAGGTTGCCTGGTAATGGGTAACTTAATGATGCATCTAGGGTGCCTTGGGAGATTTTCATTATATTCAGGCACCCCAGATGACGTCATAAAGATATTAGGCAACCTATAAATTTGCCTTCGGGGCATAATGGCCCCTCTTTTGGCATAATGGCCCCTCTTTTGTTAACCTATAAAAAATTTAAGGGGGGGGGGGTGTATGCCCTATGTCAAATTTGTTATACCCTACCACAAATTTGACTCTAGCTACGGCCTTGCATCCAGTGCGACATGAATGGATCTGTCCTTTAGGTAACTTTCAAACCAAGTGCAAAGTTTCGGCGATAATCCCATTGCTTTGAGCTTGTTGAGCTTGTTGAGCAACTTTGTCTTTGTTCTTGTTTCACCCCGCAACTCAATCGCTTTTTGCCATAAGTGAGTGACGTATGTAAGTAAATCGCCAGTTGACCTATATTTTCGAAATCCGTATTGCTTATCGTTGATAATTTTGTACTTTTCCAAGTACTTGGTTAGGTGATTGTTCACAACTCTTTCCATTACTTTTGATATTACCGGAAGTAGAGCAATTGGTCTATAGTTTAACGGATCTGTCTTTTTTCCTTTCTTTGGAATGGGTTGTACTGCGGCAGACTTCCATTATGATGGATATACTCCTTGCTTGTAAGACAAATTGAATAATTTTGCGAAAGTTGGGGTGAGTTCGTTGGCGCAATTTTTGAGTACTATTGCGGGAATGCCATCCGGACCCATTGCTTTGTTTGTATCCAGCTTTTTTAGGGATTTTCGTATTTCTCTGTGACAAATGCTTTTACTCTACCTCCATCTCTTTTTGCTGCATTAAAGTTGAATATATTTATCTCAAAAAATTTGAGCAAAAGCATTTGCTTCTGTATTATTCATATGAACCAATGTACCGTCATGATTCTTCGCAAAGCATGGGAGGTTTGTTCAAACAACACGTCAAAAACACCGTCCCATGAATGGTTTATGAATTAGAAAAAGACCCAACACAATAATCGCTTATGTTTTTCTATATAGATCCTAATTCAAATTCAAGAGCCGAGAATAATCAAAATTTTGAATTTTTCAACGAATCAAATCCAAGACATTGTGACATTGACATAATACAATTGAAAAACACTGAAAGAGATGTCTAAATGAATGGGCAACTTTGCCAGAAAATATATCTATATCTTTCCGATGACTATGAATTGGAAAACGATCAACAAAAACACAAAAATGGCTTCTGATTAAAATTGGTTTTTGAATCGGACGGTACATTGTACGGTTTCCTTACGCAGTTGTATAGTTTGGCTACTAAGAGAAAAGCGTTTCGGTCTGAAGTTAAGGGGGAGATATGTAAATACACAGTAAATATTAGTTCGCATATTTGCCACCGGTAAACTCTCGCTCGTCGGACTGACTATACGTAAAATTCGTATATAGAGTAGTTCCGCATAACTGGCACAGACCTTCTAATTCGTATGGTTATAGTTCACTCGCTTTACTTTCAATAATATAATTAAATATTTCGATGATATACCTGAAGTGCGCAGGCAGTTGGGGGTAAATAAGTAAAGATTTGACAGTACACTTGGCCAATCATGAAATTTGGGACGCATTTTCCTATTGTATTTTATTGTGTAAATCGACCTTTTTTATCACCTCAACAATGACAAAAAGAGTCAAGTCATTGTCATATTTAAACCAATCATAACATACATTTACATCATTAATGGCGTTACCGATTGGTAGATTCAGTGTGCAATGAGTGTATTTGCATCCTTTTGATCGACCTGTACAAGAAAAAGACAGGAATAAAAAAAAATGCACTAGTTCCGCACTAGATCTACCAATCGGATACGCCATTACATTCGTTCAGCTTTGACGTCAAAATTTGTCTGACCTAAGTTTTTCAGAACAGACTTTTTGTTGTTAAGCCTGACTCACACTAGGCACATTTAAAATATATATATTGCCTGTACCAGTTTTATGTTTGGCCAAGTCAAGTGTACGCATACAGTAAAAATATCACTAACGCCCCCAGCGGCGCGCGCATCTATGTTCTCTCCCAGTTCGTCTCATTACTTTTAACCATATGCACTGTCTCTTTTCATATACGAGTCACTGACTGCCATTGATTGCTTTATAAAGTTCAAAATTTCACTATTTGTGGCTCTTGATTTGTCGAGAAAGGAATTACTTTTATGATAACCAAACATAATGCAAATCTCCATCAGCCATCACCAGATGACGTCATCTGTTTCCCATTATTAGATAAAACTAAGCGAAATAAAAATGGAAAAAAAATAAGACATTTGTGGGAAATTTGAGAGGAGTTTGGAGGACTTTGCGAGAATTTGGAGGAATTTGCAAGGAATTTAGAGGAATTTGTGGGGTATTTGAAGAAATTTGTGGTGGGGTATTTGGAGGAATTTGTGAAGAGGTATCTGAAAGAATTTGTGGGGAATTTGAGGAATTGTTTGCACAAATTCAGGGATAGTGGTTTACTCCTTGAATTGAAGAAGACACAAAGTCTTTCTTCACAAAATACTTATACATATAAGTAGTTTAGAAAAGTTGAAAACTTTGAAGCTAAAATATTAAAAAGACATCAAAAATGTGACCATGACGTGGCTTCGCGATACAAGATTATGAGAATGGATTGAATCTCAACTTTGAAGCTCGATAGCTCAAAGTTGAGCTTCAACAGATTTGACACACTTTAATGCTGTTTTCAACGACATATAACTTATGCTTATTTGCTCAAATTTCAGTGGAGCAATGAGCAACCATTTATGTCTGTGTTAAAATTCAAAAAAATTCCCGAACTCAGTATCCTTAAGCTATATTAGGACACATTTTCCAAAGATTGTAGCTCCTATTATGTTAAAAAATCTTCAAATGGTAGGTATATGACTCAGGTAAACATTGTTGGTGAAATTGAGTTTGAAGTTTTCAACAAAATTTTGTTTAAGTCTCAACTTTGAAGCTCAATAACTCTAAAGCTCTATGAGCTACTTTAACATGCTCACTTTTAAATTTTAATTATCAATTTAAAAAAGTGACCTCTGATTTTATTATTGGATTTCATCATAATTAAATAATAATTGCTTTCCACGTTAAACTAAATCTTGAAATATGCATGACATCTTTACTTTGCGTTTTTTCCAAAGAACATAGTAGGCTTATAGGATCGGCTTATCTATAAATAATTTATGGTTTTTCAGAACAGTTATTCAATAACAAACATTAGTAATAACTTATGCAGGCTTGGTTCATTACCGGGGATTTTTCTTAATTATCCTGTTTTTCTATATGTATTACAATTTATCATATAGATTTTGACAGTCCAATGTCCAATGTCTCCAAGTTGACTCCGAAATCCCTGAAATATAGGATTTAGACTTCCAACAGTTATGAAACAATTTTCTCTGGTTCTGGATGAAAAAAATCAATTTTCTTGTTGATTGTTTATCGGTGTCTAGAGGACGCGATTTTTCAAAAATAAAGTCACGACTGAGTGCGCAGCTATCAAATACTACGAAACACAAACAAAATTTCCCTGAAAAAAAAACACTTGTTTTGATAATGCAATATTTTGGCAATTTATCACTATAATGTGCGAACATTCAATTCATTCGTGCGCAGTATGACTCTCATGTACTAATCATCATTAGTCAATTAAAATTTTTATTATTTTTGGGAATTTCAACATCCGAAATCAGTCTGTATCGTAAAATAATTGGCATTTTATAGTAAACAAACTATGAATTGGCTATCACGGTGAGTGAGTGGGTTTGTTTCAGTAAATAGTCAAAATAATTTTTAATAAAAACCTTTTCGTATAGTGACCCAACCAAAATTATTGTCCTACACTTTCTGAGAAGGCCTCTGGTCATTGGTTGACTTTATTGTGTGGGGGTCGTGTACCTTTTTGCAAAATTACCATAATGACCATTGGTTGTTGTAGGTAGGGTCCGCTAACCATTTCAAATAATATAACTTCATTTTGCTGAAGAGTGTAGTGTGATAGTTATGGGTGAAAGTGAGTACTTATTTTTAGTTTCTGATTAGTTTAATTTGAAAAAAAAATGGGAGGTGTTGATGGTAGTTATACGCTTTATTTTGATTTTATTTGTATATTTCCAATGTCTTCATTTGCTATTCTGCTGTATTTGTTTGCAAATAGATTCAACCGGAAAAACAAATTCAATCCATGGTGATGTCCTTGTTGCATAATAATAACGGAATACAATCGATTTAATGTCTATTTGAATAGAATATTTAGCATTTGGTAACTCTGTTTACCCTAATATCAATAATGTTTTTAAATACCTCAAGATGCTTTTGCCTACAGAATACCTATCTGGTCTGAAAGTGCATGCCAAATACATTAAAAATCCAATTAACTTTCTATAATGGGTTTGAAATCTTGTCGTCATAGGTATAGACACTCTTTTACATTCTGACATACCACAATCTTGTAGAATTTTATTATGTGACTTTTTTTTGGGTGATACTTATGATTGCAGAAGTTCTTGTTACCTCCATTCCAATGAATCTTCTAATTTCACCCAAATCTTTCGCTTTTAGTTCATTTTTCAAATTATCTGTATTTTATCTATCTCTTCTTGATAATTAAATCATCTACAAAAACAATAAGCCACACATCTTGTTTGGTATAATTATTGGTATTCGGTATTCATTATTTCATTAAATCTGTTATTCCAACACATTGGACTCTTCTTCAGCTTCAAAATTTATTTTTTTCTGCAGTTAAACCATCTGGTAGTTTTATATATACTTCAGTTTCAAGTTTTCCATTCAGGAAAGCACTTAGAATCTCCAGTTGAAGTACATTATACTCTTTTGTAGAGCATGTACCTACTAGAAATGCTCTAACTGAAGACAACCTGGGAACTGCTGCATACATTGGTGTAAAATCGTTCTCGTTCTAAATCTAGAAGCCTTTGGCTACTAATCGAGACTTCTTTGTACCATCTTCCTGGGTTTGGAACACCCATCTCATATCAAGGAAATTCCTGGCTTTTCTAGAGCAGTAAACTCTGGTTTCTGACAATTATCAAGTTGAAGTTGAGCTAAAAAGTTAATTTATAACCCTCTCAATTAGAAAGTTTGAAGATTTCTCACATAATTGCTTTGAGCTTCTTAAAATGTTTCAGGATCGTTTTGTGATTTTGTAACATTCGAATACGTTGGATAGAATATATCTCATAATTTTGAAGATACTGATGTTTATGTACCTCTCTCCTCTCTACTAGTTCTGGTCACAGTAAGCTGTCCTCCTCAAATTCTACTTGTACATCTTCAAAGTCACTGCTGTCTTCACTTCATTTTTCAATAAATTTGTTTCTTATTTTCTCTACTTTCTACTGGCCATACGTTTTCTTCATCTTTGTTCCTTCAACATCTCTACTAAAAATAACTTTATTAGTTTTTGGATCAATCAATCTATACCCTTTTGTATTTTCTCCATAGCCTATTAACAATAACTTCTATGATTTAGGATCCCATTTTTTTCTCGACTGATCTGGCTCATACGACATAGCTTCACACCCAAAAATTTTTAGTTTTGATTAATTGGGTTTTTCCTTATTCCAGACTTCATAAGGGGTTTTTTCAAGTACTGCTTTTGTTGATGATCTATTTATAAGGTAGACTGCACTGCAGTATGAACTGCTTCGCCCCAATTTTCTTCAGGAGGCAAATAAGTTTTTGGAACAAGAAATTTCAAATTGTAATTCATACCGATTACAAGCCCCTTATTTCAATCCACAATAAGAATATAGAGAAAGTATCTGCGAGACTCTACCGAATGCTGTTAAAATTGATTAGGACTAATATGAAAATTACCTATTTACCTGGCAGGTATATGGTTATGGCAGATGCAGACACATTGTCTAAAGCAGCGGTTCCCAAATTGGGGGGTGCGCCCCCCTGGGGGGGCGTGAAGCAACATTTAGGGGGGCGTGAGTCTTCGAAACAATTAATACAGATTTTAAGCTTTAAAATAAAAAATCAGGTAAAATTTAAAAAAAGATGTCTACAATCCTACAACAGCGCATACGTAAGCCAAAGCAGCTTTGCCATGCGATCTGTTACTGTATTCCTTCTACCCGTCGAGTTACTCGGAGCAGCTTAGTGTCAAAAGCGTGAACGTTCCTTTCAAAAGTGCGTGAAAGCACTCGAGTCGCTCATAGTGCATCCCCCTTTCCCCTGATGCACCAAATTTCCGGGGGTGCAATAAGCTTTTTTAGGTAATGTTAATATTAAAGTATTATGATAATAGAAAGTTCCCGTGCCTCAGACGCTATGCTAATACGGTACCGCTAACAATACGGTTTTTCAAATGGTATTTTATAGTTCTCGGACACGAAGTCACAAAAATCCTCTAATTCCTTATTCTGTTTACATTTTGACAGCTGGATTGAGTGATCTAACCCAACTTTTTTTTGCTTGTTTGCCAACTTTAATTTATCCTGAAGATTCCTGAGTTTCAATAATTTTCCCTTGGTGTTTTTTTATCGAGGAACTATTAGACGTTAGTGTTCTTACAGACGTAAATGGAGCGTAAACTAATTTTGACATAGCATAGCGTTACAGTAAGGCATCCGCTAACTCCCGTTAGGTAGCGGGCGGCTCCGCTAACGCTAATACCGTAAGAACTGTCATACTTGTCAAATAACGTTACGGTATTTGAAATTTGGACAGCACGAGAACTCTCTAATATCTGAATTATTCTGAATTGTGTGTTTTGGAGTGACTCCGAGGAGCTCTAGAGCAACACGTTCGATGTAACTTGATGTATAAAAGGAATACAGTAATTGCTACAGCGCACGCTCGCTGCCCACTGTCGTGTCCATTATTCCTCTTCCAAAGTCCAGTTCAGAGGAGTTACAGTAAGTAAAAGAAAAATGTTTTTGTATAATGCGGGAACGAAGGGGGGCGCGACCACTCCTTGATTTCAGAAAGGGGGCGCAAAAGAAAAAAGTTTGGGAACCACTGGTCTAAAGGATGTAATAAAGATCAGGTACAGACATTTGAAGTCAATTTTGGCCTGACAACTTCAACATTAAGCCTCCTAGTGTCTCGACAATTCATTTTAACTGAATAATGTTTGCCTGAGGACTTCGAAATTAAGGCGCTCCAAAAGATCTTCCAAGGTTTTGATTTCAACTCAATATTCATCTTAGAAATTTAAACCAGAAAATATCAGAATGTCTTACAGTCCATTTGAAGTGAATTTCGAGCTCATAAATGCAAAATCATTATTAGTTTGTTTCGATTGTTTTAGGACTCCAAAATGATGGAAGTCTGAAGCTTATCTTACATTTCATTTGAAGTCAATTTTGGCCTTAAAACTTCAACATTAAAGGCAGGTATTTCAATGTTACCTTAAAACCAAGACTTACCTAAGGTACCCTTAACGTTAAGGTGAACTTGAACTCAGTGCCCAAATTCCGAGCTCACGATTCGATAGTATCGTACATATAAAATAGATAGACGATAATATCGCATCGTGGGTTCGGAATCCAGGCTAAGTTCATTCAGGTGGTTTTAGATCCACCTTGTATTAAGGGAACTTTGATATATGGTGAAACTTGTATTAAGGATGACGTAACGTTATTCTGTACCTTAAGGTGACATTGAAATACGGATCCTAAGCTTCCCAGTCTCTTTCAGCTTATTTTAACTCAAATTTTGCCTTGGTACTTCAAAATAGAGTCAGTCAGATGCTCTTACGGTTCATTTAAAGTTAATTTTGTCCTCACAACTTCAATATTAACTGATCTTGATAGTAATTTGCAGTTTACTTGAACTAAATTATTGCCTTTCTTTGAGGTCAGTCAAATTGTCTCACAGTCCATTTTCGTCCCGACAACTGCAAAATCAAACTTCTTAGTGTCTTGCAGTTAATTTCAACTTAATATTTTCCTTAGAAATTCCAGGCAGAATGTCTTACACTTAATTTGAATTTAATTTTGTGCTTACAACTGCAAAATCATGCTTCATAGGGCTTTGCAGTACGTCTCAACTTAATATTTGTCTTAGGATTTCAAAATGATCACAGTCAGAGGCTCTTACTGTTTTGGCATCACAACTTCAATATTAATGGCCGTTTCCACCAACAATTTTAAGAGAGGTTTAACGATAAGTATAACTTAAAATGACATTTCTACATGTAAAAATGTCACTTTAACGAATACTTATCGTTAAGCCTCCCCTAAAATTGTCGGTGGAAACGGCCATAAGTAACACAACTATAGTTTGTTTCGCCAGGGTTTGTACTTGCCACCAGCATTTGCCTTCCTTGTTTAACAAATCAAAATTGACTGAAACAAGTCGATTGGGATCAATAACATTCTCTTCTAAAATAAAAGCCAAATTATTTATGAAATCACTAGGATTAACTAAATGCAATCTATAGAAGCCCAAAACATCCACAGTTTTATCACTCTTGGATACTGTAACTTTGAGACATTTTTCATTATCTGCCCCGATAATATGGCATTCCTGGAATATTTCTGCTTTAGCATAAATTTACACACCCGTCAAATTTATTTAGCATAATGCTCTCGTTCCAAAATATAGAATATCCTGGAATGTCGAAATGACATTTGCTTTTACTTGTATGAGTCTCTGACATAACGATGATATCGAATTTTTTACTAGTAGATTCCAGGAAAACTATTCATAATTCTTATATTACATCTATTACATCTATATATATAAAAATGAAAGTTCACGGGGTATCCGGATATGCGCTCCAAAACCACTTATCCGATTAGGATGAAACTTTGGTAGGTTGTTATGACCATCCCAAGGAAGGTTTGTGGATAGGTTACGCATCTCGGAAAAAGAAATAAATTTTGAATTAATTATTAATTTAATTGTAAACAAACTCATTCACATTACATAACAACATAACCCAACTTTTTTTGACAGCATGAAACAACGTTGCCATATTTCATTTATTTAGGCTTGCATTCAACCGACGTAACTTTATTATTTTTTGAATTCAAGAACGGCTGGACCGATATTGAATTAATACCACGTATCTCTATATAAGGTGAATTCGATTGACCCAGATTAGATCGATTTGGGTTCAATTTAAGTGAACTTCTTCTGATCTAGATCATTTTTTTGTTGATGAGGGTGCACTGATCCAGCTTGAATCGAACACAGTGTGGTTCACTTAAATTGAACCAGATCGATCTAATCCGGTCAATCGAATCGGCTATAGATGAGAGTGATATAGGCTATTTTTTATCCCGAAAAAAAAAGTTCGGTTGCGTAAAACTCTGATACACTGGAACGCCTATAAACAGCTCGGGGCGCTCTAGAGCAGCTCTGGAGTGCTTAAAATGCGTCACTGAACTCACTGGCAAGCGACTCTGATATCGGATTAAAAAAAAAAAGAATTAAATAGAAAATCAACAACAAAATTTGAAAAGAAGTGTATTATTTCAAAATGTATTTACATGCTGGCAACGCAGCGGGTCATTAGCTAGTATTACATAAAAGAGCGAAAATCCGTCTGTGTATTTAACAGGAACCTTAGCTTTATCCATTTAGTGACAGACACTAGTTCAAGTTATTTTCCATTTCCCATAGATCCTGCTCTGTTTTTACTTCAACATTTGACGTGTAGACTGCTTTATAGTTCAACCTTAATTTCAGTTCCCTATAGCCTTTTCAAATAGTTGTCTTTTGTAAATCATATCATCGTTAATGTACAGCTTTCTATCTTGTCCCTTCAGGTTACACCCCTTTACAGTGATTCCCCTCATCTGTCTGTTTCGCTCCATGATTGACTTCCTCCTCGCAGGATTTTCAAATTTTACCAAGATACTTCCACCATCGCCCTTTTCCATTTTTGATAACATTCTCTAATGCCTTGCTCATCCAGTGTAACATCCATGGCCTTAGTAAATTCCACTTTTGAGGAGATATAATTTTTCATTTTGACAGATTACTCTCTACCTGTTAGATTACTGTGAAACCACTTAATTAAAATGCCATGTACAACAGCATCCTCCAGCTTTTTCAAGAGAATGTTGTGATCAACGTTATCGAAAGCCTTCGAGAAATCAGTATAAATTGCATCAACTTGATTCCCAAAAGCTTCCAACAAAGCCTGCTCATAAGTTAAAAGCAGTGTTAATAGATATTTGTAGTTGAAATTCCCCATAAAAGCGGAAAAAAGTCACTAGATTGGTATAAAAATCCCTAGTTTAAGAATATATTCGATTTCTAGTACGCATTCGAACCTAAAACATCTAAAACCAATGAAAACCATTCAAAACTGTCAACAAGTACAAGTAGATGAACGTAGAATTTGAAAACAACAATTAGACGATCTGGATTTATTTGGTATCTTTCTCTATTTGTACGCGTTAGAAAGAGACATTCGATATGTGCAAGCAATCTGCAATAGAGATTGTTTTTCTTTTCTCTCTTTAACACATTGTACTAAGCGGCATATAAAATATTACGGGATTGAAAATTAAAAAAACCCATCTGGCATAAATTTCCCTTTTTCCCTAATTACTCAAAATGTCCCTAAATCTAGGGAGAAATTTCCTAATATACCATCACTGACTTATAACGAAGTAGGAGACAAGCGTATGAAGAATTCAATGATTAAGAAAGAGACAAATATAAAGTAGGGCAAATAAAATGACACGAATTTTGATTATTCCCGGCGCTTGAGTATCTGGTAAGAAAGGGACAGAGATGGAATGGGAAAAAAAATATCGTACAAATCTTGGCTATTTGTATCTGACAAATCAAGAACTTGGGTATAACAAAGTAGGAGACTAGGAGACAAAGACATAAAGAATTCAATGATTGAGAAAGAGACAAATATAAAGTAAGACACATATTCTGATTATTCCCGGCGCTTGAGTATCCGACCGATTAAGTGCTTGGAATAAAGAAAAATGGTATGCAAAATTAAATGGGTAAGAAGAGACAGAGATAAAATGGGAAAAAAAAATTACACAAATCTTGGTTATTTGTGTCTGACAAAACAAGAACTTGAGTATAACAGAGTAGGAGGCAAAGACATAAAGGATTCAATAATTAAGAAAGAGGCAAATAAGTATAAAGTAGGATGAACAAATGTGACACGAATTACTGGCGCTTGAATGTTCATGCATCTGACCAATCGAATGTCTGGAATAGAAAGAAATATTATGCAAATTTCAATGTATGAGAAAAGGACAGAAATTAAAAAATAAAATATAACACAAATTTTGGCTAATTTGTGTCTGGCAAACCCAAGAGCTTGGGTATAACAAAACAAAGTAGGAGACAAAGACATAAAATCATTCAATAATTAAGAAAGAGACAAATATAAAGTAGGAAACAAATTTTGATTATTCTCAGCGCTTGAGTAGTCTTGTATCTAACCAATTAAGTGCCTAGAATAGAGAGAAATGGTATGCAAAACATCCACAAAGAAAGACTAAGCTATGGGGAATTCATTGAATCAGAAAGAGATGGAATTGAAATACAAATAAGTGGCTTTGTAATTTTTGTAGGTTTGAGTTATTCCAATTCAATTATTATAAAAATTGTTCTGGACATTTTTTCAATTTCTGCCAAGTAAGAGAGAGAGAGAAAAAAACTAGATCAGCTCAGAATTGATGCCTCTCTAATTATAAATAAATCGAACTTTTCTGACAGAAATCGCAGAATTTTCAAATTTTTGTGTCTGACCGACCAATCAAGCACTTCAAATAACAAGTGAGATACAACGTGAGATACAACGATGTGAGAAATTCATTGAGTAAAAGACGGATATAGAGTAGGAAGTAGGATAGAGTTTAGTAATTTTCTTATTCCCCTGGTTTGAGTAATAATAGTGGTTAAGTAATTTCTGTATCGTATCAATCACGAGTATTGAATAGTCAAGTAAAAAAAAAGACACGGTATCAGAAATTCAATGGATAAGAAAGAGACTCAAATAAAATAGGAAAACAAATTTTGGCTATTTGTGTCTAGCAAATCAAGAGCTTGTGTACTTATATTGTTAAAAGATTTGTCATCGTCGATTTTCCCTTTATCAAACCATGTTGTCCATTGATAATGACATTCTTAAAATGTGGGGTGATGTTATCTGCAAATATAAAATATACCTTCAAAAACTTTGGCTACCAAGGAGACCTTGGATATTGCGCGATAATTTTCAATGTCTGATTTGTTTCCATTGTTGAAGACTGGAATAACATAGGATTTTTTCCAGGCTGGTAGATATTTACCAGTAGACAATGACAAATCAAAAATATCACACAAAATTTGAGACAGAACAAACCTGCAGCGTTCTAGGAAAACAACATATATGCCATCTGGCCCAATACCGAGACTCTGCTTCAATTTACAAATACTTTCAGAAACATCAAGTGGAAATGGCTTAAGCTGCCCAACATCAGCCATATTCTTAACATGAACAGCATCCAGAAACACCTGAATTGAATGACTCTTCAACTACACTTAAGGGAAGTGAGGATGCTGAAGATATTTTTTCAGAATCTGAACCAGAAGTATATTTAAATAATTGTATTTCAAATGTAGAACCATTATTGCCTTATTTGACAAAAGGGTTCTTATACATACTCCATGGCAAAAAGATTATGTTCTAGATAAAGATCAGAGTCCAAATCCTTTTGTAATCAAGATAATAGTCATAATTATTGTATTATGTACTTAGTCCAAACCCATATACAACAAATTGCTGGACATTGGAACAATCCTAAAGAAAAATCCATTGAAATTCTTGGAAAATCTCGGACGATTGACATCAAAATTCATTTCGAATCAAATTATCTATTCGAAATTGCATCAATCTGTGGCGCCTAGCCTCTCCTCCCCCTTATTAGAAAAACCTCACGGGATCAACACGACGGATGGCACGAGATAAAACGGAAATTATAAATAAAACCGCGCCAAAGTTCGAGTGTAATTTTTCGTGACGTTTGCCCCCCCAGTTTTGACGTTGTTTCGGGTATAAATTGAAGCGCGCCTCGCGGCCCAGTTTCATTAGTTTTGTCCGTCTTTCAAAGCGAAAACGTTAATTATTATTTGTAGTAACGCGATAATTGATTGTGACTGAAAAAGTGACTATTGCTTGTTTCTTGGACAATTTTGAGTGAAACTGTTTGAGTTATTGGAAATTGCTTGTAAAGGATTTTTTTTTTTAAACAAAAAGCAAAAAGTGAGTTTTATTTTTCAAACTGAAATTACCCAAAGGTTACCCAATTAGTATTAGATTTCATACCTATCAAATACATATACTATTACAATGTTTTCAAACGATAAGAAAAAACTACTAGGCAAACAAGGTTACCTCATTACACTCATTAAACTAATCAAAGAGTATATAATTTTGCTGCATTTAAGTATTGCAGCAAAAGAAAATCGAGTTCAAGGCATAATATCATGTGACTTTGATTTTTGTTTATGTTTTAACGCTGGTTTTTTTCATTGTTCTAGTACCAGCAAAGATGTCTTTAGCCAGTGTCCATCATCCAGCTGACATTCATTCGAGCCATAGGTAAGAAATCTGTCATCATGTATTTGTAGAAAGTAATTTAAATGGCCACTTTCATTTGGTAATAATAATGGTTTAGATGCTCTAAGCTAAGGGGTTATGCAATACAATACAAATAATGCTTAAAATGTTTCCTCATAATATATGAAAAGTGTTATCTGGTGTATTATTTGAATAATGACTTTACGTTTTGGAGTGAATGGAAAATTACTCTTTTCCATTGTAGTTTTTAAAATTAGCCTGTTGGAGACTTTGTCGCAGTGAAGATATAGTTGAAACAAGAACTGTGAAAGTCTTCAATACTATGCTAATCAAACCAATGTTTTCTCCTTAAAGACACATTAAAAAAACTTTATAGATGAGATTTACAGGTCTTCTTAGTGATTTTTTCATTAATTCTCTCTCTTCAGCTCATTTTGGGCCTTCCACTTTGTCTCCTTCCTGTAGTTATATGTTACCAGAACGCTGTCAACAAAGATAGAAAAACAAAGATTTATTTTACGAATTTTTCTTGAATTAACTTTCTCTATTTCCAATTTAAGTCTATTCCAGGCTTTCGATCCTAAATCAGGATTCGCAAAAATCCGGCTAATTTCATTATAGTGGATAGAGAATTGGATTTTTGATCTTTTTGGTGAATCTATGTGCTAAACCTAACAATTTCGAAAATATAACTACAGAAGTATCAAAGAGTGCTTTAGAACAAGATTTCTGCTAAATTCTAGAGGATTTCAGCTCTTCAAAATCATTGGGTTTAAAAGTTAGAACATTTTTAGGCATTTTTAAACGCTCTAGAGCAGTGGTTCCCAAACTTTTTTCTTTTGCGTCCCCTTTCTGAAATCAACAAGTGGTTGCGCCCCCCTTTCTTCCCCCATTGTACAAAAACCTTTTTTTTCACTTACTGTAACTCGTCTGCACTGGACTTTGGAAAAGGAAAAATGGATATGACAGTGCGCTGTAGCAATTACTGTATTCCTTTTATATATCGAGTAACACCGAACGTGTCGCTCTAAAGCTCCTCGGAGTTACTCCAAAATACACAATTCAGAATAATTCAGATATTATCATTATACTTTAATATTAACATTAGGTACCTAAAAAAGCTTCTTGCACCCCCCGCAAATTTGGTGCATCAGGGGAAAGGGGGATGCACTATGAGCGAATCGAGTGCTTTCACGCACTTTTAAAAGGAACGTTCACGCTTTTGACACTAAGCAGCTCGGAGTAACCCAACTGGTAAAAAGAATACAGTAACAGATCGCATGGCAAAGCTGCTTTGGCTTATGTATTCGCTGTTGCAGGATTGTAGACATCTTTTTTTAAATTCTAACTGATTTTTTATTTTTAAGCTTAAAATTTGTATTTATTGTTTAGAAGACTTACGCCCCCCTCAATGTTGCTTCACGCCCCCCTAGGGGGGCGCGCCCCCCAGTTTGGGAACCACTGCTCTAGAGCAATTTGGTAGAGAACAGAACACTTTCGAGTCAATTTTCAATCCTCATGCAGTTGTTTTGCAACAAATTGGAATATTTTAAAACATTATAAAACGTTACAGAACACTCTAGAACCAATTAAGAATTTCAGTAAGATTCTAGAACAAACCAGAACACTTTACAAATCATATGGAACTTTTGGAAAACATCTAAAATTGGAAACTTTCAGAATATCTTGAAAATCGTCACATGATACTTAAGAACTTATGTATTTTGAATTTCATTTAGAAGTATCGAGACTTTCAATTCAATTTTCAATCCTCCTGCATTATTTTGAGACGAATTGGAACATGGTTAAACGCTATAGAACCCTTTAGAATGAAATTAGAATTTCAGAAACCGAACATTCAGGAACATTTAAGAAAGCTTAAGATACTTTAAAGTTTAGGTTAAGATCCAAGAGTATTTTGGAACGCTCTAGAACACTATCATATACTTTTGGAAACTTTCAGAATGTCTGGAAAATCGTCACATGTCACTTTGAAACTAACTTAAAACTTCCATGAATATATAAGAACACTCTAAAACACGTTCAGACATTAGAATCTATTTCAAGCTTTTGAATGTTTGTTTTCTTTCAAATTGACCTGGAGCCTGGAATAGAAAAAAATATCTGATAAAGTGTTCCAGAACAGATTCAAATTGAAGATCAAGTACAAAAAACGACTCGACTCTTCTATTTCTGAATTCTAAATCTACAGAAAAACTGTTCTAGAACACTTTCAAATTGAAGATTCAGCACAGGAAAAAGAATCCACTCTCCTGTTTTTGATCTAACAAGCTGTTGTAGTACTTGAAAATGATCTGATGTAAAAATGAACTGATAAAGTTTCCCAGAACAGATTCAAATTGAAGATTAAGTACCTACAAAAAACCACTTTACCCTTATATTTCTGAACTAGCAAGCCATTGTAACATTTGGATATGATTTTATCTTCTAAATCTACGTAAAAACTGTTCTAGAACACTTTCAAATTGAAGATTCAGCACAAGAAAAAGGAATTCGCTTTCCTGTTTTTGATCCAATAAGCTGTTGTGATACTTGAAAATGATCTCATGCAAAAATCAACTGATAAAGTGTCCCAGAACAGATTCGAATTGAAGATTAAGTACAAAAAACAACTCCACCCTCCAATTTCTGAACTGTCAAGCCGTTATTAAGCACTTGAAAATGATCTTATCTTCTAAATCTACGGAAAAACTGTCAAATTGAAGATTCAGCACAAGAAAAAGAATTCACTTTCCTGTTTTTAATCTAACAAGTAAGTTTAATAATGATACAATGGAGATGTCAGTATCAAAAAGCTGCCCACAGGTTGTAGTAGAACTTGATAACAGAAACATTTATACCCAGGGTTACTCAGATGATGTACTGCTTTTGTACAAATGCATTATAGCTGTTCAGCTATATTTTTTCAATAAATTGTGGATAGACTTGATTCTCCATGACAATGATATACCTATGCTAATTCTTAACTACAAATTACAATAAGGTATTTTCTGGTGTATAAGAATCCCCACATTGTAGAATATGCCATTGAAACTATTTAATTAGGTGCCACTGCTATATGAATATCTACAAGCCAAGGGGTAGTACTTGCTGTTGAAAAACGTATTACTTCACAGCTTATGGAACCAAAGACTATTGAGAAGATTGTAGAAGTCGATAAGCATATCGGTTGTGCTTTCTAGTTAAAAATTAAAAATTAATTAAAAAATTGAAGGTGGTTGTTGGTTTTGAGTGTTTTGACGTACTGGTGCGAACACCAAATACTAGTCCCAGATTGAGCCAAAGTTTCATGCCAATAACTTTACTGGTTTCCAAAATAAGGTCCTTTGATGAAATACATATTTGAAAATCAAATTCTCATGCATACCCCTTTGGAAAAATTCGAATTTTTAAATTTTGCAATGTTTGACTTTACCAATCAAAAGGGGAGATCAAAATTAGTGGGAAAGCATTTTTGCAACTTTGTTTTTAGAGTTTTAAAGCCTTGTAAAAAAATAAAAACGATTTTTGCAATTTTTAGGTTCAAAAAAGATAAATAATCTGATATTCTTTCACAAAGTTGCTGATTACTCGGTTATTATTGTAACAAATACAATGTAAAATTATATATTCTGAATCAGAATTAGATAATCTTCAAGATAAAATAAGACTCAATTCTATATCTTGAATACTTTTGAAGATATTGACGCTCAAATTTGAAACTTTACTTCAAATTTTGCAAAAGCTTCCAGACGGATTATCTTGAAAACGAAGCCCTTGGGCTCGGAGTCTTAAATAACCTTTTTTGTAGCCCTTATTAAGAGCTACAATTGGGCAAAAAATTCATGCCAATAGCTTCACTGGTTTCCAAAATACAAGCATTTGAAATATTTGAAAATCCAATTTCCATGCATGAAAAAATTCGAATTTTTAAATTTTTGGATTTTGCAATTTTTGAGTTTACTAATCAAAAGAGGAGGTAAAAATTAGTGGAAAAGGATTTACGCAACTTTGTTTTTAGGGTTTTAAGGCTTGTAAAAAAATAAAAACGATATTTGCAATTTTTGGGCTCAAAAAATTTCAATAATCTGATATTCTTTCACAAAATTGCTGATTACTCGGTTATTATTATAACAAATATGATGTAAAATTATATATTCTGAATCAGAATTGAATAATCTTCAAGATAAAATAAGATTCAATTCTATATCTCAAATACTTTTGAAGATATTGAGGCTCAAATTTGAAACTTTATATCAAATTTTGCAAAAGCTTCCAGGCGGATTATCTTGAAAACGAAGCCCTTGGGCTCGGAGTCTTAAATAACCTTTTTTGTAGCCCTTATTAAGAGCTACAATTGGGCAAAAAATTCATGCCAATAGCTTCACTAGTTTCCAAAATACAAGCATTTGAAATATTTGAAAATACAATTTCCATGCATACCCCTTTGGAAATGTTCGAATTTTTAAATTTTTGGATTTTGCAATTTTTGACTTTACTAATCAAAAGAGGAGGTGAAAATTAGTGGAAAAGCATTTACGCAACTTTGTTTTTAGGATTTAAAGGCTTGTAAAAAAATAAAAACGATATTTGCAATTTTTGGGCTCAAAAAATTTCAATAATCTGATATTCTTTCACAAAATTGGTGATTACTCGGTTATTATTATAACAAATATGATGTAAAATTATATATTCTGAATCAGAATTAAATAATCTTCAAGATAAAATAAGATTCAATTCTATGTCTTAAATACTTTTGAAGATATTGAGGCTCAAAGTTGAAACTTTATCTCAAATTTTGCAAAAGCTTCCAGGCGGATTATCTTGAAAACGAAGCCCTTGGGCTCGGAGTCTTAAATAACCTTTTTTGTAGCCCTTATTAAGAGCTACAATTCGGCAAAAGATTCATGCTAATAGCTTCACTGGTTTCCAAAATACAAGCATTCGAAATATTTGAAAATCCAATTTCCATGCATACCCCTTTGGAAATGTTCGAATTTTTAAATTTTTGGATTTTGCAATTTTTGACTTTACTAATCCAAAGAGGAGGTGAAAATTAGTGGAAAAGCATTTACGCAACTTTGTTTTTGGGGTTTTAAAGCTTGTGAAAAAATAAAAACGATATTTGCAATTTTTGGGCTCAAAAAATTTCAATAATCTGACATTCTTTACAAAATTGCTGATTACTCGGTTATTATTATAACAAATATGACGTAAAATTATATATTCTGAATCAGAATTAAATAATCTTCAAGATAAAATAAGATTCAATTCTATATCTCAAATACTTTTGAAGATATTGAGGCTCAAAGTTGAAACTTTATCTCAAATTTTGCAAAAGCTTCCAGGCGGATTATCTTGAAAACGAAGCCCTTGGGCTCGGAGTCTTAAATAACCTTTTTTGTAGCCCTTATTAAGAGCTACAATTGGGCAAAAGATTCATGCTAATAGCTTCACTGGTTTCCAAAATACAAGCATTTGAAATATTTGAAAATCCAATTTCCATGCATATACCCCTTTGGAAATGTTCGAATTTTTAAATTTTTGGATTTTGCAATTTTTGACTTTACTAATCAAAAGAGGAGGTGAAAATTAGTGGAAAAGCATTTACGCAACTTTGTTTTTGGGGTTTTAAAGCTTGTAAAAAAATAAAAACGATATTTGCAATTTTTGGGCTCAAAAAATTTCAATAATCTGACATTCTTTTACAAAATTGCTGATTACTCGGTTATTATTATAACAAATATGACGTAAAATTATATATTCTGAATCAGAATTAAATAATCTTCAAGATAAAATAAGATTCAATTCTATATCTCAAATACTTTTGAAGATATTGAGGCTCAAAGTTGAAACTTTATCTCAAATTTTGCAAAAGCTTCCAGGCGGATTATCTTGAAAACGAAGCCCTTGGGCTCGGAGTCTTAAATAACCTTTTTTGTAGCCCTTATTAAGAGCTACAATTGGGCAAAAAATTCATGCCAATAGCTTCACTAGTTTCCAAAATACAAGCATTTGAAATATTTGAAAATCCAATTTCCCCCTTTGGAAATGTTCGAATTTTTAAATTTTTGGATTTTGTAATTTTTGACTTAACTGATCAAAAGAGGAGGTAAAAATTAGTGGAAAAGCATTTACGCAACTTTGTTTTTAGGGTTTTAAGGCTTGTAAAAAAATAAAAACGATATTTGCGATTTTTGGGCTCAAAAAATTTCAATAATCTAATATTCTTTCACAAAATTGCTGATTACTCGGTTATTATTATAACAAATATGATGTAAAATTATATATTCTGAATCAGAATTAAATAATCTTCAAGATAAAATAAGATTCAATTCTATATCTCAAATACTTTTGAAGATATTGAGGCTCAAAGTTAAAACTTTGTCTCAAATTTTGCAAAAGCTTCAAAGCCGATTGATTATCTTGAAAACGAAGCCCTTGGGCTCGAAGTCATGAATAACCTTTTTTGAAGCTCTTATTGAGAGCTACAATTGCCAGAGTCCCAGCTAAAACCCGAAAAATGAAAATAGAGATAAAAAGTCAAAAAAGTTGACAGAAACTTTTTCTGATAATTTTTCTTGGAATCTGATAATTTTGTTCTCAAATCCTGATCATTTTAAATTTGACATCTGACAACACTGATGGATTATGAAATATTACTGCGTAAGCTTCAACAGTATGGATTCAGGGTTACCAAACAAAGGTATATACACTCTTGTGCTACTCAGAGAAAACAAATAGTTAAAATGGTGGAAAGCTAATAAAACACCCAAATTATTAACAGGGGTCAGTGCGTAGTCCTATACTGTTTAACACATCCTAAAGATATTACAAGAGTCCCTATCAGGGGTGCAGACAGATCAAAATGTATTCGTCATTACAATAATTTATGTAAAATTCCAACACGAATCAAAGGCGTGCAACTGTTGCAATAAAGAAGGCGCCAATCCGTTTATTAAAAGCTTTCCTATAATGATTCGAGCGGATGCTGCTTAGTCATTCCGATGGGTTTTTCTGCAACCTAATCGGGGTTAGTATTACATTGAATTTAATAATAATTGAAAGGCGAGGTTTCAAATTAGCATTCACTAGCCACAAAATCATAATTTCTTTTTCCCAACCATAATATAATTTATATTTCATATATATACCCAAATAAAGTTATTGTTTCAACGACCCCGGCTAAATTTAGTTTAACGGGCGACCTTTTAAGAATACATTTACCTCTGGCTGGAGACATAAACGTTGACGTCATAGAGCTTATTCTAAGACGCCAATCTATCAAACAAAAGTTTATTTTAATAATAATTACAATATTTACGAGACCGACGATAAGCATCAAGGTCGGATTTCATCCAAAAGCTGAATCGTGTGTTGTAAAGCCCAGACGCTGACCTGGCAACAAATGTAAATAACCCAATAATTCAAATTTAAAACGCGTTTGCATATAAAACACGGTTATTTGATAGACTTGAGGTTAAATAGCGTGTCAACGTATGTCTGATTATCCTCAGTGATAATTAGCCTGTTCGAATGACCTTTAGGAAAAATGCGCATCAATTTTCAATTACCTACTTGTCTATATGATGAATTAGGATTATTTCTAAAAGGGCTTTGAATAAGTACCTACACAACACAAAGATGAAAGACTTTAAAGACTCTCCTGTAAATTAAACATAGTTTATTCAAGGTTTGTTCAACAAAATTATTATTATAGTAAATAGACAATAGGAAAATACTCGATAGGGTGTTTTTGTCGTGTTGACCAACTGCTTCGAGGTCCAGCAAGTAAGGATTCGCTGTCCCTTGTTCTTCAAAACATCCCTGTGCTAGCGCAGAAATTATACAGTATCTGGGAACAAGCTTTTTCTTTGAATCCTCAAAATCAATTTTCTGTTACATATTCCAGGCAAAAACGGAATTTTGCTTGGTAAGTCAAGTAAGTCTGGCAATGGAGGCGAATCCGTTTATAAATTTTCTGAAATAACTAGCTGGTCCCAAAAATCTTCTAACGTTATTGGGTGTTGGAAATTCAGAAAAAAAAAATTCAAAATCCTGACATGGTATTGAACAATTGCCCATATCTTTGGTAAATTTTGAACAAATTAAATTAAATTATATACCATTGGAAAGAGCATTAAATTCCCCTTATGAAAAACTCGATTTTTTTATTTTTCAGTTTTGCTCAATTTTGAGTTTACTGATCGATAGAGCGGGTAAAAATTAGTGAAAAACAACCCTGACATCAATTCCAAATGGCCATTTTAAGCAGAAACAAAAATAAAAAGAAAATTCTATTTTTAACGCTGGAAAATTTTCAAAATCCTGACTAGGTCATGAACAATTGCCCATATGTTTGGTAAATTTTGAGCAAATTAAATTAAATTATATACCATTGGAAAGAGCATTAAATTCTCTATAAATTCGTGCAAAATTGAGTTCAATATCTCAAATAGTTCTTGAGCAGTTGAATCTCAAATTTGACTTTTGGTCCAAATTTTATCAAAAGTTTCAAACTCAATTATGAATCCGGAAATTTTGTAAATGACAGGCCATTTAGAACTTAATGAAAGCTAGAAATAATATTCTATGTAATAGCATTTATTTAACCTGGTGTAAAACCAGCTTCTCTAAGAGATATTCAATATCTGTTTCAGCTTTTTAAATCCATCTAGTAATGATATTGACGGTATTAACATTCGAATCGCAAAAAGCCCAAGACTTGATTCATTTTTCTCTGAAAAACCGCAGGAGCATTTACAAGTCCAAATGGCATTCGCAGGAACTTGTAGCTTAGAACTGGGAACCCGAACTGCATCTTTATATTGGTGATTGCACTACTTTTGATTATTTCAAAGTCTTAAAAGATGAAAGTGGCCAATTTTTTTGTTTACCCTCCAATAATTTGATACTTACTTTTACCTCCACCAAAAAAAAAAACTCATGACCTCTTTTTTCTTCCAGCTCCCTGACCACAATGAGCCACAGCCTCGAAGACATCGCCTCCTGGGGCTTCAACCACGCCGACACTATGCTAACAATCGAAGAGCTCCGCGATCAGCTCAACTGCTGCTTCACCTGCGGAGTCTCGTGGGCGGATCGTCACGTTTCTCTGGATTGTTCCGAGTGCGGAGGCTACTCGATGGAGAGACCTTGCCCTAAGTGCGAAGGGGCTTGCGGTTCGACGTGGAAACGTGATTTGAGCACCTCGCACTCGAGCAACAAAGCCAAGTGGACCGGCGAGTGCCGTCGCTCGCAACCCGAAAAGAGCGAGTCGGGCTCCGCCTCCCCTGTCAGCCAGGAGCTCAGTAAACGGCTGGAACGTTTGAGCGCCACTTCGTGACGTCATTTTACCCTATAACTTTAGTTTTAATTTAAGCTAAGCTAATACAGGGAGTTATTTATTTTACACGTGTGTTAATAATAAAATATCAAACCCTCGAAATTTCTTGTGTGTTCAAGGAATAGATTCAAATTGTTTTACATTAAAACCTTTAGTTAAGTTTAATTGATAATGCTTTTATAACCAAAAAAAAAAAAAATCAAGGTACCACCCAACATGTTCGCTACGTTTACATCATTTTTTGTTTTTTGGTCGAGGCCTCAAAAAAACTGTCTTCAATCAAAGAAACCCTTGTAATCGCAGTGGCTATAGTTAATTCTATCTCATCGTTTCTAAGTAAATTATTGATAATTGATATTGGTAAAATCAAATCGTTGTACGTTTTTTTTTATATTCAATGTAGTTTAGTATATTACTAGAAATAGTATATAATACGAATATTGATTTTCTTCTATGTATGACTGAACATTATTAAGTGTAATAACTGTATTGTTTAATAAATAAATCTATATAAGAAAAATTATTATTTTTATTTTCACATATTTAATTATACAGATGGCCTAACATTGGCTGATAGGCAAGATGAGAAGCATTCAGGATTGCATCTCTGGAATAAGATATTTAGTAAGACCTATAGTAGATAAACTCTCTACTAGTTTTTTATGGATAGTTTCCTGCATATTGTTGGAGTTTGGTACAGCGATGTCAATCTCTTTTTGTTGTTTGTTAACGAGAGTGATATTTGGTCTACTGACAACAATGTGTCTATCAGTTAGTATTGATCTGTCCCAATAGAGTCTGAATTTATCATTCTCACGCACATTTTCTGGAAGATATTGATAGTAGTGTTCGGTTTCTGTAAGGATTTCGTACAGTTTAACCAGATTCAGGTGAACTATTTTGGCTACACAGTACATAGTTATGCCTATGAAGGTACTCAGTAGTGCTGTACATCCTGCTCACGTATTTTTTTATAGTTTGCTGTAGGTATAACCATATCTTGTATAGCCAAATAGAAACCGTCAGTCTATGAAAAAAGCTCTCCCTGTATAAGCTACAGATTTGATGCCTCAGGGTACACATTATCGGCCGACAGCTTATACAGGTGTTTTGCATGCAATGCCTTCTGATTCTATGCTGCAATAAGTTGATTATCTCGTTCAACTTTCGTAGGTGCTGTGATTTCCATGTTAGCAGAGTGAAAGTTCAATGGAGTGTAACCTTTATAGAGCGTTTGTGTTTTGGTTGGATAGAAAGTATTATCGCAGGTTATCAATGTGTTGTTGGTGCATGTACTCCATATCAATAAGGCCTCTACCCCCCTTTTTTCTGGGTAAGAATAACCGTTCAACAGCGGCTCTATGATGACCTACCCGGCACTTACAATCGTTCTCGTTTTTTTCTCTATTTCTTTTCTAATGGTTCTAGTCCACTTTATGATGCCAAAAGTGTATGTCATAGAACCGGAGTCGCATAGGTATTTATAATGTGTTCTTGGAGTTTAATTTAGCCTTCAGAATATCGTTGACCCTCTTTGTATAAGTTTCCGTGACCTGTTGTTTTATATTACTTTGTGCTCAGTCCCCACTGATTCATTGGGCGCGTTCCAAGTGACTAAGCTGTTGAACTGAGCAGGAAAAGGCTCACACTCAACAGTCGTGGGGTCTTGGAACGCTCGGCTTAATTTTTTGGCGCTTACTGTCAGTTGTCCCCATAGCTGTTTTTGTTTACATGTTTTCGGTACGGTAATTTATTTCATTATTTGTAATTTGTTTGGTTTAGTGCCACTTTTATGCTGTTGTTGTAGAGCTGTTAGAATGGAGGAATTAGTTAACAACTTAATTCAGCCTGCTAATTTGATGGGTCCCTCTAGAGTTCAAGCTATAAGAAATCATGATTATTATGAAGAAGTAATTCCACATTATACACCTGACGACTTAGCTGATAAAGCTAAACAATAGGGGGCGATAAAGAAAAGGTAAAAATAAGTTACAGTCCGTCGTTTTTAATCTGACACTTTCCGTATGAAGAGTAAGGGGGTGTTTCATATGGTAAAAACAGGTGTGGCGTCAGGTAACCGTTGGCGTTCTAATCTAAGGAGCCACCAGCTCCACATTCCTTTGGATTATCAGATTAAAATCGACAGACTTTACGGTAGTTGAGATGGCACGTTTAAGACACAAACTGCCAACAGTCAGTAGATTACCAGTCTAAATATCAGTAGAAATCAGTAGACCAGATAAGTTGCCTTGTTGAAGGGATAAACCATTAGGGTATACTCAATTAATTAGTTTAACTACGTTTCTTCAAACCATTAAATCATTAGACTATGAAAATTTGCATTAGAAAATCAAACGCCAATACTACTTATGAGAGTTAGTTTCCGATTGGTAGATTCAGTGCGCAATGAGTGTATTTGCATCCTTTTAATCGACCTGTAGAAGAAAAAGACAGAAATAGAAAAAATTGCACTAGTTCTGCACTAGATCTACCAATCGGAAACGCCAATTATTAGTTTATTAAGATTAAGACACATGAGATATTCCTATTAAATATGCACTACCTATGGGATGCCCTATATTTGGTTCTATATTCTTGTAGAGTACAATTTCCCGATTCCAAAATCATATAGTTTGTCTATATTTGGTTGAGCCGGCTTCAACATATTTGGTTCTAAAAATTTTAAATATACTATCAGAAAAACCAAGTAAAGTTCGTTTCACCAGGGTTCATACTTGACCTTGAAACTTGAAAAAAAAGGTTGTCGTAGATTAATTCATATGACAAATTCAATTTTTTTGACAAATTGAAATGAATGACTTCTGGTTTGAGAACCGACGAACGTTTTTGACGTCGTTGATTTGTTTCAGTCAATTTTTATTTGTTAAACAAGGAAGGCAAATGCTGGTGGCAAGTACAAACCCTGGTGAAACAAACTTTACCTACCTATATCAAATTTTACCTGCAGCTTTCACCTGTACAGGTAGAGTGGTTCACAAAATCAGTATAGTATGTCCTGTTCACAATCTGATGTCCACAGGTGCAGGTAAATTTATCACCTTTCCCTATCAAATAGCATTGAAAGGTGATAAATTTTACCTGTACCTGTGGACATCGGATTGTGAACGGATAATAGGATAGTATTTTTACAATTTTTGGAGCCAAACATATGAGAGACTATTGAATCAAATATAGAAAACTATATATTTTTGGAATCGGAGCATTGTACTCTTCACAAGAATATAGAATGAATGAAATATAGGGCATCTCATTTGAAAAAAGCTGAAAGTATGCAAGATTTCACACTTCTGACATTCAAATTTTGTTTCTGACTATGGTTTCTAAAAATTCAACCAAAACTGTACAACTTTTTTATTTATACCTTTTTTGTATCTGGAGGTAAAAAGGAGGTAGGTGGAGCGGGACGAGCGCAGCAAGTTCCGCAGCCATCTACTCACCAATATACTGCTAAACTATTCAAGTAAGACATTCATCTGAAACGTGTAGTTTTTAAACTAATGAGAATAACTCACATTTGACTAAGTCAGGTCAGTATCGTAATTAAACAACATATTGATGAATAGATGGCTGCGCAGAGGTCCCCGGGCCCTTATAAGTTCCGCATTAATTCACTCATTTGTACTTGAATAACTTGTCACAATATATTACTAGTTTGATAAAGTAACATTACTAATTCCTGTTGAAAGGCGAATTGACAGAAAGTGAATAATCATAATCTTACAAATTTTGAGGTTATATAATAAGTTATTGTTCAAGTACAAATAAGTGGATTATTGCGGAACTTATGGGTGGACCACTGCGGGACGAGCGCAGCGAGTTCCGCAGCCGTCTACTCATCAATATACTGTTGAACTGTTCAAGGAAGACATTCACCTGAAACATGTAGTTTTTAAACTGATGAGAATAACTCATATTTGAGTGAGTCAAGTTAATATCGTAATTGAACAACATTTGATGAATAGATGGCTGCGGAACTCGCTGCGCTCGTCCCGCAGGGGTCCACCCTCTATGGGTCCACCCATAAGTTCCGCAACAATTCACTAATTTGTACTTGAATAACTTGTTACAATATATTACTAGTTTGGTAAAGTAACATTACTAATTCCTGTTGACAGGCGAATTGACAAAAAGTGGATAATCCTACAAATTCTGACTTTGTATAATAAGTTATTGTTCAAGTACAGAGTGTTTTTTCATATATTGACAACCCACCTACAACCTTCACCTTTACAAGTAGATGAAAGGTGTAAATACAAAAGTTGTACATTATTGCCTAATTTTTAGAATTCTTAGTCAGAAACAAAAATTGAATGTCAGAAATGTGAAATGTTGCATGGCATGCTTTCAGCTTTTTTTAAATGGCTAAATCAGTAGATCTACTGATAAATCAGTAGACCTGGCAACACTGACTGCCAAAAACCGTACGCCGTACAATTAAAATGAAGTAATACCCAGAAAAACAAAAACAGCAACTGTGCGCATGTCACAACCATTTTGACGGCGGTGAGTGTAAAATTTCTCCGCTCAGCGAAATAGCTAGCTGCTGAGACTGAGCGTTCAAGGTTACGGCTTTTGGAACGCTACGCTCACTAAGCAGTCTCAACGGTTGTGCCCCTTGGAACGCACCCATTTTCTGCATGCCCAAATATTTGTACGATTCGCTCTCAATTAATGGTTCTAATGTTGCGTGCTTGCCACTTGTCGATTGTCGAGATCAAAGTCCATGTGAATATCGTTGGAGAATATCACCACGGTTTAGGGATGCGATTTTTAGTACTTTTTAATGAACTAGTTCAGTAGTACTCAATCCTCAAAATGTATTAGTACAATGTACAGGGTGCTGCAATTTGGAGTGTTTTAACAGGAAAAACACACTTCCAGACCAGATAGACGAAAATTGACTTAGATGTCATGGGATTGATTTTCGAGAAACGTCGAATGTCAAAAACCGCATCGCGATATCTTCAATGGTACCATTAATACAGGGGATTTTCGATTTTTCCATATTATGAAAAATGGCTATAAGTTTTTTATTTGTCAATTTTTTTTATTTCTGTAAAAACATTATGGAGACACTTTTTTGAGCACAATCCAGTGGCGGACTCAGATTTTTTCTATATTGTTCCGATTTCGAAATATCGACCAAACTCCGATATTTTCAAATGAAACACCCTATGTATTAATAGCTCATTGGATAGCTCTGTTTTTACTGATTTCAATGATATAAACTTCGATAGGTTTATCTCTAACAGTTTTCAGTCATAAGAAACAATGTGTTAGAAAGAGACCTTCCTCTTTTTCCTTACACATATAAAATCCTTTTCTAACACATTGGTCCTTACGAACAAAAACAGATATAATGTTTTTTCTCGAAAACTGTTAAAGATAAACCTATCGAACTTTATATCATTGAAATCAGCAAAAACAGAGCTATTAATATTTAGGGTGTTTCATTTGAAAATATCGGAATTTGGTCGGTATCTCGAAATTGGAACGATATAGAAAAAAACTGACTCCGCCACTGGATTGTGCTCAAAAAAGTGTCTCCATAATGTTTTTACAGAAATAAAAAAAAAAGATAAATAAAAAACTTACAGGCATTTTTCATAATAGGGAAAAATCGAAAATCACCCTGTATCATTGGTACCATTAAAGATATCGTGATACGGTTTTTGACAATTGATGTTTCACAAAAATCGATCCCATGACGTTTAGGTCAATTTTCATCTATCAGGTGGGGGATTCTCATCCTCTAGTCGCAACCTATCGTCCCGACTATCCCATTGCTTTTCTACGGGTGAGTCGGGACGATAGGTTGCGACTATAGGATGAGAATCTCCCACCTGGTCTGGAAGTGTGTTTTTCCTATTGAAACATTCCAAATTGCAGCACCCTGTATACTAATTCTTTAGTACATCTTCGAAATACTTACGAAAAAGGGAAACTAGGAAAAATACATGAAACTTTATTTAGTATTTATCAAAAATAAAATGAATTATCCGGGTTCTAAAAGATCTGTTCCCACAGAAATCACAGCGCATTTCATTGGTTGGAAAATAGTAAGGAAACTGGTTGTTGGTTGTTGGCGATTTGGACCAATCAAAAACGTGGTATGTGATTTCTGTGGAAACAGACCTGATAACTGTGTTCCGTTTTTGCTTTTGGTTAAGTACCTAGGTTTCTTCACATTCCGTCCTCATAGATTTTTGTTTGTTATAATTTTTTCTATGTATTATGATGAAAAGAATGTACTATAATATTATGGGACTCTAATGTTATGGTATTAGTACATATAGTACATTTAAGGGATCAGTAATCAGTACAATTGTACTAGTTCGTTCATGTACTACACATCCCTACCACGGTTCTGAGTAGCGATTCAACGTGTGTTTTAATGCCGGCGTACAGTTTGATGTCATCCATGTATGTACAGGAGATGGGTGATTTTGTGCAATATCTCCTTTTGGTGTTTGATTGAGAATCCATGGTCACTTGTATTTAAAAGTTGAGAGAGTGGATTAGATATGGCATCAAACAAAACTATAGGGGACTTAACGAGTCTCGTTGGAAGATACCTCACTATATTCTTATTGGGTCTGTGCTTATGTTGCTAGAATTAAAGGTGATTACCATGGACCAGTTCAACCAGTTGTTCATTATAGGCACCTATACTGTAGTATGCCACGAATATCATCGCTTATTTTATACAGTTCTAGGACTTTAAGTATCCATGAGTGTGGCACTGAGTCAAATGCCTTCCGATAATTTATGTAGGCTGTAAAGAGATTCCTATATGTTCTTGTATCGCTTGTTTTAGGATTGCTGCATCCAGGAGAAGTTGCTCTTTACAACCTTGCGATTTTTTAATGCAACCTTTTTGTTCAAGGACAATTAGGTATATCGTGCAACTGACACTGTTTGTATACTTTGTTAGGTACTTAATGCATGCAGTTAGTAATTTGTAGATTGTCGGGAGGCATTTGGTGGGTCTATATTTTGCAGGGTCTTCGATGTTTTTGTCTTTAGGTAGGTAATAAATATGTGGTGTCGTATGTGCAGAAGCCCGGAGTCTTTGATGGATCATGGATCTAGTAGGCATCCGTTGAATCCTTTGGCAATTCTTCTATGGGTACTTTTGAATTTCTTGTACCAGAATATTTGAATTTTGTCTCCGCCCGCCGCTTTTCAGTTGGCTAATGCCTCAAAATTATAATAATTATTATTATTCTTTCATATATAGGTTCAGAGCTCAACAAGAGTTCAAAGTAACGTATCAGTTTATCCAAACACTTTTCTTAGGATGTGTGCAGTGCCTAGGAGAACAATTTTTTTGTAGCATCATAGATGATGGATGACCTGGTATTTCACTTGTTCTCTGCTCCAGTTCTTTTGTGACGGTACCTAATGCTCCAGTCACTACAGGAACCACCCTTGTTTTGACATTCCACATTCTAGATATTTCAATTTCCAGATCTTTGTATTTACTTAGTTTTTCAACTTCTTATCATGGACTACAATACGGTCAGTATGGATAGGAACATCATATAATATTGATGTCAAGATCATTATATTTAATGTTAACAACTTTTTCAGGGATATGTTGGTAATATTTCTCTGTAACATTAAATTTATAATAGTTACATATAACCCATTAAATATAATCCGCAACTTTATTGTGCCTATGTGTATATTCTATTCTGACGGTGCTATTGTCGAACATCCCGCTATAATGAGGCTCACATGTTCCTCAGCCTTTCCACACATTCTACATTTGCTGTCAACTTTCTGTTTGAAGATGTTTTTCTGCAGATATCTCATGTGAGATCCCAAATTCAGAAACTACTGGCCGCACCTAATTACATGGAAATCTTATTGGTCGAAGGAATTTACTTTAATTATGAACACTTAATAAAAAACTCGAATATTTTCGCGCTGTTATTTCACCTCGTGCTTCTTCTCTCGGTTAATTCCACAACTATTTCACGCCGTAGTTCTGACTTTCTGGACACAGGTCTCTCAATTCTCGATTACTACTTGTTTCTTGATTACTCAACCGACACTGGTCCTTCACGCCGTAGTTCTGCCGGTTTACTCGCTCTTTCTCGAACACTGATTTTCTCCTGCCAAAGTTGCCTTTTTATATCATTGGTCCCTCCATTGTCTTGAATTTCTTTATTTTTTTCTGACCTCGATTCGTGGTTGAATCATCCGATCAATTAGTGTATTTGGTCCCCTTTAAATTAATTATCAAGGGCGTCGCTAAGTGGTTTGTTAAGTGGGTATCATCATATAGGCCCGTGCATGATTTATTAATCCTTTTAGAAATTTTTCGGCTCCTTTAGAATGTTAATTGTTGAAAGCACTTAAGAAAAAAAGGTCCATGAACTTTTGCTTTATTCACATTCTAATGTATTAGTCAATATAGGGTATCGGCTTTCAATAATTTCTGGATATCGATGTTCAGATAAATTTTAATTGAAGTTTCTGGTTGTGCTGTCTAAGTGCTGATCTCTCCTGGGATGGTTGTTTGGTCAGTCCTTGTTATTCTTGATTAAAATTTCTGTAGTCACTATAATTATTTCCAATACCTACGTGTGCGAGTGCTGTCCAAAAAACTGACATACTGACAGATAAATCAAACATATTGACATCAGTCAACATTTAAAATAAACCTGCAAGACTTAACATTCTCGAGAGCATGGAAGCCTCATCCAGTGTCCGATTCATCGATATGCGTTCATGGAAAGCAACGGCCAGCACCTTGTTCGGCGAAGTTCCAGCTTCGGCCTCGAATTTTGTCAGCAACATGCCGTCCAGCCCTTCAATGATGAATTACATGCCCACATCTATTGGAGGCAGTTTCACTGATCTTAAACAGCAAGATTCAAATCCGGTGATGGGTTTAGACTTTCTAAATTGATTTTGAAATAAAATCATAATATCCTTTTTGCAGTCTGCCACTAATTTAGAGAAAAAAGAGTTTCCTTATCCGAATAAAAGCAATGATTCTCTTGTTGATAGTCTTAAAGAAGAAGAAGGTAATTAGTTTATTGTAATAAATAGGTATATTGAATTAAAGTTTGATGGATTAGGACCATGGGTGACCTATAGATTTCAACTATCAAAATGGGACTCAAAATTGGAAAACGATCAACCAAAAGAAACGCTTGTGGATGGATTCGATGGGGTATTAACCAAACAAATTGTTGCAAGGACTTTATCCAGAATAAAAAAGATTCCTGAGTTTGTTGACGATTATGCTTATACCAAATGCGTTTTAACTAAAAAAGTAATTATTTTATTAAATAAAATAAGTACCTACATATACATACAAATAATTTTTATTGCAGAAATTAACCAATATAGATTGTTTGAATTCCTATCAGTACCTTCAATATCTCGACGTTTCTTCAAACAAACTCACTACATTGAAACCATTAGAAAATTTATGTTTCCTCAAAATTCTAGATGCCTCGCATAATTCGCTCACATCTGTATTAGATTTCAAGGCCCCATTTTTCTTGACCACCGTCAATTTGTCTTACAACAGATTCAAACACATAAGAGATTTGAGCCAATTTTGGTCTCTGACCGATTTGAATTTGTCGCACAATTTCATCAAAGCTATCGATGGGCTTGAAAACTTACGGTAAACTTAATTTTAAAATGTTTGTATTTACTAAATATTTCAACTTATTTCTAGTTATTTAATGACTCTTAAACTTAACTCAAATCGTATAGAAATCCTGGAAAACTTGGACGATCTCAGATTGCAATTCCTTTTTCTCCAAGATAACGTGATTAAATTGGACGAGGCCGATGAAACTGCCAACATTGATTCAATGAAAATGTTACGAACGATAAATTTGAGTTACAACCAAATTACTTCGCTCAGGGCTTTCGAAAACGTCCTAAATTTGGAAAGCTTGGAAATTGTCAACAATAACATATCAAAGCTGGTCGATATCTATTATTTAAGACACCTTAAGTTTTTGAATAAGTTGAATTTGACCGGCAATCCTGTAACCAATGTTAGAAGGTACGTTTTCTGGTTGTTTGGAGATCAGTATTATTGAATTAGAAGAGATTTTAGGTACATTGAAGTCTGCCTGTTGAATATTAAAAATTTGGTTTTATTGAACGGCGAACACGTTAATTCCGACTTTTGGCTGGAAAAGTTGAGCAGCATAATGGGTACGAATCAATCTCAAGCTGAAGCCAATGAGAGATTGAGGCTACTTATGTTGGAAGAAGTAAGTACAAGGTTTTTATTACGTCTTGTATTCTTTGTAATCTTTCTTCTTCTTTCAAACATTAAAATCTCAGTATTATGTGTCCTCTTGTATTCTTTTCCTATTGGTTCATTTACTGTGTCTATCTCATCAAACGTTTCTGTCAAACATTTTTTCCTATTATACTCACTCTCATTAAATTTCACATCTCTTGCAATAATCATTTTTTCTATATCCCATAATCTATAAACTGCCTGAGTATTCCTCATCATTATGCAGCATTTCGTAACTTTCGAATCAAATTCACCTCGACATTCTTTTGGTATATGATTGTAGCATATGAAGCCAAAAACTCTAAAATTGCTCACATTTGGTTTCCGACCATATCCAAATCTCTAACGGAGTTTTGTATAATCCGGAAGATGTTTCCTCTGTATTATTTACCATAAAAATAGTATTCTAAAAATAGATGCCTGTAAAACCGGCAACAACAACCCTTTGAACCGGTAAAATTACAGGTTTCTTCATTACCTTATGAGGCAGTGGAGCTATTTCGCTGCTGTGATTGGTCAGCCGCCACAATGTTTTCTAGATTTTTGCGACCTGCTCCGGCAGAGCTAGTCGACGCACATTCGGCAGTACTTGGAGAATAAGCGAAGAGTTCGCACCCTCGCGCCCTCTGAATGCTCTCCAGAGGCAAAAACCCCCGTTAGTGCACGCGATTTATAGTAAAATACTACTCCCAGTGTCTCAAGGCCTGACATGGTCTATATAATTGATTACAATTCATGTAATTAACCCCTAATTGTTGCAAGTCACGTCGGACGAGCAAAATTCTCTCCTACACCTGTTTTTTGGTTATCTCTCTCACTCTCGTCGGGCTCCAAAGCATCTGTATATCCTTGTGTTTTCTTTTCATCTCAATTCTCAGTGGAAAATTCCTTAGCTGTCAGTGCGAATAGTGATAAATGGATAAATAATCGCCTTATGGATTTATTTGTATGAACTGGATTAAGCAAGTAAGACCGTTACAATTTCTCTAACAGTCGAACAATAAGTTAAGAGGGGCGTCAGATAAGAGCCAGCCTGCCATCTTTTGGGCTTTATGACATACATTAAATATTTTTTAATCACAGGTGTTCAAATTCTATGTAAGCGATTGACTAATTTGCAAGTAGATGGCGACATCTTCAATATCAATTAATTTACACAGTAATTTACAGTGGACTAAATAATTTTATTCAGATACAAATGAAATAATAGTATTTCACATTATTAGCTAGGTTAAACAGTTTTTACTAGCGTTTGAAAGAAGTTATTATGCTTCCCGAACTCAGCGACATCTTTTAGAGAAGCGCTGAACAAAGGTTTGGTTTGAGTATTTGCTGAAAATGACAGCAATCACCTCGTTGTTTGACAGATTTTGATTAAATTTGTGATATAAAAATTTTAATTTTCGAAAATTCTGTTTTATTAATTTTTTCCAGCATTTTACTATCCGAAATTTTGGACATTTATTGTTGGTGTGCTACTCTATACAGGGTGAATTAATAAGCGCGCGGTAGTCCATATCTCCTATACTAACAGAGATCGAAGAAAAATCTAAATACAAAACTTGTAGATAAACATGTGTACTACATTCCTGAATTATTTTTCAGTATACAGAGTGACCCAATAACTAGTAGTGACACAAAGTTATGTTTTTTTAAATGACTTTCCCTGTATATTATAGCATTTTTGGATTCTGCGGAAAATTCTAGACATATTTCATGTACAATCTCATATACCTATCTTCAACTGTTTCGGATGTATGGACATTTGAAAATTGATTTTTTTGCATCTTTGACAAACTGTGAAACCTTAACAGTTAATTTTAGAGGAAAACGGATTTTACATTCCTGTCTTGGATTTTCATAAGCTATCATTTGACACCAACTTTGAATTTAACCGAAGATTAATAATTTAGGCGAAATTTTTAATCATGGATTAAATTCAAGATTTGTGTCAAATGATAGTTTATGAAAAACTAAGATAGGAATGTTAAATCCGTTTTCCTCTAAAATTAACCGTTCAGGTTTTACAGTCTGTCAAAGATGCAAAAAAGTCAGTTTTCAACTGTCAATATTTCTGAATCAGTTCAAGATAGGTATATGACATTGTACATGAAATATGTCTAGAATTTTCCGCCGGAAACAGAAATGTCATAATATACAAGGGAAGTCATTTATAGAAACATAATCCTGTGTCACTACTAGTTATTGGGCCACCCTGTATACTGGAAAATAATTTAGGAATGTAGTACTCATGTTTATCTACAAGTTTTGTATTTAGTTTTTTCCTCGATCTCTGTTAGTATAGGAGATATGGACCACCGCGCGCTTAGTAACTCTGTATATTTATCCCTTCTTCATTTAAATCCGTGACCAAAATTTGCATATTGTTGTCAACAAAATGGTAGTAATTTTACTATTTAGAATGCGCATTTTGCAACCAAAAATGCTTGAACTTCTACTCCAATCTATTATTGTTATGAACATAGGTTCATTTCACTGAATAGTGGTCTAAATTTGGAATTGAACAGGAATTAGTGAAGGTCTGTAAATGACATTTTATTTAAACGCCCCTCTTAATAAATACTGATTAGTGATTCTGTAGCAAAACGCCCCAAGTACTCTATTTAATTAGTTAGATGGTAAATGGCGAGCGGTATATTGATGGTCTTTATTTCCTTGGAGCTGCTACCTATAAAATTGTGGAGGAGTCTATTTGCAAAAGAGAGAGGTTTACTAAATTATATTTTATTATACATAAAACCAAAAATGTAAAACAGCAAAATATCTTCCAATTCTGACAACCTCCTCTACTTTTCTAAATTCAATACTTCACATCCGTTCAAAATGTCATTATTACGGACCACTGAAATATCCCTACTAATAAAGAAACGCCCTATTCCTACTATTCCTAAGAACTTATAAGTTAACTCATTTCAACACGATTCATTCCTATTAAACTACCCTTCACCTATTTCTATAAAGTCCTTTACTGACTGCTTATGAAAAACCCAAAATAATTACCTATTTGTTTATTAATATAGGTATTACTAACTTATTCTTATTAAACCTTACAATAATTTCTACATGAAATTTAAAACCCTAATTCAAAATTCATTTCATGAACAATAAGTTTCCTTTAATAACTTTCCAATATTTTAAGACAACAATTCTATTTCATGAACATCAAGTTTCTTTTCAAAATTTCCTATTCCATTTAATAGTTTATTTAATCAGAACAAATTCTATTTTCGGATACTTATGCCTAGCTAATAAACCCAACTGTTTAATTCATAATTCCTACTCAAAATTGTATATTGTTAAGTGCATTATAAATTCCCTTCATATTTTCCTTGCACAATTAAATTAGAATGTCATTATATCTGAAGGCAATTAAAGTTATGCAATAATGTTCCATAGTCAAAACACTCGAGTTATTAATATTTATGCAATAAAGTTCCAAAATTAATTATAAAGTCGAAAAGTTTTTCTAGTAAAAATCACTCAAGTTTTTAGGCATTAAAAGTCATTGTTAATTCATTTCTTATCATTCAGAATCATTGATAAAAGTCAGAAAATTATTAACCACTAAAGTACTTACATTAAAATTTTCACACGCAAAATTACTTAAATATTAACTCAAAATTCTCTAAATCCCGCACATAAGTTGAACGAATTTCAAATGTTATTTCTTTCACAATTTTCCGTACTTTTCCTAAGTTAAATTAAACCCGAGGCCATACGCCATAAAATAAACTTTTCGCGAAACCAGACAGACTTTAACTCAAACTGGACTGGACTGCTAACAACTGGCAACTCAACTGAAAACTGCCTTCCACTTCTAAAACCGCGGTATTTATATTTAATCGATCCCCCCGCAAAGTATTATTAATTATCCCCCAAAATCGTCAATAGGCGGTCGTTTGACCATCAATAAGACAATCCCATTGGCCGTCCTAGATATTATTTAAAATAATGATGCAATTTCCTTGAAATTTTTATCATTTTTAGTTTAAAAAATCGAATAATTATATCGCAATATCCTGATTTATCGAGATCAAATACATTGGTTCAAGAATGCCATAAATCATTCGATTTAATTATTTGGCCTCGCTAAAAAAAGTTCATTGATCGGATGTTAGGATGATATCACGCTGGGGAAATAATATAATTTCGAATGTATTTGGGGTCACATTAATTTTTTCCATTTTTAATTTATCGATACTGATTTGGAAATACCGGAAATTCAGTTTTTGATTATTTGATATTATTTAATTTTTACAGTAAAGACATTGTGATCTATTTTCTGGATCATTACATAGTCATTGGTATAATAGTATTTTGTCTGCTACTATTCTACAAGCCTTAAGCATAGTAAGGCGTCCGCAAAGAAGAAGAAGGAAATAGACAAAAATTGAGACGAAGAAATATGAGAAATGGAAAATTGAATTATTTTACACGTTGTTGCACGCTTTTTTCTTTCCATATAATGATTAAAAATTGCAATTTACCAATGATCAATTCACTATCACTTGCCACCATCTTGAGGTTCTTCAAGATTTTTTTCTCCTCTACTTGAAATTTAAATTTCTCCTCCATTTCCTTCGCTATTAAACCGTGAAAATTGGCTTTTAGTTAAATCCGCCTCAAATATGGAGCTGGTTAGTACCATTTGATCGACCTCCATTAGCTGTTATAGTCCTGGTAGGACTCCAAGCCTCCAGACGAGCTTATACGGCCCGGAAATTTTGTAGTAATCACAAAAAGTAAAAATACACCATTTACAAATAATTTTGTCATTTAATAGTTCAATTTTTCTTTAGTGTGGTAGTTGGTATTCCACATACCACCAAGCCGAAACATCCTAACGAAGTGGATGGAGACTATTTCTCTTTTATCGAAAAAGACAAGTTTTTGGAGATGCTGAAAAAGGGGGAATTTTTGACTTATCAGGAAAATGTTGGCAATTATTATGGAATTGGTAATATAGCATCTCACATGAAAATAAATTTTAAAGAAACTTTTTTTCAGCTCATAGCGAATTTAAAAAAGCCGAAAAAGCCATTATAATGTTTTACACCGACCTTACTATGGCGTTGGCGATAAAAAGGAAATTCTTGAACACCGTGTTGGTGTTGGCCATTCCCAGTACGAGAAAAGCTCATTTGGACAGGCTCAGCAATTTATTTGCCATCCATTTAATGTACATACTTCGAACTTTTCCCCAATGAATTTAAAATAATTTCCCATATTATAGCGACAAAAACACTTTCAAAATCCAAATTGCTCCAGTGGTTGCTACGGCTTGTCAACGCACGTTTGAAATCGAGAAGCAACGGGTGCTGAACAAATCAGAAAATGATAGTTTAGATGATGATGATGAGAAATCAACCGGTGAAGGTGTCCACCCTTTATTGAAAGTAGATGAAAATGATATTGACACCATTTCGAGTGATTCATTTTGGGACGCTCAGATTGATTTCGAGGATTACAACAAAGCGAGCATTAGCGATATTATACAGATTTGGTGGGCTCACACTACTCCTGCACATTCGTAAGCATTATTTTTAAGATTTTGGTTAGCTTAAATAATTTTTTGTAGATTGAGTATGATAATTGCACCAACTGCCCTGTCCTCAATGCACATCTCCAAGAATGCTAATTTAAGCAGAGAAGATTCTAAGGTAATCTTTGCTTTATTAGAAATCGGAGTTTGATAATTGTATAGCTCATATCAATTCTAGATTGATAGGAGATGGGAATTTCATTCTTCTCAGCTCTATAGGGGGGCAAAATGAGCAAGGACGTATATAAGGGGGGGGGGTTTGGGGATTCGAACCCCCGCCCTATTGAACTGAATAAATTATTTTTATTGAAGAAAAATAAACGTTTTTGGGCGAGGCACCCGAAAAAAAAATTCAGCTTCAGAGCTGTGCGGTACTCGGGTACGGTACGAGTACTCTTCATTTGTACTCTAAGTATATTTTTAGTAACTCGATACTCAGGCCAAGATACTTTCTGAATCGCGTACTTGTACTCGTACTTGGACTGCTTAAGATTTTAAGAATATGGAAAATAGGTACCCGGTACTTTTTATTGTACTCAGTAATTTTCAAAATACCCGCGTACATGGCGTTTTTACTTAAATACATTTGTTATACCCGGGTATTTTCATTGTTTTCGGATACATTTGCAGTTAGTGAGTAAAATTATTGGACTCTAACTTATAAATACATATTTATTTGGCCACAAGTACATTTCCAGACAAGTTGAGACATTAGGTCTGTTCCAACACGTCAAAAACCGTCCCATGAACGGTTTCGAAACCACTCAGTGAACGCATTTCGGTTTCTACACGCAAATTTTACAGTTTGCGCAGAATCATGACGATAAATTGTACGGTTTCCTGCTGTGTTGGAACAGACCTATTAAGTTACAGTTACGATATGACCAATTTTCAGCCATTTCTTGTTTAGCATCAGATGCTTATATAAGGCCGTTACACTGGGGGTGATACGCAGTAGTGTATTGGTTTCTTACTCCCATAATGTGCCCGAGTTCTTTTACCAAATCAGACTGAAAAACCCTTCCTCTATCACTCAACAATGTTCTTGGGACTCCATGTATCAATATAATATTTTCCAAAATAAATTTCGCCACTGGGCCTGCCTTCCCATTTGGCAGTGCCGCCGTGATTGCGTAGCGTGATGCATAATCTGTAGGGGCCCAGGCAGTTTCCTGTAAGGCTGTCCCTTCCTGGCTTGACAATCTATGCACCCCTTGACGTACTTTTCAATATCTTTCAACATTCCATCCCAAAAAAATCGGCTTCGTATTTTGTCCATCGTTTTGCTGAGACCCAGATGACCACAGGTTGGTGATGCATGCAGTTCCCATAGGATTTCTTCCCTCATTGACTTTGGCACAACCAGGACCTTATCTAGGCCTTTATGCGTTTTATTCATTATGTATAATGAATCATCTTCGATTCTGAAATTTTTTGCTCTCCTTCTAGTTCCAATATTAATGTCTGGATCGTCTGGGTTCTTCACTGCCTTTCGAATTTCTTCTAAATCCGGATCTCTTTTCTGCAATTTTCTCATTTTTACTGGCAGTTCCTCTTGTTTTTCGGTTTTATGTGGGTCAGATTGCAGGACTGGGTTTCGAGACATGCAATCATCATCTTTATGGTTTGAACCTTTTTTGTACTCCACCGTGTAGTCAAATTCCGCCAGTATTAATGCCCATCTGGCCAACCGTCTGTTGCGTTGCTTTCTTTGATGGTGTCCATCCAACAGAGTGCGTGATGGTCTGTTATAATTCTGACTGGTCGGCCGTTAATTAGGTTTCTTAAATAGCTTAGAGCCCATACTACACCTAATAATTCCAGCTCACTTATTGAATAATTTTTTTCGCTCTTGGATAGGCTTCTACTGATATATACTATAGGGTGTGCTTCCCCTTCATCGTCTTCTTGCAATAGTATCGCCCCGATCCCACATGTCGCTGCATCCGTGTGTAAAATCATGTCTTTATTGGGGTTGTAATGCTGTAGCACCGGTGTGGAAACAAGTTTTTCTTTTAGTGTTTTGAACGCTTCTTCCTCCTTGGAACCCCATTTGTATTTTATGTTCTTTTTTGTTATCTCATGCAATGGCCTTGCTAGTGTGGCGATATTACAAATGAATTTCCTGTAGAAATTGCAAAGTCCCAAGAAGCTTTGCACATGCTTAACCTTTTTGGGGGTTGGGAAGTTTTTTATGCATATAATCTTTTCTTCATCTGGCAAGACTCCTTTTTCGCTGACCTTGAATCTCAAAATTTTTATTTCCTTTCTCAGATACTCGCATTTGCTTGGTTTGAGTGTTAGGTTTGCTTGTCGTTATCGTTCTAAGACCTTTCTTAGTTTAGCTATGTGTTCCTCTAGTGTTTTTAAAAAGATTATAATGTCGTCCAGGTATATATAAGTACTTCCTTCCATTTCATGTCCCAAAATACTTGGTCTGCAAGCTCCTGAAAGGTGGCTGGAGCATTGCATAGCCCAAAACTGAGAACGTTGAATTCATATGTACCATGTCCCTGTGCGACGAATGCTGTGTATTGTTTTGATCCTTCTTCTACAAGTACCTGCCAGTAGTATCCCGAGAACATGTCCAGGGTGCTAAAGTATGCTGCGTCCCCTAAGTATGACAAAATATCGTCTATTTGTGGTAGTGGGTACGTTGATTTTTTCGTCACGGCATTTATTTTTCGGTAGTCTACACAAAATCTCGTTTTTCCATCCTTTTTCTTTACTAGAACCACCGGACTAGCCCACGGGGAGTGACAAGGTCTGATTACTTGGCTATCCAGCATCTCCTTGATTTGTTTATCGATTATTTGTCTTTTTTTCTGAAACACTCTGTATGGACGACTTTTTATTGGTTGCGCTTCTCCTACTTCTATCTTATGTGCTGTTAGGTTAGGTTTGTTCTTCCCATGTGTTTAGTTGATTTGGCGAAAACGTCATTATATTCTAGCAGGAGATTCTGGAATGCCTGTTTGGCTCTTTTGTCTCTAATGTTCTCTAGTTTGTGGTCTTCTAGTGTTATTTCCTCGGTTTCATCTAATATTTCTTCTTGAGTTTCTACGTGGTACAACGGGCTTTCGTTTTCCAACTCTTCCAAAAATGCTATGGTGGTTCCTGCGTATATGGTTGCTGGATTCCTTGTTTTTGACTGTATTTTCAGGACGAGGGAGTCCCCATCTGTGTTTTTGCGAGCCAGTCTAATTTGTATTTGCATCGGTAGCCTATTGTTTCTTTTATGTCATTCATTTTGCCCATGATTTCTAATTTGATTGTTTCTATTTGGTTCTCGGCTATAGTATAATCTCTCTTGGTTCCTATTTTAAGCGTTTTTCTTCGGGTGTCGGTGATTATCTGCATTAGCTGACCAATTTCCTCTTCGGAATTTTTTCCGGTCTTTTGTTGTTTTGCTGCCTGTTTTTGTATGCGGATTTCGATTCCTGAGTCTTTGAAAACATGATACAGCATTTGTTCAAATCTTCCCCATTCTTTTTCCAATCCCCATCCTTGTCTTGGGATGACCAACGTTGTGTGGGATTTAGATTTGCTAGTATTTTTTAGTGCTATCAGGCACCTGTACATGTTTCTTGGGGTAGGCTTTTTTTTCATCGTTTCTCTCGTGAATAGAAAAATTGTAGATTTTTTCCCGTAGTTTATCTCTTTCAATTGTCCAATGGTTCCTGGTTCCCTTTTCTTCGGGAGGCTGCGCCTGTATATGCACCTCTTTGTTATGTAGTTCTGGGTTACTCCGAATACCAAAACCGCGTCATTTGGTAGGTGATTTATGTCTCGATGTCCTTTCCTCAGGAATCTGCTTGTATCTGTCTTTCTTATGTGTATGTGGTCCTTGATAAACTTATTGAATTCTTCTTCATCTTTTTGAAAGCAGCTAGGTTCCGTGCTCGTTTTTTACGGTAATGAGGCTTGACAAGCTAATGTTCTGTTTATAGTCCTGATATAGTCGTATTCTATAGTTATTATTCAATATGAGTAGTTTTCTCGGTAGGTCTAGGATGGCTCTATTCTCTGTCAAAAATTCCATTTCCAGGATCATTGGTTGCCCTGACACTGAGATGTCTTTTGCATTGAGTATACCTTTCCACTTTAAGCTTCCTGCAATTTCCATTGTTTGTTGTTGTCCTTTTTCCCAAAACTGGTATTCGATGTCCCCTGCGGTGACTAATATCGTGTTATTATCTGTCTGTATTTTTCCTGTTACCAGTTGTGCTGGTATGACGTTATTTTGAGCTCCCGTGTCGACTATAGCAGACAGAGTCCTGTTATTTATTGTAACTGTGATGAATAAGATTCCTATTGTAGATGTATCCCCTAGGGCTAGGATGGCTCGGGTATCTATTTTTGCCATCCTTTTCCGTTTGGGTTCTGCTTTTGGCTCCTGCAGGTGGCTGCAAAGTGTCCCTGTTTTCCACAATTGTAACATATCGGATTATTGCCATAGTTTCGGGGACTATAGGCTCGATTTCTCTGTGGTTGGCTTCGGCACATCGCCGCAGCTTGTCCTATTTTTCCACAATTACCACATTTTTCGCTGCTTCTGTATTGCGTTGATTTATTCGGCTGTGGTCTGCTTCTGCATAGGGCCGCCATGTGCCCTTTTTTTCCACAATAATAACACACCACCTGGTTTCTGTTATTTTGGAGTCCCTGACTGTCTGCTCTTGATGGTTCATACCACTGTCTCTGGAAGTCCTCTTTTTTTATTTCTCTTACTTCTCTTTTTGGTGCTTTATCTATGGTCCCAGCAATTTCTTTCACTTTTTCTAGCGTGTCTGGTGGACCATTTGGCGGGTTCGTGAGCCAGTAATGGTGATAAAAGTTCTCTTCAGTCAACACTTTGCTGAAAATGGTAACAAATTCCTCTATATCTATGTTATTCCTGTAATCATGGTACAGTACTCTCAATTCGTACAGGTAATTCCGGACTGTCTCTTTTGGGTCCTGTTTTCGCTCCTCTACTTTCCTTTTTAGGGCCGTCAGATAGTTGGCGTCTTCAAATTCTTTTGAGAAATCCCTTACCAATATCCTCCCATTCGCTGTTTGGATTGTCTTGTTTATAGGTTTATACTCTTGGAACCATATGTTGGCAGCGCCATCTAGGAATGTTTCTAAGTACGTTATCTTCAATCCGTTCGCTATTGCCGTTCTCTCGTAACTCCTTGGAAATTCCGGCACTTCCGCTGCAAGGGTGGAAAGTTGGCGGGTTTATGAATTGGGGTACCGATGCCTTTTTTCCTGCTGCCATTGCAACCTGAATGGTTATATTTGCCATGACTGTTTAGATGTTTTGATCTGATTCTTCTTCCTCTGGTGTTTCTTTAGCTGGATTTATACAGAAAATAAAATAAAATAAGATAACATAAGATAAAATAACAAATACATAACTAATAGATTTCTTATTTTATTTGTTATTTTCTGTATAAACATTTTAAGAGTATCTCATGAGGTTAACTGTTATTTCTTATTTCTTATTTTATCTTATTTTATTTTATTTGCTGTATAAATCCAGCTTTTGTCTGCTGACTTTTTGTTATACGAATTTGCGTCTTCGTCTATGTTTTTTGGGGCAACCTGGTTTGCTTCTACCACAGTTTCTTTGTTTCTTTTAGATTATTAGTATTGTCTCCGTGTTCTTCATTTATATATTTTACGTATTACTTATTCCTGGTCTTAAAATTTCTGAGAAGTATAATTTTTGCTTTGTTCTTAGCTGAAATATTTCGTCTACAATGTGACTGCTTTCAGCGTTCGGACTTAGCTCGTTTTCGCTCATCAGTTATGTTGATTTTGAATTTATGAGTTTTTGTTTAAATTATTATTGACGAAATTATTTTTAGATATCTGGTGTGTCCCTTTTTTGTTTGGATTGGTTAAGGGAAAGGTTATAGGGGATTTTCCTTCCGTCGTTCAGAGTGGTCCTGACTGTTTCCCTTGGCTAGGTCGTCATCAAAGGTGTTCCAAGAAAGCGGCGCCTCCACCAAATGTCACGAAGCCGCTCTTGCTCCGCTACGTAGCTCGACTATTCACCCTAAAAATCAGAACGGGAAGGGAAAGGGAACACCAGAATAACCCTGGATAAATATAATATATTTAATGTTAGGGAAGAGATTACATTTAGAGTAAAATAACCAGTATTACCATATTGTCACCCTCCCAAGCCAGCACGTCCCTTCGGGCTGATAAGGATCTAAGGACACCTGAGCGAATCTGTCGGGTATAAGCCCAATTTAGATCTCTGTGGTCAGCAGTTGCTAAGAAAACCAAACCAACACCGACAATAGAAGCTAGGAAGCCTGTACTGTAGCGCAGAGTCTGGGTCGTCAGTTGAAATCTGCTCGAACAGAGATACGATACGCAATCCCTATTCAACCAGATAGCTCCCAATTTTGAGACGTATCTAACACGCCTACTGATACAGAAAAGCGCTGAGACACGACTGATTTGCCATAGTGTGGCAGTGGCTTTTATATCCAATATTTGCTGACTATAATTAGGTTAATTAGTCTGGTTGTGTTTTCTTGCTTAGGGCAGGTATTATAAAACTACCTTGAGAGTTAACTTAAAGTTAACTTCTGGAATTACATGTAATTCAAAAAGTTAACTTCAAGTTAACTGTCAAAGCAGTTTTATAATACCTGCCCTTAGTTGCAGTTATTTGTTTTAACCCATGGTTCAATGTATTGAATTTGGTTATAGCCCGTGGTCTCATGTAGGGTTGACAATATCAGGGCCGATCCTAGCAAGTGTGCAGCGCGTGCCACACACGCGGGCGGCCAAATCTAGGGGCGGCCGCAGGCAGCCTATTAGTTCTTTCATTCAAAATTCAAGCGTTGATTCAAGAAAACTTTTTACGAATTTCAAAATAAAACTAAGCTGAATTTTGAAAAACTACTAAAAAATCAAAATAAACCCCGATCTCCCGATAGCATAAATAGAAAGTTTAGTGCAGGAGTTAGTGTGTTGGCTTGAGTCATTAATGTTTTTGCTCTTAACAGTTAAGTCTTTACACACCCCTCATTGGATTGCATTTTTTTTTTTAAATTTGTAAGTAAATACTTTGTTTCACTTTGTTTTCTCAAAATGTTCATTTTTGTTCCTAATCTGCAAGAATAACTACCTACTAACCAAACCGTCCAATAGCACTAGGTAAATAATTTGCCAACAATTTAAGGTCTGTGAATTTAACCAACTGTTTTGGTCCTGTCCTAAGTGCAGGTGGAAGTGGGTATGTTATGTAGAGTATGTTAGGTATATTTTCTAATTTCGTACCTACTTAAGCCCTACTTAGTTTGAGGATAGTAGATATCTGTCATTATTGATCATCAATATCATCAATAAGAAATATTTCATCTGTGTACCCGCATTCAAACAACTCATAAAAAACAAATATGTACCAAACAAAGTTTTTTACTCGAAACGCCCATAATCGTTAATTTTGAGGCTCGAAATTAACGTTTTTGGGCGTGGCACCCAAAAAAAATGTCTGCCTCCGGCTGCGGGCTGCAACTCTTAGCACCTGCGTACGGAGGGCTATTTCTATGGGGCAGCACAATTGCTCTTTGCACGCGGGCGGCCGAAACCCTAGAATCAGCCCTGGACAATATAATTATACATTAAAATTTGTGCAATTCTTCTTCTTCGTTACATGGCAGTTACAACCGAGTCCTTATAAACTCTGGACTCTGGATAACCGAAATCAACTTCAAAATTGCTGAATTCATTCAGTAAATCAAAATGTGTTTTTTCTACTGACATTTCATAATACGCTATTAACTGTGCTATTAAACGATTAAAATCTGTATCATAATGAACTTCATTACGATACAGATTTTCATTATAACACTCATTTTTAATATTATACAATGTCGATAGATGGCAGCACCAGTTAAGATATTAAACATCTTAAACGGTAATTTTGCGTGAAACAATTATTTTGATAACTATAAAAAAGACTCCGAATTGTTTAAAAGTTACCTAAAGTTTGGGACAAAGAATAATTATTATGGAAATAATAAATAATTAATGATAAGGAAGAATTTTTACTTTTTTCATTATTATACATTGTCAATAGATGGCGCTACCAGTTGAAAAAAATTGTTTTTTTTTTTTTTGAATGTTGGCAGCACTCCGTTTATAGCTTTTCCATGGTAATTTACCGAAAAACAATAATTTTATAAAAAAAATACTTCAACTTGTTATTGAAAGTTAATACCTAACGGGAGAAGGCATTATTATGGAAATATTGAGCGATAACGAACCAGAAATTACAGAAAGGGCGACAAATACAATTAATAATATACTACCAGACAAGTCCAAAAAAAATTTACGAAAAATTATATGAACAATTTATGGATTGGAGAAACACCAAAAATACATCATCCTTCTTAGAAAATGTTTTGATAGTATATTTTGAAGAATTACAACAAAAAATTAAACCTTCAACTGTATGGATTACTCAATAATTATAGAATCTCTATTCAAAGTTAAGCATAATGTTGACATACCTAAATATCATAAGTTTTATCAATGGCAGTAGAAAAAATAGTGTATGCAACTCTCATGTAATGGCCATTAATACATGATCATTGCATAATATACTAATTTCAATTTTTGATGAACATCTATACCGGCGGTTTGATGGTAAATTTCGGGAAATGTGACGGAAGTGTGAAAGGGGAGGTGATGTCATAACCCATGTGCAATGCTAAGTTCACAGCTACCTCAGCGCTTGCAGCCTATGAGGATGCGTTAGATTTCCATGATAGATCAAGGCTGTTTAAAAGAGGATGTTGCGTAATAACTTGTACCTATGACATCATTGGGTAGGAATGCAAGGTGGTATTAGATATTAGAATGTATTCATAAATGTACACGGTACTTGGAATACTAATTACTTGTACCCGGTTTGCCTGTACTCGAAACAGCTCTGACTATGCTACGCCCGGTCGCCTATACCTATACATCATCTGGTCTAAAATTGAAACCCTTTCCAGCATAGACCATGAGCGGCCATTACTGCTCTAAACCCACCCCCCATATAAAAGCTATAGCTACGTCGTTGAAAATGAGCTTCTCAATCCAATTCTTTACTTGAAATTCAACTTCACAAGGGTCAGAAATGAGCCTTTTATACCTCAATTTTCACTCTAGAATGGTCAAAAATTAAACGTTACTTCTCTAGCAGAACCCGGAATGAGATTTTTATTTTTTTTCAGTTGAATTTCAGCTTAATGATGGGGCAAAATGAGCTTCCGAAGCCGCTCTAGCTCAACTGTTTGTCTTAAAGCCTCTGTACTAGAATTAGGAGGGTGAAAAATGATGTTTTATTTTTTTTGCAGGAAATTACACCTCTGACCCAAGCTCAACTGAAAAACACCAATTCTCTAAAAAAAGGTTCAACAGTGTCGTTTGCTGACGATGATCAGGAAGTTTTGGAACCTGCTCAAGGTAATAATGCACAATAGGCGAATAAATTTTTCTCAAATTATTTGAACAATTTGAAAGAAAAAGAACCAACAAAACCACTGAAAACAACCGAAAAAACCGAAACGCTGACTTTCCTTGACGATAAAAGTCGTAAGAAAATGGTCAAATCTGCCAGCGTCTCTATACAAGATACTTGTCCATTTGTGATATCTCCCAAGCATTTTTCCGAACAAGAAGGCTATGCTGATATGTGTATACCTAAGTATTTTATTTTACATTCACATGTATCGATAAACTTTACAATTTCAGTATCCAAAGATCATAGAATGAAGACATTTTTCGATTTAGAATTACGCAAACGTGATGAATTATTGGAACTCCATTTGCAAATGCCTGGAATGTTTAGAGAGCTGTTATTCACCGACGAAGAAGATGAAACAATGTTGAAACTACAAAATTTAGTACAAACTGTGCATCGTTACAATGAAACAACCCAAGAGGCAATGATGGACTTCAAATTCATTGGAGATTATTCCAGGATTGTTAAAACACGAATCGACGATTGTTTTGGCGAATTGAGGAAGTTAGTATTTTGTTTATTGAATATTTTTTTTTTTTTTTTGATATTTTTATAGGGAAGTTTCCATAACCGAAAAACAAGAAGCCGAATATAAGCCGAGGGCTAGCGAAATTCGTAACTGTAACGCCTTTTGTGCGACAACAAATTGTCCAACGGAGCGTTGGTAATAATTAATTATTATACAATATATATTTAGTTTGGTATTGAAGTTTGGATATTTTCTTGAATGTTTGGGGAAAGCTGGAACTAAAAGATGGTGTTTAAATGGAAACTTGTATAGTCTTTGTAAAGTCAATTGGAACAAGGTAAAAATAAATTGCAACTGGTGGCTGACTAGTGGCAGTGCATTTCTTGATGAAAGTATTCAATCTCCAGTTGTGATTTACCTTTACCTTGTTTCAACTTTAAAAAGACAATATCATTTTTTTTTTCAAATATTACATACAAAATACTGTATGATTAATCAAAAACTGTACATAAAATCTGTTTTTTTTTTAAAGATAAAAGTCAAAATGACATTATGTTGGCAATATAATGTAAAAGTGTCAATGCTTTCAAATTTTTTATGTAGAAAAGGCTTGTGTTGCCAACAAAGTTACTAAATTTTTGACTTGGGGAATTATCTTTAAAAAAAAAAACGAACTTTAGGATTGAATTCACACTAGCATGGAAAGATTGAGGGGGTAGTCAGAAACAGGAAATACCAGTGGCGTACATTCGATCGACCTACGAATGGAAAATCATACGAAAATATACAAAACTGTATGATTATTCAAAAACTGTACAGGATGTTTCCTTATATTTTGACCCCTATCTACAGCTCTAGCTATAAGAGATAGAAAAAAACTTTAGATATGAAAGATGTAGGGTTTTATGTCTTTTATTTTTTGCGAATGTCAAAACGGACAAATGACAGGTGCCAAGTGTCACAATGACAAACACTTGCCTTTTTCAAATGGAACACCCTGTATATTTTTGGCTAGAATGATAGCTTTTTGTCTTCTGATTCCAAATATACCATATATGTTGATATTTGGTTCAGTTGCTTTTGCGCTATTTAATTTTAAAATTGCATTGAGCAAGCCTCATCATTGATATAAGAAACCAGGACAAATTAAATTAGGGGTAATGTAAATGCATATTTAAACTTGAATAGCGTAAAACAGCTGAACCAAAAATCAACATATTATGGTATATTTGGAATCAGAAGAAAAAAAACTATCCTTCTAGCCAAAAATATACAGGGTGTTCCAATTGAAAAATACATGTGTTTGTCATTAGTTGAATTCCTTTCACACCTAGGAGGAGCTCCGGAACAGCTCCGGGGCTTCACGCGCTTATTCCTTTCGAAAAGTGTTTATTGCACCACGCATTTGTTCCCTGTAAATCGGGGGCTACTAAACACCGGAACGAGTAGCTCGAGTGTTTCAAACCCTTGCAAGGAATACAACTATTGTAACAGTTGGCACCTGTCATTTGCCCATTTTGACATTCGCTAAAGATAATAAACATAAAACCCTACAACTTTCATATTTAAATTTTTTTTCCACCACGTATAGCTAAAGCTGTAGGTAGGGGTTAAAATATAAGGAAACACCCTGTACATGGGATTGAATTCATACTAAGCGAAGTCGTTGGACAGCACCGCCATGACGCCATGAAGAGTGAGGGCGAATTCTCATGATTATTAGTTTTAAATTAAAAAGTTTCGCGCGGAAAAGTTACGTTTAACATGGCCACTTCCAGTGACGTCAACTGTTCGTAAATTAAGGTTAAGGGTAGTTTACACTGATCGTGAATCCACGGTCCACGCTTTCGTGGATCACTCTTGAGTCGTGGAACGATTAATCCACGATCAGCTCACGTCACGCCACGACTGATAATGAACCACCATAAATGGGTCTAGTATAGAGGGAAGATTGTAAGGCATTAGCTCTTTTCACGTGGCTCCGGTGTAACTAACCGGGTTACAAAACGGTTAGAGAAATGACTTACCGTTTTCTAACCCGGTTACAAAGTGACGTGATGGATACCTACCACTCGAATTTGAGCGGTATGTTGCGGTTTGTTAAACCGGAGCCACGTGAAAAGGGGTTATGCATTTGTAAATCCAACCATGATGAACGATTTAACCATCACACAAAATAGAGAGTTATTGGATGTCCAATAAGGACAAGCAGTATTTAAATTAGCCTTATTTTGACATCTACGCATGCGCATTTGGGTCCGAAAATAAGGATTCCCTTAATAAGGTTACTGCTTGTCTTTATTTGTGTATGGTTAGTGCGAGGCAGTAAACTTCCCTTATTTCAAATTTCTGACATTTTGGACGACTTTGACGTTCTACTTTTCGACGATGACGTAATTTTACTTAGAAAATTTATTTTTTACCATAGTTTTTTATTTTACTGTGGGTAACATCAAAAAATGAGTATCAGCAGAAAATCATAAACAAAAATAAACACTTTTTGAGGCTGAAATTTATAAACATAGCTATCATCTGTCAAAATTATGAATACAAAATAAGATAATACTCTAGCACCTACTACAGTCTTCCAATAACTGTTTTTTTCTTGGAAAAATAGTGCTGATGCACTAATAAAATAAGGTAAATCCCTAATACTGCGAGGCAGTATTTAATAGTTCCAATAACTCTCTATTATGTCACAATATGGCACTATAAATACGGAAACACCACGTAATAACTGCTTTCAATGCAGTCGAAGGTTCAAGTTGAGCGATTCTTTCTGACAGTTTGCAAAGCGTCAGAGGCTCTTGTGAGAACAGACCTTAACGTCCTAACGTTGTGTTTACAGACAGTTGACGTCACAAGTACCGCAATTTTGAAGGTAATCGTTTTCGCGCCAACGAAAATAATTTGAAATTTAAAATATTTTTTAAATTTTAATGAGGACCTAATACAAAAAAAAACCTATATATTTTATATTCGAAAACATAAGCAATAGGAAAAAAAAATTATTTGAAAAATATGATTGTTCCCTATTCGCCCTCAGTCGCAGCGTTGCCAGACGTACGACAGGTGTGGTATTTGTACGACAATTAATCAAATCAAATCAAATCAAAATATACTTTATTGTCATAAAAACAATTGTTTTAGACAAAGCCATTCTTAATACTAAAAAATAAAAAATAGAGAACAAAAAATATGTAGGTATAAAAAAAGCACTTACAACAAATAAATCGAAACTTATAACTTAAATACAAAAATATCTTAAAATCAAGAACAAAATTTACATTATTATCTGAAAAAACAAAAGTCAAGCCATAAAACCTAATCTAAAAATCCCATCAATATTCACTGGGGCATTAGGAAAAACTAGTCAAACCTGTCAGCATAAAATTCGCCTAGGCTGTAGTAGGCTTTGGTCATTAAAGTCCTCCTTAAATTATTCCTAAAAATCCTAAGAGTGGGAGATCTCCTTACAGTCTGCGGTAAATGGTTGAACATTTTGACCCCCTAATAAATTATAGCCTTCCTAATAAGAGCGGATGAGGGTATAAGAAGTCGCAAGTGCATATGCTGACGGGTCACACATCCCGAACATTGATTGGCAAATTTTTCCCTATTCGCAAAAATCAGACAGGCAGTCTCCAAGACATACAAAGAAGTGAGCGTCAGAATTCCATTTTTAACAAAAAGGGGTCTGCAAGATGTTCTTGGTGATACCCTGTAAATATATCTCACGGCACGCTTCTGAATCACAAACAAAGAGTTACACAGTTGTTTACTAGCGGCACCCCAGAAAGCTATACCGTAGCGAAGTCAAGATTCAATAAGTGCAAAATAAACTGATCTCCCAACCTCGGCACCCAATTCCCGAGTAGACAGCTACACAGCAAAGCAGCCTGAAGATATTTTCTTTGCCAAAGAAAGAATATGAGGCTCAAATCTCAGTTCACGATCAATTGTAAGCCCAAGAAACGTAGACTCCGACACACTTGGAACAGGAACACTCCCAACAACCAAGCCATCCAAAGCACATCCGAAAGCAACCACCTTAGTCTTGTCAAGGCTGAAAGACAATATATTGGCATCACACCAAATCCTAACTTGTTTCAAATCTGACACAACACTGGCACTCAATGAAACAACATCTGGGCAGTGCCACAGAATGGTCGTGTCGTCCGCGAAAATAGTAAATTTTCCTATAATTTTCAGACTAGCCAAGTCATTAATATACAAAAGAAAGAGGAGGGGTCCAAGCACCGAACCCTGAGGTACCCCCAGTGACCCCAGTTAATGGCATGGGATGATGAACAAGAAGTTCCCACATATACATGTTGCGTTCGTCCACTCAAGTAAGACAGAAACCAAAAAAGAGCCACCCCTCTGATGCCATACTGGCTGACTTTACGCAGCAGAATATCATGGCTAACACAGTCAAATGCTTTCGACAGATCGCAGAAAACTGCCGCGGTCACTCCACCATCATTAATGTGACTGATAAGCATACTGAGCAAATGAAACATAGCGTCCGCCGTACTCCTGCCCTCTCGAAATCCAAACTGAACCACATTCAGAACAGTTCCTGCTTAAGAACGACGACAATCTTGACTTTACCATTTTTTCGATTATTCTAGATAACGTTGACAAAAGCGCAATAGGACGAAAGTTAGATGGGTTATCAAGATTTCCGCCTTTGTGCAGCGGAGTTACTTTAGCAGTTTTTAAGACTGCCGAAAAAACACCATTCAGCCAAGATGAGTTTATAGCTTCCACGAGCACTGACAAAACAGAATCAGGCATGTTTAAAAATACCTTAGCAGATAGACAATCAATTCCACATGAATCCTTATTCTTAATGGATAGAAGTGTCGTCTTAAGTTCCAACAAATCAACAGGTTAAGGGCATCTTCGTTACAAGAAAATCAATGCGTACGGTAGTACGGTAATGTACCACAGTTTTGAAATATTAAGTTGATTGGGTAATATTTTATGGTAATATGTACCACATTTCTAAATTCTCCTTTTTTTATCATATTATGTGTTGACCAAATTGGGTTTGGGTACCTTGCTTGGGTACCTTGCTTGACCACCTTGCACCTTGACAACCTTGCATTTGAATATACTGGGTTATGTGATGTGTCAATTGTGTCATACTCCCCTAACTACCTCGCCATCAAATTCTGGGCCTGCGAGTGACGTCACTATCAGCAGCTTATAGTGATGACGTCGCCCGCAGACCTCGATGGAATGCTTGCGATTCAAGCTGTGCTAGTGATTTAATTTTTTTGTCGATTTTAAATGTAGAAAAGGTGATTTTCGGTTTGTTGTCGCAGAAGAAATTTCAAGTGTTTTTTCTCGACCCCAGCAATTCGAAATGTTTTTGAAATCCGTTTTGAACCTGTCTAAAAATGACGTCATTACTTTTATTCGAGAAAAAATGAAGTTTCGAAACCAGAAGAATTTATTCATACATAATCTAGGATTTTTGTTTGTTTTTTTTTTCTGGTAATTCCATAGCCTATTTTCTATTTTTCAGAAAATGTAAGAGTGTTCTGTTGCATGATTCTATAACCTCCTACAAAAGACACAACACAAATATAAACATAAACAACAAACTGTCAACTTTCCTAAACTATTGCGCATGCGCTTGTTTTTGAACCGAAGCGAAATCTCGTTTCAAAAAATTTTCAAACAATTTTGTTATGACGTCATCAATTCAACGTGAAAATGTATTATTTTGAATTAGGTTCAACCTGGTTTAACCAATTTAAGCGAGAAAAGACACCTAAAATGTTCTTGATCTTCAAGTATCCCAGAATTTGATGGTGGGGGAGTCAGGGTAGTATAACACAATTGACACATCACATAATCCAGTATCAACGTTACAAAAGAATTTATTTCAATTTGACTAAGTACCCACAAAGTACCTTAATAAATTTAATAGATAGTTCTATTTGATTTCCCTTTACTCCTGCGTTGCTGTAATTTTTAATGCAAGGGCAAGTTTTCAACATTTTGCGCTCTCAAAAAAAATCATATTTTTTCTGGTAAATGTATACTAAAATGTATTATGTAAGGTAATGTGTATTAACGGAGCAAACCCTAGACGCTCTGGCTTCTGTTGCGGATAAAGTTATGGAATTTGGTCCCACAGTTTTGTCCACGTCGTCATTACCACACAACCCTTCCTATGGTGCTGATATTTCCCCAATTTCTTCCACGACACTGTCTGGTTTGGAACAGACAAACGCACGTCTCGACGCAACAAATGCAAGAATGGATGCAATGTCTCGGGATATGGCAAAAATACGAACATTAATTAACCAGTTGTCGAACAATAATAATACTCGTGCTTCTAGCTCAAGCCTAGTGCCTCTGGAGCATGGCAGATCCCAAAATCGTGTTGCAAATGGGCCCTCGCGCGACCGGTCCTCTACTCCAGGCGCAGACTCAGAAACAGGATTTTGCTAATACCATACAAACTCGGGTAACAAAGCACAGCATTGCAGACTTCCTTGTGCGTTTGTCGCTACATCTGCGCCTCAGTCCAACCAGGGAAAATGGCGTCGAGCTTGGCTGTCATCGCCGGTACTGAAAACCGCTTATATGTTCGCGACAAACATTTGAACATTCCATTCCTTGTCGACTCAGGTTCCGTTATTTCAATTTTACCAAAACGAGTGATTAAGGGACAGTTAATTAAGCAAGACCTGGTTTTGCTTGCAGCAAACGGTACCCCCATTAATACATTTGGCTTAAAATTGTTACAGCTGAACTTAGGCCTCCGCTGGCCATTCGAATGGTCTTTCTACGTCGCTGAAGTCACGACAGCTATAATTGGAGCCGAATTCCTGGCCCACCACGACCTCAAGCGTGCCCGCCTCCTCGACAGTCGCACAAGCCTAACCACGACCTGCATGGCAGGCCCCAAACCAGACATCACAAGCGTCCAGATTGCTCCAACTTTTGAGGTACCCAAAGGTGCCATGGGAGAGAAATACAGGGCAATACTCCAAGAGTTCATTGACCTTGCCGTAGCTCCTGGAGCAATGGCATCACTCCCAGACCTACCTGTGCACCATCATATTCTGACCACAGGCCCACCTGTTTACGTCCGCCCTCGCCGCCTCGCAGGCGACCGCCTGGCTGCTGCACACAAGGAATTTGACCTGCTTCTTGAGAGATGCATCATTCGACCGTCCTCGAGTCAGTGATCCAGTTCACTTCACCTCGCCAAAGCCCAATGGTGGATGGCGCGCCACTGGTGACTACCGCCACCTCAATTGTGTAACCCAGCCAGACCATTACCCTTTACCTGTCATTGAGGACCTATTTGCAAAACTGTAAAGGTGAGGTTTTCTCTGTTGTAGATTTACAGCGCGCCTTCTACCAGATCCCAGTGGCGCCGGAGGACGTCCAGAAGACGGTGGTCACGACACAATTTGGCCTCTTTGAATTTTTGGGCATGCCAATGGGTTTGCGCAACCCAGGTCAGTCCCTTCAGTGCACAATGAACCACCTGCTTTGAAAGCTATCAGCTTTTGTCAAATGCTATGAAGATGACATACTGATATACTCCACTAACCACGACGAACATCAGCAGCACCTTCGACTCCTGCTGTCTGCTTTCATGAAAGCCAAACTGTCCGTCAACTGGTCCAAGTGCCACTTTGGTCTGAACCAAATTGTCTTAGCAGGCTACCTGGTTACGTCAGTTGGCATCAGCCCGCCTGCACCAAAGACAGCAGCCATCACTGACTTCCCAAAGCCGCACGACTTCTCACAGTTGTGTCGCTTCTTGAATATGTTGAATTTTTACAGGCGCTTCTGAGCTTCAAGCGCCACTTACCGAGCTGCTCAAGGGCTCCACAGCCACGAAATCGGTCCTGTCCGCTGAGGCCCCTTTCGAAAACAGCAAAGCAGCAATTGTTAACGCTACCGAAACTGTCTTCCTGTCTGCATCACAACCACTTGCACTCAGAACAGATGCGTCAAACTTTGCCATTGGTGCCGCCTAGGACCATTGTCAACCAGACGGTTCATGGGCTCCGCTTGGGTTCTTTTCACGTAAGCTGTCACCCACAGCACAACGCTACTCTACATATGACTGCGAGCTCCTCGCTGTTTTCGCTGCAATCAAACACTTTTCAAGGATTCTTGAAGGTAGGCACTTTACTATTTTTACAGATCACCGTCCGTTGACCTTCGCAGCGAGACAAAACCCCGAGAAGACTTCGCCCCGCCAGACAAGACAGCTCGACTACATTTTCCAATCTGATGCGAAATTTGTGCACACACCTGGAGTTGACAATACTGTGGCGGACGCCCTGTCACGAGTCGAGCAAGTATCTATACCCACTACACTAGATACTCGCACCATCAGTGAAGCCCAAACTACAGACGAACAGCTTGGCCACCTAATTGAAAACTCCAGAGTGAACTTCCAACAGCTCGAAATGGAAGACTGTCCAATTTACTTTGCTGTTATTGATGATAGCCTTAAGCCCTACCTTCCTGTGAGCCTGATATGTCAGGCCTTTGAAACCGCACACCGCCTCTCACACCCCAGTGGTTGAGCCACCGCTAAGCGCATAGCGCTCAAGTACTTCTGGCCAGGTCTCCGCAAAGATGTTTTCCGCTGGGCCAAACAATTTGTGCAATGCCAACAGTCCAAGGTTTATCGCCAAAACCGAGCAGAGTTGGGCAACTTCAAGACCTCATGCGCACGGTTTGATCATATTCACATTGACTTGATCAAACTGCCACTGGTCCAGGATTACCAGTACTGCCTGACCATAGTAGACAGGTACTCACGATACCCTCATGCCATTCCTCTGCGTGAAACAACTGCACGTGCCCTCTTTGATGGCACACTTTGGCACACCGCTCACTATTACGTCCGACCAAGGCCCTTAGTTCGAGGCCATTCTTTTTCAGCAGCTCAGCCATTTTGTCGGAGCCAAGCACATCCACACGACGCCATACCATCCGCAGGCCAATGGCATGGTCGAGCGGATGCACAGAACACTCAAGGCCGCCTTGATGTTCTCTCCAGAAACGCCCTGGCCCCAAGCTCTTCCTATGGTTCTACTGGGCATGCGCACCATGTGTAAGGAAGATCTCCAAGCTTCACCGGCTGAAATGGTCTTTGGTACCTCCCTCCGTATCCCTGGGGAGTTCATGGCCAGAAAAGACGCACCCGAGCCAAGCGCCAGCTTCCTCCGAGAGCTACGTTCTAAGTCTATCGAGTCTGTGTCACTGACCATTCGGTTAGAAGTCGTCGTCGCGACCTTTTGTAATTCGTTCTTATTCCATTCAATATTTTATTGTAATTTTTAGTAATATGATTTAAATGTTACTACAACCTAAATTCTGAAATGTGAAGTAATTCCAAAACTCTGTTCGCTTAGTTAAAAATAAACATTAATGTCTTTTAATCCACTCTCCGGCTTTTTCCACTAAAACAACCCCATCGAAATCCAAAGATATCTCTTTGGACTAATTTTTATCTAAAATATGTTAATTTTTGAAAGTGTCCTCCCTGACGTTTCACTATCAGGGGCGCCGACTACGTGGGTGCTCAGGGGCTCGAGCACCCACGAGACGTAAACAGTGGGTGCGAAGCACCCACGAGCATAGACATAAAAACTGATAATCCTCTCTAGTTCCTGGAAAACTGGTTAATTTTGTACCTCGGGTTCCTGAAATCCGGTTAATCAAATGTCAAAATAGTTATATACCGACCATCGGATGTCAGTTCTGTTGGTTTTATCTGTAACTTCTGTCAATTATGTTTTATTTCCATATTTGCGTTCCCCAAAGTAACCGGAATTTTCAGTAAACATCTGTTGACCGAATGGTTACTTTAGCTCTGTTCCAGCAGTCATGAAAACCTTTCTAGAACGGTAATTCCCAGTCGATCAATCCATTTGTCAATTAGGAAAAACGTTCAACTTATTGAAAAATAGGTGGAAAACTGAAAATTATTGGTTCTGTTCTGGAACAGTTCTCATGTCTGTTGGAACAGAGCTAATGGTTAACGTTTGGTTATATTTGGACCATAGCCTTAGGTTATGTTCCGATATCAACTCTGTCAGTACTGAATTCACTGGACGCCGTTCCGATATTATTTTCAGTACAATGTCGATTCACTACTGAATGACCACAAGAGTACCCTGTTGAAATTGGAACGGCAAATGACAGTAAAATCAGCACAGTAAAACCAGTACTGGCAGTTGATATCGGAACATGGTGGTACTTTGTTTAGAAGAAGAAGAAGATGTAGAAAATCTTTTATGGAGAACAGCGTAAAACGCAGATTTTCGGTACATGCTGCTTGGAAAAGAATATCTGCAGGAGAGTTTTCCACACTTTACAATAGTGTTTTCACAGCTATCAGACCAATACCCACGTCTACCACGTAAAAACCCCCCTCCAGTACAGCCATCATATAGTCCAACAAATACCATTTTAAAGTCACATGATTTTTCTCTATCCTTGTTGAATACATCACAAACAGCGGTGATAGTAAAATTGACAAAAAAATTGCTGTCTAATTATTGTTCATAATATTCTTACCTGAAATAGAATCCGTCACTGTCATCAATTAGTTTGTCAAAGTTATTTTCGAAAATAATACAACGAGCAAACACAGCTAATAATTTTGACTATATTAACCTTTTTCCAACTGGAAAAGAAGCAAATAGAAAACGGGTACCCAATTCAAGTTCAGAATGTATTACAAGGGGCAGCAGAAGCGACAAAAGTGAGTCTCGCAACAATTGCAAGTATTAAAATTCTCATCTGATTGATCAATACTACTTCAGAAACGCGTTTGTAAAATGCTAGTGGGAACATATATTAAAATTCAATAGTAATTACCCACCAGTAGCTTTTTGTAGGTGATATCAACGGCATAATCAATGGACATACGTTTTTTGCCACCAGTATCACGTGACTTTAAAATGGTATTTGTCGGACTATACCACTACCCACCTCCACTGTACCCCCTTCCGTGAAACTCCTACCCTGAGGAGGGACTTTTTACCCACCTGCACTGTAAACCCTCTTCCGTGAAGCCTATTTTCTTTTTTCAAAAGGCTCTTACCCTGAGATGGCACTTTATTATATCCCTTCACTTTCTTGAAAACTAAAGAATATTTAGCCAATTATTCCATTTGTATTCGAATTCGTCAATTTTGGGGTTGGCTCGGGTCAAATCCCCAAAATTTCAGCTCAAAAGCGCCGCCGCTCTAGAGATTTTCCCACGGTATCGAAAAACTTCCCAGGCTCAAGTGCCCCCGACTATCAGACCAATACCCACCTCTACTACGTAAGTGGTCCACCAGATTCACAAGCAAAATATTATTATTGCAATAAAATTGATCTCATGGAGTTTAGAACACTATTGACGAATACAAATGCAGGAATTGTTGAAATATTCTTTAGTTTTCAAGAAAGTGAAGGGATATGAAAAGAGGTACCTCTTCAGAGTAGAAGCTTTTTGACGTAGTGGAGGTGGATATTGCTCTGATAGCTGTGAGGTGGGTATTGGTCATAAACAGGTGCACTGGGTGTGCAACATATTAGGTTTGTTCCAACACGCCAAAAAACCGTCCCATGAACGGTTTCGAAACAATGACTTCGAAACCACTTAGGCCCAGTTGTACAATCCTGGTTCAAAACAGAGCTTAGCTAAACTCGACTGGTACTTAAACTTTCCCATTTAAAATGCATTGCTGTCAAAATTGATAGAATTTTATAAATATCTGATAGCAATGTATTTTAAGGCCCAGTTGTACAATCTCGGTTCAAAACAAAGTTCAACTGAACTCGACTGGTACTTGAGCTTTCCCATTTAAAATACATTGCTGTCAGCTATTAATCAAATTCTATCAATTTTGACAGCAATGCATTTCAAATGGGGAAGTTCAAGTACCAGTCGAGTTTAGCTGAACTCTGCTTTGAACCAAGATTGTACAACTGGGCCTAAATGGGAAAGTTTAAGTACCAGTCGAGTTTAGCTAAGCTCTGTTTTGAACCAGGATTGTACAACTGGGCCTTAAAGTCTGTTTTTTTTTTTAAAGATAATTCCCTAAATTGCAATAATAAATATTTTGCTTGTGAATCTGCTAGTCTGATAGCTGGGGGCACTTGAGCCTGGGAAGTTTTTCGATACCGTGGGAAAATCTCTAGATCGGTGGCGCCTTTTGAAAATAGATTAATGGAGGGCTATGATGGCTATGCTGGTGGAGGGGGGCTTTTACGTGGTAGAAGTGGGTATTGTTCTGATAGCTGTGAAAACACTCTACTCTTTACCTTTATAGCTGTCCTTTTTTTCCAATTTTAGCAAACACCGCGAAAAACTTACGCAAGCACCAAGCAACACTAGTTCCCACAGCTGGAAAACGAATATAATTGATCGAAAGGTTGTTTGAAATGTATTACCATTCCCTTCTTAGACAATCGTCCGAATGTAATTTAAATAATGTTGGTAAACGTTTCTGGGCGTGGCTTCTGAAGAAGTTTTTTCGCCACCGGCGGGCTGTTCACCCCCTCCCTCATAAATGCCGGTGCATGAACATCAGCACCCACGAGGTTTTCAAAAACCCAGCGCCCCTGTTCACTATAGAAATTTACTGTGTGACGTGACAAGTTCCCCCAAAATTTATCTCCATAAAGAATTTTTTCGGATACTATTTCGAATGAAGACTGGGGTTTTCATGAGAGATTTTGAAGTGACAGAAACAAGACACAAAATAATTTACTGAGCAACTTTCATTAGGGTCACTTGTTCGAATACAAGGTAATTAAAAAGTTACAGGTATTATGCGTGACTTTTTTGCCACTCTGTATAAGCCGGGACTCTTCTCCGAACATAATTACCATTCAAACAAGGTTAACATAAGTAAATAAAACTCCCAATATGTTTTGGACAAATACAGTTTTTATTTAGAGTTACCAACACAAAACTTACTAAAAATAAAAACAAAAAAAGAAAAATTAAAATACCTAAAATTATTAACAAAAAAACACTTACTTAACAGCTAACGTTTTTTTTTTTTTGTCTATCCTAAACTTTTGGCCAAAATATGAGGTTCGCACCACACACCCCTGTCCGATGCCCGGCACCCGGTACCACTTTTAAAATGATCCGATAAATCAATATGGATTTTATCGGAGCTAAAAGTACCGGACGCAGGCACCCGGTTAAATATATCTATAAACAGTATAAACAGTAACTTAAAATTGTCTCTCATACCTCAGCCAGTTTTTTTTTTGCACTTAAATCTAAGGACTAATCCTAAGCTTCACTTAAGCTAGAAAAACTAGTTTTTGTTTTTTACTTACTATAAGTACTAATTCTAGATTCTATAAGCTAAAACCTAAGCCTACCAAAAATGCTTTCGCATACTTTTTACAAAATGATCAAATTTTGATCATGATTTTACTTAAATAGGTAGTCGTTTTTTTTTTTTTTTTTTGTTTTTTGTTAGTTGTTCTTAATTATTTATTTAATTTATACGCCTTTAGTGGGCATATAAAAATAAACTCAATGTCTATTTTTCCGTACATTTATTAAAACAAAAATTTAATTGTCCTGGACTCAATTAATGCACTTTTTGTTTTATCTAAATAAATAAAACGTATTTGTCCAAAAAGTTTTTCGTTTTTTTATTTAAATCGATAGTTTTAGGAGCCACATTCAAGGGTTCCTTTGATCAATTAAAAAAAAAAAATCTATAAACACTTAACTTTAATAAAAATTTCATATAAAACAAAGTAAGTTTTGTGTAAACAAAGAAAAGACAAAAAATTGTATTAATTGAGTGGACAATAATTATTATTGAGTGTTGTATAATTAATTATAGCTTATCTAGGTTTGCTAACAAAAATAAATAAACGGAGATTTCGATTCGCAATAGCAAAATTCGTACCCTCCCGAAAAAAAAATTAGTGAAACTGAAAAAACATACAAATTTCTATCACACAGAGCCTATAAAAATTTAAAAATTCTTGCGGTTATCAGTGGAAAAACACCGAGTTTAAAAAAATATATTAAAATATTTTTTTATTTTTTCAGTTTATCCCTGTCAATGGACTCTCTGAAAAGGCACGATTTTGAAAAGTAATCCGAAGCACTTTTTGTGTTTTTTTGGTTTTCATTTTGTTGCCTTCACTTGTCAAGACTTTTCCAGTTCCTTGAAATTTCAACATCGTTGTTGGAAAAAATTATCATTCCTAGGCCCAGTTTCACAATTGCTGGTAAGCTGCACTGGTTATCGAACTAATAGGGGTTGACCACAAGTTCGCAAAATAGGGTTTGAGTTAAATACTTTGAGGTCTAACCAATGGTTTGGGCTTAACCACACATTACGAAACAAATATATTGTGGGTTACCAGTGTGCTTGTGGTGGTTACCGTTGGATTAGAACTATTTGTGAAACTGGCCCCTAATGGTCAATCTGATGTCTGGAGCAATTTAGATGGTAAACCTTGTTGATCAAAAGTTCTACTCCTAAATAACAAAGGGAAGAAGAGATTTATTAGTTATTGCCATCAGTTTCTATGGGAGAATTGTTGGGAAAGGCAAGGAGAAAATTGGAGTAGAAAATTTGCAACAAAATCCTTTGGGAGAGCTACTAAATTGATCCATTATCATACTTCTAAGCAGATGATTTACAAAGTTTTTGGAAATTTCAGAGTAAAAAATCATGTTCAAAGTCTATGGAATCCTTGAGGAAGCTTTGTAAAATCCAAAGCAATACGAAATATTTGTGGGAGTTTAAATGCAAAATTAATATTGAATTTTTTCCAGGAAAGCAAGTGGAAATTTTCCCCACGAAAAATTAAGACAAGTTTAGAGGTATGTAGTTCATGGAAATTCGAAGACTTTTAGAAACTTCAGAATATCAATTGAGAACTGAAAACTTTTGGAACTTTTGTGAACCAATTTAGAACACTTTGGAGTTTCAATATAGGGCTGTAAAAAATCTATTAGAAATTACTGGAAGACTTTTAAAATGCTCCAGAACGCTTCGAGCCAAGTTGGAACCATAGGCGCATCTAGGGGGGTGCTACGCACCCCTAAAGCAAAAATTAGCATTGAAAATTTTCCACGAAAAAGAGGAGAGAGAGGAGAGTGAGGAGCTCATTATAGGGAAATTTCGAAATTTTCCAGTGAAAAATTACTCCAGGAAAAATTTTGAAAAACTAACTTTTTTAAGCAAAATTAAGGATCCACTTACATTTTAATTTTTTTCTGGGAAACTGGCAGAAGGAAATTTGTGAAAATTTTCCAGAAAAAAGAGGAAAGTTAAGAGCTCATTATAGCAAAATTTCAAAATTTTCTAATGAAAAATCACTCCATAAAAAATTCTGGAAAATTGACTTATTTAAATAAAATTAAGGAAAATTCACCCTTTTACATTTTAATTTTTGTCTGGAAAACGGCAGAGGGAAAACTTTGAAAATTTTCCAAAAAAAAGAGGAAAGTGAGTAGCTCATTATAGGGAAATTTCGAAATTGTCCATCGAGAAATCACTCCAGAGAAAATTCTGAAAAATTGACTTTTTCAAGTAAAATTAAGGAAAATTCATCATCCTCTCACATTTCAATTTTTTTCTGGAAAACTAGCAGAAGAGGAAAAAAAGGAGCGCATTATAAGAAAATTACAAACAAAATTTTCCAATGGAAAATCGCTCCAGGAAAAATTTTGAAAAAATGACTTTTTTAAGTAAAATTCATCCTTTCACATTTCAATTTATTTCTGGAAAACTGATAAAGCAAAACTTGTGAAATTTTTCTAGGAGAAAGAAGAAAATGAGAAGTTCATTATAGGAAAATTTCAAAATTTTCTAGTGAAAAATCGCTCCAAGGAAAGTCGAGAGGAAAGTTCTGGAAAATTGACTTTTTTAAGCAAAATTCATCTTTTCACATTTAAATTTTTTTTCTGGAAAACTGGCAAAGCAAAAATTGTGAAATTTTCCCAAAAGAAAAAGGAGAGTGAGGAGCTCATTATAGGAAAATTTCAAAATTTTCAGTGAAAAATCACTCCACAAAAAATTCTGAAAAATTGACTTTTTCAAGTAAAATTAAGGAATATTCAACTCTTACATTTTATTTTTTTTCGGGAAAACTGGCAAAGGGAAAATTTTGAAAATTTTTCAGGCATAAGAGGAAAATGAGGAGATCATTTTACGAAAATCTCAAAATTTTCCAGTGAAAAAACACTCCAGGAAAAATTTTGAAAAACCAACTTTTTTAAGCAAAATTAAGGAGAATTCACCTCTTACATTTTAATTTTTTTTCTAGAAATCTGGTACAGGGAAAATTGTGAAATTTTTTCAGAAGAAAAAGAAAAGTGACGAGCTCATTATAGGAAATTGTCCAAATTTTCCAGAAAAAAGAGGAAAGTAAAGAGCTCAATATAGCAAAATTTTCCAATGAAAAATCACTCCATTAAAAATTCTGAAAATTGACTTATTTAAGCAAAATTAAGGAAAATTCACCCTCTTACATTTTAATTTTTCCTGGAAAACTGGCTGAAGGAAAATTTTGAAAATTTTCCAAGAAAAAGAGGAAAGTGAGGAGCTCATTATAGGGAAATTTCGAAATTTTCCAGTGAGAAATCACTCCAGGGAAAATTCTAGAAAATTGACTTTTTCAAGTAAAATTAAGGAAAATTCATACTCTCATATTTCAATTTATTTCTGAAAATTTGACAAAAGAGGAAAAAAAGGAAAGTCAGGAGCTCATTATAAGAAAATTTCAAAATTTTCCAATGGAAAATCGCTCCAGGAAAAATTCTGAAAAAAATTACTTTTTCAAGTAAAATTAAGAAAAACTCATCCTCTCACATTTCAATTTATTTCTAGAAAACTAATAAAGCAAAACTTGTGAAATTTTTCCAGGAGAATGAAGAAAATGAAGAGCTCATTATAGGAAAATTTCAAAATTTTCTAGTGAAAAATTACTTCAAGGAAAGTCGAGAGAAAAGTTCTGGAAAATCGAGAGGAAAGTCCTGGAAAATTGACTTTTTTAAGCAAAATTCATTCTTTCACATTTCAATTTTTTTCTGGAAAACTGGCAAAGCAAAAATTGTGGAATTTTTCCAGAAGGAAGAGGAAAGTGAGGAACTCAATATAAGAAAATTTCTAGTGAAAGATGACTCCAGAAAAAATTCTGGAAAATTGAATTATTTAAGCAAAATTAAGGAAAATTCATCCTTTCACATTTAAATTTTTTTTTTGGAAAACTGGCAAAGGGAAAAATTTTGAACATTTTTCAGGGAAAAGAGAAAAGTGAGGAGCTCATTATAGGGAAATTTCGAAAATTTCCCGTGAAAAATCACTTCAGGAAAAATTCAAAGAAAATTGACTTATTTAGGCAAAATTAAGGAAAATTCACCCTCTTACATTTTAATTTTTTTCTGGAAAACTGGCAACGAGAAAATTTTGAAATTTTTACAGGAGAAAGAGGAAAGTGAGGAGCTCATTAGAGGAATAAAAAAAACCTATTTTTCAAAAAAAAGGCAAATGATGACGTAAGTACAAACCCTCGTGAAACTAACTTTTTTTTTAAAATGGTGCAGCACCCCTCAAATTTGGAATCTAGTTGCATTGAACCATTTAATTGAAAGATCTTGGAAATTTCAGGGTAAAATGATGTTCAAATTCTATGGAATCCTTGAGAAAGCTTAGAAAACACCAAGGAAATACGGAATATTTGTCGGTGTTTCAATACAAAATTAATAGAGAGAGAGACCACCAGGAAGACAAGTTTAGAGGTAATCCATGGAAATTAGAAGAATTTCAAATTATGCAATTCCAAGGTGGTCCAGGGCAGAAATTCAAAAATTCTTAAAAAAATTGTATCTCAAACAATCATCTGGGAAACAGAAGCGAGGAAATTCCAATGACATTGCATCTGATTCATAAACTGATATTTGTTGTAATGACAAGACCCACCATGGGCCAAGAGAGTTGAGCATCAGAGGTGTAACCAGAACTCCCACTTGACCATAATAATAAAGGAATGTGCACGAGTGCAACTCTATTATCTATTTATGGACCTTGAACCCGAATTCGGAAAATTGAAAGTTATAAAACGAGTAATAATAATGGAAAATTAGTCCTGAAGACATTGGAGGTAGCACAAAATTTTGCTTACTGTAATGTCTATATGTCATTTGGAAATTCACATTTTGTTGACTAGAATAATAATTTATTGATCAAAGACTAGAAAAACCACTCTTTGCTATAAGCCAATAAGTTTCCCTTTTTTTTCTCTATTTCTGACCAAACGCTGTGTTGCCAAACTACTACTAAAATTCCAAGGAACTGGAAAACCTATATTACCGAAATTCACTTATTTTATCGTTTAATCAATGTGTGAGTTTATTTATTAGGAGCCAGACGGCCTATAAGCTGGCAGCCTCTCGTAAAATGCATCTCTAATTATTATATTTACTATACATGACTGAAAAAATATTACGAAAAAATCACAGCTGCAGTGCTGCCATCTTATAGGCCCGAGAAATGTTGGCGTTATGTGTGTTTAGTGTATTTTTACTCTCTCGTTTTGCTAGTTTTTAGTTTATTAATAAATTTGTCAGTCCGTTTGTTTTATTCTTACTTTTTGATTGAAAAAATAAAACGAAAATAATAAATTGCACTACTACGAAAATTTTAAATAAGACATTATTTTGGAATGTCACATTCTCTTTTTTTTTTTTTTGGATTTTGATGGCCATTTTACGAGAAAAACAAAATATACAATAAATAATAATGGCCATCAAAATTGAACAAAATTAAAATAAATAACTGTACATTTTTACAGTCAAAAAAACAAAAATAAATAAATAAAAAATAAACACAGGTAATACATACTACTATGTATAATAAATAAAAAGACATTATTATTTCAGAAGTATTTCTAAGTAGCCCAAGAAATTTATACCTGGGCCGCAATTTTGCTGATTTTTCCAGGGGTGATTGGGGAGTGTGTCCCGATTATTGAGCCAAAAAATCACACTCGCCTTGTGCGTTCGGCCCTATTGGTATTTTTTTTCGACAAAATGACCTTTACAAAACTTGTAGATAATTAAATTCTAATCAACTTTGCCTTATGACTTTTTTTGCTAGCTATTTTACTTCAGGCGCTGTGACCATTTTAGTGCTTCAGAATTCGCAAAAAAAATTAAATAGCAAACCTGCAGATTATTATACCTAATAAAAATCTCTATTACTTTGCTTGATGATATTTTATTGTAACGTTATTTCTTTCGCTTGTACGGCCTTTTAGGCATTTGAAATTTTTTTATTTGGCCTGGTGGACATTGTGACATGCATAGCGTTTTTAAGGATTTGACACATTTTGCAGGTAAAATGTTGAATGAATTCTGGAGCACTAAAATGGCCGCAACGCCTAAACTAAAATAGCTAGCAAAAAAAGTCATGAGGCAAAGTTGATCAGAATGTTATTATCTACAAGTTTTGTAAAGGTCATTTTGTCGAAAAAACAAAAATAAATAAGAAACAGGTCAATAGAGCCGAACGCACAAGGCTTTCGAGTGTGATTTTTTGGCTCAATACTCAGGACACAGTCTCCAATCAGCCTGCCTTCGCAAATTTTTTTGAAAAACCCATACATTTCTTGGGCCAAAGATGTTATAGGAAGAATTTCTAGTATTTATTATTATTTTTATTTGATTTAAAACTTGTATGAGCAGTTTCGCGCGCGTTAAATTGTACAACTACCTATGTAGATCTTCATCGAAAAATAAAATACTAAATTTTACCTACAAACTATATTTTGCCGCAGCTTGGGAAGATCAAAAAACACCTTTTTTCGTTTTCACTCGTCCTACTATAACGCACGTAATTTACCAATTAATTATTCTCAATCTCTGTTGTTTTTTTGTATTAAATTATATAAGAGTTTGTCTACGGAAAATCCTTAAAAATATTTGGTCGCTTTATATAGGAAGCTACGGAGAGTTTCAATCATTGAAATCCAATCTTTATAGTTTTGCTCTTGTGTTTTGTTTAATCAGATGATAGATGGAGTTATGTTTGCTTTTTCTTAAATGAATTATAGTGTTTTGTTTTCTTACATACAATTTACCTGTTTTTTATACAGGAGAAAGAAAAGTTGCATTTACAAAGTGATTTTGCTGATGGGTCTAGAAATATGAGGGCTTGACAAATACAAAAGTTGGAAAATATCATTAAAATGACATCTCGGTTCAGTGGCGTAACTTCAGATTTTAGAGCTGGGGACAGAGTTTGGCGAGGCCCAATTACAATATTCCAGGGGTGTATGCAATATTCTGTTTATCTAAGGGCCAAATTATGGACCAACTGGCCGACCAATGGGATTACAGATTGCGTTTCTAGGTTTCTATCTGTCAGATTGCATACCTGACAATTTATCAGAAGGTGAGTAAACCGGCCATAACTTATAAGAACCCGGAAATAATTCTTTTGCGAAAACCGCCTACCATTTTCCTCGCTAACAGCTAACATTACCGATCGGGATTTTACTTTTTTCGGAATACCTATATTTTCCAAATAAATGTGAGTAGTAAAAAGATAGGTAAGTTAACAAAATTTCTGAAAATGATACAATACCGACATCTCCATTGTATCATTATTTAGAGTAGCCTGAACTGATCTTCCACATGCTTCGTGGGAGAAAAGTTCAGACTACTCTAAATAATGATACAATGGAAGTGTCGGTATCAAAAGGCTGCCCACAAGGTGGGGTCCTAACTCCCCTACTGTGGGACTTGGTCGTAGACGAACTCCTAGTAGACTTTAATAACAGAAATTTTTATACCCAGGAAATTAGCATAAGAAGAAATAATTATACAGACAAGACTAGACTACTAGACACCTAGGCTTAAATGGGACCAGTTGGCAGATACCCATTTCACTGCAGGATTACCACGTTGGATCATTGATTGCACTGTTGGTGTAGCCAGAATTTTGTCTTAAAGTCCAGGTGGGGGCAAATCTGTAGGAAGTGATCCTTGCAGCTCTGCGAAATTTTTGGGTCTTTTTACGGTATTTTTGGGACTTCTTATGATGGGGACAAGCGGGGATGCGGCCATTTTAACAAATTTTGATAAGAATTTATAGTGGAACATTACTTATATTGTAATACTGGATACAAGCTAATTCGTCTTATTACTCCCTATGTGTCTAGTAGGTTGGTCTGGTCTGTATATACATTTTCCATAATAAACTAAACTGCTGAACAATTGCTTATGAACAGAAGAAAAATTTTGCCTTACTTTCAAGCTTGATATTTTTGGAACCAAAACATTAACCTCTGGTTTCCATACACAATTCTTTTCACGAAACTTCAATCTATTGGCCCGTGAAAACCGGAGGTTGATCTGGTTCCAAAAATATTGAGCTTGAAAGTTAGACGAAATTTTTCTTCTGTTGTCCACCAGGTGAAAAAATCCAGTATATTGGTACCTACATCATGATATATTCATGTGATGTAAGCATACCTATCATGAAAACAAACGGAAAGGAAATAATAATCCAACCAATGACTTATTAAAAATACAGGTTCAAATACCTTACAACAAAATATTCGAACTCTTTGTTAATAGATATAGCAAAAACAACAAAAACATAAAACACACAAGTTTGATATGAAAATAGAAAGTTAGGAACTCAATATTCTTATATCTACCCACTAAACCTTCTACACAATACCAAAATAACTATGGGGGCTTCGCCCCCATAACAAATTTATTATAACCCCCATGGTTCCGGCACCTATGAGAGATTCAAACAGATTGGATCAACTTACTAGACATGTAGGAAGTCAACTGGTCTCGTTGAAGCCTATGTGTCTAGTAGCCTGTTCTTGTCTGTATAGTAAGATTTCAAATTTTACATGTTTAGTTTTTTCGTAGGCCAACCTGAAGTAACCTCTTCCAAGCCATCTTGGCTCAATACATTAATTCAGACAAAACCAAATAAACCAAATTCTACTTTAACATTTGACATACATCAATATAGCAATAGTAAACGGTTAGTGTATGATGAGTCTATTGCTTTAAATTATCTGAGTTTTGGTCTTACATATGAGAAATTACAAATAATATACTGTGGCATTATTCAACGTTTCTAGGTTTTTATCTAGTCTATTCTTAAATACATTCTTGTTAGGTGCACTTATAGTTTCTTCACTAGAATTCCACTGGTACACGATATGGTTGCTCAGGAAGTTCCTTCTTCCGAGCAGTAGGGCCCTTTCTCTTTTTAATTTTTGGTGGTGTCCTCTGAGATTGCGGTTTTGATTTAAATTTAAATTGTACATATCTGATATCATAATGTCCGCTGAGAATTTTGTAAGTCTCTATTAACCTCTTCCTCTTCGTTGCTTCAGTGTTGTTAAATTGAATTTCTGTAGCCTGGTCTCGTAAAGTAAGTGTCTAATCTCAAGTGGAATTTTAGTTAATCTACGTTGCACTCGCTCTAAAAGTTCGATGTCTTTAATATAGTAAGGGTTTCACACTGTATGGCCATATTTTAGCTTGGGTCTGATGTAAGTAGTGTAAAGCTTTTTTACCATGCTAATTGTGTGGTTTGCAAAGGCTAGTTTCATCAAGTAGGACATCTGGTTGGCCTTTTTTACTATGTGTTTCCCATTTTAGATCGTTAGTTACATATATACATATACACATAGGTCCTTCTGTTCTTTTACATTTTTTAACTCTATGTTGATGATTTTGTACTGACTCATTGGGCTTTTGCTACCTATGTGGAGCACTGTGCATTTTGCCTCATTGAGCTTGAGTTGCCATTGCTCTATTGTTTGCAGATCTTCTTGGAACAGGTGCATTTGCGTCAGTGGGTTGTCATCTGCAAAGCTATGACCGATCCTTGTGGTACTTCACTTGTGGTACTCCACTTGTGACTCTGTAGAAGTCTGAGTATGTTCCATTTGCTTTTACTTGGAAATGTCTCTCGTTGAAAAGTTCTTGCTCCACCATAGGTAGGGGCCTCGGATTCCACAGTGATCCAGTTTGTATAACAGCTTTTCATGAGGGATGGTATCAAATACTTTTTAGGAATCCAAGTATAGTATATCCACTCATCAATTTCTTCATTCCATGCGTTTAAGCAATTGAGTAGATTTGCGGTAGTAGATCTACTTGGTAGAAAACCGTGCTGTGTGGATGGTATAATATGTGTGTCTAGAAGGAATGTGGTAATTTCTTCGACAATAATTTTTTCCAATAACTTACACAGTGTGCATGTCAGACTAATTGTTCTATAGCTAGCCAGATTATACTTGTAAATTGGTATTACAATTGCTTGGGTCCATATTTCTGGTAGGATACCCTCTGCAAGGGAACTGTTAAATAGTGATTTTATAAGTGGTGCACAATTTTTCAGAAATACTGCAGGTATTCCATCTGGTCCTAGATTGGAGTGAGTTTTCACGTCTTGAAAAGGTTTTGGAATTGCTGGTAAAGGATCAGCTGCTCCATTATTTGGATGCAGGTCATATTTTGGTAACATTCATGCGAAACGGCTTTGCAGTTTTTGATATCAGGTTGGAAATCTTATATACAAAAGGAAAAAGTCATTGGTGTAGTCATTATGGATCTCAATAGCGGTTTTGAAACAGTTAACTTTTGTAACTAAAACTGGCAAAGTATATGGTATTCAAGGCAAAGTACTAAAATGGTTACTTAACTAAGAGATTTCAGAATTTAAAAATGCCAATTCTAATAATATAGGGATTGATCAAGGGTTTTTTCAGGCTTCAGTGGTGGGTCATTAATGATATTGTTCTTCATTTCAAACATTGTCAAATGAAATTATTCGCAGACTGACACTTTTGTCTGTAATTTTGATGAAATTACAGTAATGGGAAAACTTTTAAACAAAAATCTTGAAAATATTAATGGCTTGAAACTAAATGTTGCAAAGACTAAATTTATGACTCTTGGTTCTAAACACTGCCCCAATCTAGTTCAAAAACAAGGTATCTTGGAGCAGGTTAAATCTTTCAAGTATTTGGGTGTAACGCTGGATCCTGAACTGTGACTACATAAAGAAAAAAAAACAGGTTCAATGTACAGATTGAATAACTAGATCTCAGTTTTCGTTAAATTAGTGATTTGTGAATGGATACCACAAAACTTGATTTCCAGAAGTCTAGAAATACACCGTCTTGAATTGATTTGTTGAAAATTATGTGCAGAGATCGAGATAGAACAAAACAGCAATGGATAAACCTTATCAGGTTAAGGTTAATATTTTTTTAGTTTAGGTAAATATCTGAAATTGCAATAGGTTATGGGGTCCTGAAGAGGGCTGATCTGGCATATACAAAGAGTTATCTGTATAGACTCAGCCAAAATACTCAACAAAGAGTTCAACCGCTTGTGGTTCCATAAGAGCTGATTTTTCATTTAGGGTGTAACTGGGTGGTTGTTCACTGGAGTTTTGCATGGAATTTATGTTTGACCAGAAAACTTTGGGATTGTGCCAAAAAGATGCCTCCGTTTCTCTGACATAAGGTTGTCTAGACACTGCTTTGACAGAAAATTACTTCTTCTAATTCTGTCTTCTTCTTTCTTTTCGAAATCAATAGAGAGGGGATGTCAATAGACATAGAGAAAATTTCTCTATCCGTTACAGAGTTCCAGGTACCTACTCATTGATGTTATTGAAATTTGCTGATTTGAAGTCATCACCTCCCTGTGCACTTGGCTCCTTATGCTTACATTATTAGTCAAATCAGGTTCAATCTCACATTTAAGTACTTTTCTAATGCATTATTTCTTTTTTTCACCGGTGGATCCACCGATGAACATTTTATCTTTGTCTAGTACGTAGGAATTTGGAATAACTGACTTATAATGTTGATAATGATCGATGGGAAAAAAAAACACCTTAATGATCACCTTATATTGCGTGCTCATACTGATTTGAATGACAATTTTTGAAGTTTCAAGATATGATAAACACAAATTCAAATTCTGGTAACTGGAGAGAGTGACCCATGCATAAAGCTAATGTCTTGAAACTTGACGTCATCATTCCTGATTTGAAAATGTTAATACAAAAGGAGTCAAGACTTGTGTCTGACTTGAAATCGCCTAAAAATAGAGCTTCAATTCGACATTTTGTATTTGCCAGTAATTGCCAGTAAAGGTGGAATTCCGTGCCTTTAATTTTGCAAAGAGCAGTTGGCAACACTGGATCTAGATCAATTTCTAGAAGCAATGCTGGATCGTGAGGGTCCAATGGTAGTAAATAATCTTCAGTGTCAAGATGTGAGATGACAGCTTTGAGTATCCTAGTAATTGCCAGTAAGTTCTGACATTCTAGTATTGACCCGGCAGCAAATGAAAAAACAGTCATAAAATCATCAAGGATGTAAAAACATATTCGAAATTTTCAAAAGTTAAATTTTTCCAAGGGGCAAAGACACGATGATTTTTAACATTTTCAAGCGGAAATTATGTTTGATTATTCCTGGCTCTTGATTAGGATCAAGAGCAATGAACCCAGGGGGAAATTTTAGTTTAGAGGCCCATGAATTGATGGATTTAGGGGGCACATCAAATGTGATCTAATAATGTAATAACAAGAGTAATTAAACAATAAAATGCTGAATGATCTCTCATCTTTTTTTCTTTAATGGGGGGCCTAAGTTAAACATTTCCATGAGAATCTTCTCAAAAGTCAACAATCCTAAATCATTATTTAACACCACACTAACGTATCCAGATTTTTCATTGTACTTAAGTCGATTCCTTAACCGATTTTTTGAAAATAAGGACATATTGAATAAATTTACATTACATTACATTACATTGGTAAAGGCCTTAAAGATTACTGGAAGCAGTGCAAGCACAGATGTATATTCGGTAGTTATACGAAACACATAAAACAGCAAACCCTGGTTTGCGAAGTGAATATGATGAACACTTTTTAAGAAAGTTCTAACTCATTCCCTGTGTCATTATTACATTATCTTCATCTCCATCGTTGAATCCAGTGAGGTCATACAACTCCGGCCATTTTCTTCCAAAATCTTCAAATTCCTCCGGTAAAACAGCCCCGGCATCTCTTTTTTTATGAGAACGAATTGCTGGTGATGAGTCTTGAATTAAAACATCACTTTCATTTGCCCAATTGACACAAAATTTCTAGCACTTCATACTTCCTTCATGTTGCGTTGTTCCTTTTTCAGTGCGCCACAAGTTGAATTGACCATTCATTATGTTTTCATAATATTGATGTCAGACTTTGGTTTAAAGGTATCTTGATAATCCTGTTGTTCTAAAGATCGGCCCACCTGGAATTTTCCAGTATCCCAGTGGGTTCATCCAACCCTGAATGAACCCTTGATACATTAATTATTATGTTGGCCATAAGGCGGTACAACCGATGAAGAAATTGTTTCCGCTTTAGATTTTCAAGTTTTAGTGAATTTGTTTACACACTGTAGTGGAACATTCTTTGTCTATTATGTTTTAGCTCTATATCAATGCAATTCTTGAAGCTATTTGTGTTTGTGGGGCCGACACAGTTTCCTGATGCATGGTTTACAATAAAGTTTTTTCTGGGAATGACAGATTTGTGACTGGCACTGATAATAATTAATCTTGTAAGTCTCGATTGAATCGCCTTTATGTTTTTGGTCTCTAAGAGTGGTCAAATTAAACTTGGTTAGTATTTCTAGATATGGTAGGTACATCCTTTAATTCGCTATGGATTTTGGTTAATTTACATTGTATTTTCTCCAGAAGTTCTATATCTTTGATACAATATGGGTTTCATACTGCAAAGGCATATTGAATTTGTAGTCTTATGTAACTTTTTTGTAGAACTTGGATATCATTTCAATGGAGTGATCTTTGAAAGCTTGATTTATCAAATATTACAAATGTACGGTTATATAACTTTCCCACTTTAACGGATCAATTCTATGCACATCTGTAAGAAAATCTATAACTTTCCCTAAACCTATAGCTGCCTATAGACAATCTTATAGAATCGTGAATATTTTCGATTGGGTGTTTGACCGTCGATGCGTTTTGCAGTGTCTATAGGCTCATAGAAAGTTATGGATTTACTTACAGGTGTGCACAGAACTTACACATTAGTCTTTGCCATTATCTTGCCTATATTCCAATATTTTACAGATCAGCCGGAAGTAGCTCTGAACTAGTTAGAGGATTTGCATATATTTTGCAGTTATTTGCAAACACTTTTTATACATTCAATCCAAAAAAGTATATGCTACAAAAATCACTCGGCTAACAACTGAACCTTGAACAACGTCACTGCCTACTTTATGTGGGACGTGGGTAAACAAATCATACAGGTCACCATCACTAGAGGATGTCCTCAGTTATTCTTGAAACAGGGGAGCAACGTTCCCAGGAAAACGAGTGTTCCGTCTTTGTTATTTATATTATCATTTGCATATCAATGAGAAAGACGGAACACTCGTTCTCCTGGGAACACTGCCCCCTCTTTCAAGAATAAGAACCCTGAGACGAGTACTCTCACCTTTGATGTGAAGTCCAGTGGTTGATGACCTCCTGAATGTAACTTTGACCTGCTTTGGATACGCCGATGATATTGTCATCATGACCAGAGGCAAATACGAAGAAATACCCTGCGACCTTATAGAAAAAGCACTTCGAATCACGAAATAATGGTAACAGTCATTGGGGTTGAAACCAAACTGGTAACATTAATAAAAAGAACGAAACTCCCAAACCTGAGAAACATTAATCTCAATGGAAGCAGACTTGATTGGAAAAAAGAAGTTAAATTCCTAGAAACCCAAGATACTAAACTTCTCTGGAACTGATATGTAGAGAACACAAAAAATAAAGCAATTTTGGCACTCATATTGCGGGTAAAACATGGGATTGTAACTCATCAATCCTAAGATGGATGTATACCATGATAGTGAGACCTATCATTATGTACGGAGCGGTAGGCTAGTGTAGCTGAACCCAGCTAGTAACAGCTAGGAAAAGTGCAAAGACTCGCGTGTCTCTGTATAACAGGCAATGAGAGCATGCCTAACCGAGGCACTAGAAATCATTCTAGATCTCACATCACTCCAGATTATAATAGTGAAGTGGGTTGCCAGTGGATCATGTTTCAGATTGGAGAAGATAGTGCACACCTCATGGATCTACCAAAAGACGTGATTGTTGATATCCCTTAAAGCAAACACCATCAAATGGTACACAGACGGTTCCAAAACTGCTGAGGGAACTGGAGCCAGAGTATTCGGGTCACGAACCAGATACTTGGAACCAATGGGGAAATCACCAAGTATATTTCAAGCGGAACTTCATGCAATCGGAAGATGCGTGCAGTTCAAAGTTCAACCTGAACAGAAGTTATCGAAAACGAGAGATTGTAATAATGTGTGACTATTGAAGTTGCGTCGAAACTTCAAATTAGAGATTTATAAAGGATTTAATTGACCTCTGGGGGTTTTGGAACCTTTTTGGTCTAAAAAGTAGATGGACCTTAAGGGGGCTTTGGCTTTTCAAGTGCAAATTAAATTTGTGTTTTAATTGGTTATAAGGCTACCATATTATTCTGACGGGACATTTTTATGGAACAGATGTTTCATGTATTTATAGAAAAAATAGCGCCGCAGGCGAATTTTTTTTTTCGGGACCACGCCCGTTGGCCGACCACGGAAAACACACACTACTACTACAGGATAGCCTATCCTCATAGGGCATGTGTAGAACAAATCTGAAGCCCCCTACCCTACCAAATCACCATTTATGACGTAAGCAGCATGACGTTTCTCGCCTTGACGTAAGCCGTTTCCACCACAGGTTATGATTTCGTGGGCTTTTGCTTTATGCATACTTCATTAATATTAATTAACATTCTAAACAACTATTTTTTAGATCTCGTTTGCATCTTAATTTCTATTTGTCTATAATGTCAATCAAAATTAAATGATATTTTTCATCATAAATTCAAATTCTAAACTACTACTGTTGACGCAAACAACTGACGTCGCTGAAAAGTTAGTTGATGACGTCAGCAATGGTGATACACCAATTTGGCGGAGATTACCAAAAACGAGGCCGATAAGCAATCCTGAGTGGTGTGTATTATCCTTGGGCCGAATTCTAAAACTGTCAAATGCTGTCAAAGTGTCGAATAACCACTACCTTGCGATTTGCTGAGACTAGGAATGAGGCGCAAAAATCGATTTATTTATGCCACCGCAGAGACTGGGAATGGGACGCAAAAATTAATAATTTTACGCTTTTTAAAATATCAGAGAATATGGGACATTTACGCGTCCCGATAAGAAATCTAGGGACGCGGGACATGCACGTTGAAATAAGGGACTGTCCTGTATAATACGGGACGAATGGCAGGCTTAATTGGTTATCGAATTCGAATTTTGGTTAGGTATTCCCGGCTCTTGATTGGGCGCTAGAAATAGCATTTTGAATATTCCCAGTTTTTGATTGGCTCTAAATTATCCGCTGACCAATAGAATTATAGACTGGGCCCCGGCCCTTCGGGCTGGTGAATAAAATAACTTTGGCCCTTCGGGCTCGTCTAACTCCGGCCCTTCGGGCTCGTATACCTTCGGGCTTGAGATTTGAAAAAAACATATGGCAACATTGCTTATGACACAACAAACGTCAAAAAATTGACATTTTCAAAGTAGGCCTTGTTTTCTTTGACAATCGATACAAAATGGCGTATTTTTGTTTCAAAGATTACGAGCCCGAAGTGCCGGAGTATTAAAATTAGTTGACAATGAACGAACTCGTATAACTCCGGCCCTTCGGGCTCGTAACCTAATTAAAATAACACCGGCCTTTCAGGCACGAAATTAAAAAAAAAAAAACATATGGCAACACTGCTTATGATACAACAAACGTCATCAAATTGAAATTTTAAAGTAGGCCTTGTTTTTTTGACAGTCGATACAAAATGGCGTCTTTTTGTTTAAAAGATTACAAGCCCGAAGGGCCGGAGTATAAAAATTAGTTAACAATGAACAAACTCGTATAACTCCGACCTTTCGGGCTCGTAACCTAATTAAAATAACACCTGCCTTTTAGGCTCGATATTTGAAAAAAACATATGGCAACACTGCTTATGACACTACAAACGTCAAAAAATTGACATTTCAAGTAGGCCTTGTTTTCTTTGATAGTCGATACAAAATGACGTTTTTTTATTGCCCTGTGGGCTCAAGATTGGAAACACTCTTGCCGTTCGGGCTCGTAATTGAAAAAAACACGCCATTTCGACCCTTTGGCGTCACAATGTTGTCAAAAGTTAAAAATTTTAGTTAGCCTACTACGAGGCTTGCAATAGTTAAAAGGGGGGGGGGGGGTGTACGCCGAAAAAACAACTTCATCTCAAAAAAAAAGAGAAAAAAAATCTAAGAATAACAGTGAAAACCGTACCCCTCTATGACAAATAATACCGAAGATATGGCTCTATGAAGGTACCGCATCTCACCTTATGACGTCACGAAAGCTCAAGTGACGCACCAGAAAGTGGAGTAAATTGAATTTACATATGCTTTTCCTGTGTCACCTGCTATAACCTAAACAAAAACCACTCATGCGTGCCGGGAACAATCAAATTAACAATGCGGAGCGCGGCTGGACGAATTTCTCGTGACGTCACACACACATTAAAGCAGTATATCTCAGCGATGGTTTATCGTAGAATAACGAGGTTTGAACAGTTATTCTTAGATTTTTTTACACTAACGGCTCTATGCAATATCCTCTAACTTAAAAGCGCTTTTTAAAACTGGTCACTTTTAAAAATGTGTATTCTAAACCATACAAATTTTTAAAGGTAGCAGTTTTAAAAAGCACTTTTAAGTTAAAAGAGGATGTTGCATACAGCTGTTAAACTTTAATTTTTGACGCACACCCCCTTCAAGGGGGCTTTGGCTTTTCAAGTTTTGATTGGTTATCGAATTCGAATTTTGAATATTCCCGGCTCTTGATTGGGCGCTAAAAATTGCATTTTGAATATTCCCAGTTTTTGATTGGCTCTAAATTATCCGCTGACCAATAGAATTATAGACTGAGCCCCGGCCCTCTGGGCTCGTGATTAAAATAACTCCGGCCCTTCGGGCTCGTATAACTTCGGCCCTTCAGGCTCGAGATTTAAAAAAAAAACATATGGCAACACTGCTTATGATACAATAAACGTCAAAAAATTGACATTTCAAAGTAGACCTTGTTTTCTTAGATAGTCGATACAAAATAGAGAGTTCTCGTGCCCCAGACGCTAAGCTAATACGGTACCGCTAACAATTTTCTAACTTATTATTTATCCTGAAGATTCTGAGTTTGATTAATTTTCCCTTGGTGTTTTTTATGGAGGAATTATTAGAAGTTGCTGTTCTTGCAGACGGAAATGGAGTGTAAACTAATTTTGACATAGCAAAACATTACGGTAAGGCATCCGCTAAGATCTGTTAGATAGCGGGCTCCCCTAACGCTTATACCGTGAGAACTGTCAAACTTGTCAAATAGCATTACGGTAATTGAAATTTGGACAGCAGGAGAACTCTCTAATGACGTTTTTTTGTTGCCTGTGAGCTCAAGATTAAAAACACTCTCGCCCTTCGGCCTCGTGATTAAAAAAAACCGCTATTTCTCTCTAGCGTCACAATGTTGCCAAAAACTAAAAAATTTTCTCCGCCTTACCATGAATTTGAAGCTCCGCAGCTGTGAAACTATTAAAGCTGCATCGAAACTTTAAATTATAGATTTGTATAGGATTCAATTGGCTTTAATTGAAGCCTATTTACAGCAAAATCGGTTAACAATTGATAGAGTTGTGAGCCAAAATACGAAACGATGACAAAAAACCAAGTAGGCATTGTAATTTTTTATGCGGAAACTTTAAAGCCAAGATTGAAACATTGAAATCCCCAGTCATCAATGCTAAGACAGTATGAGAATGTCTACAGAAACTAAATGAGCTGAGAAAACAAAATAAAGTAACCTTCCTCTGCATATTTTGTCAAAATCTGATGGATTCTGATCAAGAGCCGGGAATAATCATTTGATTAATTAATTCTTCAATGTAGCAATTGCTAAGATAATTACAAGATTCAAATCAAGCGCCGGTGTTGTCACTTTTCCACAACAGACAAATCTAAACTTTCCATTTTATAAGTAACAAGATATAACATCAACTAGAGCTGATAAAATTGTGAATTATGATAAACAAAAGCACAATTCATTGAAACACAATTCATGAATTGTTATTCAATTTACATGGGAAGATAAATAAAAGAAAAAATGAAGCAATTTTTCCTTTAATTTTCTTCTAATAATTGTCTACAATAATTTGCATATAAATTAAAACTAACTACTAATTTTCAATCCAAAATTGAAGCTCCTTTCTTAAGCTCAGTTTTCTTATACAATAAACATCTTGATTATTGTTTCAATGAATTGTATTTTTGATTAATGAAATTTTATTTAATCAAAACAAAACACTGTAAATTCCCTTTGAAAAAAAAGCAAACAACTCCTTATTATCATAATACCAATATTCCCATTTTCAGCGACGTTTTCTTGACTAGATTAACATCATTTTGATAATTTAGGTGCGAAGCCTATCAGATTTTTTATTTTCAATTTTGCACGTCCCTTATTGTAATTTAATCTACAATTTAAATTGTGTCGGTTTTTACTACACACGCCCCAATCTGTGTAAGAAACGTTTCGCTTAAGCCAAATTATTTACACAATTAAACCTCTACACAGACACTAATTATGACATATTTTTAATACAATGTTTTTTTTTTTGTTTGAAACTAGGAACATACTGTATCAAAAATATCTACTTTACATTTTTCAGTCCGTTTTTACTTTTTGTAACAATTAGTATCAAAAAATTAATTTAAATAACGTAATAGTCTCGCGCACCATTCAAGTTTGATGGTTTTTCAGCTACAATCTGTTTTTCTAATATTGTATGTCAAAAATTCATATCCAAAAATTCAATAATAATAATATTACAAAGCAACAATACTTATGATATTTAAATTATTTACATTATTATAATATTTACACTTCTCAAATAAATCTTTCTAGTACCACAGCGCCAATCCTTCAAAACTAATGTAAATCAATATAAATATCATAATTTTTTATATTCACCTGCGGTTGGGTCAGTCGAGTGCGTTCCCAATAAAGTAGAAAACGAAAACACACAGTCTAATACTCAACATTCATTAAAATAAAAATCTCAAAATTATAATAATAATAATTCTTAGCTTCTCATATCGTGTTTTCTCTATTGTTTCAAAAATGTTTGCCCTTATATTTCAATTAACTAAACAAAAAAAACAGTCTATTGGAAGATGCCCATGCTAGGGAGGGGCAATCTTTCGACTAAAAAAAACAATCCTACAATTAATATTACCCTAAAAGCTACTCGCTCAAACTTGCAAAAAATAAATAAATTACAATTAAAAAATATAAGTACAGGATTTGTCAAGACAATTGAGCCAATTAACCAACAAACAATTAATCATCGCTACAACAACTACATAAACAAAAATAATGGCACTTCAAAAAAAACAAACAAACAAAATCCTATACTTAAGTGCCCGTCTCTTAACAATAGCTTCAAGTTTGACCGAGTAGCCTCTTAGAGCAAATTATTTGCGTTCTTTTTACACTAGTGCAAAAAAAAAAATCTACTTTTGGGGCCCGGACTGGTAAGCGCCGTAAGGATCCTCGGGACTCGCGGCAGTGCTCGTGTGTTCCGAGTCGACTGGAATTGTGTGCAGGATTGGGTAGTGGGTCGCTGCAAAGTAATTCTGAAAAAGAGGATTTTTGTTAATGATTTTATTTAAATTCAAAATCTTGATAGGCAGCAAAAGTGTATATAAAATCAGGTCTGCTTCAAAAAAATTCTCTTTGATGTCTGCAAATTATTTCAAAAATGTTTTCCTTGCTTTTCCAAAGTTTCAGAGTCTACCCAAACTTTGGTAATCTGATAAAGATTTCAAGGTTCTTCGTTTTCAATTTTCCAAATTCTTCAATCTCTCAACTTCTGTAAAATATCTTCAAAATTATTTCGTTATTGATGATAATAATCATCTTTATTTCAAAATTGTGTAACAAAAAGAAATAACGTCAATCAAGAACGGAATAATAAATACACTAACAGGGTTTAGAAGTTGTTGTCTCTTCTTATTTTCATTATAAAGTTGTATTTTTTTCCATTTTAGAATCAGCCAAATAATATCCACAAAATTCAAATTCAAATTCGAATAATACAAGTGCTGCCATCTATCCACATTTGCGTAAAGTGCAAGTATGGATCGTTTTCCTGCTGGCCAAGGTTTCTAAAACGATCTCTTCTTGAAGAACACTCTGGCCAGGCAAGTCCTCTATTTTTTTAAAATAATTTTGTGCTGTGAATTTCTGGATCCTCCCTTATAAATATTTCAATATTCAAATTGTCATATTATCCGTTCACAATCCGATGTCCACTGGTACCGGTAAAATTTATCACCTTTCAATGCTATTTGATAGTGTTGGTTAGTACCACATTTTTGTTAAGAAGTAAGTCAAGAATTTTTGGGTTTTAAATAGGTACTGCTGCTCTGGCTTTCAGAAACAATTTTAGTGTGGAAAAATTGGACAATTTGCTCTAAATAGAGTCGGTGAAAACCAAATTTGTGAGTCCATCCCCATTAATTCTTCATTGAATCCAGACAGAGGCTTGAACAGCCATTTTCTGCTTGACTCCTAAAATTATTATCTTAACTAAAGGGTGTAATTTTTTAATAGAAATCCAGACAGGTCAAAAATTCAGTTAAAAAGTTTTAATTAAAACATCTCAAGAATTTTGACACATTCTGGATTTGATTAATTTCAACTCCAGCTTTATCTAGTATCTGTGGTAGCTACCTTAATTCGAGAGGAAAATTTTGTCTATTTAGGGGAGAATCCAGGGATTTCATTTCTTATTTTTTTACCTACCTTATTTTTGTTCATATTTTTGCCTGCCAGAACTGCTATCAGGAAAGTAGCATTTTGCTCAATTATAACGAGCATTTGAATTTAATCTTGTTATTATTCTAATTTTTTTTATTATCTTACCATTAATTATTTAATTATTTTTTTTATATTAAAATATATGTTTTTTAACTTGCAATAACTATTCATACCTGATTCTGTTGGAAGAGTGTTTGTACAACAATCGTTTTATACTAAATTTCAACTTCAATTTCTTTTGCAAGACACTCACTTTTTGACAGAATTCAGGAATTTAATGTTCCAAATATTGGTGAACCTGAGACTGCCTTATTCTTTTCTGGGTACCTACTCTACCTAAAGATCACTGTTTGGAGTCTGGATCAGCTGGAGTGACGTCACCCCAGCAATCTACCCTCTTCCTGGAAACAGGAAACAACGCCAAAAGTTCCAGTTCACGAAAGTGAAACCCCAACACCCATTGAAGAGCTCCGGATTGGAAAGGTACATACTGTATCAGATTCACCCGAACAACCAAGCTATATTGTTTACACTATTTACGCAACCAATATTGTACACTTAATAAAATTATTGTTTGATGGATTTTGAGTGGTTTCATTTGCACACAAAGGGGCTACACGTTATCTTAATTTTTCTTTGAATTCACGACCCTAGGTTATCTTTTCTCAAAGTATATAAATTCCAATTTTATTTGTAACAAAGTTGACACTTAATATTAGGAAAACGTATACCTACAATGAAACTTCAAATTCTACATAATCTATTTGTAGGAATACCACTATCTATGAGGAATACTGGCCATAGTTCGTCCTATGATATTTAACAGAAAACGGTTCATGATGTCTTAGAATAACTTGATAAATAGAAAACGATATTTTTTACAATAAAGTATCAATCCATTTGAGGTTTTGTATAAAAAAATTAGGTCTAAAAAGTCTCTCCTATTTTCTAATTCAGGTAAATGTGATAATTTACTAATGTCATGGTTAATCTATTGATTCAACAAGAATGCTAAGTTTGTAGCCTATAAATCTAAAACAAATTCTTTGGACTTTCAACTATTAATATGAAAATCATGTAGAAAGGAGATCAAACAGTTGAAACATATTCCAAAACAGATTAAATAAGAGAGCAGTATAAATTCTTAAAACTATAGATGTTTTTGTGTAACATAATGATAAAATCTATCTAAATCTTGTTGTATTAAGACGCAGTCATTCATATATATACCTGATACTTTTCTGAAAATTTTTAGGTCATCACAATAAAAAAGAACTTCGCAGTTTTTAAGACATTGCAAAATATCATTCAGAAAACAATTAAAGAAGATCGAAGATAAGTGCCCCCCTTGTGGAACTCCTGAAGTAACATGAATTGTGTCAGAACGACAGTTGTGCACCCTGACAGTCTTTCGATCAGGAAGAAAGCTTTTTATCCAAGAAAGAAGAGTACCATGGATACCCAGAGCTGACAGTTTTTGAATTAAAATATTAATATTTACTCTGTCAAAAGCCTTGGAAAAACCAGTGTAAATTAAATCTACCTGACACTTCCTCTCCAAAGCTTCCAACAAGTAATTTATGAAAATTGTCAGATTTGTGACAGTTGACCTTCAACTAATAAAACCATGTTGCTGTTCAATTGTTGTTTTTGATAATAGAGGACTGATTTTTGATGCATAGCTTTGTTCCAACACAGCAGGAAACCGTACAATGTACCGTTACGATTCTGCGCAAAGCCTAAAACTTGTGCGTAGAATTCGAAATTCGTATACAGAGTGGTTTCCTAACCGTTCATGGGACGATTTCTGACGTGTTGGAACCACTGATCTGCAAAAATAAATGGATAAACAAAGAACGCTTCTAATGCTGCTAATTTACGAGGTCAAAATCTAAACAAAAACAACTGACTGGGACAGCTGTGAGCGTGCGCAGTAGATACATGTACTGTGCGTGCACAAAATCTGGCCAATGAAAACGAAGGAATTTCAAAACTTAGAACAGTTGTTCGAAAGATAAGACACTGCGCAGGCGTTAGGCTGTTCCGTTGCACAACTGTTCGTAGAATATTGACTATTATTGACCCCAAATTTTCGCACAAATTTTGCCAATCAAGCCGTATGAATTGTTTATCCATTTTTTTTTAGATCAGTGGTTGGAACAGACCTAATAACTTTTCATTTAACGTTTCTACAATAATCTAAAAATTAGCCGTTCTCCGAAGATGAACGTAAATAAATCTGAAACCGTGCATAAAAACCCTATCAAACTATATATTTTTATACTTGTGTTCAATAGCGCATACAAAAAATATAAAAATATACAGGGTGTTACGTTAAAAAAAAAAAAATCTGATGTGTCACACTTATTTGACATCCTCTGTATATGCGCAAAAACATTAATACAAATAAACAAATCAATGATTTAAGCCCTACAACTTTTGTCTCTAACTTTTTGTCATCGAATATCTATATTTCCATATATCGAGCTAGAACAAAATAAACGGGCCACCCTGTACATAGACGATAGATTGAAATTTGAGTCCCATTTAACATACGTGAGCAAATAGGTGTCATCTGGATGTTATCGTTGATGTTATGCAGTCAGAATAATTGTGAGTAAGCTAGATCTTGGGATAACAAAAAGTGCATACGTTGCGCTCATTGAAACCCATTTGCGCTGGAATATGTTTCTGGGATTTTTGTTCATTGTCTCTTTTTAGTATGTTATTTGTGTTGCAAAAGAGGGCGGTAAGATGTATGTTCAAGATAGAATTGCGAGACTTGTTTTTGCGTCATCTCTTTGATAGCATGGGCTTCCTTCCTTGTAACATTACAAAGACGAGAACATTCTAATATTAGCCGCAGACAAAGGAAACGCGACTATAGTTATGAACAAAACTGACTATAACAGAAAGATGGTTGAACCTCTAAAACCCTCAACTTACAAAAAGCTAAGAAGAGATCCAACACAATCCGCAATCAAAAAAGTAAACCACCTGATTAAAATTTCTTCTTTGGAGGAACCAATCAAGAATAGCATACGCCAAAGTGAAGCTTCAATACCAAGATTATACGGATTACCCAAAATCCATAAGAAAGATGTACCTCTTCGTTCCATTGTCAGTACCATAGGCTCGCCGACATACACCCTCGCAAAACATCTGGCCACGATCTTGCTAACGCACATCGGACTAACGGATTCGTATATAAAGGACTCAACTCACTTCATAAAGAAGATCAGAAACTTCGAACTGGACAAAAACGACATTCTAGAGGGCTTTGATGTTGTCTCCCTGTTCACCAAAGTACCACTGTGTGAAGCAATGAGTGACTAACCCAAACATATATTTCCCAAAAACAAATCTGACCTGTTTAAGATTTGCCTTACGACATCGTATTTCACCTTCAACAAGGAGATATATGAACGCTATCACCACTTATCGCGAACTTCTTTATGGAAAAACTAGAAAAGAAAGCCTTGGACAGCGCACGTTTAAAACCAAAAGCCTGGCATCGATATGTGGATGACACTTTTGTGCTTTGGTCCCATGGTAGGGATAGCCTAAACGATTTCCTCGCTTATAATAACAGCATACACCCCAGTATCTAATTTACCATGGAACTAAAGGACAACGGAAAACTGGCTTTTCTCAATGTCCTAGTCACGAGAAAACAGAGACAACTAGGTCACACTGTGTACAGAAAACCAACACACAACAATCGTTACCTACATAACAGTTCAAACCAACGTTGAACGAGATAGCCGTGACATCATTTCAGAAGCCTTTCTACCTTATGTACAGGGTTATTCACTATATTTTGACCCCCCACCTGGAGGGGTAATTACAGGTGCTACAAAAAAAAGTTCATCACAAAAATTGTTTGATTTGAATCAAAAAATTCAAATTTGATATATTTATTTATACAGGGTGTTCCAGAAGCGGTCCACAGCTCTTAACTTGAAATTTAAAAATGGAACACCCTGTATTTTATTTGATTTTCAGATTCTACTTTTAATTCTAAGACAAATATTTATAAGATAGAACTATCCTATCTTTTACCGTTTTCGAGATAAAGGCATTTAGATTTTGTTTTTGATGTCTGTAAGTTTTTGAACAGGCAAAATTTTATAGGGCTTGTAAGAATACTTCTTTAATGTTCTTTGAATTTTTGAATAACTTCTTTGAAGATCCCTTGCCGCTGTATACAACCCAGTATCAGAATGTTCTAAAATAAATAATGGTTCAGAGAATAAAAATTATTACGGCAACTACTAGTCAATTATTTAAAGTTACTGTTGAAAAAATGTATTAACTATTTATTGATTGCCGTTTGCACCAACCATTATGAGGGAGGTTTAACAATAATCAACGTTTAAAGTGACACTTTTGCATGTAAACATGTCACTTTAAGCGTTGATTATCGGTAAACCTTTCTTAAAATAATCGGTGCGAATGGCCAAATGATTATCATTTAAATTATTTACCTTCATAATAAAGCAATATATCCAGATCAGCGTCATTGTTATTGATAACATGTCTGGCTCGACTTTTAAGAGAATAGGTATGTATTTTACAGCTGTCTATAGGTATTTAAAAAAGTATTGGACGATTGGGATATAATTGTGAATGTTCCCTTCTCGCTGCCCTTTTGTTCTTATTATTTTTTACATAAAGGGAATCATTGTCAATTAAATAAGAAAATAAATTATTGAAATTAGGTATAACACCACATACATTGACGTTTGTTGTTGTCATAGTTTAGAATAATAAAATTTTTGTTTTTGCATGTTCAACTACCCTAGAATAATCCAAATTGGTCTCAATTCTTTGAAAAAAACTAACCGCCTTTATCTCGAAAATGGTAAAAGATAAGATAGTTCTATCTTACATAGATTTGTCGTAGAATCTAAAAATGAAATAAAATACAGGGTGTCCCGTTTATAAATTTCAAGTTGAGAGCTGTGGACCGCTTCTGGGACACCCTGTATATATAATTATACCAAATTCGAATTTTTTGTTTTAAATTAAACAATTTTTGTATTGTACTTTTTTTTGTAGCACCTCTAATTACCTCTCCAGGTGGGGGGTCAAAATATAGTGAATAACCCTGTACCTCAAGTCACAGATAGAATCGGCCGAATTCTGGGAAAATATAACATCAAAACTATTTTCAAACCATCCAAGAAGATCGAGAACCACCTCAGATCTGCCAAGGATAAGAGCTCTGAGCTCTACAAGTATATATCGCATTCCCTGCACCTGTGAAAGTGTCTACATTGGAACAAGTAAGCGGTCAGTCAACACCAGAATCAAAGAACACAAGGCCAATTGCTGCCTTGGATACACAAAAAAATCAGCGGTCGCAAAACACACACTAATCAGTGAAAACCGCATAATAAAATTTGAGACACCCAAGTTTTATGCACCACTGCTTCATATTATCCTAGGTTCTATAGAGAGGCGATTGAAATTCACAAACACCAACAAAATTTCAACAAATTTGAGGAAACACTTTAAATCAACAGATCATGGGTACCGATTCTTAAAAATACAACAAAGCTGCCGTACAAACACAAGGAAAATGAAAATGAATCTCGAAAATGTGACCAAACAAACAGAACCAAAATAAGTGCCGCCCACCCACACAGCGTATTGCCGTCAGTCTTCAATCAGTCGCTTAGCAAGCAATATCTCCTGAAGATGCCATCCACTCGTGATGGCGAAACGTCGAGAACCAATCCCCAACGACGGCCGAACAGCCCGAAAACCCACTCATCATAGGTAAAAGTATAGTCTATCTATTTCTTCCAATGAAAATTATAAGGTTTGTTGAATGTATAAATAGTTTTTCAGTTTTTTTGAGAATTTAAAAATATGTCATTTGGGATAGAGTTGTAAGTTTCAGATGCACGATTTATTACACTGCACTTTCCTGTGTTGGTTCTTGAGTTGACCAACAACTGCTTTTTTGCAAGGTTGTGGAAAATCTCCTGTGGATATTATGTCATTTATAAGTGCTGCCACGGCCCCTTCAGAGTTTGCAAACAATTTTTACGGAATATAGGTGGGATCTCATTAAGTCCAAGCTGGAGTTCACCCGTAGCGACTCGATGGCGATTTCTATTTTTTCTGGGGTGAAATTTATGGTGTTCTGGAGTAGGATTCAACTGGAAGTGTTGGTCTAATAGGGCAAAAAAACTGTGGAATTGGTGTACCAAACACCCTGCAACCTCCTGGTCAGATTCAAATGGGACCAGAGTTGCTTTGTTAACAATACTGAAATGGGTGTGTTTAGAGTTAAGGTTAGAGTTAACATAGGCAAACAACTGTTTTGTGTTGTTTAACAGATTTTGTTCATATTGTTTTCTTGCTGTGACTGTAGGTACAACTTTTGACCTAATTATGTTGATGCTGATACTGATGGTAATTTTCTTCAGTATTGTTGTGTCACAAGTCTCTTTTCCTTTGTATTTTCTTAAATACCTACTGTGCAAGTTTTTGCTGAAAGGTTTGGTTTACTTCAGTGTAATGTGCCTTCCAAAAGTTTCTTTTATAGATGTTATGTGTAGGCTGTACAATTACAATTATTTGAAGCTGTGTTTTGGCAGTTATTACAATGTAATCATTTTTTCCAAGGGGCGCATGTTTATGAACATCAAACATTAATTTCTTTTCATTTACAATAAGCAGGGCTAGAAGTATTTATTTCGAGGCAGTTGAAGTCTCCCATTATGAACACCGCTTGTTTTAGTGACATTGCATTTTCAATAACTTGTACTAACTAGTTCTGTGTTATGTTCCATGCCTGTTTCTTGTTTAGGTCTATAAATACATACTTCAAGAAATTTAATCTCACTTAGGGCAATATCAATAGCAATAGAGATTCAATGGGTTCTAAGGTGGCAAATTTTTGGTTGATTGTTGCATAAACTTTGTGCCCTGCTATATAATTTTGATAAACACACAAGCTCCCTCTGCTCCTCTGCCTTTGTGGAACATTATGTAACCTCGTTTATGGATTAGTTTATCTGGAATGCGATCATTTAACCATGTTTCGGTGATTAGAATAATGCATGCGTTGGTGTTTTGTATCCTTACCTTGAGTTCATCAATCTTGTTTGTCATAGAACCTAGATTGCTATACCACAGAGAGACTTCAATTAGGTATGTTTTAAGTTTTTTGATTGTTTTTTAACTTCAACAATAATTTTAGGTATGGAGTTGATGTATTTATTCTTTATGTCATGTAAACTTTTGTATCACATGTTCTTGCGACTTCCAAATTTCTGGCACACAGCGCGGTCTTTAAGCATCATGTTTATTTTGTCTAAGACTGAACATTTTGGTGAATACATTTAGCTCAGCCTCAGTTCATGCTTCATTAGGTCTCTGGTTTACTTGATTTGGGTTCGGTATAGTTAGTATGCTGATGCAGTCTTTCAATACGTTAATAGATAAGCTGGGCAGAAAGGGCCTTTAGCTGAATGATTATCACAGTTTCTATAGCGGTGTTTTCCAATCTGTGTGTCGCGACTCTTAAGGAGCTCGCAAAGCCTTTCCCAGGGGGTCGTCGACAAAATGAAAAAGGCAAAGTTCTACACTACAATTAGAACACAATTTCAGTGGAAAGGATGGGCATGTTTATTTTTCAAAAATTTGTCAAATCGTGATGATATTTTTGGAATGCCAATACATTACATCTTGCCCAAAAGTCTCTGTCAGGCCTCTGTTTTCTGCTATAAATTCATTCAGGAGTCAATATTCTGTTATTCATGAACATAGGATCTGCTATATGACTATTTTTCACCTCAAATTCTTATCCTTCAGTTCAAATCAAGAGCTAATTTTTGTTGCTATGTTTCATTTTGACACTGCTCCACTGTGTAACTGAGCTACATTTTTAAAACTTGCCTTGGGTTTTGTTGATCTTTAATTTTAATTCGTTTTGATGTTTCTATTTCTTCAGTTTGTGTTGACGTTGTTCATATATCATTATTTTTATTTTGGTTTGTTGCTGTTATAGTTCAGCATTTATAAGAAGTGTTAATTGCATTTTCAGATTACTGACAATAATTATCAGTCATTTTATTTGTCTTTCTTTGGTTTATTTCATTTTGCATTGAATCTTGATGTAACTATTTTCGTTTTGCAATTGTCTCATTCAATACCCAAGGAAAGATATGTCCTATAAATTGCTTTGAATATTGATGTCTGAACCTGTGATGTAATGCAATCCTGTAATTTGTCCAATAGCAAGCGCTAAAACCGATGAAGCTATTCCTGCGTTTGAAAATCTTTTTTTTTCCTGTATGTGTATTGAAAAATGTTTATACACTGTGTAGTGTTCTTTGTCAAGTCTATTTTTAAACGTGTTAACACTTGGTGCTGACACTGTTTGGCGTTCCATGAATGAACAATAACTCTGTTGCTCAGAAAGTTTCTCCTAGGCAATTTTGCGTTTTTTTTCTTTTTAGAGTTTCTTGGAGTGCTCACAAAAATATTTCTCTGATATTGCAATTATACTAGTTACTGGATATTTCGTATGTTTTGATTAAGTCGCATATGTCTTCTCTCCTTTAAAGTTATTAGTTTTAGTCTTGTCAATCTCTCTGTGTATGGAAGTATCGCAGTTCTGGTGGTATTTTTGTAACTCGTCTTTGTATCTTCTCTTGAATTTCTATATTTATTTATTTATTTAATATCTCCTACATCTTGCATTTACAAAGAATGTCTAAAACTCCAAACTACCCAACAACCCTAACATCCTAATTTACTTTGTACTTCCTTCTTAAATGAAATTATTTTACTTTGAAAAATATCACAATTTGTTTAATTGTCAAACATTCTTACTATAGGTGAGGTAAACTGCCTATTCGTTCTTGGTGTATCATAGGTCAATATCTGTGACTGTCTGGTACTCTTATATTTATCTCTGGCTCAACAGATATTCATCTTCACATGATAATGAAGAAGTTTATACAAAAACATTACATTAAAATATTTTCTTCTTACATCTAACCTACTGTAACCATGTTGGATACACAACACATCATATGGTACATCAACTGGGTGAACCCCGAATCTCTTAAAGTGTAATCTTTTCAAAAATTACTTTTGACAATTTTCTATTGCATGGATTGACCTCTGATAATATGGGTCCTATACAACTGATGCATATTCTAATTTTGTCCTAGCTAGTGAATCATACAAAAGTTTGACTGTAAAAATGTCCATATCTTTTGTGTTACAATAGATAAACCCTATAATCTTAAGTGCCTCACCCAGTATTTTGTCTACATGATCACTAAAGCTTATAAAACTGTCATATGAAACACCAAGAGCTATAATTGAGTTTTCCTCTTTTAGCTTAATATTGTTCAAAAAGTTATCATATTCTACTTAATTTTGTCTATTTTTTACTGTAAATTTCATTGTAAAACACTTTGATACATTAACTGCTAACTTCTTATCCACAGACTATTGATACAATTTGCACAAATCACTTTGTAGATTTTGACAATCATTGATATTTCTTATGTTTCTATATATTTTAATATCATCCACATTGTACTACGTTGTTTATAAATATAATAAATAACAGTGGCCCAAACTTATGTAGACTAGTAGGGCTTTGACTTATAATTGTTATGAACAACAATTTGTTGACGTTTATACAGAAAAGACCTAATCAGTCTAATTAAGACATATGGCAAATTCGCCTGCAATAATTATCAATTAGTATTTTTCTATCGACTCTATCGAAGGCCTTTCCAAAATCCAGGTAAGCCAAATGGACATCTCTGAGCATCTCAAGGGAATCTGACATATATTGGGTAAAGGTTATCGGGTTTGTGGATGTTGATTTGCCTTGCATAAATGCATGTTGCTCTGATGTGAGGTCATTTGAGCATTCTGAAAGAATACGAGTGTACAACACTGATTCAAACACTTTCGAAAAGTTGGGCAATATACTTATTGCTCTATAATTCTCTATATCACACTTATTGCCCTTTTTAAAGATTGGACAGACCTTGCTTAACTTCCAAATTTCAGGATGTTTTCCTTTCATGCATAAGTTAAATATTGTAGTGAGTATTGGCGCGAAAATAAACTTGTAGTATTTTACTACAAAAGCTGGAACGTTATCTAGTCCCATAGTTTGTTTTGGTTTTAAATTATTTAAAGCATTCATGACTTCTCCAAATCCGGAGACTAACAAGTGAGTCATACAGAGTGTTTCAATGCTCTCATTGCTGTCAGCTGGTGCATATACACTTTCGAAAAAAATACTAAACGTTTCATCAATTTTTGAGTTATTGACAGGGCTGCCGTTCTACACCATGTTGCCTAGTATACGTGAGCAGATTCTTTTGCTGTTGATAAATTTGAAAAAGTTTGAATTGTTCTCTATTATACTTTCCTCCAACTTGGTAATGTAAACTTGCTTGGCCTGTTCAATCAGAGCATCTCTTATATTATTATAATTAGTCTGACAATTTATAATACCCGTTTTCAAAAATAGCCGTCTATTTCTATTTTTGGCTTTAATATCACAGATTATTTCCCTGTTGAACCACGGAGGATATTTATTGATCCTAAAAATTGTCTTAGGAACAGTCATATCAAATATTTCATAAATCCTACCATATAAAAAAGATATAGCCTCATCTGCTTTACAACACCATTAAAGAATATTCCAATTCACCTCCAGCAAAAGTTGATACTTACATCATTGGGAGATTTACTTTTTTGAAATTATATTATCTCCAAGTTTGATTTTGTTTTGTATTATTTGCAGGTCTGCTACGACCAGCATTGGATTATGATGTTCATCAGCCTTTACAAGAAGTTTCCCAGACTTCCATACTTTATAACTTACATTTGAGACTAATACATATAGTAGGTATTTTACCATTTCCATTTTTTATGTTATTAAATTGCTGAAAAGCTGTGAAATCTTAAAAGTAATTAAATATTTTTGTTGTTGGGTGTTTACAATCATCCAGATGCGGTACATTCAAGTCACCAATTATTATACAATTTCTATTGGAATCGTTTGATATGATTTTATCTTCAAACACTTCAAAAATATCCTCATATATTGCTGTAGCTTTCCCAGGCGGTATGTAAAATACACAGATTCTAAAAATTACTCCATGCACAATAATGTCACAGAGTAGAATTTATAGATCTGGCTTTATCTGGATCTATTGAAAGAGTTCAACATAAATGCTTAAGATTTATTTCATTCAAGAAGCACCATGAAGTTGAAGATATCAATTACTCACATGTTGAAAGTTCTCTTAATATTATTACTCTCCAGATCAGATAAATGCACAAGGATCTTACCATATTCTATAATATACTGCACTCATATGGCTTTGGTCTAGGGCTACTGGCAAAAATTAATATCCATGACAAACGAGGCTTCAGCTTTTACGAATTAGACACCTTAGTATTTATACTACTAACTTTTCTGTCAAGGTCGGCGAGATTTGCTAATCAGTGTTCTGATAGGTTGGATTGTTTCGATAATCAAAAAGTTTTTAAATCCTGTATCATGTGATATTTTAATGTCCCTAAATAATTATTATAAAGCAGAGAGTATGCGGGAAATTCCCCAGCTAATAATTTAAAAGAGTGTCAAAGTTATTTTAATTTTCAGTCAGATAAACACTATCACAAATAGCAGTAATGCTTAGCTCGACTTGTTTTCAAATTTGGTAACTATTGGGATTGACAGGGTCAGCGCTATGATTTTGAGCAATAGTGTTCACCACACAGCTATATCTATGAGATTCAGCCATAATATTGAATACCAACTTTCTAATTGTGAAGAGTGCTTTTTTGATTTTAAAAATGGCAATTACATTTCATTGAATGATTATTTGGCCGGTCTTAATTGGAGTTTAATGAATGATTTGACCCTATGGTTTTATGAAACATTGTGGGAGGAGATAACTTTATATGTTCCAATAGAGAAATCCAGAACTTCTAACTTTCTTGTGGTTCAACATTAAGCTGCAAAGATTGCTTGTTGAAAAAAAAAAGCTTGACAAAAAATTTAGAGAAACAGGAGATAATTTGTTGTTTTCTGAAATGAGGGAAGGTACAAGGATTTGAGGGTCCCCTTTTATAGAATGTACCTGGCCAAAACTATCATCTATTATTACAAGATAACACAACCCATACTAGATCAGCTTAGTAAATGAAATAATTTATCTATACTACAATCTTACCTGTGGAGAAATGTACGACCCAGGAGGCTGTATCTGCATGGCGCTCATGCCGGCAGTCAGCTGTGGGATAACATTGGCATACTGCATAGACGATTCGCCTGTAGGCATCATAACCGGTATCCCACGGGGCGTTTGTCCGTCTCTCGTAGTCACGTGACCTTGAAGACCGTAGGCGTCGTCCACTTGAGGTAGGGGCGCTTGCATCACGTATTGTGTCGGTACCCATTGAGGACTATAGCCTGGGTACTAAAATTTAAAAAAACAATACATATATTACAATACTCTTGTTAACAATTATTACCGTATTAAGTGGATGCCTATAATTGTACGCTTGGATCATGTGTTGTCCGGCAACACCGTTCGATGCTAGAGCCTCAGGGGCGTAGCCCATGGCTCCCATACTTTCCGAGGCTTCGCGCCACTTCATTGAATTGTCGTTACTCTGGAAGTAATACTAAGTTTTCTAAAATATTTCCCTGATTTCTTAAAATTTCATTTCAACACTACCTTATTGTATAAGTTTTTCTTTTTGTTTCCGCCGTCGGCGAATTTCACCAGCAATGGGTCTTTGCAGTTCGGCAAAATATGATTGTTAAACATCTGAATGATTTGTTCGCACTTTTCTCTCGATTCCATACGGGCGAATCCTACACCTTTCGATATGCCTACAATATTATCGATTATAAATTACAATGTATCATTATTATTATATATTTTACCCTGTGAATCACGAAGAATTCTAGTCGATATCACTTGGCCGTATTTCGATAGCAAAGTGTCCAGGTCCGATTCTTTAAATGTGGGCGGCAAATTGGCAATATACAAATTTGTTGGGTCTTGTTCTTGTTGCTGTAGAAAAATATTGGTTTTTTATTCAAGTGTTTCTTTGTTTTTTGATTTTTTTTTTTAAATTGTTTAAAAGTGGAAAAATCAATTCTGTTAAGAATATATTTAAAAAAAAATCTAGTGGAAATTTATCTGATAACTGTGGTGATATAATTTTTTAACTTTTGCTGTATAATAAATGTGCCACTTTTAGGATTTCGTGTAGTTGTACAGGGTGTTTTTTTTTTATATAATGACACCCCACCTACAGCCTTTACCTTTACAGGTAGATGAAAGGTATAAATACAAAAGTATTGGTTAAATTTTTAAAATCCATGGTCAAAAGCAAAAATTGAATGTCAGAAATGTAAAATATTGCATGCTTTCAGCTTGTTTCAAATGGGATGCGCTATATTTGGTTCTATATTCTTGAAGATTACAATTTCCCGATTCCAAAACTATATAGTTTGTCTATATTTGGTAGAGCCGTCTCCAACATATTTGGTTTTAAAAATACTAGGTTTGTTCCAGCAGGCTATCAGAAATGTTGGCAGCAGCTTGTGACATGCGCAATGACAAATTCGTGTTCCAGCAAAGAAATGTTAGTGACAATTTGCAAATGTCAGCTGTTTCAGCAGATGTTTGAAACATTTATAACGTGTTGGCAACTGCTTGAAATGCTTGTCGATTTTCTTCAATCATTTTAATTCCTTAACCCAACTTTGACCTTCACCTTTGATCAAGGTTCCACCTGATCTATTTTTTCATTACAGAATAGGGCAATCCAATGAAAATGGCGGTCAAGCAATGAAATTGGCGCCATACATTTATTTCAAAGAACCAGGACATTTTTCATCAAAAAACTGTTTTTTGTCTATCTTGTGGTATTTTAAGGTGATTTTTTATTGTTTGGAAGGATAATTTTCGAATTTTAAGATGGAAAGTTTTTATTTTACGAAGTTATTAGTGGAAAGCTCGGATTTTGGCAAAAGTTATCACTTCTTTTTGACAAACCTTAACCTACTAAATAATTAGGTACTCTCCAGGATTTGTTTTCTGTTTAGTTTTTTTTCAACAAAATCTTGAAGGTTATTGTCTGCTATTCAAGGTATCAACACAAGTTTAGGATAGTAAATGGCTTAGATCCATACAACGTTTATGTGGAGAGACTTTTTGGGTTTCTAAATCATCAGATTTTTTCTCTCAATCCATGAAGCTTTACGAAGTACAGACAAATCGTTTTTTTTTCTTCCGTTAAAAACCTGTGTTTTATATCTGCAGAAACGGCATAAAACGAGACTTTGTCGCGATTAGAACGCCTCCCGCAACTAGGGATAATACATATGGCGTAGGCATTTTTCAAAAAATGTACACTTTACTTCTTTACGGACTTTACACAAATCAAAAATCGCAATAAAACGTAGTGTATAAACAAACACACCTCACATAGTACAGACGCTTGGCATTGGCCTCCATATTGAACTTTTTTTTGACAGCTCATTGAATTGCCTTATTGGGAAATGTCAAACATTTTCGTTCCAGCAGAAATTTGTTGCCAACTTAAAAACATCTGTCACCAACAAATTTAATTGTTAGGTTAATGTCACCAACATGTTTCCAACTTTTTGCTGGAACAAACCTAATATCAGTAGTAGTATTTTTACAATTTTTGGAGCCGAATATATGAAAGATTGCTCAATCAATAGATCGGGGCATTGTGCTCTTCAAGAATATAGAATGAAATATAGGGCATCCCATTTGAAAAAAGCTGGAAGCATGCAAAATTTCACATTTTTGACATTCAAATTTTGTTTCTGACCATGGTTTCTAAAAATTCAGTCAAAACTGTAAAATCTGTTTTTTTTTTTAAAGATAAAAGTCAAAATGACATTGTGTTGGCAATACAATGTAAAATTGTCAAAGCTTTCAATTTTTTTATGTAGAAAAGGCTTGTGTTGCCAACATCGTTACTAAATTTTTGACTTGGGGAATTATCTTTAAAAAAAAACAGACTTTATAACTTTTGTATTTACACCTTTCTTCTACCTGTAAAGGTAAAGGCTGTAGGTGGGGTATCAATACAATATAAAAAACCACCCTGTACAAATAAGTGGATTATTGCGGAACTTATGGGTGGCCCTCTGGTCATCTAATCACCAATATACTGTTGAACTGTTCAAGTAAGACATTCACCTGAAACGTGAAGTTTTTGAACTAATGAGAAAAATTCACAACTGAGTGAATCAGGTTAGTATTGTACTTGAACAACATATTGGTGAATGATGAATAGATGGCTGGGTCCACCCATAAGTTCCGCAACAATCCACTCGTTTGTAATTGAATAACTTGTCACAATATATTACTAGTTTGGTAAAGTAACATTACTAATTCCTGTTAAAAGGCAAATTGATAAATAGTGGATAATCTTACAAATTTTGACTTTATATAATAAATTATTATTCAAGTACAAATAAGTGGGTTGTTGCGGAACCTATGGGTGGATCGACCTCCGCAGCCATCTACTCAACAATATACTGTTAAACTATTCAAATAAGACATGAGGAAATAACAACTGGTGGCAATACATGTACAAATTTTATTGCGTTAGAAAGCATTATGTTCACATTCTGACACATTACTGGTATTACTGCAAAATTACCGGCATTACGGTGGCATTCTCTGGCAACATGAGACATTGCTCGGTATGAATTCTTTTTTGTATGTAATAGTTGTATATTTTGTTCCTGATAGTGCAAGTGATTCCTACGAGAGATCTTTTGATAAAATAGAAAGTAATCTGACTGACAGGGGTGGGTCTGAATACATCATTGTTGGTGACTTCAATGTTCCAATTTATGTAAACTCGCTCTCTTGTAATGGCCCATTGAATATTCTTAAGTCTTTCATGTCCTTCAATAATTTATATCAACATAATCAAGTAAGGAATAACAATAATGTTCTTCTCGATCTTGTCATCTCCTCTTTTGAAGGTGTCCAAGTAGTTAAAACCAACGATAGCCTACTCCCGGTTGATGGACACCATCCGTGCCTTGGTTTGTGCCTGAACACTAAAAACGATATTGAATATTGTAGAGTCAACTCGACAACCAAATTTAACTTTAAAAAGGCAAATTTCTTATTAATGTACAGACTTTTTAGTGAGCAGGATTGGGATGACTTGGAGGGCCTTACCGATGTCAATTTGACACTGGAATCCACTGGAATCTTTTTATTTACTACTTAATAATATTTTCGAGAAATCCATCTCTAGGGCAACTCAGGTCGATAAAAAAATATCCTGTATGGTTTAGCAAAGAAATTATCAAGCTTCTCAAACAAAAATATAGGCTCTTCATAAAATCAAAAAAATACAAATCTCACTATTGGAGACATAAGTATGTTACTCTTAGGAGCGTTGTCAAATATAAGGTTAAACTTGCTCATTCCAAATACCTTCGCGATATAGAGGCAAGCTTTAAATCAAACCCTAAAATTTTCTGGTCCTTTCTAAAAACTCTAAAAAATTCTCCTGATTTCTTGGAGGAAATGGTCCTTGATGAGACAACCTATTCAGGATCCCAAGGTGCGGCCGACGGTTTTGCCAATTTTTTTAAATCGGTATATATAAATGACGACGATATGAATTGTAACATAACGAGCGTCAAGTCATATTTCTGTAGTAAGCCTATCACTTTTGATGAGAATGAGAGGGCAATCGGGAGAATCAAGGCAAATAGGGCAATCGGCCCTGACGGAATTCCCGCCTATATTCTAAAAGGTTGTAAAGAATATCTTTTAAAACCTTTCAATATTATATTCAATTTAATTTTAAATACTTCGAAATACCCTGACAAATGGAAAATTTCTAAAATTATTCCTATTCATAAAAGTGGAGCTAGAAATGAAATAAAGAATTACCGCCCCATAAGTATTATGAGTGCAGTCTCAAAAATATTCGAAAGAATTATTTTTGAGCGGCTTTTCGACGAGATTTCAGGTAATCTTGCATCCTGCCAACATGGTTTCTTGCCCAGAAAATCTACATTTACCAACTTAACAACCTTTTGCCAATTTGTTCATGAAGCCATTAACGATAAATGTCAGGTGGATGTCATCTACACTGACATGGAGAAGGCGTTCGATAGAGTCAGACATTGTGTGATATTGGAATCTCTTAAGAGCCTAAATGTGTCCTCATACCTAGTTTATCTGATCCAGTCATACTTTAATGAGAGATTCCAATTTGTCGAAGTTAAGGGTAGCAAATCAGTTTTATTTTAAAAGTTCTTCAGGCGTTCCGCAAGGCTCTAACCTGGGACCTCTTCTATTTTTGGCAGCCATTAACAGCATAGTTAACAACCTTGAAAATGTACAAGGACTATTAATCGCAGATGATTTCAAGTGCTTCATTCGAGTCGACTCTGTCGAGGATTGTGAGACCCTACAGAGCGATTTTTGTAGAGTTGCAAACTGGTGTGACATTGAAAGTTTCAATTTAAATGTGAGTAAATGTACTTGTATGACTTTTAGCCTAAAGAAAGAGATTATTAGGTATGACTATACTCTAAATAATGTCAGATTGAACAGAGCGAGTCAGCAAAAAAATCTTGGTGTCATTTTTGACACCACATTGTCTTTTACCGATCACATAATTGCCAAGATTGAGAGCGCTCAAAGAACTGCAGGCTTTATTGCAAGAAATACCAGATGTTTTAGTGTGGAGGTTAGCTTGCATCTTTTTGATAGCCTTGTTTTACCGATTCTGGAATATGGTACAATAATTTGGTCCCCTCAGTACAATGTTTGGGTATCACTCATCGAGGATGTGCAGAGAAGATTCTAGAAGTGCCTGTATTTGAGGAAATTTGGAGAGTATCCTCGGAGAGGGTGTGACAATGAGTACCTCCTAGGAATCTTTGACAGGATGTCGCTTAGTAAAAGAAGAATTAAGATATTTTTATGCACATTGTTTCGTATACTCAAGGGAAACATAGATTGTCCAGACATTCTGAGTCAATTACCATTTGCCATAAATATAGTAAACTCGCGAAGCTCTAATGTTTTCTATTTAGCCTATCCTCGCACAAATCTTTACAAATGCTCGCCTATTTACAGAATGTGCCATTACTTCAATTTGTATGCTTCTGCAATCGACATTGATGCAACAAGTTTCAGTGAGTTTAAGAAATTGGTTGAAAATAAGCTGAGATCCATCGAATAATTTTATAATTTGTTAGTTTGTCTGTTTTAATTTATTTCCCCTCTAATTAAGTATGTACTTTATAAACTTTTGTTATTTTTGTGTATGTACCATTGCGATCAGGGAATAGTGGTGCAACAAAAAATTCCATAATCCCCTGGTCTGTAATGTTTTGTTATTTTTTACAGGGTAGACATAAGCTGTATCTGTAATTGGCCTATGCTGTTGATACATGTTCAATAAATAAATAAATAAATAAATAACCAGGAATTATGCTGGCATTGCCAGGCATTACATACGAATATCGCGGAATTACGTTTCATTCAATGGAGTTATGGTTGATTTTTAGTCCTCGAATTTTCCAAACATTTACTGGGAAAATATATTCATATTAGCAACCTCAACCACAATATCAAAAATATCTTTAGGTAAGTTTGCGTATCTAAAAACTGAAAATAATTTCACATACACAGGGTGAAGCAAAAAAAAAAAAAGAACAACGTCCTCACTTGACTACTTAAGAACTACTCAAAGGTTGTTATAACGGTGGTACCAAATTTGGTATCCATACTACTATCATCAAGACCATCATAGGTACCACCATTATCAGAAAGCTATTGAAACTTCAATGTCTTTTTGCTGCATTAAAGCTAAATATGTTCATCTCAAAAAACTTGAGTAAAAGCCGAGGGGGCAACCACTCACGAAAAAACGTACATAGTGACTTTCAGTTTCTGGGAATACTTCTTAAAGTTGGACAGTATTTCCAAGTATTCCCTCACGTATTCCTAAGTATTTCCAAGTAAGGTCAACTTGGTTAACTGGAACAGCGAGGTAACTGGGCTATATGTCAGTTTTTGGCTTATTATTGAAATTTGAATTTCCCACGTATTAAAATTCGTTACAAGTGTGTTTCATTTATATCCTGCATGTAGTAGAAAGAGCGACGCCGGAATAGTTTTTGAAAAAAAAAAAATTCTTGCTACCGACGTTGTAGATTTTTATTCTTCCAATGGGCTTGTGTGGAAAAATCACCCAAAATCTCGATTTTTCCTTACAAGATTACGCCCTTATTTCAAACCTTTAGCCACCTGCAACACCCCTTTTTTTGTTTTCACGAAGCCAGGTTTTATTAATTAATCCTTTGGCGAAAACGGCATGTGAAAGAATATGGGCCGCAGGACGTCTTTTCATTTCTGTTACGGAAAATTGAATTTTCCATACGTTAACCCCAGGAGCCACTCGTAAAAAAACCTGCGTCCTACTCAAAATCGATGAACATTTCAACCTTTGTCAAGGCTTGTATGCGAAAATGAGGCACCTATGTCACTATCTGATGGTCTATAAGGTCGGTTTTTAGCTTAGAATTTCAAGCAATGAAAACACAGCTTTGGTTCCAGCTGCCCCAGTAAAAATACGTACAAAGGCAACTGAAACGTATATGATATGGTCAACTGGAACATATGTTCCACCGGAAATTACATATTTTCGTTTGTTCTAAGTAGAGCAAATATGCAAGATACACCAAGTTGGCGCAGAAAAAACCAATTGAAGGTCTAAAACGCTACAACAGAATACGGTACTGCCGTTTTCTGTGATATTCCAAGATCCACAATAAGACTCTTTGTATTTGGAACAAGAGGGAAAAATATATTGTTGGTAGCAGGATAGGGTGATGGAAAAATATATGAAAGAAGTAGAAGAAGAACTGTCAACTGTGCTGAACACCATGCAGAAATGGAGATATGGATTATTTACAAAGAAAATAGGTTTCTTATTTCATTTTTGGTTCATTTTACCATTTTTATTTAACCTTATTTCCTTACCACTAAGTAATAATACTTTTGTTGCATCCTCCATGATTCCCATAACTCTTGAGCCAAAAAAAAAAAAAAATTGGTAGGATCTTCACATATACAGGGTTGTCGTTATGTATGGAAACAGTCTGATATTTCAGAACCGGCTTGAAAAAAAATTATAATATTTCCTACCTGGGGGCTTTTCGGAATGCCCGATTCAATGGTGGTATTTGCAATGTTACCAAGTTTACCGTTTCTTAGATGCCGTATGTAACTTGATTTTTTTAAATTGATGCCTCTCTTTATTTTTATTGTAATTAATTCAGCGTCCCAACATTACTAAAACCCCTAAATGCCTAAACTTCATTTTACTTGGTTTATGAAATAGGGCAACACAGATTTTTTGTTAAAATGTATGGAAACAGTCTTGTATTTCAGAAAAGACTTTAGCAAAATGTACAATATTCCCTACCTGGGGGTTTTTGGGGATGCCCGATTCAATGGTGGTATTTGCAATGTTGCCAGGTTTACCATTTATAAGTTGTCATATGTAACTTGATTTTTTAAAAATGGATGCCCCTATGGGCAGTTACATACGGCATCTTAGAAACGGTAAACTTGGCAACATTGCAAATACCACTATTGAATCGGGCATTCCCATAAACCCCCAGGTAGGAAATATTGTAATTTTTTTTCAAGCCGGTTCTGAAATATCAGACCGTTTCCATACATAACGACAACCCTGTATATACGTTTACAATATGTTCCAGTCACCTCAAAATTATTACTATAAGAATGCATAAGAAAATAGGGGTCATTGTTTCAGTTGCCTCAAAATTAGGATAACTGAAACAGTTGACCAAAAAAAATTGAATCAGAACGAACATGCACGCAATTCTTGAGATTTTAATGAAAATACCCAAAAATACTTTAAAAGCGGGGTTGGAAGTTAGAGTTTACAAATACTTCCATGTATTTCCAAATTATTCCCATGTACTTCCAGAGTATTCCCATATACTTCCAGCATATTTTCAAGAATTTCCAAGTATTCTTAGGTATTTCCTGAGTATTAGCAAGTATTCCTAGGTATTCTCAGCAAAGTGATTTCCATAAGTGATTTGCCCCTCAGTAAAAGCATTTTCCTGTCTTATTCATATGAACCAATATATGGGATATCCCGTTTCAAACAAATACCTACCTGAATATTCTACTGCAACTTTTTTCTGGCTTACCCTGTGTATGTAAAATTATTTATATTTTATAGATTCTAGTTAACCCTACAACATTGCTATAAACATGTAATGAATTAAAATGTCCAATAATGACTACATAATTAAATTTTTGAAAAATGATCTAGAATTTCATACGACCTTACGACAATGACGTACAATCTGTAGGACAAGGCCTACATTTTTTATGAATCAATTACAATCATTAGATCAGGCCCATTTCAACTGTTGAACTAGGATAAATCCAGAGATAAAATATTAACCTATAGTTAATGAACTAATAAAATTCTAACCATTGGAAAACTCTAACAATATGTAAAAAAGCCAATGTTTAACAGTAGGAATTAAGAAGTTAAAACCGAGGTTAATTGTAATATAAATTAAGTACGAGTTATGCAGATTTAGGGACGATTTATTCGGTTTCTGATAAACTGTTAGGTATGCAATATGGCATCTCATTGGTCGGCCAGTTATCCATGGACCAATTAGAATTATAGAACGATGAATTTATCTCACAGCAAGTTAATATGAAGTTGAATAAACCGGGCCTCAGAAAAATAAGTGCGTAAGTACCTATAGAATAATGATAAATGTACAAACTATGAGATGTGATGTTTGTTTTCAACTATAATGGTTTATTTTTCTGGTCCAGCAATGTAAAACTCGAGGTAACACTATTGCATGTAGCCTAATATAGGTATACACTCGGGTAACATTATACATTACCATAATGGCATTACATGAAATTATTTCCATCATGATAGCAGAACGATGGTATTACATTGGAATTACCGGAATTACTTCAAAAAAGCATGTAATGCGCAATACTGTTAAACAATAACAAACTGAAAAGAAAATTAGAGCTGAATTTAATGAAAGAAAGGCGAAAGGCGAAAACTTACTTAAAATCAAATACATCAAAGGCACTCCTCGAATTGTTTCCGACAAGGAAAACTAATAATTATTGACGGCCAAAATTCAAAATTTAAATTTAAAAGTAAACTACATGTTTACTACCAAAATGTGAGGGGGCTACGTGGCAAACTCACCACTCTTATATACAATGTTTCCACAAACAACTACGATGCAATATTACTTAGAGAAACAAATCTATCAGATAATGAATTGGGCTTGAACAACTACAACGTTTTCAGGAGGGACAGATCCACTGAAACCAGTGATAAGAAAACAATGGGAGGCTGCTTAATTGCAATCCGCAAATCCATTACATGTATTCTCGTGCCAACTACTCCTGAATTAGAACAGATTTTGTGATTCCACCAAATTCTCCAACTGAAAAATATGTTCTATCAGGTGAGACCATTGACACGCTTAGTGACTCATATCCAAACACCTATATTTGTATTACTGGAGACTTCAACATTCCTAAAGCCACATGGATTAATACTGTCGACTCTTCCATAGCTATCCCTCGTCAAGAAATAGATGTTTACATGTCTCCACAAACTATTGAAAACATTTCTGCAATCTCGGATATATGTATGTGCATACCATGGTTTCTTCCAGCTTAACACCATACAAAACGGTAATGATGTGATTTTAGATTTAGTTTTTTCTAATAAGATATTTGATGTTCAGAATGGTGATCTACTTGTTAAGATTGATAGTCATCATCCGCCCCTTTCATTTAATATTTTAGTGTCAAAAAATGAACATATTTCGATTAGTTCTCAGGCAAACACTTTTTATTCCGATTTTAAATCAGCCGACTATGCAATTATTAATGAATATTTGGGACTGGTTGACTGGGACTCAATTCTCTGTTGTCTTGATGTGCATGAAATGGTAAATACTTTCTATGAAGTCTTAAATAATATAATTTAGGCTTTTGTTCCTTTAAAAAAGGTGGCCAGTAAAAAATTCCCCATCTGGTTCTCTCGAGCACTCATAAGCCTCACCTGTAAGAAAAAAATCGCTCATAAAGTCCAACCCAAACTAGCATAACTACATAATATTTTCTAACTTACGTTCTCAATGTATACTGATGTCTAACCAGTGTTATAAAGGCTATATACAAAACATTCAGACTGAACTGGATGGCAATCCAAGACAATTTTGGAACTTTGTAAATTCTAAACGTAATTCATCCGCCATTCCATCGGATCTCTATCTAGATGATGAGCACTCTGAGATAGGTGTCGGGACGGCCGATCTGTTTGCTCGATACTTTGGCTCCGTTTATGCTCCAAACCAGCCAAACTTTTCTTTCAATGACATTAATATTACAAATCACGAGAATTTTTAATCAATCTTTGAACTCTGGCTTCTTCCCTGACATTTGGAAGATCAGTTATGTCATTCCTATCCATAAATCAGGTGATAGATCTAATATAAAAAACTACCGACCTATCAGTATTATGAGTGCAATACCAAAATTGTTTGAGAAACTAGTGGCGAGATTTCTATCATCAATGCTATCACCTTTGATAATTAACGAACAGTTTGGCTTCTGTGCTGGTCGAATTACGGAATCGAATCTCATTTCCTACACATCTAGTATTGCAGGGGCACTGGAAAGGGGACTGGAGGTTCACTCAATATATATATACAGATTTCGCTAAGGCTTTTGAGAAAGTTCCTCACAATATCATGCTCAACAAACTGAGAAAATGTGGGATCTCTGGTCCAATGCTCAACTGGATTCGGACTGATATGACTGGTCGAGTCTAAAAGGTCAGGGTTACCAAATTTTGCACCTCGTGAAATACCAGTGACCTCTGGAGTTCCACAAGGTTCACATCTGGCTCCACTAATTTTCAATATCTTTATAAATGATGCGGCATCTTGTTTTGTTTCTTGCAGCATCCTTTTATTTGCAGATGATCTTAAGGCATTTAGAGTCATTTTCAGTCCTGCTGACTGTCTGGACCATCAGCGCGACCTAAATGGATTTGTGGAATTGTGTGATTCCAATGGAATGGAGCTAAATGCGTCCAAGTGTAAACTCATGATTTTTTCACGAAAACGAGTAAAAACTAACTTTGATTATCTCATTAAGGATGACGTTCTTACAACAACTGAAACTATAAAGGACCTTGGTATCATGCTTAACCCTGAACTCTCTTATGTTGATCACATTACTGTCATAGTGAACAAAGCTTTTAGGATGCTCGGGTTCATTAAGAGGAACACTCATAATTTTGCCTCCATCCGTACGCTTAAGATTCTTTTTTGCAGTCTTGTTAGGTCTCATCTAGAATACGCGTCCTCTGTGTGGACTCCATATTATCAAATACATTTTTCAAGAATCGAGAGAGTTCAGAGAAAGTTTCTTCGCCATATTAACTACAAATTTTTCAACAATGGGAGCACATATCCTGTACTTTGAGAGTTGAATCTCCTTCCATTGGAAACTCGCAGGGATCTCCATGATCTTCATTGTCTTTTTAGAGTGTTCAATTCAATGATTGATTGTCCGCAACTCACTGGTGAGATTACTCTAAATGTTCTTCGGGTTAATACTCAAAATCATCTGTTCTTTAATGTACCATTTTGTTGTACTAACTATAGTAAAAACTCTTTTTTCCCTAGGGCCATGTCTCTAGCCAACAGATTTCCTGAGCTTGATTTCACTTGCACAGAAAACCATTTCCTCAGACAGCTGTCTCAGGTTATTCCGGTCCTGTATCCATAAGTGATTATTGCTTGGGTCTAAATTGTAATTGTAATTAAATTATATTATATATTTATATTTTTATATTTTCATAACTTGTAACATAGTTTTAAGCTACCAACCTTAGGCTTAGGTTTAGGCTAAGTATTAGTGTATAATATTTCTCACTGTGAATTTTTGTAAAGAAAAAATGGACATTTTGTCCGTTAATAAATAAATAAATAAAAAATAAATACATGTACAAATTTTGGTCCAGTTGTTACCCCCTCGATAAGACACTCAACTTAAACGTGTACTTTTTAAACTAATGAGAAATAACTCACATTTGAGTGAGTCACGTTAGTATCGTACTTGAACAACATATTGGTGAATAGATGGCTGGGTTCACCCATAAGTTCCGCAACAATCCATTCGTTTATACTTGAACAACTTGTCACAATATATTACTAGTTTGGTAAAGTAACATTACTAATTCCTGTTGAAAGGCGAATTGACAAAAAGTGGATAATCTTACAAATTCTGACTATATAATAAGTTATTTTTCAAGTACAAATAAGTGGATTGTTGCGGAACTTATGGGTGGACCTCTGCCGTAGCCATCTAATCAACAATATACTGCTAAACTGTTTAAGTAAGACATTCACCTGAAACGTGTAATTTTCAAACTAATGAGAATAACGCACATTTGAGTGAGTCAGTTCAATATCATAATTAAACAACATATTGATTAATAGATGGCTGCGGAACTCGCTGCGCTCGTCCCGCAGAGGTCCACCCATAAGTTCCGCAATAATTTACTCATTTGTACGTACGTCCATATCTCCTATACTAACGGAAATCGAGGAAAAAACCTAGTACAAAACTTGTAGATAAACATGAGTACTACATTCCTAAATTATTTTCCAGTATACAGGGTGGCCCAATAACTAGTAATGACACAAAGTTATGTTTTTTTAAATGACTCCCCCTGTATATTATGGCATTTCTGAATTCTGCGGAAAGTTCTAGACATATTTCATGTACAATATCATATACTTGTCTTCAACTGTTTCGGAAATATTGACAGTTGAAAATTGACTTTTTCGCAGCTTTGACAGACTGTGAAACCTAGACGGTTAATTTTAGAGGAAAACGGATTTTACATTAGTTGGATTTTTATAAGCTGTCATTTGACACCAACTTTGAATTCAACCGAAGATTAATAATTTAGGCGGAATTTTTAATCATGAATTAAATTCAAGGTCGGTGTCAAATGATAGTTTATGAAAAACTAAGACAGGAATGTAAAATCCGTTTTCTTGTGAAATTAACCGATCAGGTTTTACAGTCTGTCAAAGATGCAAAAAAGTCACCAAAACAGTTGAAGACAAGTATATGACATTGTACATGAAATATGTCTAGAACTTTCCGCAGAATTCAGAAATGCCATAATATACAGGGGGAGTCATTTAAAAAAACATAACTTTGTGTCACTTCTAGTTATTGGGCCACCCTCTATACTGGAAAATAATTCAGGAATGTAATACTCATGTTTATCTACAAGATTTGTATTTAGTTTTTTCCTCGATCTCCGTTAGTATAGGAGATATGGACCACCAGCGCTTAGTAACTCACCCGTATAATAAGTTATTGTTCAAGTACAAATAAGTGGATTATTGCGGAATTTATGGGTGGACCTCTGTGGGACGAGCGCAGCGAGTTCCGCAGCCATCTTCTCACCAATATACTGTTGAACTATTCAAATAAGACACCGAGGGGTGAACACATGGGGATTTATGGTGTACACACACAAGGATTTATGAGGATTTCCTGGGGATGTACAGGGAGATCTTTAAAAATCTTAGGATGTATGGTGATGTATAGGAATTACTTCGGATTTACCGCATTTACCGGGGATGTACCCAGGATGTAGTTCGGATTTATAGGAATTACCAGGGATGTAGCGGGGATGTATTATAGCCTTTTCCATTTGTTGCACCGAGGTGCACTCAGTGCAATTTTTATATTCCAACAAACATTATGATTATCATGATTTTAGTACATAAGTAACCTCTTAAAATTTTGGGTATTTGCATAATCTTGAGAGACATTGCATTTTTGATTTCTATTTATACTGCACTAGTGTGCGCTTTTGACAGCACCAGAAAAATTCTCGTGCGCAGTGAGTGCTGCACTGAGGCGACAAATGGAAAAAGGCCATAAGAAACGGCGAACGCGTACTGAAATTATTTTTTTGAGTCTCGCCAGAGTGTGATCGGTTGGTTTAAGGAACTCCAAGAGACTTGTGAAAACGCTGTTTATTTTGACAGAAACAGGTTATATCCAGCTTCAGCGATTGATTTAGGCAAATCATGGATATGCCTTTTACAAAGTTTATAACTGAAGATTCAAGCGACTGAACCGAGTAGGAGATCTGGGATATGGCCTAGAGCCAGACATATCATGGTAACCATGAAATTCAGCTAGCAAGTTGCCTTAACTCGCATGCTATAAACGAAACTCGCCTGCGGCTCGCTTCGTATCCTACAACATGCTCGTGTATTATTGGCTATCATTACATGATCATTGCATGTAATGATAGCCAATCAACCAAATTTCAGGTTTCTTACAGATATAATTAATCTGGGAATGTTATTTTTTCATAACGCCCTAGGGCATTATAAACAATTAAAAAGCCAGTTGTATACCGGTTTCACACCAGCTAAATTGCTTTCAGGAATTTAACCTTTATTTTGGAAGAAACATGACAAAAATAGCAAAGTTTCAACTAAAAAATGTCACAGGTAAAATTCAAATAATTCAAATTTAGATAGGTACGAAATAAGAATACTAGTAAAACATAAAACGTTGAAGTCACCACAGGCAATATGAACTAAAGGGTCGATGAACAGGGTCCTGCAATTTGGAGTGTTTTAACAGGAAAAACCTTCTACCAGACCAGATAGAGGAAAACTGACTTAGACGTCATGGGATCGATTTTCGAAAAAAGTCGATTGTCAAAAACCGTATCACAATATCTTCAGTGATACAATTGATACAGGGCGATTTTCGATTTTCCCCTATTATGAAAAATAGCTAATTATAAGTTTTTATTTATCAGTTTTTTTATTTCTGTAAAAACATATCCGATACTTTTTTGAAATCAGCAAAAGCAGAGCTATCCAATAAGCTATTAATATATAGGGTGTCCTATTTAAGAAAATCGGACTTTGATTATTATCTCAAAATGGGAGCGAAATAGTAAAAAACTGAGAACGCCACGGGATTGTGCTCAAAAAAGTATCCCAAAGAAGTTTTAACAGAAAGAAGAAAAATTGATAAACAAAAAACTTATAGCCATTTTTCATAATAGGGGAAAATCGAAAATCGCCCTGTATTAATGGTACCATTGAAGATATCGCGATACGGTTTTTGACAATCAACGTTTCTCGAAAATCAATCCCATGACATCTAAGTCAATTTTCTTCTATCTGGTCTGTAAGTATGTTTTTCCTGTTAAAACACTCCAAATTGCAGCACCCTGTACACCTCCCGTCCAAATGCCTTTGACTTGTACTCTATCGGACCTCGGAGGCTTATTTGGCTCATATTGCCCTTGGTATCTTAATAACTATAATATTTCTAACGAAATATGCCTTATTTATGTACAGGAATATTATTATTAGGTAATAATAATCATAGTAACAATAAAGGATTTACTGGGATGTAGGCAATTTATCAAGGAATTACTAGGATATGCAAGGATTTACCAAGGAATTACTATGATGTACTAGGATTTATTGGGATGTAGTAGGATTTCCTAAGGATTTCTAAGAACCGGGGAAATACTTAGGTGATTTTCTCAAAAAAAGGATGTAGGTTTACACTTTTTGCCAAATGTGTTCACCCCTCGTAAGACACTTAAGTACCTGAAACTTGTAGTTTTTGAACTAATGAGAATAACTGACATTTGAGTGAGTCAGGTTAGTATTGTACTTGAACAACCCATAAATTCCGCAACAATCCACTCGTTTGTACTTGAATAACTTGTCACATTATGTTGCTATTTTAGCAAAGTAACATTACTGATTCCTGTTGAAAGGCAAATTGACAAAAATTAGACAATCTTACAAATTCTGACTTTACATAATATGTGATTGTTCAAGTACAGGGTATGTATTGACACCCCACCTACAGCCTTCACCTTTACAAGTAGATGAAAGGTGTAAATACAAAAGTTGTACAGTATTAGCTAAATTTTTAGAATCCATGGTCAGAAACAAAAATTGAATGTCAGAAATGTGAAATGTTGCATGCTCTCAGCTTTTTTAAAATGGGATGCCCTATATTTGGTTCTATATTCTTGGAGAGCACAATTTTCCGATTCCAAAACTATATAGTTTGTCTATATTTGGTTAAGCCGTCTTCAACATATTTGGTTCTAAAAAATTCTAAAAATACTATCAGAGAAACCAAGTACTACAAATTTTACCTGCAGCTTTCACCTGTACAGGTAGAATGGTTAACAAAATCAGTAGTAGGATAGTATTTTTACAATTTTTGAAGCCGAATATATGAGAGATTGCTCAATCAAATATAGATCGGAGCATTAGGCTCTTCAAGAATATAAAATGAAATATAAGGCATCCCATTTGAAAAAAGCTGGAAAAATGCAAAATTTCACATTTCTGACATTCAAATTTTGTTTCTGACCATGGTTTCTAAAAATTCACCCAAAACTGTACAAGTTTTGTATTTATACCTTTCTTCTACGTGTAAAGGTAAAGGCTGTAGGTAGGGTGTCAATATATAAAAAAACACCCTGGACATACAAGATGGGTAAATATTTAAAGAATTCGTTTTTCCACTTTCAAACATAAAATTTACTTAAACGAATATTATTTCATTATTGACAATGCCGTCCAAACTCTTTTTACAATATTAATTATTTCATGGTTAGTCAGATAGGTAGTGCCACAATCCAATCAAAAAAAAATAAAATTTGTACAAAATTAATGCAATATATAAATTATTTACCAATGAAATTTCTTTTGATTACTGTTTTTTTTTTTAATTTGTACAACATGCAATGCTTTTCTTGTTTTTTTGGAGGTTACTGTACAGCCATAAACACTAGTATTAATCAATTAATTATATTATTATGCCCAGTAATCAATAATAATTAAAAGTTGAAGCCGTGCGTGCTACATTCCATGCCTACCAAAAAATAGGCCAGAGCACAATATTTTGACTGTGAAAATCTCATATTGGACATAACAATATCCTTGTTGTTTGTATTTTAATTTAATTTTTATTTAAAAGCAGCAAGTTCTAATAATAATTATTAATTATGCACCCACTTCTCTGAACTAAATTATTGCATATTAAAAGCTTCTGGTGCCAATAATAATAATTGATAGTTTTAATTATTAAATTTTTATTTGAAAAACTAAAGAGAGAATTCATGCACCTATGCCATAGCACATCACAGTCTAAGACTACATTTTTTTTTTCTGTTGTCATAATATACAAACTAAAAGTCAACTCTAGTGCTATAGTTATTTTGTCACTAGATTTGATTGTTATTTTTTTAAACTTTGTCACAACAAACTAAAAAGAAAAACTGTATTTTTGTATCGCAAATTTGAGATAGAAAAAGACTATTTTTACTTGATAATTATTTGATGTCAATATTACATTATTAGACTGTGACAAAGTTTGTAGATAAAGCTAGGTATTACTTGCATGCAAACGTACAGTGGCTTGTCTACGTTGATGATACCATATACCCACTTTCGCCATTTGAGCCTGTATGTTACGGGCGGTCAGCGCTTTAACCGCTCCTTCCGCAGCCACTGGACTCTCAAAGTCGACAAAACCATAACCTATAAAAGAAAAATTAGCTCACATTAATTTTACAATTGATTTATACCAAATTAAACTCACCTTTACATTTATTAGTGTTTTTATCTAGTATAGCTTTGGTAGAAATTATTGTACCATACCTGAAACAAAAAAATGAGGAAAGCATTTAGCATATTTTATAAATTATTCCAATAAGGCAATTATTTATCCATTAAGTTTATATAAATCACGTTGGCATTAAAAACGTTCATGTCATTACATAAACCTTAGAAAAATACATTGTAAGATAATATTGAATTAATAGAGGTAATTTCCTAGAATTTATGAATGTAGCTACAGGGATTTGACTAAAAGTACTTTTAATTGAGATAGAGGTAGTAGAATAACTTGGAATGTAGTCATAAGCAATGAAATTGTGAGCTGAACTGAAACTAAAAGCTCAAAGTTCATGACCAAAGACTAAAGATTTGAAAAAGTAAAACTGAATATTGCAGCAAAATCTGCTGATTCAAGTTTTGAAAAGAATTGTTTGAATATATGAAAACACTAAGATTCTGAAACTCTTTTTGAAAACTACTCAAAGACTCAAAATTGTCCAAGATCTTAAAAGAAGACTACAAAATTAAGATTCAAAAACCTAGAAGAATTCTAAAAACGCCTAAAAGTTTCAAATTTCTAAGAAGATTGAAGACTACCTAAAAACTCCTACATAATATATTGAAGACTTTGGAATGACTCAAGATTTAAGTAAATGGAAAACTCCTATGATTCAAATAAAGACTTTAAAGACTTATTTTGGATATCAGAATGTAGACCTTAAAATTGGAAACTTGGAGACTGAAACTTTCTTGGATCCTAAAGAATTTAAAGACACAATACTCCAGATTTGAATCTTCAAAGCATCTTGAAGATCTTAAAAGTTCTCAGAACGTATCTCTTAAAGCTGAAATATTCTAAAAAATCTCTAAAGTACACAACTGAAAAGTCAAGAATTGAACCTTTTGAACTTTATTCACGATTTTAGATTATACAGACTTTAGTACCTGAGACTAAAGATTATAGATTCATGACGAGCCTGAAGAAATAATTCTCCCCTCAAAAATCAAAAAACTTTTCAAAGCCTGAAAATTCTAAAGAGGCTTGAAACTCATGACTTATTAAGACTAAAGTTTTCAAAGGTTCTTGGAATTTTGATTGTAGACACAAAGCCTTTGAAGTTTCCATAGAGACACCAAAAAAATTACAATTTCAAAGATTCTAATACTTTTGGTTCAAAACTTTCCTACCTCCATCTCCATGACCTATAAGATACCTACATGAATTAGACCTAGAGACTCTAACGATATGACACTAAAAACTCAAAAAATTTTGAAGACTTATCTGTAAAAACTTCAGAATGATGATATTTTTCTGAGGCTCATAATCTAGAACTAAAGGCTCAACATTGCAGACGGAACATTCTGAAGACTGACTTTTCAATATTTTAGGATGCAGACAAATAAGTATTGAAATAGTTCAAAACTCCTTAGATTTGAACCTTTAAAGACTGCAAAGATCTTGAAGACTTTAATATAACTTATTTTCAAAATCTTAGAATGGAGACTACAAATTTGAGATGTGAGACAAAAAACCTAGAAGGATTCCATAGACGCCCAAAAATGAGCTTCTCACCTTCTACTTTACATGCAAAAAGTTTCAAAATTTTCCCTTTACTAATTTTCTAGGAGACTTTGAAATGTGTGAGACTGTACTTTCAACTAATTCAGTTTTTGTAGGTTTATTTCCAAGATTTTTCAAGTTGTTGTTTTTCACTGGAAAAATTCGAAACTTTGGGAAAATTAGCTTCTCACCTTCCTCTTTACACGCAAAAAGTTTCAAAATGTTCCCTTCACTAAGTTTTTTGGAAAACTTCGAAATGTGTGAGACTGTAATTTCAACTAATTCAGTTTTTGAAGGTTGACTTCCAAGATTTTTCATGTTGCTGTTTTCTACTGGAAAAAATTGAAATTTTGGGAAAATGAACGTCTCACCTGCCTCTTTATTACATGCAAAAAGTTTCAAAATTTTCCCTCCACTAGTTTTCCAGGAAAACTTTGAAATGTGTGAAACTGTATTTTCAACTAATTCAGTTTTTGTAGGTTGACTTCCAAGATTTTTCATGTTGCTGTTTTCTACTGGAAAAATTTGAAATTTCGGGAAAATGAGCGTCTCACCTTCCTCTCTACACGCAAAAAGTTTCAAAATTTGCCCTTCATTTTCCAGGAATACTCTGAAATATGTGAGTTTGTATTTTCAATTAATTCAGTTATTATAGGTTGATTTCCAATATTCCTCATGTTGTTATTTTCCACTAGAAAAATTTGAAATTTTGGAAAAATGAGCTTCTCACTTTCCTCTTTACATGCAAAAAGTTTCAAAATGTTCCCTTCATTAGTTTTCCAGGAAAATTTTGAAATGTGGGAGATTGTATTTTCAACTAATTCAGTTTGTGTAGGTTGATTTTCAAGATTTTTCATGTTGCTGTTTTCTACTGGAAAAAATTGAAATTTTGGGGAAATGAGCGTCTCACCTGCCTCTTTACATGCAAAAAGTATCAAAATTTTCCCTTCATTAGTTTTCCAGGAAAACATTGAAATGTGTGAGACTGTATTTTCAACTAATTCAGTTTTTGTAGGTTGACTTCCAAGATTTTTCATGTTGCTGTTTTCTACTGGAAAAATTTCAAATTTCGGGAAAATGAGCGTCTCACCTTCCTCTCTACATGCAAAAAGTTTCAAAATTTGCCCTTCACTAGTTTTCCAGGAAAACTCTGAAATATGTGAGTTTGTATTTTCAATTAATTCAGTTATTGTAGGTTGATTTCCAATATTCCTCATGTTGTTATTTTTCACTAGGAAATTTTGAAATTTTGGAAAAATGAGCTTCTCACCTTCCTCTTATTACATGCAAAAAGTTTCAAAATTTTCCCTTCACTAGTTTTCCAGGAAAACTTTGAAATGTGTGAGACTGTATTTTCAACTAATTCAGTTTTTGTAGGTTGACTTCCAAGATTTTTCATGTTGCTGTTTTCTACTGGAAAAATTTCAAATTTCGGGAAAATGAGCGTCTCACCTTTCTCTCTACATGCAAAAAGTTTCAAAATTTTCCCTTCACTAGTTTTCCAGGAAAACATTGAAATGTGTGAGACTGTATTTTCAACTAATTCAGTTTTTGTAGGTTGACTTCCAAGATTTTTTATGTTGCTGTTTTCCACTGGAAAAAATTGAAATTTCGGGAAAATGAGTGTCTGACCTTCCTCTCTACATGCAAAAAATTTCAAAATTTGCCCTTCACTAGTTTTCCAGGAAAACATTGAAATGTGTGAGACTGTAATTTCAACTAATTCAGTTTTTGTAGGTTGACTTCCAAGATTTTTCATGTTGCTGTTTTCTCTTGACAGGCTTCAAAGAACTTGAAGATCCTGAAAGTTTCAAGATTCTCTTAGGAATTCTTAAGTACAGAATGGAAAATTCGAAATTTTGAACATGAAGCCTCCTCATTCAAAATTTTAGATAGACACTTTGATGAAATTTTAAGACTTAATATTAAAGATTCTGGATTTCAGATGTTGATTCTTAGGACGCTCAAAAATCTGAAGACTTAAATGAATGCCTCTGAAAGTTTCAAACATTGTCTTCAAAGGCTTTTCTGATTTTGGATACAAAACCTTTGAATATTTTTCAAAGACAGCAAAAAATGTCAAGGATTCTAAGACTTTCGATGTGAAACTTTTGAAAGCTCCAAAAAAATTTTGAGATTGCTCAAACTCATTTTGGTATTGGAAAAAGGGCAAAGAGATTATTGGAATTGTATTCTGATGTTGTTGGACCGATAAGTCATGATGGGTTAAAATATTTTGTATAGATGATTTTTCGAATTTTGTCACAGTTTATATTATAGAAAAGTTTGAATGTTGCCAAGAAGAAATTATATTATTTCAAAAGGTTTAGCGCAACTTGGATCTGTGTCGAACAGGCGAGAGGAATACAAATAATGAAACAAACGTTTTGGCACAAGTGAATATCAATGCAGAGTATTTTACAAGATTTATTGCCTCCCAATGTGGGATAACTGCATCGGAAGTTTAAAAAATTCTAAATAAATACAAATTTCAACGTATTCAAAAACTTCAACCTAGAGATTCAGAGTGCAGGCTGATATTCTGTAACTGATTAACCCAAACCCTAATTTATGCAATACGATTTTGTGAACTGATTTATTTATTGGCGGGTCAAATCCATTTACATAAAATAGCAAGTTCTGAAACTATAAAATACTTCCTTAATAATGGACATTATACTGTATTAAATTACATAAATTATGTAAAAGAAATGGAGGAAACTGATACTGAGTCATCAAATTTTAGTAAGAAAAATAAAAGATTGATTGAAACACCTCAAAGTGGGTCTTATGTAGAAGAAATACCAGAAAATGTAAAAGATATAATACATAGAAAAGATAAAAATACTTGGATCAGAGCAATGGAAAAGGAAATAGTTTATGGAAAAACTAAAACATGAACTAAAGGACTAAAGTGAAGAAATCAAAAGGTACAGACATTTTGAACACAAAGTGGGTTTTTGCTTCCAAAGTACATATTAGAAAAAAATGACGAAGACGAATATAAGGCAAGCCTTGTGGTGAGAGGCAGAAATTACAACAGCTTTTATTTATCAGGTAGAAAACCAAGTGTGCTCAATAAATTACGAAGAAAAAAATCAAGAAAATGAGCAACATGAGACAAATTTCCCATTGGGAGAAGGAAATGCTGAAGAAAATTGTGAAAATGAAATTGAAAATTACATCCAAGAAGGCGAAAATAATGTAAAAAGAACAGAAAAAGGAAGAGAAGTAAAAATATCAATAAAACTAAAGAATTATGATCTTAATGGAACATAATATGTAATGTTAACCTATGATGAAGCTCTGATATGGATTATTAGGAAAGGAACAGATTCGACATTGAAGAGAAACGTGTTATTAAGTAAATGGGTTTTTGTATCAAAGACAATGGACTATACAGGGTGTCCCCTTTCAACTGGTCAAAAATGCTAGGGTATATAGAGAAACCATAGAAAAGTAGTTTGAGATAGGACACCGATGGTCGGAAGTGAGTCGTTTCCAAAATACAGGGTGTTGAAATTTAAACAACCCCCTTTCATATCATCTAAAAGAAGAAAGAATTCGTATAATGTAGGTACCCTCATTTTCTACCTAGAACCACCAGCCCCAAAAAAAAAAGAAAAAAAATTCCTTTTTTTTCAAATTTTATTTTTAATTTTAGCATCTTATAAACGGTAAGCTTGGCAACATTGCAAATACCACCATTGAATCGGGCATTCTCAAAAACCCCCAGGTAGGGAATATTGTACATTTTGCTAAAGTCTTTTCTGAAATACGAGACTGTTTCCGTACATTTTAACAAAAAATCTGTGTTGCCATATTTCATAAACCAAGTAAAATGGAGTTTTGGCATTTAGGGGTTTTAGTAATGTTGGGACGCTGAATTAATTACAATAAAAATGGACATCCATTTAAAAAAATCAAGTTACATATGGAATTTGAGAAACGGTAAACTTGGCAACATTGCAAATACCACCATTGAATCGGGCATTCCCAAAAACCCCCAGGTAGGAAATATTGTAAATTTTTTTCAAGCCGGTTCTGAAATATCAGACCGTTTCCATACATAACGACAACCCTGTATAATAAAATAATGCTAACAGAAATGGTTATACCGAATGATTGAAAAAAGCACATAATAATACCGATAAAATAACCCAACAAAGAACCAAATGACCATAAAACTTTTAGACCCTTGGCATTGGCATCGTGTTTGGGGAAAACTTTGAAAAATGTTCTCAAAAACAGAATGGAACATTTTCTAAAAAATAATAGTATATTGTTATATTAGGAGTAGAAGCTTTACTTTTTTGTGCTGAAGCAGTAGGTTTGCGAGCCGAACGTAGTGAGGCTTGCAATACTGCTGAAGCACAAAAAAGTGCTTCTACTCCGTATGCAACACGCTATTTTTTCTCCAAACGAATGGGTAAGCTCGGGCGCAACTGAATGGTCAAGCGGCAGTAAAAGTACGAGCGGCACTAAAAGTACTTTTGCTGCCGCTCCAGCGGCACTAAAAGTACTTCTACTGCCGCTGCGGTTGCCTAGCAGCATAGAAATTAAATTTCTACCACCTCGACAGGTGTTAACCCGCTGGATTTGCCTACCAGCATAGAAATTAAATTTCTAACATCTTGACAGGTGCTGACAAAGTGACGTTTTTTTGACGTTTGGAGATAATTTTTTTTTTAGTTATCAAAACAGATTCCGAAAAGGAAAAGGAACAATCGAAAATCTGGTAATACTGGAAAACTCAATATACATAGCTTTTTCAAAGAATGAGATAGTGGTATGTGCTTGCAGCATTATGATAATGTGTCATTAGAAAAATTGAAGAAGTATAAGGTTGAGGCCGAGATTGATAAAACAACAACAGAATTTATTTATAATCTACTTATGGATAGAAACATCTACATAAAGTCCCCCAAATGTGGAAATTTCCTATCTTTAGGACGGGTTAATCTGTGATTTCAATAGTTCTTTTAGCTAATAAATAACTACGAAACAAAGTATATTTATTCTAATTAAGATATACTTAGAGGGCTCACTTTGGAACTCAAGAACAACACCAAATTAACACGGCGCAGTCGGTACAGGAGGCTAAAAGATAAGTAAAAAAAAAATTATAAGATTAGAAAAATCGCGGCGCACCCCAAAAGTAAGACTGAGATATAATTTATCAAGGTAAGAAACCAGAAAATTAAAATAATATAATGTGGCGAAGTAGATTCGAGAATTATCTCAATGTTTCTGAGGTAACTAAAAAGCCTGAGGAGGTAAAGTGTGTGCAGCTATTGCACTATATAGGCAAATAAGGTTTTAAAATATTTAATACTTTCTCATTTGCAGATGTGGAAAAAGATAAATTGCAAGCCCCTATTAAATAAATTTGAGGTTCATTTTAGGCCAAAACTCAATCTTTAATATGAAAGATATATCTTTTTCACATGTAGACAACAGTCAGGACCTACTTTTGAGCAATTTATTATATCCCTGAAAGAGCAGGCACAAAAATGCAAGTTTGATCACCTGGAGGACAGTTTGATCAAATGAATGATCATTTGTGGTGTCCGGAGCAATGAACTAAGAGAAAAACTTCTACAAGATGACACCTTGTCACTGGAGAAAGTCATAGAGCAATGCAAAATTTTAGAAATTGCCAAGGAGCAGAATGAGGAAATGTACCCCGGGACAGAAGATAAGCAAGAGGTTAATGCAGTTTAAAACAGGAGAGAACAGCAAAACAAGGGACAAATGCCGAGTAAACGACATGGGTTTATAAATAAAAATAATCTTTATAGATAACGTCCTTAGTGTTTGAGATAGAGTAGAGATAATGGGTTCAGGACTTTGGAAATAAAACTCCCTTTTTTCAAAAAATTATGCCGACGTTTCGACCATATATTTGGTCTTCTTCACAGGCTATTTTTTACCAAACGCCCTTGCTGGTAAAAAATAGCCTGTGAAGAAGACCAAATATATGGTCGAAACGTCGGCATAATTTTTTGAAAAAAGGGAGTTTTATTTCCAAAGTCCTGAACCCATTATCTCTACTCTATCAATAAAAATAATAAAAATTATGCAGGTAAAAAGATTATTTCATGTACTAAATGTGGGAAAACACACAATTTGAATAATTGTCCTGCTTATGACAAGATTTGCCTAAAATGCAAAAAGAAAAATCATTTTTCGGTAGTGCGTAGAAATTCCACATCTGTACAAGAAATAAGAAAAGACACTGAAATTAATTCAATTGACAAAACAAATAATACAGGGTCATTTGTCTTCATTGGATCTATAGAAAGTAATAAAACACAGGGCAAAAGTGACACGAATAACAAAAATGAGTGGTTCACTAAAATTTTGGTGAATAATTGCACAATATAATTGAAGGTTGCCACAGGTTCCATGTGAAATATATTGTCTATAGATCATTTGAAATATTTAAATTTGTATAACATTCCTATAAAATCATCAAATTGCAAGTTCAGGTCCTATGCAGGGGATAATCTAAAAGTAGTTGGCATGTGTGAATTGAATTGCAAGAAAAATAATAAAATGTATAAATTAAAAATTTTTTTAGTAGAAAGCAATACACAGGCTATTTTAAGTTTATATTCATGTATAAATTTAGGTGTTATTAAAAAAATTGAAACCCTAACGATTATAAAGAATTAATCGAGAATTTTCAAGAAAGTTTTGTGGGTATTGGTCGTTTGCCAGGTAAATATAAAATTAAACTTAAAGAAAATGCACAGCCAGTTGTTCATGCCACAAAGAGGGTTGCACTTCTTTTGTTGCCCAAATTAGAAGAAAGTCTAATTGATCTTGAAAACCAAAAAATAATTGAAAAAGTGGAAGGAGCAACTGACTGGGTTAATGCATTGGTAATAGCACGTAAACCAAATGGAAGTCTTAGAATCTGTTTAGATTCGAAAAATTTGAATAACTGTATAAAACAAGAACAGTGTTTAATCCCAACACTAGAAGAAATAACTGCCAAAATGGCGGGGGCAAAGATATTTTCTACATTGGATGCCACTTGTGGCTTCTACCAAATTGTTTTGGATAAAGAAAGTACAAATTTTTGTGTTTTTGGCACCCCATTTGGGAGATACAAGTTTTTAAGGCTACCATATGGTATAAAATAAGCACCTGAAGTATTTCAGCATATAAGTTCAGGGAAATATTCCAGGGTTGTGAAGGTACAGGAATATATATTGATGATTTGATAGTCTTTGGAAAAGACAAGAAAGAACATGACTGTAGGTTGAAAAAAGTTTTAGAGACAGTAAAAATAAATAATGTGAAATTCAATATAGAAAAATGTCATTTTGGTAAGTCTAGCATGAAATATATGGGACACCAAATTTCAGCTGATGGCGTGTCACTAGATCAGTCAAAATTACAAGCTATAAGAGTTGACTACACCAACATGTAAAGAAGCTGTATAACGAGCATTAGGCATGATTACTTATGTCAGCAAATTCATTCCAAATTTATTAAGTAATTCAGAGCATTTAAGGTCGTTGTTAAACAAAGATGTTTTATTCTCATGGGGGTCAACTCAACAAAAAGCTTTTGATAATATTAAAACAATTTTAACCACAAGTCTAGTTCTACAGTTTTATGTTTTATGATGTTAACAAGGAGATGGTCATTTCAGTGGTCTGGGGTAGGAGCAGTTTTACTTCAAAATTAGAATTAATTTTACATGAAAATTTAATATTGAAAGGAAACTGCTTGGTAATTCCTGAGTGTTTGCAAAAGGAAATGCTAACAAGAATACATTACAATCATTTAGGTGTTAAACAATTTTTGGATTTGGCAAAAGGTTTAATTTTATGGCCTACAATGTCAAATGATGTAAATCAAAAGATAGAATCATGCTATCCATGCCAATTTGCTGAATCTCAAAGATCAGAACCATTGATATGCCATAACATACCATTATTACGTTGAGTGTGACCTGTTTGAACTATATGGTGTGAAATATTTACTTTTAATTGACTATTATTCAAAATACATAGAAATTGAAAAATTAAGTAGTGACACATTTAGCTCCACAATAGTTCAAATTATGAAGTCAATGTTTGCTCAACATGGTATTCCAAAGGTGGTTGGACCTCAATTCATGTCAGAAGTGTTTAAAAATTTTTCTAACGAATGAGAATGTTCTCACATTATTAGTTCTCCCGCCTATGCCAAATCAAATGGCATGGCTGAGAGACATGTTCAAACAGCAAAAAATATATTTAAAAAAGTTCTAGAGGAACACAAATATATATATTTAGCTTTATTATATTATCGAAATATGTCAATTTTTGACATTTCCTCAGCTAATTTGTTGAGGTCAAGAAATTTAAGAACAACTATTCCTGTAACTGAACAAACCCTAAAACCTTTTGTAGTAGATACTAAGATGTATTCTAAGTTTTTGGAAAGAACACATCAGGCACAATATAACAGTTATAATAGACCAGGAGTAAAAGAGTTGCCAAACATCTCACCAAATACTAAAGTGGTCCAAAGGGCTTTTGGGTGCCAGGGAAAGTTCTTGAAAAACTTAGAGATAGGTCATATAGAGTAAAAACTGATAATGGGTCTATACAGGGTGACACAAGGAACAGGGAACAGCCTATAACTTTTTTAATATATAAGTTGAAAATTTGAAATTTGGAGAGCTTAAATAAGGCAACGTTTTGAGTTTTTTAGAAGTAAATTCCGTTACTAGTCACTTCCGTTTTAACCGGAAATGGCCAAAACTTTTGATTTTCAAATAGGACACCCGGTGTTTTTTAATTTTTTTGGCATCAGCAGATCATTTTAAGTATGATAGGACCATTTTTGGAAAATTTTTAACAAAAAAAATAAATTGAATTAAATTTTAGAAAAAAAAATTCGGGGCTGCCACTGGTGTGAATTGATTTAGTTGGATATTCTTAATATCAGGCACGCCATAATTTCAGATCAAAATGAAACAAACAGGTCTTTTCAAAGTATTCCATATTTTTCAGATATAACCATGCCAGGACCTATCAATTTTTTAAAACTAGATTTTTTTCCCCTATTTTTTGATATCAATATTTTTGAAATCCGCTGAGAAATAACCCAACAACTTACAGTCACACATCATGCAATAAAGACTCATCCCAAATAGCATCCAAATAATAGATGGAAGTCAATGTTGACAATTAAAGTGCAACGACAGGTACAATTATGCCTGAGCCTCTGCTTTTCTCAAGTCAATCGAACCATATTTTTAGTATTCAGCATAATCTAATACAAATATACTTACTGTTGGCACATATTGACCAGATCCTTGTCAGTCGTGCCCGGATTAAGGCCCCTGATGTACAAGTTGGTTTTGCTCAGTTGCTCGGAGCCGTGGCTCTGCGCCGATCCGTTGGACGAAATCGAATTGTTGATGGCGTTGGCCTGCTGTTGCATATTGCCCGATTGCGAACCGCCCAGGGCGTTGCTGGCCGATGGTCCGCCCGATTGACTGCCGCCCGTGTGACTGCTGGAACTGCTCGCGTTCGAGGGCGATGTGGCAGTAGGTACTCGCTGATTGCCGTACTAGAATAAATAACACTTATTAATAATTACTAATTTCATCATAGTAGTAGTATACTGTCAACTGCTTAAATAAATAGGTACCACTCTATACATCAATTTTATTGAAGTATGTCAACGAGTCAGCATTAATTTGGTATGAATACCGCGCCGAGATCCATTACCGGCAGACTAAGGGTAGTGTAAAGTACCTCAATTGGGAAAAGCCCCTCTAGCTAAGTCTCCTCCCAGTGCAAACAACCTTCAATGGGAAAGACCCTTCTGAGAGTATTGAACGCAGCGGACTAGGTCCAGTGCAAACCAGCTTTATTGGGAAACGCCCTTCTGGACCTGTCTCAAACCCAGCTTCAGTCTGCAGTCACGTCAAGTGTACAGAGTGACTTAAGTAGTAAGTTCCTCTGTAGAAGAGACGTCATGGTATTGCTTCTAGAGTAATATAATTCTATATATTCAATACATAATATCTTATTGCACCAATACCAAGCGAGTTTTTCTCTACCTGAACCCCACCTATGCCCCCAGGTCACGGCTCCTGTTGTGACGAAATGTATAGAGGTTGTGACAATACATTTACAAAAAAAAGTCACAATAATAATTTTTGCATTATTAAATCACCGCGCTGATTCATTTTTCGAAAGCCAGATAACAATAATTATATTTAGCATTGAGAAAGATAAGCCGACAATTAAAAAACATATATTTAAATTTTTGCCAACTTGTTGCCTGACAACCGAATACTGGTTTATTATTCAATAATTTTTAAAAATACATACCGAAATTATTGCAAAATATAACAATAATAATTGTAAATGTAAATACACACATTAATGACCAAACTGTTCACTTTTAACAAAGACACTAGAATAAAATAATTATTACAAGTAAAATTCTAAAAAGTTTTAGATAAGATAACCTGGGGCTTCGATTATTATTAATGAAATATTATATATTGAAACAAAAATACTTGCATTTCTAGTCATCAAATTATCATTTTAAAAAAGGGTTTCCAGAAACTAATGAGCCAATTTAAATTAGTAATAATAACAACAAAAATATGAAGAAAAAAAAAAAAGTTTAACATTACAAAGCCAAAGCAAGCTCATGATCCCTTATCGCCTGATATTTAAATGACGTCACGGTAATTAAAGATAATAAATTAGTTTATACATAATATGGCTGCCATTTATATGGTGAGATTTTTTTTTTGTTTTTAAATTATCTAAGCTGATTATTAACTGTGTACATTAGATAAGCAACAGGGCAGGGCCCTTGATAAGCCAATTAGTGTGTGGGAATCATTTTCGGGCAATCGATAATTTGCAGCCAAGAATATTTCGGAATTTCCTTTAAAAGGCGATTAGATAAAAATTATTGACTGGAACAATCATTTATTTGTTATACCAAGAAAAATGAATCATCCACAATCTTGTATTGATTGAATTGAATTAATTAGCATTAGGTTATGGGCCCAGTTGGCAAACAAGTCAAGAAGTCAGCAAAAACCAAAAAGTCAGGTGTGTGTTAAAAGTCTTGTCAATTGTATGCAACTATGTTTTTAATTGAATTTAACTTTGAAATAATCGAAAGGCTTATTTTTGGTAGCTACATAGGTATTGAATTAAAAGCCATGGATCAGACATCGACGATGCAGTGGAGGCGTGGATTAAGCAGGATTTCAAAGCACAAGCCTTAATTGACTTGAATGTAGACAGTAATATAGCAATAAAAATTGTGAATTGCAATTATTTTTATCTTATCAAATGCTAAATCGACTGGATACTTTGTATGGCAAAGACAGAATTTATTACAGAAAGTGTACAAAGACATGATTTAAGCTTGAAAATTGTATAACCACAATTTGCTGAAGATTTGGATGCCAAAGGGTAACACGTCAAAGAAAATTGGATTATAACTAGTATTTTTGGGAATTTATAATCCAGGGTTGCCACCCAAATTACATCATTTTAACAGGTACCGCAGGGTTAACAGAAGATCGATCAGGCTTGCCAAGTCGACTTATTTTCAGAATAGGATGAATAATTCTTCAAATAAATCAAGGGAAACTTGGAGAATTGTGAATGACCTGAGGGGAGGAATAATGTTTCGGTTTATATGAATCATGACATTAATTCTTTTTACTGCAATATTGCCACTGAACTCAAACAAAATTTCAACAAGGAGTGATCCTAGGAGCTTTCTAAAACATGTAGTGGTGGCTGAATCTTTCTTTTTTGCTCCTACTAATGCAGAAAAGCTTAAATGCTCGGAAATATAAGGAATAAGGATGCAGCAAGTTGGAATGGGCTCTGATTGTTGCGGTTTCAGCGGAACTGCCCTGAAATGGTTTTGTTCTTACCTAACGGATTGCGTTCAGGTTCTCAAGCCACCCAACTTTGTGTTGTATTTTTATTCTGGAAACGATCTGTTCAGTCTTTAGAAAATATAAGTGCGAATTGGGTCAAAGGGGTCAATACAATGCGCATCAAAATTACGTGCTCTGTTTCTCGAGTTCGTTAACGATGTGACTCAACGTTGTACGTATTTTGACCGTTCTGGTTCTTAGCCTAGTCGCTCTTTTATGGTAAAATTTCAGTATTTCATATTTTTTTTTGTAATGTTTTGATTTAGATATATTATTCTTTATATGCGTTGACTTTTACTTTTTGACTTCGACTATTGATACATAATTATGTATTTTTAATTTCAATTTCATTTTATCGCTTGTCTATATATTATGATACTAGTTGAGCCGGCCACGCGTTGCTGTGGCTCAGTCAGTGATCTTTGCTAAATTTGAAGTATCCGATACTTTATTTTTAAATGCTTGGATACTTTGGATACCTTCTTTTCTCACGCTTCATTATCCTCAGAGTGAATCCGCAACAATAAGGTCTAGCGAGTAGCGGTAAATTTATAGAATCCTTCAAGACTTTGTGACTGTTGTCTATGGGATTCCCCGCTACTTATGCGTCATTCCCAATCCCAATTCTCAACAATCCCAACACATAGGTTCCAAAGTATCCGATATATTTAGTTCAAGTATCCATTCGATACCGATACTTCTAAGTACAGGGTGGCCCAAATTCGAGCCTCATCTTTGGGATCTCGGTAACCGTAAGAGATACAGGGTCGGTTAAATTATGGCAAAGTTGCGCAATTTTATGACCAATAGAATGCCGTTTCGAAACCAGAAAGATTCCGAATAGTTCCGGAGATATTCGGAAAAAACCGAAATTTTGTAAAATCGTTTTTATTTTTTGCCGGGCTTATTTGAAAATGAATTTTAAAATAAATGTCACTTCATGATTGTCACTTTTTCCCTTTTAGAAGATGGTGCTACTAAATTCAAAATTCGACGTTTCGTCTTCAGGCGACCATCCTCAACTTACATTTTTTAAATACGGACCTAGATTTTTTATTTGCGATTTTGTCATCTTTGGGCATCCTAAAACCGATACTGTTTATAATTTTTCAATAACACGGTGGAAAAAGCAGGTCCGTATTCAAAAAAAATAAATTGATGATGATTCCAGAGGAACGAAACGTTGGATTTCAAATTTAATACCTCCATTTTGTAGAGAAGAAAAAGTGACAATGGGAATGTGAGATTAGTTTTTCAAAACCTTTTTAAATGGAATCAAGATAAAATTTGAGAAAAACGAGAAATTCATGTTTTTTTCGTATAGTTTTCATTTTTTCCTGATTTTATTTAAAAAGATTGTGAAAAACTAATTTAACATTCCATTGCCATTTTTTCATCTCTACAAGATGGCGGTATTAAATTTAAAATACAACGTTTCGTTCCTCTGGAATCATCATCATTTTTTTTTTTAAAGACCTGCTTTTTTTACTACGTGATTGAAAAATTATAAACAGTATCGGTTTTAGGATGCCCAAAGATGACAAAATCGCAAATAAAAAATCCAGGTCCGTATTTAAAAAAAGGAAGTTGAGGATGGCCGCCTGAAGACGAAACGTCGAATTTTAAATTTAGTACCACCATCTTCTAAAGGGGAAAAAGTGACAATGATGAAGTGACATTTATTTTAAAATTGCTCTTCAAATAAGCCCAGGAAAAAATAAAAACAATTTTACGGAATCTTTCTAGTTTCAAAACGGCAACCGACCCTGTATCTCTTACGGTACCGAGATCCCAATGATAAGGCTCGAATTTGGGCCACCCTGTACATATCTAAGTTGCACATTACTACTAAAAATGTTTCAATCAATCTGAAACCCTACGGGATTGAGAATAGAATGTTAAGCCATAATTCAAATGTGATTGGTAAGGAGTTTTGGAGAGTTAAAATCAAACACAAACCTAATATTGATAACATAATTATATGGTGGTTTGTGTTTAATTTTAACTCTTCAAAACTCTTTTGCCAATTACATTCAAATTTTCGCCTAACGTTCTATTCTCAATCCGGTAAAGCTTCAGATCGACTGGAACATTTTCAGCTTTATTAGTAGATAATTGTCAGAAGAGTATGAAAACAATGGTTGACAGCCGTTGACAGTGGTTTGTTGACAAGTGGAAACTGGAAACTATTATTTCCTCGATTTTTCCAAGGTTATTTCCTAACAATCGTTATTGTGTGGTGTGCCTTTTCGTAAAAATAATTACTATTCACCGGCGGACGTGTCTTTCCATAAGTTTCCATGAAATCTATTGCATAAAATTCAAAGCAATGACATTGACAAGCAAACAAATGTTGGCGGGAAAATGTATGTTTTCATACTATCGTCCATCTCTTTTAATTGAAAACGTCAATTAACTCGACTATATTGAAAAGGACAGTACCCGGGTAGGTAGTGTGGTAGAAGAGTGAAAATTTACGGTTGTACAGGGTGCTGCAATTTAGAGTGTTTTAACAAGAAAAACATACTTCCAGACGAGATAGAAGAAAATTGACTTAGGTGTCATGGGATTAATTTTCGAGAAACGTCGATTGCCAAAAACCGTATCACGATATCTTCAATGGTACCATCGATACAGGGCGATTTTCGATTTTCCCCTTTTATGAAAAATAGCTAAAAGTTCTTCATTTATCAATTTTTTTTATTTCTGTAAAAACATTATGGAGACACTTTTTTGAGCACAATCCAGTGGCGGACTCAGTTTTTTTCTAAATCGCTCCGATTTCGAGATATCGACCAAAGTCCGATATTTTCAAATGAAATACCCTATATATTAAAAGCTCATTGGATAGCTTTGTTTTTGCTGATTTCAATGATATAAAGTTCGATAGGTTTATCTCTAACAGTTTTCGAGAAAAAAAATTATATCTGTTTTTGTCGTAAGGATCAATGTGTTAGAAAAGGATTTTATATGTGTAAGGAAAATTAGGAAGGTCTCTTTCTAACGCATTGTTTCTTATGACAAAAACAGATATAATTTTTTTTCTCGAAAACTGTTAGAGATAAATCTATCGAACTTTATATAATTGAAATCAGCAAAAACGAAGCTATCCAATGATCTATTAATATATACGGTATTTCATTTGAAAATATCGGACTTTGGTCGATATCTCGAAATCGGAGCGATTTAGAAAAAAACTGAGTCCGCCACTGGATTGTGCTCAAAAAAGTGTCTCCATAATGTTTTTACAGAAATAAAAAAAATTGATAAATAAAAAACTTATAGCTATTTTTCATAATAGGGGAAAATCGAAAATCGCCCTGTATCAGTGGTACCATTGAAGATATCATGATACGGTTTTCGGCAATCGACGTTTCTCGAAAATTAATCCCATGACACCTAAGTCAATTTTCCTCTATCTGGTCTGGAAGTATGTTTTTCTTGTTAAAATACTCCAAATTGCAGCACCCTGTACAGTGTACAGGGTGTTTTCTTATATTTTAACCCCTATTTACAGCTTTAGCTATACGAAATGGAAAAAAACTTTAAATATGAAAGTTGTAGGGTTTTATGTCTATTATCTTTTGTGAATGTCAAAATGGGCAAATGACAAGTGCCAACTGCCACAATGACAAATACTTGCATTTTTCAAATGGAACACCCTGTATATTTTTGGCTAGAATGATAGATTTTTTTCTTCTGATTCCAAATAAACCATACAGGGTGGAAAATTAAAAAGGATCCACCTGGATTTTCTAGAAAATTATCAGGAAATTTAAAAAATGCCGAAACACGTCGATTTTGTTTGCAAGGGGGACACTTTTTGGCTATTTCAAAATTTTCCTAGATTGCACTCCCTTACCGGGGTGAGTTGCACCCTCAAAAGTTGAATAGGGAAACTGGGTCGAGTGGTACCTTGTTTGAGAGGTATTTGAGATGACTTTACAGATCTGTAATTTTTTTCGAAATCTGACTTCTAGTTTTGAAGATATTCGCCTCGGAAGTTGCCATGGGGAGAAAAGAGTACGTGTTTTCCGTGAAAAATTAAAAGTGGGTCATGTTTGAAAGGTTGTTCAAAAGGTTCAAACTAACAAAGAGACAAAGGTTCAAAATAAACAAAATTGACGTGTCTTAGGAATTTCAATTTTTTCTAGTAGAAATGTACGAAAAACACGTTTTCTTTTCGCCCCATGGCAACTTCCGAGGCGAATATCTTGAAAACTAGTAGTCAGATTTCGAAATAAATTATAGATCTGTAAAATCATCTCAAATAACTCTCAAACAAGGTACCACTCGACCCAGTTTCCCTATTCAAGTTTTGAGGGTGCAACTCACCCCAGTAAGAAGGTGCAATCTAGAAAAATTTTGAAATAGCCAAAAAGTGTCCCCCTTGCAAACAAAATCGACGTGTTTCGGCGTTTTTTTAATTTCCTGATAATTTTCTAGAAAATCCAGGTGGATCCTTTTTAATTTTCCACCCTGTATATGTATGTAGATATTTGGTTCATCTGTTTTTACGCTATTCAAATTTAAAAATGCATTTACATTACCCTTAATTTAATCTGTCCTGGTTTATTATATCATCAATGATGAGGCTTGCTCAATGCAATTTTAAAAGTAAATAGCATAAAAACAATTGAACCAAATATCAACATATATGGTATATTATATTTGGAATCAGAAGAAAAAAAGCTATCATTTTAGTCAAAAATATACAGGGTGTTCCATTTGAAAAATGCAAGTGTTTGTCATAGTGACAATTGGCACCTGTCATTTGCCCGTTTTGACATTCGCAAAAGATAATTAGGCAATTCAAACCTCGTGACATTCAAGATGGCATGGCGGCCACACATGGGCCAAAAAACACAAAAAAATATCTAGTTTCTGTCCGATTTAGTAGTTTAGGTACCTCATCAACAAATATTTTATTAAATAATCAAAATCAAAGTTGCAAACAAAACTTTAAGCAGAATAATTTAAAATACGCATAAAAACATATTCAAAATAAACTTGCTTGGCCGCCACGCCATATTGAATTTTCCTTTTTGACAGATGGATTGAATTGCCTAATAGACATAAAACCCTACAGCTTTCATATTTGAAGTTTTTTTCCACCTCGTATTGATAAAGCTGTAGGTAGGGGTCAAAATATAAGGAAACACTCTGTACATCGGAACGAAAAATAAATCTTTCTTGAAGCTAAAGGCAATACAGGATTATTCAAGATCTTGAAAAAAAAAGTTCCAAAATGTAAATTTCTACGGTTGCTCATTAATAACCAGTTCAAATCTTTAAAAGTATGAGAGATAATATAACCAAATATGAGACGTGAACATGTATTTTGTACTTTCTGAATTCTATGCCCATCCACGTTGTCTAAACAAGCTCCATAAATAAAGTCACAATAATTAAAACTGGATAAGACTAAAGTTTCACAAAGCAATTTACGTAATGACAAACCAAGGATATGACGATTATTATAGAGCATTTTTAACGAAAGATACGACTTCTGAATAAGTCCTTTTAATGTATTCTCTAAACCTCAGCTACGTATCCAAAATTAGACCCAGATTTTTAGCATTATCAACTACGGGCAACTTAATAGAATTAATAGTTATTTTAATGTTACCTTTTAAGAATTTGATACTATTTTTGCAACCAAAAAGTATAAGAGACGATTTTAGAGGGTTTAACTTTAAATTATGTTCCAATGAAAGTTTGTTCAGCAGTTCCAAGTCTTCGGTAATTAAGTTAGAAACATGCAAATAGTTACTGGGATCAAAATGAAAATAAAGTTGTGAATCATCTGCGTAGGCCTGCACTTTGCAATGTTTTAATGATTTCAAGATATCAGAAAAAAAAAGTGGCCCCAAAATGGAACCCTAAGGTACACCTGACAATGTTCGAACTTTTTCAGAAGACTCATCCTTATACATTATTTTCTGAAATCGATTTGAGAAGTATGACTGAATTAAATTGAGGGCTGGTTCAAGAACACCATAGTACTTCAAGTTAGCCAATAAAAGGTCATGATTTATCGTATCAAAAGCCTTGGAAAAATCTGAAAGGACGCAGTATTCAGTCTTTCATCCCAAGCTGTAATTATGTCATCGTTAACTGTGACTAATGCCACAGAAGTATTGTAGTATTTTCTGAAACCACACTGAGTTTCTGGTATAATATTATTATCAACACAAAAATTGAACAACTGATTATATAGAACTTTTTAAAAAAATTTAGAGAGGACAGGCAAGATGCTAATTAATAACTCTGAGATCACTGGAACTTAACGGGTTTTTTGTTTTGGGCAGAGGTTTACCAATGAAAATTTTCCATTCATCAGGAATATAACTTGCCTCTATACAACAGTTAATCAAATTGGTAATATATAAAAAATCAATAAATGAACTACAGTATTTTATCATTATTTATGAGATATTATTGATGCCAGAGGCATTTGTTCGAAAAGAATGAATAATTTTGTTAATTTCATCTGATGTAGCAATTTTAAAAGAAAAACTCAGGTTATCAGCAAAAACACTTTCTACAGAAATCAATCTTTGTACTACAGTCTGAAACATTTTGCAAGAATGCACCAAAAAAGTTGCTAATATCATTTGGATCTGAAATGTTATTAGGAAGATGAAGTTTTTTATCAGAACCAATATTGAAGGACTTCAAGGCGTTCCAAGTTCTTTTATAATTATTCCCAGCGTACAAAGTATTTAGATATTGTCTCTTCTCCCTTCTTACCATTGAGACAGTGAAATTTCTCAAACGTTTATAGTTTTCCCAGTCATCATATGACTTCGTTCTTTTGAACTGCTGAGATGCACCATCTCTTTCTTTCATAAAAATTTTAAGATTCGGTGTAAGCCAAGGTGCTCTTTCTTTTAGTAAATTTTGAAGTTTTGTATGGAGCATGTTTATCATAAAGCGATATAAGCAAATTATTAAACAAAATTATTTTATTAACAATATCTTGTTCATAGACAATATTATTCCATTGTAGTGCCCGTAAGTCATTACGAAATAAGTCAATATTAAAGTTATTAAAGTTTCTGTATCTTATAATTTTAAGTTCAATATGAGTTTTTTCTAATTTTTAACAACAGTACACCAAACAATGATAAGAAATATTCTCAGTGGTGACAGTACCAAAGTCGCTTACCAAAGAATCATCTGTAACAAATATAGGATCAAGTAATGTACTGGTTGTCTTGGAAATTCGGGTAGGCTGATTAATAATTTGAACAAAGTTATAATTTTCAAACAGAGAAATAAGGGGGTTACCCAAATTTAAAAGAATAACGTTAAAGTCACCAACACAAATTATTTCCTCCACTGTAGGATATAAAAAAGAAAAAAATGTTATCAAAATCCTTAATGTACATAACTCATAATACTCATTCTTTATTTTAATTTTAAAAATTAAAAATTCGAGGGAAGGCGTTACATCAAATTTCAAACTCACCAACTCAGGAGTGAGATTATCTTCAATATATGCTGCCACACCCCCTTCCTGCCAACTCTATCTTAACGTAAGAAACGATAATTGGAAATTGAAAATGCAAATGTATCATCGCACTCACGGAAAGCCATGTCTCACAAAGAAAGACGATATCAAAATCATTAACATTAGTCAAAGTTTTAAATTCCTGGAAACCTGTAAATATTAACCGTACATTCAAATGAGGAATTTTAAATTGAAGCCTATTCGTTTGACTAAGGTGCAGTATCCCAACGGCAAGCGACAAACAAAACTAAATCTAGGGGTAACTGGATATCTTGTTGGAAATTAATTTGTCTGGTATGATATACATCATGATAACTTATATTTGACGATGTTTAGGATAATTTTTAGTGATTTTATCACCTTATTTATACAGGGTGACTGGTAAGTGGACGTATTCCTTCGAGGAGGTGAAAGTAGAGCCCATTTGCTACCGATTAAACATCATTTACCTCTATACCATTCTCAACGGTTTTGGAGATATTTTTTATTTTTATTTTCAAGAAATTCACTTTTTTGGAAGGTAAATATTTGAAATTAACGAAATAATAAGGAACATACCTTATTTAGGTAAATGTTAACACCAATATTTGACAACATTTCTATTGTAACACTTGGTATTGAAAACAAATCGAGTAATTTTTTCTTCATATTGGATACTCTTGCAAATAAAACTTATTTATTTAATAATAAAACAAAAGACTAATTCTGAAATAATGTGCCTTATTCTGAAGACAATAATATCGAGAAATTTTATTAATAATTTGTACGTTTGATGTACTACGAAATTTTCGAAATTTTTAAGCATAAAGTAACCATTAGTTAATAACTTGACAAGAAAAGTTAAGTTTAAACCGAAATAATTTAATAGTTAATATTATTGTTTCAATAATTTTCAATGCTAATATTTGTGTAAGTGTGTCAGCTTATAATTTAAAAAGCGACATCTAAAATGGCTTTTATTATTTTCCTTAATTTTAAATATTTACCGCGCAAAGAAGCGAAATTCTTGAACATTAAAACAGGGCCGTAGCTAGAGTCAAATTTAAGGTAGGGCATGACAAATTTGACATAGGGCATACACTACTTGCCCCCCCCCCTTAATTTTTTTATAGGTAAACAAAATGGGGCTAATGGCGCTGCAGGCAAATTTTTCAATAAATCAAGGTTCAGGTTGTATGGTAAGGGGCAGTGATGCCAATTCGTGGGAAATTTCCCGATTCGTGGGAAATTAGTAACACTAAAGGGAAAAGGGAAATTTCCACCAAAATTGCGATATTCGTGGAATATTTTATAACAATTAGCGCATATAAGGACGCAAGACGTTCGCGGTCCGATCGCGAACTGTGCAAGTTTCGAATGCGCTCAAAAATGATTCTTCGAATGTATGCGTTTCCACGTTGACGTTTGCGAGCGCACCCTGGGTCTCCCCTGTCACAGCAGCACAGAGTGACTGTAAGCGAGTTCGGTTTATCCTCCGCGAGCTGAAACATGACACTGTTGGCAGTAGTCCATATGATCTTCGATTTGAAGTTTCAAAGCTTATCACGTGGTCCTGTCATCTGTTTGCTCGCTGAGGATTAACCGAACTCCACTTGTGAATTGTGATTCAGTTCAGAATGAATCGAATCGAGCATTCAGGTAGTCGAGTTTGAGAGTTCGAGTTCGGGGATTTACCGAAAAATAAATATGATTATTGATGGAATTGGCAACTGACAAATGATACCACGTTGAACCAAAAAAGTTCGAACCCGATTCCTGAGGCGTTTTCTCGCGTCTCAAATGTTTCAAAACTGGTTTAAGTAATGTCATCATGACGTCATCATTTCTCGGCGCGAGAAAATGGTTTGAAAACGTGGATTGGATTGTATTTCGAAACGGTTTGAACCAATTTTGACGTGACGTCATGGGTTTATCCCGTAAATGTACTGTTTCAAAATAGTTTTGAACCAGTTTCAAAAAAGTGGACGCAAGAAAACGCCTCAGGTTAGTTCTAGAATCTAGCAGGCGGTACAAATGAAAACTCCAACGAATGACTTGTAATTATTTGATTTGTTGCAACAAAATTCAAATTTAATCTATTTACTGAAGATTTGCATTATTACGTTTTGTCAGTATTATGTGCATTTGTGGGAATTTATTCTCAAAAAGGAAATTTTTGGACTCCCTTGTGGGAAATTTGATTTTCGAAAGTTGGCAACACTGGTAAGGGGTAACTTGATGACACATCTGATCTAGGATACCTTATAGAGATTTGCATTATATTGAGGCACCCCAGATGACGTCATAAAGTTACCAGGCATCCTACCTCTCTCGCCTCTATCAAACCACCTTGCAATAAATAACATATCTGGCAAGTAAACAAAATGGCGCGGATTCTCGCGCCGGCCGCATTGGGCCATTCGCACTCTTTGAAAACAAAAAACTTCCTCCGTGCAAACGTCAAACATTGTTCATTAGATTTTCGGAAACATTCATCCTCGCTTACTCGATTTCAGGCCTATCTACTTCAGGCATTATCTACTCTTAAAATTTCTAAAGAAACCTAAATGCATGTTGATTTTTAAAGGTAGGGCATCATCATTTAAAATGCCCCCAATGCCCCCCCCCCTGGCTACGGCCCTGCATTAAAAAAGAATAAATATCTCCAAAACCGTTGAGAATGGTATAGAGGTAAATGATGTGTAATCGGTAGCAAATGGGCTCTACTTTCACCTCCTCAAAGGAATACGTCTACTTACCAGTCACCCTGTATATTTGTTTCTGAATTGTTCCAACAATATTAGCATTATGAAAGAATCTGCATCTGAACTTATGAATGATGCAGTGGTGTAACAATGTCAGTTTTCCATAATTTTAAAAAAGTGCCTTCAAGAATCTATCATAGCTTCAAAAAAAGCAAGCATTTGAATTTCGAAATTCTCAGTTTTTTTCCTATTTTTGATCTTCTTTTTTACTGTTCCAAAACTGTAGAATCTTTGACTTACTTTGAAAGTCTAGTGGGGCACTTTTCAACTTATTCTGAACTTATTATCAAAACTAGTGTTTCTCAATTTGCAAAACTCACGATTTTCCTTGCCCTTTGGAAAAATTTAAATTTCTAATATTTCCTTGAATATTTCCGTTACTAATGATGCAATTAGGGTTTTTACTTGTTCTCACTTTCTATAAATCATCGGAGGGCAGAATTTAACAACCAAAATTTTATTTTATTGATATATTTTATAACTTATAACCCTCGGCGCCAAGGCCAGTTCAAATTTTGGCGCCTACTACTAATTCTACCACTGTATAAAGATACAGGATGATCAATATTTTATCATCTCTAGTTTTTAACGTAGAAAATCTTTTACAGGAGCCGGTAATAGAAAATAATTTTAGCAACTGTAATTTGACTCAACAAAAATAAGCCAGTGTATAAAGTGATCAATATTTTATTATTCCCGGCTCTTGTAGGAAATCTTTCACGAAAGCTGGTGATCGAAAACAATTTCACCACTGTGTGGTCAATATTTTAGTATCCCCGGCTTTTAATGTAGAAAATCTTTCACGAGAACCGGTAATAGAAAACAATTTTACCCACTAATTCGACTAAACAAAAATAAGTCACTGTATAAAGATACAGAGTGATCAATATTTTATTATTTCCGGCACTTGAAGGAAATCTTTCACGAAAGCTAGTAATCGAAAACAATGAATTAAAAAAAAATCGTGAGAATCGAGAAAGAAAAAAAAGCACAACAATGTTTTTTCATAGATTTTTGACAAAGTAGGTAAACATGATTTTACATCCATAAGAAATAAACATTTTATTATTAAATCTTGTTACCTTGTTTTTACCGTTTTTTAGCAGTTGTTTCTGAAAGCTGAACCTCGCTTTCACTATCCGCTATCCGTAGAATTGCTCATCTTAATAAGTCGTCGATTCTCGAGGCGGCAGCTGGTCTGCGAGTGACGTCACCACTATCAGCAACTGATAGTGGTGACGTCATCCGCAGACCTCGATAGATTGTTTGCGATTCAGGCTGTGCTTGTGAGTTGATTTTTTTGGGAATTTTAAATTTAGAAAAGGTGATTTCATGTTTATGAATCTGTTTTTTGGACTCGGATAATGCATTTTCTTTCAAGAGTTCAAGTCTACAGCTGACGTCACAGATAATGGGGTCTCGTGGACTTGGCAAACACTTTCAGCTCAATAAGCATTCCTATATTACGTTAAGTATTCAGGCGAGCATGTACCAGGAGCAGCGTAACATAACTAAATATTGTATAGTAGATTTTTATTTCGATTATTCTCGATTACATTATATTTGATTAGTGATTTGATTTACTACAGAGAGAATTCGTGAGAATTGCTACTTCATTCGTGAGATCGTGAAATTGTGACTAAAATCGTTTAATCTTACGAATAATCGTGAGATCTGACAACACTGACTGTGTAGAGATAAGGGGTGATATAGTATATTACATGCAGAGGTGGAACGTGTTTCATCATTGTCGAGAGATACTATGGTTGACCGAGGTGCGAAGCGCCGAGGTCAACCAATTCTCGAGACAATAATGTGAAAACTTTCCACCGAATTATGTATACTATTTTATTTTGAGCCATTATTTATTGAAAAAAATAAAGTAAAAATATGACAAAAATGGAATTTCGACTGACAGTCTGATACCAACATTGACATCTTGTGAAATTTCAACAATATAAACACATGTGACATCTACTACTAAATACAAACATTGCACCTGGATTTCTGTTTGGGTGTGAAAGAACAATTTATCAGGGCTGAAAGTGAGTTCTCCAGGCCGAAAGTGACAAGAGAACAGTCACTTTCGGCCTGCTTTAAAGTAAACAAAAGTAAAGTGTCATTTTCGACCTTTCAAACCAGTAAGGAATGTGAAAATAACATAGGTATATGGTTCAAAATAAAAAAAAATTATTTACAATCATACCTGTAATGTTGACTTTACTGACTTTTAAAAAGTTTGAAAATGTCACTTTTTTTTTGACTTTTACTTTTGGCCCACAGGTCGAAAGTAAATGAAATTTTTAAAATTTATTGTATTTTTGACTTTTACTTTCGGCTCACGGGTCGAAAGTTTACTTTCCTCCCGCGGGCCGAAAGTAAATGAAATTGTTAATTATTGTATTTTTTTATTTTTAATTAAAAAAAAAAAAAATTCAAAATTCGAATGATTGCAAATAAAATAGTATACATACCCCGGTGAAGTTTCTCGAGATTTTAGTTAGACCTCGGCTGTGCCCCGGTCTAACCAAAATCTCTCGACAGTAATGAAACACTTTCCACCTCGGTATGTAATATACTATTATTTTGAATCATATATGTAATTTTCACATCACATTCCTTACTAGTTTGAAGGTTCGGAAATGTCACTTTACTTTTGTTTACTTTAAAGCAGGCCGAAAGTGACTGTTCTTCTGTCACTTTCGGCCGGGACAACTCACTTTCGGCCCTGATAAATTGTTCTTTCACACCTAAACACAAATCCAGGTGCAATGTTTGTATTTAGAAGTATCTAGATGTCACATGTGTTTATATTGTTAAAATTTCATAAGATGTCAATGTCGGCGTCAGACTGTCAGTCGAAATTCCATTTTTGTTATATTTTTACCATATTTTTTTTCAATAATTAATGGTTCAAAATAAAATAGTATACATAGTTCGGTGGAAAGTTTTCACATAATTGTCTCAAGAATTGGTTGACCTCGGCGCTTCGCACCTCGGTCAACCATAGTATCTCTTGACCATAATGAAACACTTTCCGCCTCCGCATGTAATATACTATTACCTACAGTAATTTGACTCAACAAAAATAAGCCACTGTATAAAGATACAGAGTAATCAATATTTTATTATTTTCTGCTGTTGTAGGAAATCTTTCACGGAAGCTGGTGAAAACAATTCCACCACTATGTAGAGATAAGGAGTGATCAATATTTTATTATACCCGGCTTTTAATGTAGAAAATCTTTCACAAGAGCCGGTAATAGAAAACAATTTCGCCAACTGTAATTTGATTCAACAGAGTGATCAAAACATTTCTGAACCCTTTTCCAAAAACACTTTTTTTTTTACTTTGTAAAGAAAAGTCTGCGAGTTTTCCTTCTGCTATATGGATTGATTTAGTGTTGGAAATTTTACCACAACTTCAAAAGTATCAAGTATCAATTCAAAAACAATAATCAACGCGTCATCCGAGTAGGCGCCCTTGAGTTCCAGCGTTGCCATAGCGCACGATTATTCGCGAAACTATACGATGGCAAGCTCTCACAATTTAAAGTACTTATTGATTCTTAACGAATTTTACTTTATTTCATCTGGCAACACTGATCACCATTAATCACTTCGAACCCGATTATCATTGTTTTTGATTGCTTTCTGCTTGGTTTCGAATAAACTATAATTATTTTAAAAGACAACCTTACTTACCGAGTTAGTATTGTTATAGTTCGCCGCGGCGCTACTATAGGAAAGCGGCTGTTGGGATTGCGGCGGCGCGGCGGCCTGCGGCTGTTGGTTCTGCGCCGACGCGTACCTTTGGTACGGCTGGTAGGTGGCTCCGACAGCCGCACCCGGATGCTGGTGACCCGCACCCACGCTACTCCACTGGCCGCGGTAGCCGCCCGGCGTTTGGTGCTGGGTTGCCATGGGTGCACCTTGGAAAAAAAGAATCACTTTTATAATCTGTTCATAAAGTCTCTGGATTTTGGCCAATCAGCGTTCAAAATCTCAGATCACGCACTTGATTTGAGTCTGTAGACTTCATGAACGGGCTATAGTTTTGTGTAGGAAAGAAGGATTGAGAGTTAGACTCACCTAAGGCGCACCCTTTGATCGGTGCTCCACCGGCGCCCGCGAACTGGTGTTGCGTTGCCGCGGCTGACTGCTGGTGGTTGTGTTGGTGATGCGTGTTTTGTTGGTGGTAGTGCCGCGTTACTCCGGTAATTGCACCACTAGAGTTGTGATTCTGAAAATAACAATTCGAATGTTACTATGGATTGTTCTTCTATTTTGTCAACTTTTCTTATTTCATTGACAAAATTTTAATGAATTTGTAAATAAAGAAGGCTGCAACAAATTTTCAAGAGGAAACTTTCTTACAGAGTTGTGTACAATTAACAGCCGATAACGTAATGCGTGTTTTAATATACCTTTTACTCAATGAGAACTTTAGTTGTGGCAATTTCGGTGAATCACATACAGCACCATCCGCTTTGTGGAACTTACTTTAACCATTACGTACGGTTGTGTGTAAAATTTAACTTACATAGATGGAAGGCAGTTTGATATTTTACTTCAATTTTATTTGAAATTTAACTTCATCTGTTATTCGAGTAGGTAAGAATAAACAGAATTGAAAGAAAAGTTTGTGGCTTTTTGACATCCAAGAATGAAAAATCGAGAAGAAAATATATGGTAGCAACGTGGCAACATTTTAGAAATGTTTCTAATCTTCTTGTGTCTCAGCATCCGTTCACATTTCTAAACTCTTGATTTTTCCAGTTTTCTAGACAACCAAACTAGTATAGTAAAGGTGCCCTTTGCACCCGGATCTCCATTGAGAAAGTTACCATCACATCTAAAAAGTATGCCATAGTCGAGAGGCAAACAACCATCAGACACTTTTACTAGCCGCGATCAAGATGGATGGGGTTACGCACTTAATTTTTTCTCTTCAAATTGTGGGCGCAGCAATCAGTTTGCAACAAGACTAATCTTGTCTTAGATTAGTGAATTTCTATACACAACAGTCTCGCAGCGGTATCGCCTAACGGATCGCGCCAAATTCCATTGAAGAACACAAACGACAATGCAACAGAAGAGTAAAAGTGGAGCAAGATCAAATCCGAATCCGGTGGACCTGGGTGCGAAAGAGGAACAAGTGACTGTCGCTAATTTAAATACGATCCGCATCGTCGAGCAGACGAGCAGTGACCTTGGAAGGTCGACGCCCGTTAAGTAGGCGCTGCTCGGGTACTACTCCGACTACTTCTTTTAGATTGGAGAGGCACCGTACGGCGTACGACCGCGAGACGCTGGTGCGCATATTTTACTTTGGCTTTGCGAATACTTATGAGATAGAGGATTTGATTTTGTTCCAAGGATTTGAAGAAACAGAAAAATGCAAAATGGTTTAGTTGAGGAGGAAATTACCTGGGAAGTTTTTGCATACAGCCAAGGAAGTGAAGGAGGTTTTATGGAAGTTTGTCCCTATTAATAGTACACGGAAATTCAAGAGGAAGTTTAAATGAAGTACAGGAAATTTTGATTAAATAATGAATAATGGGTTTCTGTAAGCAATAGTACTTTTCACTCATTACTTCAAAATTTCCCTCATTTTCAGGTCAGAATTTGCACTTATCAGTTCAAAAATCCATTCATTTCAAGATCAGAGCAACTTATTAAAGACTGAAATCTCTAATTAAGCAAATATTGAGGATTAGAAAAATCTACATGCGTTCCATCTAGAAATTGACTGATTTCTTTAAGATTCTCCATGATTTCCCCAAGATTTCCCCCGAGATCCTCAAGATTTCCTTATATTTATCCCAATTATCTTAGACTTCCTTGAATTTCTTCTTAATTTTTCCTGATTTGTACACCAGATGGGGTAAACCGCAGGTCAGTTTTTGAACACTGAATTGTGGTTTTAGGGGAAAATAATGAATGATTACCCATGGTTTCCTTTGATTTCTTCTGATTACTAGCAAACAAAATATTGCCCAAGAGTTCCCATGATAACATAGAACATAGCCCTAGCTTCGAGGAATCAACCACTTCCCGAAATACGTGTACACTTGGTCCGAATTACCTCCGAAATACTTCGAAGTACCTAGAAATACCTTGAAGTACCTCGAAATATTAGGTATTCCCGTCGAAGTAGGTACGCGAAATTCCATGAAATTACTGTCGAAGTACGCGAAATACCCTCAAATTCTCGCAATACTTTCTCGTTGATGACGAGTCTTCTTGTGGATTGCGGTGAAGAATTTTTGTTCAGATTTTTGTGTCTTTTGATATCATGGATTTTATTCGGACACACAGGATAGACAATTAAATCAATAGTTAGTGATGATGGGGTGGGACTCTGTAACGAATAGAGATATTTCTCTATCTCTATTGACGTCCCCTCTCTAGTGATTTCGAAAAAAGAGAAGACAAGTAGTGCCATAGCGATAAAGTTGATAGGGATAACCCTCTGAGGGGATAACGATCTATATCCGTTACAGAGTCCCAGCGCTGGTGACTGTTAGTTCCACCAAGGCTGTTAGATACTATTAACTAACTGATATTGAATACTTATACATGTCAGGTAGATATACAAATACAAGGTGTACCATTTAAAACGAAACAGGCTAAATATCTGAAGCCACGTTTATTTTTTAAAAAATCACTGGTACACGTGATTTGATTTTTGAAGGGGCAAGTTTTCTGCAACCATATTTAGCACTTCAACTTTAACTCTCTAGGCGGGGTGGGACAAACCCTTACTATTTCAAATGGAACAAGGGGTAGAGTGATACCTCTTTTAAAAGAGCGTTCAATTCTCTTTCATTTGATGTTATTTGAAAGAAAATTGAACGCTCTTTTGAAACAGGTATCACTCGACCCCTGTTCCCTGAAAATGTTTCAAACACTCACACAATTAAATTACGTGTAGGAGCGATTAAAAAAAGGAGAGAAGTGACATCAGATGTTTAGCCTGTTTCGTTTTAAATGTACAGTGGCGACGCGTGATTTGCAGTCTGGGAGGGGGGGTAATGGGAAGATGCGATCTCCCGGTAACGCGCCGCAGGCGAAATTTTCTGCAAATTTCAAGGTCATTTACTTTTCCAGAACAATTATTTCCTTTGTGAGGAAAATAAAACAAAAAAAAAATTATTTTCTTCAATATTATTATGTATTTTCTTTTAAGCATCGTGATTTTTCCCTCGATTATTGAATCCTGAGGGGGGGGGTAATTACCCCCATTACCCCCCAGACGCGACGCCCCTGAATCTGTATGTTTCCATTTGTTTCAATTACTATGCAGTTAATCCAAATTATGTCATATGTCAATATATAGGGCGGACCAAAACTTTTCAAACAATGATGAAAAAAACTAGAAAAGTGTTTTTTTACGAAAGTACACAGATAGGGATTTTATTTTCTGAAATTTGACTCTGCTGCTACTACTACAAACTCACTTTCCAGGTTCGGTAATCGTTGAAGCCCTGAACCAGGTCACTCCGCCTATCGAAGGGCCACAAAGCCCTAACGGCAGGAGCAAAAGGCTGGCTGGGAAAATCTTCACAATGAACAAAATAAAATGGGCGATCGATAGCTTCAGACCCTACAAATCTCCAGGCAAAGACGGGATTTTTCCCGCACAACTGCAAAAAGGCTACGAGCACTTAAAGGTACACCTACAAAAGCTCTTTAAGGCAAGCCTGCTCCTAGGGCACATACCGCTATCTTGGAGGGAAGCTAATGTGATATTCATACCAAAAACGGGTCGCCGACCCGAGGACGAACCAAAATCATATCGCCCCATTAGTCTAACCTCCTTTCTCCTTAAGACAATGGAGAAAGCAATCGACCAGTACATCAGAAGCGAAACTCTATTGAGAAGACCGCTCTACTCGAAGCAATTTGCCTATCAGCCAGGCAAATCCACGATAAGTGCTTTACACTGCCTGGTTAAAGACATTGAAAAGACAATCGAGTGCAAAGAGATCGCTCTCACAGCTTTCATCGACATAGAGGGTGCCTTTGACAACACCTCACATCAATCAATCGCCAGAGCATTACAAGAATGGGATGTTGAAGTTCCAATTGTAAAATGGATAGAGTCGATACTGAAGCACCGTCACGTTACGGCTGAAATAAACGGAGCATCAGCTACCGCTACCACGGTCAGAGGGTGTCCTCAAGGGGGTGTTCTTTCTCCGCTACTATGGACACTGGTGGTAGACAAAATTCTTACCAGACTGGGTAGTGCTGGATACCAGGTCATAGGTTACGCAGATGACCTAGCCATCGTAATCAAGGGCAAACATGAAGGTATAGTGACAAGCCGAATGCAAAGTGCCCTAAACATCGTTAAAAATTGGAGCGAAGGCGAAGGACTATCCCTAAACGCAAACAAAACAATCCTTGTCCCGTTCACAAGAAGAAGGAAGCTAAATTTGAAAGCCCCGACCCTTAACGGTACACAACTAACATTTTCCAACGAAGTGAAGTACTTAGGGGTCACCCTGGACCAAACCCTCACTTGGAACAAACAGTTAGAGAAAACATGCTCTCGAACTACATCAGCCATTTGGTCATGCCGAAGACTTGTTGGCAAAACATGGGGGCTAAAGCCAAAGATGGTATTCTGGACCTACCAAACCATAATAAAGCCTATGGTCACATACGCCTCATTGGTGTGGTGGCCCAAAACCCAACAAGTCACCGCTCAGATTAAGCTAAGAAAGGTGCAAAGGCTGATATGTCTAGGAATAACGGGAGCAATGTCAACTTGCCCCACCGCAGCCCTAGAGACGCTACTCAACATGCCCCCACTTCACCTATGTGTGAAAAAGGAGGCAATAACCAGCGCTCACAGCCTATTCCAAATAGACAAGTTCAAGCCTGGCGATCTGAGGGGACATCTGAAAATCGTTGATCTAATAACACTGGAGAATGCCAGCAAACCAAGTGACCACATGATGGTCAGATTGGACTTAGAGATCCCCTTCGCAGTGGTAATAAACGACCGCCAATCATGGGAGAATAAAGAACTACCACAAGCGGACAATGCATCTCTGTGGTACACAGATGGATCCAAGCTAATGGTAGGAGCTGGACTGGGCATTTCCGGCCCTAACTTCAAGCTCTCCAAGGCATTGGGTAAACATATTACAATATTTCAAGCCGACCTGCTTGCCATAGATATATGTGCACAAGAGTGTCTTGACCAAAGCCTCAAAAGAAAACACATCTTCATACTATCGGACAGCCAAGCTGCCTTAAAAGCCTTGAGGGCTTTCAAATGCACGTCAAAACTAGTCTGGGAGTGTAAACAGACCCTAAAAACACTAGCGACACATAACCAGGTAACGCTGATGTGGCTGCCTGGTCATCGAGGCATAGAAGGAAACGAAGAGGCAGAAGGCCTCGCAAAGGAAGGGGCCTCAACACCATATCATGGACCAGAGCCCTACTCTGTGGCTTAATGAAAAGCCACATCATGGAAGAACTCAACAAATGTGAGAAAGACCAACTGTCATCATATTGGAGGCACACACCGGGACTCAGACAGTCAAAAAGGTTTATTACCCTTTCAGCAAAAAGAGCTGAACAGCTCCTAAGCATGAGCATACCAGACATCAGATTGGTGGTGGGACTGCTCACAGGACACTGCCCAGTAAAATACCATTTAAGGTTAATGGACAGAGCAGAAGACGATCTCTGCAGATTCTGCTCAGACGCAATAGAAACCGCAGAGCACCTGCTCTGCGAATGTCCAGCCCAATTCTGCAAGAGGCTCAAATTCCTCGAGGGGGCAACACTGTCACCAGAAGAAGTGGGCCAACTGACACCCAGGAAAATAGCTTCCTTCGGCAGAAGTCTACGCTTCCTGGAGACAAATTAAGATGTAGAGTCACGCACAAAATATCTGCAAAGGTAGCAGTGCTGAGCGGCTGAAAAGCCGAAACGACTCCCCCGAAATCTACAATCTACAATCTTGACTCTGCTGCGGCCTGGAGCGGAAATTTTCAATAACGGCATCGATTGAAATGTAAACGGACTTATGGTCCACCCTGTATTTAGCCTGTCCGAAGATGGACTATAATTTTCATTCTATAATATTCCAATTTCAGGTGATGGGAATTAAATGTTCATGGTACATACATACTTTCAAATAGCTCGAAATACTTCGGCTTATCACGAAATACTTCGAATTATCTTGAAATACTTCGAAGTATAAGGCAATACCACGAAAAACTAGGTTCGAATTATCACCACTGAAATACTTTGAATTTCGCGAAATATCGACATTTTCGCAATACGTGTACACATTTTTACAGAATGCTTGTCCCCTCGCCTAAATTATAAAGATTTTTGAAAACTGCGCATGCGTTAGATCAAGAGATTTACCCTGATTTCCTAAAAATTTAATTTCTTATGATTCCCTTTTTTTCTTGATTTCCTCTGATTTTTTTTTAGGATTTTCTCTGATTGCGTTATATGACCTCTCAATTTCCCCAAATTTTTACACATTTTCCTTGCGGTTTACCCCTCGTCTTATCTTCACCTACCAAACACTCCACAACAACATTCAAACAGTTAGACACCTCTATGCCTTGAACACAGACCAGAGACTCCAGGGTCACAGTCTACAACAATAATAATAATAATTGTTGTTTGTTCTCAACCCATATTGACTAGATAGTAATAGTAATATTTCTCTTTTTTTTATTTGGTATCAATTTTTGACTATTCCAGGCTCTTGAATTCTGTTTAAAACAAGGGAGTGAAAAGCCAGGAATAGAAGCAAACATTTTGAGATTTCCTTAAATTTTTTGACTATTCCAGGCTCTTGAATTCTGTTACTCTTGATTTTTTTTCTATAAAAGAATGAGGAACGCTGAAGAGCCTGGAATTGATGATTTTTTCCAAAAACTTTTCTCAAATTTTTGCTTTTCAATTCCTTTTGACTATTTCAGGCTCTTGAATTTGGTTTCCTCTAAATTTCTTTTTACGAAAGAATAAGAAACAGTCAAGAGCCTGAAATAGAGAGAAACACGAAAGGTGTGACACCCCCGAAATCAGGTGTACACTTTGTTCAAACTCACATTAATCAATAGAAATCATTGCATTCTGTAAAATCAAGCAAAATCATATTAAATTCCTTAAAATTAATAATATCTTGAAAAATCTAAAATCATTTGAAATCAATGCAAATCAACTACACTTGGCCAATCATAAAACTGGTACGCCATTTTCCTATTGTGTTGTATTGTGTAAATCGACCTTTTTTTTTATCTCTGCAAAAATGACATAAACAGTCAAGTCAGTGTCATATTTAAACCAATCATAACATAAAAACATGGTTCATTTACTTTTGTTCAGCTTTGACATTGACAAAAACTGTCTGACCTAAGTTTTTCGGAAGAGACTTTTTGTTGTTAAGCCTGACTCACACTAGACAAATTTGAAAAATACTCGGAAAAATATATATTTCACCCTCGAATTCACCTTGTAAATTAATGAATAACATTTGAACAATAAACTGTTTATGTTAAATAATTCTCTCTAAAGCTTAAATGGTATCTATACTTCAACATGAGACCTTGGAAGGGGTATTCACATTTCTCCCTATAACTATTGAAGATAAACATATCAAACCCTATATCGTTGAAATCAGTTTGAAAGGGACTGACAGATAAGCGCACAATATAATATATGGTGTTCCATTTAAAAAAATATAACTTCGCTCTGCTACACTTTTTTGACGTACCCTGTATGCTTGATACTGACTTAGCTGTATGTATGTGACACTTTTGTCAAAAACTTCAAAGTATAAAGTTAGAAGGAGGTGACATTTATAATAGATCACCCTGTACATGGGGTGCTGTTGCCTCCTTAAAGATTGTGGAATTTGGCAGTCGGTGACCTTGGTGTACCTTGGGTCAGCTGTTCACCCGTCGCTTATACCCAAGATCGAAATTACTCACAGCATGATGTAATTTCTGTATATCTCACTAGATAGGTTTTTAAACGACTTTCCTATAAGGTGAACCAATGTTGTTCACTTTTTTGACAGTCGTTGAGATGTGACAGTTCCATTTGAGGTCTTTTGTAACTATTAACCATAGATCTTTTTGTTTTTCGACTGCAGTCACCTCAGTGTTTTCTATAGTATACCTACGATTGGGATTCGTTCTTCCTAAGTGAAGAACAGTGCACTTTAGATTCGTTTAATGACATCTGCCATATTATTGTCCATTGTTGCATCTTGCACCTCGCTACTTCTGGAAAGAACATTGCCTATTTTCACTTGAATGGTTCTTCCCTCGATAAGTTCGCTGATTATTCTATTCCATTATGCTCCAATTTTAGCAGGAGTCTCCTTATCAAAGGCTTTTTCAAAATCTATGTCTTTTTTTTTTAGACAATGTCGAATAGTATTGTCATCCATTTGGGTCTATGTTTCTAGGAGGTTGGTAAATGTTGATCTTCCTGGTAGGAACCCATGTTGAAAATCTGGTATTACCAGTAAAGAAGATGCTAGCTCATTCACCATGATTTTCTTCATGCATTTGCAGAGTACACTGGTGAGACTTATTGGTCTGTAATTTGATGGTACCAGTTTGTCCCCCTTTTTAAAGATTGGTACTCTTGAATATTTTGGGACGATTAATTAAATACTTCTGAGACATTATGAAATAACACAATGTTCCTACATTACATCTAACAATTTAACAGGTACCACTATCAACAATTTCCATATTTCTGGAATAGAAGTTCCATTCATTATAGAATTTAGAATAAGTAGTAGCTATAGAAGTGGAGAGTGCTTTTGAACAGTTTTTCAGAAAGAGGGATAAAATTTCATCAGAACCAGGACTAGACTAGATGAAATGGCCATTTGTATTTTTTCTAGGGTGAATTGTATAATTATAGAGTTGGGACGAACTTTCAAAAGTCTGAGGAAGTTGATGAAAAAGATCGTTTCATCTTTGATTACATTCCTTCAAAACTCTTTTATGCCTTTCAACATTCTTTCAGCTTGTTTTGGAAGAGTAGACTCACTTATCTACGAGCCCGTTTACGTAAAAATTGATGTCAGAAGGAAGTAAAGAAATTTTCGTCTAAGATGGAAACGAGACAACAGACCGACGAAATGGAAGATCAAAATGAACTAAGCGCGGACGAGAAAAACAAGAAGCAAAAAAACGAAAGATAGTAGAATATTGAAATAAATCATCGAATTCTTCCTCACCATTCGACATGAAGCCAGAGGCGAAATAGAAACAGTTCTTATAGAAGAAGTTAAAGGCGAAATAGAGACTTTCGCACTATTAAAATACTATATAGGTATATTATTATTTTATTTTGTTTGAATTTTTCGTGAATTTCCTGCATTTCTCCGACTCAATTTTTGTCTATTCCCGGCTCTTGGTATATTATGTTTTGTTCCAGAGAGACCAGAGAAGGAAAATTCAAAACTTGGGATGGGATCTTCAATTTTCCGTGAATTTCTTGTCGTCATTTTTCAGTTTCTTTATTGACTTTATTTTGTCTATTCCAGGCTCATGTTTTTGATTTTATGTTTCCCTTCAAAGAAAGAAAATTCAAGACCCTGGAATGGAAAAAGATTGAATTTTGTTCTGAATTTTCATTCAATGTATTGTCTTTATCTGTTCTTTTTTGCACTTCAACTTTTGTCTAGTTTGTAAAAGTTTTCAATTTTTCCAAATCAATTTTTGTCTATTCCAGGCTCTTGATCTTCTGTTTTCTTCTAAATTTCAGCAAAGAAAAAAAAATTCAAGCACCAAGAAAAATATTTATTTTATTTTATTTGATTTATTCTCACTGTTTCTCGTTTTTTTTTTCGCTTCAATCTTCAATTTTTGTTTATTTCTGGGTTTTCAATAGTATATAATACCTATATGACTATTATCGTAAATTTTCAAGGGTTGGCATATACAAATAATAATAAAAACCCTTTGAGCCTTTTGTATCAAAAACCCACTCATAAAGAACTCATTCCTACCATAGTGGCAAATATCAATCCAAAATCTAAAATTATTCACATTTTTCCAAGGGGCAAACCACCTAGGAATTCTTTGCCAAAAATGTGGGGAATTTGAAGGAACTCATCGGACCTTAGGAGAATGTGGGGAATTTATAGGGAATTTGGAGGAATTTATAGGGAATTTGGGAGAATTTGTGAGGAATTTATAAGGAATTTAAAGGAAATTGTAGGGTCATGACGTCACTGAGGTTCACATACATAGGTATAAGAAATAGTAATAAATGGAAATTTAAAAAAAATCTAGTGAGCTTCTCACTCTCCTCTTTATATGCAAAAAGTTTCAGAATTCTCCCTTCACTAGTTTTCCAGGAAAACTTCGAAATGTGTGAGACTGTATTTTCAACTAATTCAGTTTGTGTAGGTTGATTTCCAAGATATTTCATGTTGCTGTTTTCCACTGTAAAATATTGAAATTTTGGGAAAATGCGCTTCTCACCTTCCTCTTTACATGCAAAAAGTTTCAAAATTTTTTCTTCATTAGTTTTCTAGGAAAACTTTGAAATGTGTGAGACTGTATTTTCAACTAATTCAGTTTTTGTAGGTTGATTTCCAATATTCTTTATGTTGTTATTTTCCACTGGAAAAATTTAAAATTTTTTCGGGAAATGAGGTTCTCACCTTCCTCTTTACATGCAAAAAGTTTCAAAATTTTTTCCTTCACTTGTTTTCCAAAAAAACTTGGAAATGTGTGAGACTGTATTTTCAACTAATTCAGTTTTTGTAGGTTGATTTCCAATATTCCTCATGTTATTATTTTCCACTGGAAAAATTTGAAATTTTGGAAAAATAAGCTTCTCACCTTCTTCTTTACATGCAAAAAGTTTCAAAATTTTCTCTTTGCTAGTTTACTAGGAAAACATGGAAATGTGTGAGACTGTATTTTCAACTAATTCAGTTTTTGTAGGTTGCTTTCCAAGATTTTTGATGTTGCTGTTTTCCACTGGAAAAATTTGAAATTTTGGGAAAATGAGCTTCTCACCTTCCTCTTTACATGCATAAAGTTTAAAAATTTTCCCTTCAATGGTTTTCCAGGAAAACTTTGGAATGTGTGAGACTGTGTTCTCAATTAATTCAGTTTTTGTAGGTTGATTTCCAACATTTTTCATGTTATTGTTTTCCACTGGAAAAATTTGAAATTTTGGGTTGATGAGCTTATCACCTTCCTCTTTACATGCAAAAAGTTCCAAAATTTTCCCTTCACTAGTTTTCCAGGAAAACTTTGAAATGTGTGAGACTGTATTTTCAACTAATTCAGTTTTTGTAGGTTGATTTCCAACATTTTTCATGTTGCTGTTTTCCACTAGAAAAATTTGAAATTTTGGGTTGATGAGCTTCTCACCTTCCTCTTTACATGCAAAAAGTTTCAAAATTTTTCCTTCACTAGATTTCTAGGAAAACTTTGAAATAAGTGAAACTGTATTTTCAACTAATTCAGTTATTGTAGGTTGTTTTCCAAGATTTTTCATTTTGCTGTTTTCCACTGGAAAAATTTTAAATTTTGGATTAGGAAAATGAGCTTCCCAGATTTTTCATTCCATGCAAAAAGTTTCAAAATTTTCTCTTCACTAGTTTCCCAGGAAAACTTTGAAATGTGTGAGACTGTATTCTCAACTAATTCAGTTTTTGTAGGTTGATTTCCAATATTCCTCATGTTAATTTCTACTGGAAAAATTTGAAATTTTGGAAAAATGAGCTTCTCACCTTCTTCTTTACATGCAAAAAGTTTCAAAATTTCTCCTTTATTAGTTTTCCATGAAAACTTTGAAATATGTGACACTGTATTTTCAATTAATTCGGTTATTGTAGGTTGATTTCCAAGATTTCTCATGTTGTAATTTTCTACTTGAAAAATTTGAAATTTTAGGAAAATGAGCTTCTCACCTTCTTCTTCATATGCAAAAAGTTTCAAAATTTTCGCTTCTCTAGTTTTCCAGGAAAACTTTGAAATGTGTGAGACTGTATTTTCAACTAATTCAGTTTTTGTAGGTTGACTTCCAATATTCCTTTTTTTGGGTTGATGAGCTTCTCACCTTCCTCTTTACATGGAAAAAGTTCCAAAATTTTCCCTTCACTAGATTTCTAGGAAAACTTTGAAATAAGTGAAACTGTATTTTCAACTAATTCAGTTATTGTAGGTTGATTTCCAAGATTTTTCATTTTGCTGTTTTCCACTGGAAAAATTTGAAATTTTGGGTTAGGAAAATGAGCTTCCCAGATTTTTCATTCCATACAAAAAGTTTCAAAATTTTCCCTTCACCAGTTTTCCAGGAAAACTTTGAAATGTGTGAGACTGTATTCTGAACTAATTCAGTTTTTGTAGGTTGATTTCCAATATTCCTCATGTTAATTTCTACTGGAAAAATTTGAAATTTTGGGAAAATGAGCTTCTCACCTTCTTCTTTACATGCAAAAATTTCAAAATTTTTCCTTTACTAGTTTTCCAGGAAAACTTTGAAATATGTGAGACTGTATTTTCAATTAATTCAGTTATTGTATGTAGGTTGATTTCCAAGATTCCTCATGTTGTAATTTTCTACTTGAAAAATTTGAAATTTTAGGTAAATGAGCTTCTCACCTTCCTCTTTACATGAAAAAAGTTTCAAAATTTTCCCTTTTTTTAGAGGAATTTGTGGGATATTTGGAAAAGTTCGTGGTGGGGTATTTGGAGGAATTTGTGATGGGCTATTTGGAGGAATTTGCAGGAATTTTGAGGAATTATGCGTGAAAAATTCCCCTTTGAGGAATTGTCTGCACCAATTCTGGGATGGTGGTTTACACCTTGCATTTTTCTTATCTATATTGAACAAAATGAAAGAACTTTTCTCAAGATAACTACTAGTAGTATCGTAACTAAAAAAAGAATTTGTCCAAATGAACTAGTACCTGAATAAATAATTGAATCCAAATTAAAATATCAATTAACAGATTTGTAGAGAATTCAATTGGCTATAAATTGAGCTTAATTACACTGAAATTGGATGAAAATTAACACAGCTGTGAGGCAAAAACTGCCTCAGTGTCACAGTGGCAAAAACCCAGGTTTTTGCCAAACTCCTCAATTTCTGTCTATTTCAGGCTCTTGGGTTTAAGCGAGGGTTCAAGTTTCATTTCCACCAAAGAGAGAAAATTACTTGAAAATTTTAGAACTTAGAATGGAAAAAGAGAAAATTTTCTCTTCAATATTCATACAATTTCTTGTCTTTATTTAGCCTCAGTTTTTCCTGTACCAGGATCTTCAATGTTGTCTGAATTTTTTACGACAATCCTATCTTCTGTGACTCAATTTTTGTCCATTCCAACCAGGGTCTTGCTTTTGATTTTAAATTTCCTTCTAAATTTTTCCAATGAAAGAAAATTCAAGACCCTGGGAAGAAAAAAGATAGAATTTTGTTCTCAAAAACCTGGGATGAGTTCAATAAGTTAAACGAATACTACAAAAACAGAAAAATCATCGAAAACTACTGAAATAGACGATTGGTTGGCAGTTCAAGAAGGCATAGAATAACAAAATTATGAAAGAAATAATGGAAATGAAGAACACAATACTTAATTGCAAAAAAAAAAACTGTAGAGTGGGCATTGACATCACTGAATATTCTTTGAGGTTTCTGAAACTCATGGAACGAGACAGATGGAGATTATAAATCGTCATGCTCATTATGTTTCAAGCATTTCTCAATAATAAAGCCAGAATGTTTTTTCTTTGGCACTCCTCCCATTTAAATTTGATCAGTTTTAAATATTTTCAGTTACATACTTGTTTATTTACTTAAGACTGTCACACATTCCTACCTCATTCTTTTATATTGTTGTCCATTGACTTGCTCCAGTTCCACTATAGTTTGACCTGAACAACAAAACTAGAAAAGAAATATTCGTACGGACGCCACTGCTGCGTCGTTTACTATCTCTTCTTCTTTGCTAAAATGAAGCAAGTGACCTCCAGTGTCCCAGATTCTCTTTGAAGAAAAGTGTATAGAGGTGCATCTTTCTGTGACGAAATTCCTTAGCGGTCACAAATTATTTGAATCTAATTACCATGCCAGACACAAACAAATCATTAATTTTCGATTACATTTGGCAATGTCGGGGGCTTCACCTCCAAAATCTTTTTGGAAAAGGTTCATCGGCCTCATCGAAATGTCTATATTCAAGTACACCCAGTATTTTGGCCAAGATCTGATGATGTCTGGGCATTGAATTACATATCCATTGAACGTATGTTGTTGCTCTCAATAAATACCAATTACATCATTATTTGCCATTAAAATGTCGTTGATTTGTGGTCGAACATGAGCTAATTTAATAATACTTAACGAGATTACAACGTGTAACGATTTAAATTGGGTTTCGAATGATTTATGTGTAAAGTAGACATTTCTTCGGCCAATGCATTATGATTCAACTCGGCATATACCGAGGAGAGTCATCAAGATGAATTCCAATGAACCACACGATGAAGATGATGATGTCATTTCGAATTCCTCAATCTACCAATAAGTATGACAATTATTTTTTGTCTATATAGAGAAAAGTGACATTGCGATTATTTTGTTTTACAAAGACGAAGTTTCAAGGTTCTTGACTTCCTGATGATGGATGTCCAATAATGAAAAAACAGTAAAATCCGTTACCTTATTAATAATTTTAATTGCTTTGCAAATTTTTAATTACCGCATTGTCATCAACTTAAACTACTACGAGACTCACCTAATAAAAATGTCAATATCCTTGCCGTATATCTCAACAAAGAAAATCCCGAAATAGCCCGAACAAAAACAAATCCCTAAGGCCGACACATAAAACACACATGCATTAGTCACATGATCGTCTTTCTCATTGGTCGAGAGTACTAAATTCCGAGATGAGCGCGGAAACGAACCGTACTAAATTGTGTGAAGGCAGTACCAGCCTACTACTACTGACAATGCAATGTAATGTGAGTCGTCGCACCAGGCCCCAGGATCCTTTTGCACTGAATTGACTATAGTGGCGGTGTTGCCCGATCGAGCAAATTTAAATTAATATATATGTATAAAACTTAAAAAGTCAAAACTTACTGGCGGCAACATTGCTAAAACTCCTCCTAATGTAGTTTGAGGGGTAGTTGTAACCCTCACTAATCTATAAATAATAAATTAATGCGGGCGGGGGTTGATACCTTTTATAAAATCTGAATTATTAGTGTAATGACCTTATGACTCTTCTAATGCGGGTTATTATTGTTACAAAATTATTATAATGGAATCCTATATAAAAGCCTGCATTAATTTTTCTATGGAATTTTGAATAATTTGCCTATGTTGGTGATTAACAAATGAAGTTTTATCTTGAATCACAAAAGTGCCTAAAGACTTCCGGCATCATAATAGGCCTATCGTAGATAATTTAGGAATGTTTTTACAAAAAGATTATTGAAAATGGGGGCGTACGATATCCAATTTCTTGGCTTTCTGCTTAAAACATTAGAGGGCTACGCTTGAAATTAGTTAATAGGATTTTCATAATTGAATATAATACGATGACGAAAGGGTACCTTGAAGGATAGCTAAGTTTGCTTTTTTAAACTTGAGTAATTTAGAGCTTCAAAATAAGTGAAGCTATAGTGGAGAAATAATGTTTTCCCTTTTTTTAAGTAATATTGGAAGAATGTCAAGTCAAAAGCCTAGGAGAGAAAAATAAAAGTATATGGTAGGTACTTCCCCTTCCAATAGGTCTTCCTTCGGCTTGGGTTAAGAATTCAAAAAAAAAAGTTGAGGCAGCTCATTTGCACTTATAGTTCCTGAGATAAAATCGTGTTAAGCAATTTGGGGTGATAGTTACCTTATGAAGGTACCTTATGATTTAGATCTTGGAAAACTTTGGAAGGGCATAACTTTTTTTCTATTATAAATAGAAAGCTGAAATTTTCACTGAATCTTATGTCTGCTTTTATTGAGCCTCAAAGTGTATTGTGAGCGTTGCTCTCATCACCACATGAGGAAAAGGCAGTTGCTCTATGAAGGTGGTCAATTTGTTCGATTGTCCAGGATATGTCAGGTAGGTAAACATTGCATAGGGTTATATTTGCTGGTTTTATGAGTATAGTGACACCTCCATGTGCTTTGTTATTATCTTATTATTGAATACTTCGCTCCTTAGAACTGAATATGGTTGGTTTGGCTTGAGATGTGTTTCTTGAAGCGCAAGACATACTGTTCGTCGATTTTAATCTGATACTCGGACGGAATGTGGGCTGGTGGCTCCCTACATTAGAACGCCAATGGTTACCTGACGTCACACCTGTTTTTGCCATATGAAACACCCCCTGGCTCCTCATACCGCAAGTGTCATTTAAAAATCTATGGACAATATGGGATTATGTTCGTGCAATAATTGCTTTATGTAGCAGTCATTATTTATGCAGCCTCTACAGTTCCATTGTATGATGTTTTCTATTTTAAGAGTTTTGCAGTTGTTCGTCTTCATGGAACAAAAAAGATATTTGCAAGATAACTACTACACTACTATGATATTTTCGCAGATAAATTATTTTCTGAGTTAGATAAGTTGGGAGGTTTACGGGGTTTTCCCTTTGGCCACCCTTTAGGTTTCTTATATTTACTGGGTTTATTAGTTTCGTCAACTGATTCTTCTTCCGCGTCTTTTGAAAATTCGTGGCAGATTTGGTAATTTCTTTTCCTTTCTTCAGACCCAGCATTGAGGAAACAGATCCCTTTCGAGAGTCAATTGCTGAGTGGTTCTCTTGTTCCAGGACGAAAAAGGACTTCAGGCTTTGAACAAGGGCTGGTATTAATTCTTCGATCAAATTTTTCACGTTAATGTTTTTTGTTGAAGCCTTTTTCGGTATACCTAGGTAGTTCTTAGAAGAGGAAGATTAGGTGCTGATTCAGCTTAAATTTCAATTCAATCCAGTGAAAACCAGTAACAAGAAAAATTCTTAAAAATTAACCTTTAAAAACAAAATAAAATGAAAATGCACCTTGTCACATTTCAAGGTTTTTCTGGAAGACTTATGATGGGAAAATGTTGAAACTTACAGGGTGAAAAAAGGGAGATAAGGTGCTGATTTAGCTAAAATTTCAATTCAATCCAGTGAAAATCAGTAACAAGAAAAATTCTTGAAAATGAACCTTTCAAATCTAAATAAAATAAAAATGCACCTTGTCACAATTCAAGGTTTTTCTAGAAAACTGCTGAAGGGAAAATGTTGAAACTTAAGGTGGGTTTATACAGCACATAACATAACATAGGAAATAAAATAAAATAGGACATAACAAAATATAAGAAATAAGAATTTTGTGGCGTTTATACAGAAAATAACATAAGAAATAATTTCTAACCAATCAGCTGGTATAGGATTTTCACGCTATATTTAGGATGACGTCACATTTAGTAAATTTCTGCTGCAAATCTGACAAAACTAAAAGTACTTCTTAATGCATTTGAAGTAGGAGAATTTCAGATGTTTCTGGTTGGCAACGGCGCGCGATGTTGCATGATTTAAATGAACATTTTCAAATAAATAACGCGTGTCGATTCATTTCGTTATTTTAAGCTGTCAGTGGTCTTGATAATTCATTATGACATTCTGGTAATCTGTGGTAAATTATAAGAAAACAAATAGGCATTGACAACATTGTCAGTCCTTGTTTTCTGACGTCATCCTAAATATAACTTAAAAAGCCTTTACTTGTACTTATGAGAACTCTAACGAAAACACTATATTTGATCAAAAAAATTAATAATTAATAATTTAGCAGAAACAGAAAATAAATATTGAATTCCAAAAAATTACCAATAGCTGAAAACAAAATCAAAATTTTTTTTTTGTTGGAATGTTTTGTTTACTATTCTGCCATTACCCATATCAAGGAAGGAGCATGCGCAGATCCGTTTTCACATAAAATAAGACATAAAAGATAAAAGTTAACCAACTTTCTTATTTCTTATGTTATGTTATTTTCTGTATAAACGCCATAAGGAGTTTCCATAAGGTCAACTTTTTATCTTATGTTATGTTATTTCTTACGTTATGTTATGTGGCTGTATAAACCCACCTTTACAGCGTTAAAACAGGAAGATTAGGTATTGATTTAGCTGAAATTTCCATTCAGTCCAGCGAGAACCATAGTAACAAGAAAAATTCTTGAAAATAAACTTTTAAAAACTAAATAAAATGAAAATGCACCCTCTCACATTTTAAGGTTTTTCTGGAAAACTGCTGATGAGAAAATGTTGAAACTTAAAGGGTGAAAAGAGGGAAATAAGGTGCTGATTTAGCTAAAATTTCAAATCAATCCAGTGAAAACCAGCAACAATAATAATTATCTTGAGAAAAGTTCCTTCTGATTTTTACTTTTGTATTTGAGAATTATTTGATCAATACCTATTAGTTAACTATTTTTCCTTAGGATTTTGCTAATACGTCAATTTCCTGTACAAATAGGAAATTCCTAACTTAATTTTAATTGTGTGTTCAAAAAGCGACATACGTTTAGTCACTAGACTAGAACGACTGGGTACTTCTAAATAGGTATTAAAAATACCATAGATAAGCAAAGTGTGAATAATCTTAAATTTTGGATTGATATTTGGCATTATGGTAGGAATGAGTTCTGTATGAGTGGATTTTTTATACAAAAAGGCCCACTGGGTTTTTTCAATATACAGGGTGTCAATTTGAAAACTTCCCACCCCTATTATCTCGGAGTAGAAAAATTTCCGAAAAAATCCCTGAAACACGTCAACTATAATTTGAGGGGGGATGAGTTTTTATGCAAAATTCACCTCCCCTGTTTCAACCTCGCAGCCCCCAGAGCCAACCCCTAGAAAATTTTAAATGGGAAGGGGGGTCGAGTGATACATCATTTTGGAGGGTTTTTGATTCCATACATTTTGGTACAAAATTTTAATCCCTAAGTTCAACTGTTTTGGAAATATTGACAGTTGAAAATTGACTTTTTTGTAACTGTCAATATTTCCAGAACAGTCGAACTTAGGGACTAAAATTTAGCACCAAAATGTATGGAATTAAAAACCCTAGAAAATGATGTATCACTCGACCCCCCTTCCCATTAAAAATTTTCTAGGGTGTGGCTCTGGGGGCTGGGGGGTTGAAAGAGGGAAGGTGAATTTTGCATAAAAACTCATCCCCCTTCAAATTATAGTTGACGTGTTTCAGGAATTTTTTCGAAAATTTTTCTACTCCGAGATAATAGGGGTGGGAAGTTTTCAAATTGACACCCTGTATACTAATAATGAGTTATTGTTTATGCCAACCTTCCTTCAACCTTTAAACCTTTATCCGACTACTTCTTTCCTATAGTAAAAAATATATTCATTGAACTACAAAGCAATGTAATTCAATGAGAAGCGATATTTTTTGGAAAAATCAAATGCACAACTTCGTGCTTAATAATAATAATTACCTAATAATAATAATTCTTTATTAACGGACCAGCCAGATCTAGCAGGTACATGAATATTTATACTTTCGAGCAGAGGAGGACAATCAATTAAATTATTTACAATTTTATACAGAAAACGAATGCCAAAATTCCTAGCCTATATGTCTAAGAAAGCGTTTTTGAACCCTTTTCCGCATACTTATACAAACCTGGTGGGATTATGGATCTTATAACTGAACAATAAACAGATTTTAATGCAAAAATATTGTTGAAGTCTTTCAAAGTGCGGAATACAAAGCCAAGGAGTTTTAAGGCTCTGTTGAAAGTATTTTCGATATGAAGATTGAACGTAAGATCCTGATTGAAAGTTACTCTTAAAGTCTTTCAACGATTTCACTCTCTCTAGTTCCTGTCCAAGCAAAATATGGGTATATTATGACTACATGGTATTTGAAAAAGGATATACCCTCGCGTTTCTTAATATTTAAGTCTAAGTCATTAATTCTACGCAAGGCAATTGAGATCTGCTTGTAGCTGTCTAGAGTCCTCCAATGTTGAAACCAGTCTATACAATTTTAAGTCATCCGCGTATATCAATCAACACGACTGTAAAGAATGAAGTTCAAAACATCATTTATGTAGCAATTGAACAATAAAGGTGACAGATGTTTTTCCTGTGGAACTCCGGACAAAACATAAATTGGGGATGAAATGAAATTCTTTATTTTCACCACTTGGACTCTATTAATCAAAAAACTCTGTACCTCTAACCCCTTAAGTTTTCTTATAAGAGTGGAAATATTGATCCTATTGTATTCTTTACTGAAGTCTGTGCTGACTACCGCCTTCCACAGCTTCCACCAAGTCATGTTGATATTCTACTAGATTTGTTTGTTACTGTGGATCTTCCCTTCACAAATCCATGTTGGGCAACTGAAAGAACATTCCTGAAGTGAGGAGTTATTCTAGATGTTACCAAAGAGTCAAAAATCTTTGGCAAAAAGATGTTTTACTGATAGGCCTATAATTTGATACGTCCGGTAGATCCCCTGACTTAAATATAGGAGTTACTAGCACGTTTTCCAATAGGTAGGAAAAATGCCCTTATGGGTATTTTTTCTTCAAACTCAATGCAATTTTGATATGTGTTAAGTAGACCTTGACTTCCTGATAAAAAGTTCTCATGGGCCCGCAGCAATCCTATATGATTAGTTTTTGAGATACAGGTACTTTTGATGTCCAAGAAATGTACACATTTTATATGCATTTACCGTTAATACAACCTAATAATTTTCCAGGATGGACAGATATCCTTATGCTCAAGTGACAGCTAGATGCAAATGCATAATAAAATCTGTACATTTCTTGGACATTAAACTGCCTGTATCTCAAAAACTAGACATGGGAGAACTTTCCATCAGAAAGTCAATGTCTAACACATATCAAAATTTCATCAAGTTTGAAGAAACCCAAATATCCATAAGAGATGTGCGGGGTCCTTTTCTCAGAGAGGACAAATTTTGTATTTTTCAAAAAGTGAACTGTCAAGCCTACAAGTCCACAACCCAAATTATTATTCAATTTGTCCAATTTATCGAAGACCTCCATAATTGTAAAATCACAAGAGGACAGTTTTAGAATAATTAGAATTAAAATTCCTCTCATGGTGGATAACATATGCAGATGCAAAATGCTGAGCAAATAAATCCACAATTTTTGTAGGATTATCAGACCTTACATCCCCATAGAACAACTATTTTGGGAACTCACTAAGGGGGATATCAAATTGAAGTTATTATTGAAGGAAAAATATTTTGGTAGGTTTTTAAAGAAAACTTTCTTATTACATATGTGCTATTGATAGGAATGATAGGATAAATATTAAGTCAGTAATACAAAATTATGTAAATACATGTAGATTGTGTTATAAATAAACAGCAAGAAATATAGAAGAACCAATGATAATTCTTCCATTTTAAAAAGTAGTCTATGATTTGTGTGATTTAGGTAATTTAATTTATGTAGTGATGTGGTCACCAAGTTTAAGATATCCATAAGTGAAATGTTCTCAATTTTCAAGATTGTTAATAGAAGTCCTTATCAGAATATTATCTAAATCTAAACAGACACAACGTCTAACAAAAAATAATAATTAATACTCGAGACTTGTAATGAAGCAATAAAGCAACATTCTTTGTTGCAGGCGTTCATTTTTTTTTTTGCAACATTACCGTACCATCTCATCTATCTTAAAAGAGAAAAGTAATTATGAATAGATCGCATTTAGTACCTAAACCGACTGGCCTATCGATCTCTCGACGCGGCTCATCATTAATAAAAGCCGGAGGAGCCTCGAGGCCTTATTTTCTACCGACCGAAGAGTATCCGGGTTCGGTGCTGCCGAGTGCCGATTGGTACCATACGATGATGCTAAATCACGCTTCGCTGAATTGCTAATTCTTGTGCAGGTCAATTACCATTCTAATAATCAACCTAATTATTTTTTTGGTTCTAGAGATTTAAATTAAATTTTATATTTACATAGGAATTTTGTTCAATTATTCTAAACCATTATAGAGCATATTATGACATTGATGGTTCTTGGAAAATGATAAGACATCAGCTCCTTATCAAGAAAGTTGGCATCAGCCTCAATGGATTATTGAAAATGTAATTGTTTTAACTGAATTATTCCTTTTTGTATACGGTGCATGAAAAGCAGATAATTGAAATTAATAATGGCCGACCGACAACCTCGGTCGGCATCTGTGTCACTTACTGTAATCGCATAGCTGGCATTCCGTTTGGTTCTTGTGTTGTTTGTTTGATTAAAAAAACGATTTCCTGCAACGATGGCCGATGCTTGACCAGCACCTTTTTGCCCCTGTGATTGCATAAAACAGTTTTTTTTTCTCATTATAGAGACTGGTCAAGTTTCACTTGGAAAAACTGTTTTTTCAAAAATTTTGAGATGAAACATTTAAATACAACTTTAAAAACAGAAAGATTTGCATGTGCTCGAAAATGAAAGGCAAAACGAATCTGCGCATTATTTGAAGAGTGAGAAGCTCAAAGGCAAAAAGCCTTCAAAAACATGACGATTAGAGGCAAAAATATGGAAGATATGAGACAATTGGTCATATTGAAACAACAGGGAATAGAAACAAAATACATAGGTTTCCTAGATGTTCTACTTTGCTACAAATTCTTTCCTCATTCCTTTTCAGCTCTATTTTTATAGTATTTTTCACTCATGATACTTATTAAACCGAGGCTCAAAAACTGTCTGAAACTGAGGCTCTTTTTTTAAACTCAAATTTTGATTATTACTGGCTCGTGGTCTTGATTGGCAGATCAAAAATATTGCCTCAATTTTGTGTAGCACCTCAAAAGAAGGTTGATCAAATGAGCTCCTAAATGGCTTTAGAATTGCGCCTCAATCTCAAATCGTCATTGAGCTACGTTGCCTTAAAGTTCAATAGATATATTTTTCTTAAATCCAAATTTTGATTATTACAGGCTCTTGATTGGTTAAACGAAAATAATGTCGCCATTTTGTATAACATCTCTAAAGAAAGCTGATAAGTTCAAGAGCCTGGAATAATTGAAAATTGAAACTGAAGAAAAGAGAAATAGTCGGAGCAATAGAAACAAGAATTTCAAGGAAATTTGATCATTTTTCTTTTCTATTCCAGGCTTTTGACTTTTCCTTGATCCTTTTATAAACAAAAATTCTTTTACAGGCGTTTGACTGTTCCTTGATTCTTTTATAAAACGAAATTGGGATAAAAACAGAAATTTAAGAGCCTGGAATAGATGAAAATTGAAACTAAAGAAAAAAGAAATAGAGACTCGAATTTTTATGAAATTTGATCATTTTTCTTTTCTATTCCAGGCTTTTGGCTGTACCTTGATTCTTTTATAGAAGAAATTTTATTCCACACTTTTGACTGTTCCCTGATTTTTCTATGAAAAGAAATTTGGGTGGAATAGGTGGAAACAGAAATTCAAGAGCCTGGAATAGTTCAATATTGAAACTTACGGAAAGAGAAATAGAGACAAAAATTTGAAAGAAAATTGATCATTTTTCTTCTCTATTCGAGGCTTTTGACTGTTCCTCATTAGAGTTACATTGCGTTGCAGTTCATTAATATAGTTCTCAAGTGCCATTTTCATTGACATCAAGAAGAAAATGTCAGATTTCTGGTATCTGGATTCTAAAAGAGTTGCTTCATTGAAAATATAATCAATCGAGTGATTATTACTGGCTTCTTATTTAAATCAAGAGTCAAGAATAATCAAAAATTGAATACATATTGAAGACAGTGTTGCCAGGTCATATTTTGTTTTGTCAGTAGATTACCAGTCAGTAGAAATCAATCGACAGAGAAGTGGCCTTGTTAAAGGGGTAAACCATTAGGGTATACTCAATTTATTATTTTAACTACGTTTTTCCAAACATTAAATCATTAGACTGTGTAAAAACTGGCATTAGAAAATCAAACACCAATACTACTTATGAGAAATAGTTTATTAAGATCAAGCAAGACTAGCAAGACACATGAGATATTCCTATTAAATATGCACTACCTATGGGATGCCCTATATTTGGTTCTATATTCTCGAAGAGTACAATTTCCCGATTCCAAAACTATATAGTTTGTCTATATTTGGTTGAGCCGGCTCCAACATATTTGGTTCTAAAAATTTTAAAAATACTATCAGAGAAACCAAGTAGGTACCTCAAATTTTACCTGCAGCTTTCACCTGTACAGGTAGAATGGTTCACAAAATCAGTAGTAGGATAGTATTTTTACAATTTTTGGAGCCGAATATATGAGAGACTGTTCAATCAAATATAGATAAACTATATATTTTTGGAATCGGGGCATTATGCTCTTCAAGAATATAGAATGAAATATAAGGCATTTCATTTGAGAAAAGCTGGAAGTATGCAAAATTTCACATTTCTGACATATAAATTTTATTTCTGACCATGGTTTTTAAAAATTCAGCCAAAACTGTACAACTTTTGTATTTACACCTTTTTTCTACCTGTGAAGGTAAAGGCTGTAGGTGGGGTGTCAATATATAAAAAAACACCCTGAATAAATAAATGGATTATTGCGGAACTTATGGGTACAGCCAACTACTCACCAATATACTGCTGTTCAAGTAAGACATTCACCTGAACCATGTAGCTTTTAAACTGATGAGAATAACTCACATTTGAGTGAGTCAGGTTAGTATCGTAATTGAACAACATATAAATGAATAGATGGCTGCGGAACTCGCTGCGCTCGTCCCGCAGAGGTCCACCCATAAGTTCCGCAACAATCCACTCGTTTGTACTTGAATAACTTGTCACATTATATTACTAGTTTAGTAAAGTAACATTACTAATTCCTGTTGAAAGGCAAATGGACAAAAAGTGGAAAATCTTACAAATTTTAAGTTTATACAATAAGTTATTGTTCAAGTACAAATAAGTGAATTGTTGCGGAACTTATGGGTAGACCTCTGCGGGACGAGCGCAGCGAGTTCCGCAGCCATCTATTCACCAATATACTGTTGAACTGTTCAAATAAGACACTCACCTGAAACGTGTACTTTTTAAACTAATGAGAATAACTTACATTTGAGTGAGTCAGGTTAGTATCATTGAACAACATATTAATGAATAGATGGCTGCGGAACTCGCTGCACTCGTCCCGCAGAGGTCCACCCATAAGTTCCGCAACAATTTACTCGTTTGTACTTGAATAACTTGTCACATTATGTTGCTAGTTTGGTAAAGTAACATTACTACTTAATTCCTGTTAATAGGGAAATTGACTATTGGATAATTTTACAAATTCTGACATTATATTACTAGTTTGGTAAAGTAACATTATTAATTCCTGTTGAAAGGCAAATGGACAAAAAGTGGAAAATCTTACAAATTTTAAGTTTATATACTTAATAAGTTATTGTTCAAGTACAAATAAGTGAATTGTTGCGGAACTTATAGGTAGACCTCTGCGAGACGAGCGCAGCGAGTTCCGCAGCCATCTATTCACCAATATACTGTTGAACTGTTCAAATAAGACACTCACCTGAAACGTGTACTTTTTAAACTAATGAGAATAACTTACATTTGAGTGAGTCAGGTTAGTATCATTGAACAACATATTAATGAATAGATGGCTGCGGAACTCGCTGCACTCGTCCCGCAGAGGTCCACCCATAAGTTCCGCAACAATTTACTCGTTTGTACTTGAATAACTTGTCATATTATGTTGCTAGTTTGGTAAAGTAACATTACTACTTAATTCCTGTTAATAGGGAAATTGACTATTGGATAATCTTACAAATTCTGACATTATATTACTAGTTTGGTAAAGTAACATTACTAATTCCTGTTGAAAGGCAAATGGACAAAAAGTGGAAAATCTTACAAATTTTAAGTTTATATAATAAGTTATTGTTCAAGTACAAATAAGTGAATTGTTGCGGAACTTATGGGTAGACCTCTGCGGGACGAGCGCAGCGAGTTCCGCAGCCATCTATTCACCAATATACTGTTGAACTGTTCAAATAAGACACTCACCTGAAACGTGTACTTTTTAAACTAATGAGAATAACTCACATTTGAGTGAGTCAGGTTAGTATCGTAATTACACAACATATTGATGAATAGATGGCTGCGGAACTCGCTGCGCTCGTCCCGCAGAGGTCCACCCATAAGTTCCGCAACAATTTACTCGTTTGTACTTGAATAACTTGTCACATTATGTTGCTAGTTTGGTAAAGTAACATTACTACGTAATTCCTGTTAATAGGGAAATTGACTATTGGATAATCTTACAAATTCTGACATTATATTACTAGTTTGGTAAAGTAACATTACTAATTCCTGTTGAAAGGCAAATGGACAAAAAGTGGAAAATCTTACAAATTTTAAGTTTATATAATAAGTTATTGTTCAAGTACAAATAAGTGAATTGTTGCGGAACTTATAGGTAGACCTCTGCGCAGCCATCTATTCACCAATATACTGTTGAACTGTTCAAATAAGACACTCACCTGAAACGTGTACTTTTTAAACTAATGAGAATAACTCACATTTGAGTGAGTCAGGTTAGTATTGTAATTACACAACATATTGATGAATAGATGGCTGCGGAACTTGCTGCGCTCGTCCCGCAGAGGTCCACCCATAAGTTCCGCAACAATTTACTCGTTTGTACTTGAATAACTTGTCACATTATGTTGCTAGTTTGGTAAAGTAACATTACTAATTCCTGTTAATAGGGAAATTGACTATTGGATAATCTTACAAATTCTGACTTTATATAATAAGTTATTGTTCAAGTACATACTTGGAGCTCTTTAAATTTTGGCGTGTGAATAGTCGATAGTAGTTTTATCCTCAAAAGTTAAGTTCATAGAGTTAAATTTGACGTGTGGTTTCAAGCTGACGCTGACACTTTTAAAAATATTCTCTAAGAGCCACTGAATGTTGTGGAAGATATTTTAACTTATTCACTGTCCAGTGTTCATCTTTCCTTCTATACTCATTTGAACGGTTTAAAACTATTGACATTTAACGTCATAATTGAATGAAAGCACTCCAAGTTCACTCGCGCCCTCTGGGTAACTTAACTGGAAATTTACTGCCCTGCAAGTAAAGACCGGTTCACACTTAGATTAGTAGCAAATGCAGGCGTGTATTGTTAGTATTTGGTTGTCGAGTGTTAAACGGATCTATCAAGTGCAAGCTACAAGTGCAAATTAAAATAATTCAAAATTCTATTTTTCTGTTTGGTAACACCTAACATTTGACACCAAATACTGTAAACAAAATGTAAGCCGACCTTAAGTACACTTGGACTGTGTCAACTGGGATAAGTGGCCGTTTGCACCGATCATTTTAAGGAAGCCTCAACGATAAGTATCCCTTATAATGACATTATTTTTACATGGAGAAATATCACTTTAAGAAATACTTATCGCTAAGGCTTCCTTAAAATGGTCGGTGCAAACGGCCATAACTATCCTTATAACAGGGCTGGGACTCTGTAACTGTATCTCTATTGACATCCCCTCTCTATTTATTTCTAGAAGAGAGAAGAAGATGGCAACAAGTGCTCTGTAACGATCTACTCAATCCGTTACAGAGTCCCAGCTAAGAGCCTTGGTCTCAGCCCAGATCCCTTAAACAGGTGCTTCATGAACCTTTGGTCTGTTCCAATTGGGTTAAAATTGTTGGGATTGGGATCAAAAATTCAATTCTAAGAATTTTTGATTATCCCCGACTCTTGATTGGCTTAGAAATTGTATTTTTTAATCTTTTGGGCTTTTGATTGGTTTAGAAATTCAAATTTTGAATATTCTCGGCTCTTGATTGGCTTCCAAAATCAATTTTTGAGTTTTCCCGGTTCTTATCATTGGGTTTAAAATTGAATTTTTGATTATTCCTGGCTCTTGATTGGGTTTAATTTTCAATCATTCCCGGTTATTGATTGGCTTAGAAATTGAATTTTGCAAATTTCCAGCAAATTAAACTTTTGATTATTCTCGGCTCTCGATTGGCTTCAATTTTTGAATTTTCTTTTTCCCGCTCTTGATTGGATTCAAATTTTGAATTCTCCCGGCTCTTGATTGGATTTAAAAATTCAATTATTGAATTTTTTCGGCTCTTGATTTGGTATAGTTAAATACATATTCAATATTTGAATTTTCCCGGCTCTTGATTGGCTTACAAAGTCAATTTTTGAATTTTCCCGATTCTTTATTGGGTTTAAAAATGAATTTTATAGCCAATCAATAACTGGGAATATTCAAACATTGAATTTTGAAATGTCAAATTAAGCCAATCAAGAGCTGGGAATATTTGAAAATTGAAATTTACAGCCAATCGAAAGCCGAGAAAAAAATTGAATTTTTAAGCCAATCAAAAACCGACATAATTTTAAAAATTTAATTTTTAAACCAATCAATAACCGAAAATATTCGAACATTGAATTTTAAAATGTCAAATTGAGCCAATCAAGAGCCGGGAATATTTAAAAATTGAATTTTATAGGAAATTAAAAGCCGAGAATTTACAAATATTGAATTTTTAAGTCAATCAAAAGCCGGTAAAATTAAAAAATTGAATTTTTAAGCCAAATGAGAATCGGAAATATTCGAACATTGAATTTTAAAACATCAAATTGAGCCAATCAACAGCCGGGAATATTTAAAAATTGAATTTCAAAGCAAATCAAGAGCCGGGAATTTACAAATATTGAATTTTTAAGTCAATCAAAAACCTGGAATAGTTGAAAATTGAAACTAAACGAAAGCAAAATAAAAAGCAACGTTTGGTGCACATTCAAATAACACGAGACCTGCGACGTTGCCAGATTTATTGAAATTCCTGAATGGAAAATATTTCCTGAATCTAGGAAAAAACATTTATTTTGACGCACACTAGCATAATGAAATTATCGGCTTTGTTACCAGGTTATCGAAATTTCTATAAAATTTAGGAAAAATATCAATAAGATGACCTTAATCTTAGGTACCCCTATACACAATTTTTGACACATATAATACCATCTTTTCATCAGAACGCTAATGAATATAGAGAGTGGAAAATTGAAACAACAGACTGCATTCCATCTGAGTCTCAAAAAGTCTTTACACCTTGATAACAATAAAGCCAAAGCTTATCTAAACAAAATAATAATGCTTAACTAAAATTATTGTAATGTTGTTTAGTTTAAGCTAATTGTTAGTAAATTCTTCTTGGAACGAATGAAAACCTCTTTAACAAACGTATTGTTATTTTCGTGCAATCCCTAATTACCAACCAACATCCTTATCACAAAACCAATTATCGACGATCAACAATATTGTCGATTTATGGAAGATCAATAAACACAGTCATTAACACTGACCGATAATAATAATAATTATTGTTTGTCTATAATTTTGGGAGGGGGCAACGGCCTCGGGCCAAGTTCATTCATTGTACGTTTGCCAACATGTGTCAGTTTTTTCCGACAAAGAATATAAAGAAGGCGAAACGAAATATGTATAACTGAACCTGAACTAAAATAACCACCAGTCGAGGTCGATCGTTTCGAAAGGCTGAAATTGGAATTCCCCAACGAAATTGGAGATTCTTTTTAATATGAGCTCTCTAGGACGTTTTTAATGATGGAGGTCGCAAATAATAATATGAGCCATGTATAGATGTTTTGTGTGTGATTTTAGGGCAGGTAAAAATGTTTTCAAAGATGCACCTGTTGTTCCGTTTGCTACAATGGGCAAACCACCTAGGAATTATTTGCAAAAAATGTGGGGAACTTAGAGGAATTTATGCGAATTGGGGAATTTATAGGGAATTTGGAGGAATTTATATGGAATTTGGGAGAATTTGTGAGGAATTTATGAGGAATTTAAAGGAAATTGTAGAGTCATGACGGTTCGCATTCTTATTAGGTATAAGAAATAGTAATAAATGGAAATTTTTAAAGAAAATCCAGTGAACTTCTCACTTTCCTCTTTATATGCAAAAAGTTTCAAAACTCTCCCTTCATCAGTTTTCCAGGAAAATTTTGAAATGAGTGAGACTGTATTTTCAACTAATTCAATTTGTGTAGGTTGATTCCCAAGATTTTTCATGTTGCTGTTTTCCACTGGAAAATTTTGAAATTTTGGGAAAATGAGCTTCTCACCTTCCTCTTCACATGCAAAAAGATTGAAAATTTTCCCTTCAGTAGATTTTCAGAAAAACTTTGAAATATGTGAGACAGTATTTTCAATTAATTCAGTTATTGTAGGTTGATTTCCAAGATTTTTCATGTTGTTACTTTCCACTGGAAAAATTTAAAAATTTGGGAAAATGAGCTTCTCACCTTCCTCTTTACATGCAAAAAGTTGCAAGCTTTTCCCTTTACTAGTTTTCCAGGAAAACTTTGGAATGTGTGAGACTGTATTTTCAACTAATTCAGTTTTTGTAGGTTGATTTCCAAGATTTTTCATGTTGCTGTTTTCCACTGGAAAAATTTGAAATTTTGGGAAAATGAGCTTTTCACCTTCCTCTTTACATGCAAAAATTTTCAAAATCTTCCCTTCAATAGTTTTCCAGGAAAACTTTGAAATATGTGAGACTGTATTTTCAATTAATTCAGTTATTGTAGGTTGATTTCCAAGATTTTTCATGTTGTTATTTTCCACTGGACAAATTTGAAATGTTGGGAAAATGAGCTAGGTTGATTTTCAAGATTCCTCATGTTGTAATTTTCCACTGGAAAAATTTGAAATTTTGAGAAAATGAGCTTCTCACCTTCTTCTTTACATGCAAAAAGTTTCAAAAATTTTCCCTTAGCTAGTTTTCCAGGAAAACTTTGAAATGTGTGAGACTGTATTTTCAACTAATTCAGTTTTTGTAGATTGATTTCCAATATTCCTTATGTTGTTATTTTCCACTGGAAAAATTCGAAATTTTGGGAAAATGAGCTTTGCACCTTCCTCTTTACATGCAAAAAGTTTCAAAATTTTTCCTTCACTAGTTTTCTATAGGAAAACTTTGAAATGCGTGAGACTATATTTTCAATTAATTCAGTTATTGTAGGTTGATTTCCAAGATTCCTCATGTTGTAATTTTCTACTGGAAAGATTTGAAATTTTGGGAAAATGAGCTTCTCACCTTCCTCTTTACATGCAAAAAGTTTCAAATTTTTCCCTTCTCTAGTTTTCCAGAAAAACTTTGAAATATGCGAGACTGTATTTTCAACTAATTCAGTTATTGTAGGTTGATTTCCAAGATTTTTCATGTTGCTGTTTTTCACTGGAAAAATTTGAAATTTTGGGAAAATGATCTTCTCACCTTCCTCTTTACATGCAAAAACTTTCCAAATTTCCCCTTTTTTTAGATGAATTTGTGGGGTATTTGGTGAAGTTCGTGGTGGGGTATTTGGAGGAATTTGTGATGGGCTATTTGGAGGAATTTGCAGGAATTTCGAGGAATTATGCGTGAAAAATTCCCCTTTGAGGAATTGTTTGCACCAATTCTGGAATGGTGGTTTACCCCTTGGCTCAAGAATAAATATGTTAGTGGATAGACAATTGGATTTTTGGTTAGAGCATTTTAAAGCATTCCAAGACGCTCTAGAGCAATTTAGAGCTTTGATAATCTTTCAATTTCAATCCTCTTGCATTTATTTGCAGCAATTTGGAATCTTTAAAAACATTTTAATATGTTACAGAACACTCTAGAGAACCAATTTAGAGTTTCAGAAAGCTCTTGAACACTCTAGAACACTTTACAACTCATCTGGAACTCTTGGAAACAATCTAGAACTAAAAAATTTCAGAATATCTTGAAAATCGTCACATGACACCAGAACTAACTTTAAATTTCCATGATTATATTAGAACATTCTAAAATACCTACTTCTGAACTTATTTAAAGTGGTTCAGAATGCGCTCGTGCTAATTTAGAACATTTTGATACGCTCTAGAGCACTTTAGAATCATTTCAGAACAATGATACGCTTCAGAAGACTTTCAATTCAATTTTCAATCCTCCTATATTTGTTCAAGACAAATTGGAACTTTTTATAACGCTACAAACCACTTTAGAATCAAATTAGAATTTCAGAAACACTCTAGAACGGACTAGAACACTTCCGAACTTTCAGAAACATTTAAGAAAGTTTTAAGTTTAGGTTAAGATCCAGAAGTATTTTGGAACGCTCTAGAGCACTTTACATAATTAGATCATATGGAGCTTTTGAAAACAATCTAGAACTGGAAACTTTCAAAACATCTTTACAGGGTTGACAAAAGCTCGGGTTTTTGAAACTTTCTATTGGGTTTTTGAAGCCCTGTTAATTACGATTTTTATTTGGTTTCAACAATTTTACAGCTTAGTAGAGTGCCCAACGCAGTTAAAGCCCTCTAAAAATGAGTTTTGTAGGCGCGTTGGGGTTACAAGCTGAAACTTGCACAGAATGAAGGTGTGCACAAATTTATAGAGAATTTAATGCTCTTTTCAATGGTATATAATTTAATTCAATTTGCTCAAAATTGACCAAAGATATGGGCAATTGTTCATGACCATGTCAAGATTTTGAAAATTTTCCAGAGCCAAAAATAGGATTTTCTTTTTATTTTTGTTCCTGCTTAAAATGGCCATTTGGAATTGATGTCAGGGTTATTTTCCAAATATTGGAAATTTTCCAAAAATGACACTGAAACAGTTTTTGTCTCACAGTTCCGTTAATTTTCATCCGATTTCAGTGTAATTAAGCTCTATTTAAAGCCAATGAATTTCTCCACAAACCTATCAATCAAAATTGAAACTATCAAATATTGAAAACTTTCCAAAAATGACACTGAGACAGTTTTTGCCTCACAGTTCCGTTAATTTTCATCCGATTGCAGTGTAATTAAGCTCTTCTTAGAGCCAATCAAATTCTCTACAAACCTATATGGAAATATCCGTCCAAATTTCGAAAACCAAATGGTAGAGAAAATTGTTTGCCAACCCAAAAAGTATTCACATTGACTAAAATATTATTATAAATTTTATACCTACCACACTGACTGGAAACCATTGGTACATACCTGCAACAAATAATGTAAATTAGCAACTATACCGGCAAATCAGGTTCATAAATAATTAACGCCATTATATTATGTTTCCTGGGCAAGCACGATTAATATTTTCTTTGATTAAAGATACGCTTTAACGTATTAATTTCAATATTTAATTGCGATTTTGCGCATCAGGAACATTTTGATAGTATAACGACATTGAAACTATACATATAGTGATAAAAATGTATATACAACATAACACCCCCCTATCCTTATTTGGTAAAGCTTAGTTTAATGGGGTCAAGTATAATAGAGGCTGTTGAATCGATATGCAAAGGGGTGTGAGTTGACAATATGTTCATTTAACAAAATGCCACATTTGTTAACATATGGAATTATTCATCAAGTGACCGTGTACTTGACAGTGATCTTAAACTATTGCAATAATAATAATACACCGGTAGTTAAGACATTTACCTAGACCTGACCTTGATGAATATCATCATAACAACAATTGCCAACTTGTTTCATCTCCTTAATAAGTTACACAACAAAAACAAGTTTACATTTAAAGGGAAGTATTGTACTTTAAAACTTCATCAAACAAATAAAGAAAAAAAGGTGATGACCTACCGTTACTTTATTGTAATTAATCTTATTCCTAGGAGTTGTAGAAGAGCTACTATTATCCATTCGAACCGCCATAGTTATAGTGGTAGTAGAAATTATTATTATCACAGATTAGGTTGCATCAATAAGTCGGGGTGTGTCTCCTTGCTGCTGCTGGCTCCTGCCGTTGGGTCATCGGACACTTTAAAAATTGGAGGTCACTTCAAAATTTTTTTTTTCAGATTTTATTTTCGAGAGTAGTCGGCCGCCGCGCGATCGCGTCCGCAATGGATTTCATTCGCCAATCGCGCCACTCCCCTAGTTTTTAATCAGCCGGGACACCATATTGGATTTTGTTGTGTATGTGTGTTCAGTTCATCCTGCGATGGACGATTCGGTTTTTTGCCAGCAGGGGGCTCCGGTTACTGCGACGCTGCGCACCGGCCGGCATCTTTCTCTGTGTGTTTTGTATGTGGGATGATGATTAGAGATTAGAGACGTCGCGTCGTCGTCGCGGGCTCGCGCTTACGAGGGACGGGCGAAAATATTTCATTCATCTTTCCTGCTGTAAAGAATCTTGACCTGTACTCAATCTATATGCACTGAGAGTAATTCAAGAAGCTCAACTCACCTGTCTAGATTTCTCTTCAATTTTCACTTTCATAGTTTCTGAAGTTGTTTCTGACAAAGAAAGAAGTGATTGTTTTCCCTTCGTTCCTGTTCCTGTCAGTATAATATATATATATTGTCATTAAAATTTACAAATTTTTTACTTCCTGCTTGGTTATGGGCCCAGGTAGGCTAGCAAATGTAATCACAAGAAGATTCGCCAACTAAGGAACTGCAACAAGACAATTTTGAAGTAGATTTTGCAACAGTCCAAAAACTGTTTTCTGGAAGTTATGACTATACAGGGTTTTGTATATGGATCGCAGTAATTATAGGAAATACAGGGTAAAGACCAAAAAACCAGATTCAACTTGCTTGAACCTTCTGGCTATAGTAGACATGCTCATACTCCTAGAATAAATAAATTGTATGAACTTAATGAATCAGTTTATGTAAAAAATAAACAAACCAAGCTTTGGCAGAAAGGCAAATTGTTAAAATTGTAAGCTTTTGTATTATATTTGGTTCAGTTACTTGCTCATCAAATTTGTTCATGCAGCTTCATAGGCATAGGATGTAATACGGGCATTCTACCCAATAATGGTAAATGTGGTGGCGGTGCCTTTGCACAGGGTAATGTTTCTCAACCAATATTTCACCCCAACCAGTTCCATCACAGTTATTTCAAACCACTAAACCATCAAGTGCTTCTGATGAGATCGAGTTCCGTCTTACAAATCTCTCATAAGCAACAAGAAATCCTGAAGACGTTTCACAAGTGATTCCTAAAAGTGTAACTCCAGCAAAAGTTTCTCCTTATGGCAGGGTCGAGGGCAGGGTTATAAAACCCACTTGAATACAAGTGAAACCTTCAAAAAGGGGAGCATTGTTGTGAATGTAGCTTTAGAAGTGACACGGAATGAAAGTGGTAGTCTTTCTTTGACAGGTCTCGGACAAGCAAGTTGTTATCATTGGGTACATTCAGGCGGTCCCAGCGGCTTAGTTCAGCTACTTAGCAGGAACTTTATTCTCGAAACAGGGGAGCAGCGCTCTCATTGGAACGAAGTTTCTGTCTTTGTCGTCCGGCATAACACTAACAATGACAGAGCAATCGTTCTAATGAAAACGCTGTTCTTTGGTTTCGAGAATAAAGTCCCTGCTGAGTGGCTGAGCTTAGCCACTGGGACCGCCTGAATGTACCCATTGATAGATAGAAAAGTGATTTATATTCTTAATATAGAACGCTCACTTCTGTTGTAGTCGCCAAATGACATTTCCGACGGTGCTGCCAAAAACATATGGTAACACTGCTCATGATACAGCAAACGTTAAAAAATTGAAATCTTAAAGTAGGCCTTGTTTTCTTTAAAAGTCGATACAAAATGGCGTCTTTTTGTTTAAAATATTACGAGCCCGAAGGGCCGGAGTATTAAAATTAGTTGACAATGAATGGACTCGTATAACTCCAGTCCTTCGGGCTCGTATAACTCCGGCCCTTCGGGCTCGTAACGTAATTAAAATAGCACCAGCTTTTCAGGCTCGAGATTTGAAAAAAAAAACACATGGCAACACTGATCATGATACAACAAACGTCAAAAAATTGAAATTTCAAAGTAGGCCTTGTTTTCTTTGACAGTCGATACAAAATGGCGTCTTTTTGTTTCAAAGATTACGAGCCCGAAGGGCCGGAGTATTAAAATTAGTTGACAATGAACAGGCTCGTATAACTCCGGCCCTTCGGGCTCATATAACCTCGGCTCTTCGGGATCGTAACTTAATTAAAATAACATCGGCCCTTGAGGCTCGAGATTTGAAAAAAATCGAGAAAAAAACATATGACAACACTGCTCACGATACAACAAAGGTCAAAAAATTGAAATTTTCACGTAGGCTTTGTTTTCTTTAAAAGTCGATACAAAATGGCGTCTTTTTGTCTCAAAGCCTACGAGCCCGAAGAGCCGGAGTATCAAAATTAGTTAACAATAAACGGACTCGTATAACTCCGGTCCTTCGGGCTCGTATAACTCCGGCCCTTCGGGCTCGTAACGTAATTAAAATAACACCGGCTTTTCAGGCTCGAGAATTGAAAAAAAAACATATGGCAACACTGCTTATGATACAACAAACGTCAAAAAATTGAAATTTTAAAGTAGGTCTTGTTTTCTTTGACAGTTGATACAAAATGGCGTCTTTTTGTTTCAAAGATTACAAACCCGAAGGGCCGGATTATTAAAATTAGTTGACAATGAACAGGCTCGTATAACTCCGGCCCTTCGGGCTCATATAACCTCGGCTCTTCGGGATCGTAACTTAATTAAAATAACATCGGCCCTTCGGGCTCGAAATTTGAAAAAAACCGAGAAAAAAACATATGGCAACACTGCTCATGATACAACGAACGTAAAAAAATTTAAATCTTAAAGCAGGCCTTGTTTTCTTTAAAAGTCGTCAAAGTCGATAAAAAATGGCGTCTTTTTGTTTCAAAGCTTACGAGCCCGAAGGGCCGGAGTATTAAAATTAGTTAACAATGAACGGACTTGTTTAACTCCGGCCCTTCGGGCTCGTAACGTAGTTAATTGAAAAAAAAAACATATGGCAACACTGCTCATGATACAACAAACGTCAACAAATTGAAATTTCAAAGTAGGCCTTGTTTTCTTTGACAGTCGATAGAAAATGGCGTCTTTTTGTTTCAAAGATTACGAGCCCGAAGGGCCGCAATATTAAAATTAGTTGACAATGAACGAACTCGTATAACTCCGGCCCTTCGGGCTCGTAACCTAATTAAAATAACACCGGCCTTTCAGGCTCGAAATTTGAAAAAAAATAAAAACATATAGCAACACTGTTCATGATACAACAAACGTCAAAAAATTGAAATATTAAAACAGGCTTTGTTTTCTTTGACAGTCGATACAAAATGGCGTCTTTTTGTTTCAAAGATTACGAGCCCGAAGGGCCGGAGTATTAAAATCAGTTGACAATGAAGGGATTCGTATAACTCCGGTCCTTCGGGCTCGTATAACTCCGGCCCTTCGGGCTCGTAACCTAATTAAAATAACACTGGCCTTTTAGGCTCGAAATTAAAAAAAAAAAAACATATGGCAACACTGCACATGATACAACAAACGTCAACAAATTGAAATTTTAAATCAGGCTTTGCTTTCTTTGACAGTCGATACATAATGGCGTTTTTTTGTTTTAAAGTTTACGAGCCCAAAATCCGAAGGGCCGGAGTATTAAAATCAGTTGACAATAAATGGACTCGTATAACTCCGGCCCTTCGGGCTCGTAACGTAATTAAAATAACACCGGCTTTTCAGGTTCGAGAATTGAAAAAAAAAACATATGGCAACACTGCTTATGATACAACAAACGTCAAAAAATTGAAATTTTAAAGTAGGCCTTGTTTTCTTTGACAGTCGATACAAAATGGCGTCTTTTTGTTTCAAAGATTACAAACCCGAAGGGCCGGATTATTAAAATTAGTTGACAATGAACGGGCTCGTATAACTCCGGCCCTTCGGGCTCATATAACCTCGGCGCTTCGGGATCGTAACTTAATTAAAATAACATCGGCCCTCCGGGCTCGAAATTTGAAAAAAACCGAGAAAAAAACATATGGCAACACTGCTCATGATACAACGAACGTCAAAAAATTTAAATCTTAAAGCAGGCCTTGTTTTCTTTAAAAGTCGTCAAAGTCGATAAAAAATAGCGTCTTTTTGTTTCAAAGCTTACGAGCCCGAAGGGCCGGAGTATTAAAATTAGTTAACAATGAACGGACTTGTTTAACTCCGGCCCTTCAGGCTCGTAACGTAGTTAATTGAAAAATAAAAAAACATATGGCAACACTGCTCATGATACAACAAACGTAAAAAAATTTAAATCTTAAAGCAGGCCTTGTTTTCTTTAAAAGTCGTCAAAGTCGATAAAAAATGGCGTCTTTTTGTTTCAAAGCTTACGAGCCCGAAGGGCCGGAGTATTAAAATTAGTTAACAATGAACGGACTTGTTTAACTCCGGCCCTTCGGGCTCGTAACGTAGTTAATTGAAAAAAAAAAACATATGGCAACACTGCTCATGATACAACAAACGTCAACAAATTGAAATTTCAAAGTAGGCCTTGTTTTCTTTGACAGTCGATAGAAAATGGCGTCTTTTTGTTTCAAAGATTACGAGCCCGAAGGGCCGCAATATTAAAATTAGTTGACAATGAACGAACTCGTATAACTCCGGCCCTTCGGGCTCGTAACCTAATTAAAATAACACCGGCCTTTCAGGCTCGAAATTTGAAAAAAAATAAAAACATATAGCAACACTGTTCATGATACAACAAACGTCAAAAAATTGAAATTTCAAAGTAGGCCTTGTTTTCTTTCACAGTCGATACAAAATGGCGTCTTTTTGTTTCAAAGATTACGAGCCCGAAGGGCCGGAGTATTAAAATCAGTTGACAATGAAGGGATTCGTATAACTCCGGTCCTTCGGGCTCGTATAACTCCGGCCCTTCGGGCTCGTAACCTAATTAAAATAACACCGGCCTTTTAGGCTCGAAATTACAAAAAAAAAAACATATGGCAACACTGCACATGATACAACAAACGTCAACAAATTGAAATTTTAAAACAGGGCTTTGTTTTCTTTGACAGTCGATACAAAATGGCGTCTTTTTGTTTCAAAGATTACGAGCCCGAAGGGCCGGAGTATTAAAATTAGTTGACAATGAACAGGCTCGTATAACTCCGGCCCTTCGGGCTCATATAACCTCGGCTCTTCGGGATCGTAACTTAATTAAAATAACATCGGCCCTTGAGGCTCGAGATTTGAAAAAAATCGAGAAAAAAACATATGACAACACTGCTCACGATACAACAAAGGTCAAAAAATTGAAATTTTCACGTAGGCTTTGTTTTCTTTAAAAGTCGATACAAAATGGCGTCTTTTTGTCTCAAAGCCTACGAGCCCGAAGAGCCGGAGTATCAAAATTAGTTAACAATAAACGGACTCGTATAACTCCGGTCCTTCGGGCTCGTATAACTCCGGCCCTTCGGGCTCGTAACGTAATTAAAATAACACCGGCTTTTCAGGCTCGAGAATTGAAAAAAAAACATATGGCAACACTGCTTATGATACAACAAACGTCAAAAAATTGAAATTTTAAAGTAGGTCTTGTTTTCTTTGACAGTTGATACAAAATGGCGTCTTTTTGTTTCAAAGATTACAAACCCGAAGGGCCGGATTATTAAAATTAGTTGACAATGAACAGGCTCGTATAACTCCGGCCCTTCGGGCTCATATAACCTCGGCTCTTCGGGATCGTAACTTAATTAAAATAACATCGGCCCTTCGGGCTCGAAATTTGAAAAAAACCGAGAAAAAAACATATGGCAACACTGCTCATGATACAACGAACGTAAAAAAATTTAAATCTTAAAGCAGGCCTTGTTTTCTTTAAAAGTCGTCAAAGTCGATAAAAAATGGCGTCTTTTTGTTTCAAAGCTTACGAGCCCGAAGGGCCGGAGTATTAAAATTAGTTAACAATGAACGGACTTGTTTAACTCCGGCCCTTCAGGCTCGTAACGTAGTTAATTGAAAAAAAAAAAACATATGGCAACACTGCTCATGATACAACAAACGTCAACAAATTGAAATTTCAAAGTAGGCCTTGTTTTCTTTGACAGTCGATACAAAATGGCGTCTTTTTGTTTCAAAGATTACGAGCCCGAAGGGCCGAAATATTAAAATTAGTTGACAATGAACGAACTCGTATAACTCCGGCCCTTCGGGCTCGTAACCTAATTAAAATAACACCGGCCTTTCAGGCTCGAAATTTGAAAAAAAAATAAAAACATATAGCAACACTGTTCATGATACAACAAACGTCAAAAAATTGAAATTTCAAAGTAGGCCTTGTTTTCTTTCACAGTCGATACAAAATGGCGTCTTTTTGTTTCAAAGATTACGAGCCCGAAGGGCCGGAGTATTAAAATCAGTTGACAATGAACGGATTCGTATAACTCCGGTCCTTCGGGCTCGTATAACTCCGGCCCTTCGGGCTCGTAACCTAATTAAAATAACACTGGCCTTTTAGGCTCGAAATTAAAAAAAAAAAAAAACATATGGCAACACTGCACATGATACAACAAACGTCAACAAATTGAAATTTTAAAGCAGGCTTTGTTTTCTTTGACAGTCGATACAAAATGGCGTTTTTTTATTTTAAAGTTTACGAGCCCGAAATCCGAAGGGCCGGAGTATTAAAATCAGTTGACAATAAATGGACTCGTATAACTCCGGCCCTTCGGGCTCGTAACGTAATTAAAATAACACCGGCTTTTCAGGTTCGAGATTTGAAAAAAAACATATAACAACACTGCTCATGATACAACAAACGTCAAATCTTTCACAGTCGATACAAAATGGCGTCTTTTTGTTTCAAAGATTACGAGCCCGAAGGGCCGGAGTATTAAAATCAGTTGACAATGAACGGATTCGTATAACTCCGGTCCTTCGGGCTCGTATAACTCCGGCCCTTCGGGCTCGCAACCTCATTAAAATAACACCGGCCTTTCAGGCTCGAAATTTGAAAAAAAACCATAATGCAACACTGTTCATGAGGCAACAAACGTCAACAAATTGAAATTTCAAAGTAGGCCTTGTTTTCTTTAAAAGTCGATATCGAATGGCGTTTCTTTGTTGCCCTGTGAGCTCAAGATTGAAAACACTCTCGCCTTCGGGCTCATGATTTAAAAAAAGACGCCATTTCAATCCTCTAGCGTTACAGTGTTGCCAAAAGTTAAAAATTTCAATCAGCCTACAACATCATAACAATCGTCTCTTGATGTCAATTGCCAATTGTCAACGTTTTACATTTACAATTACAAATGCTCCAAAATTACCGTTGAAATGTAGCAACGTTGCTGTTGTAGGCCTCAATCTGACTCACAAGGCTGTCAATTGACAAAAAAAGTCATAACAATTGTAGGTGGCCCTGAAAATTAACTCGTCAAAAGTCATAATATTGTATGTAGGCTTGTCAGTTGTCAAAAACAAATTGAGTAATTATTCCAGACGTTTGAACCGGGAACAATCGAAAATTTACTCTGATGATAGTTGGCAATCATTGAACTAAACAAACACTCTGGAACGGGCGCACTACTTTATGCTAGTGTGCCAAATTTTAATGTATGCAACCCAGCAATACGGAGGGATTATTGTCTCGCTCACACTCATTACGATTGATGTAAAAGGAAGAAGAGCTTCTTCATCTTTGTAACCTCAATGATCCAAACACTTCAAACAGCTGTTCTCAATAGCCGCCATGGTGCAGGGAGAGATGCAAATCCCTCTTGTTTGTTGTCCTTCCTGGAACAAACCACAAACCCTTGCGTAGGAACAATGATGCAGTTAGGCCGGCTTTTATACGAATGCTCTTTGGATTAAAAAATGCCCCTGCAACATTCCAACGATTAATAGATGATGACGTGTTATCCGGGTCTCTACTGAAATTCGAAGATTTGCTGATTCTTTGTGGATTTATTAGTGCTGAATTTTCTTGAAATCTGATTTGATATGTTGACTGTCCCATAGTATCATACAATTGTTGAATGTCCATGAGAGATATATGAATCATAATGCACCCATTTTTCTAGGTAGTTTCTATTGAATGGATGTATAGCTAATGCATATATGATCATATTTGACCCATGGGACTCACAGAATTTTAGTAAGAAAAAAGAGTATAGTATATCCTGTCCTATATGACTGTAAAACCAAAATATTAGAAAGAAACGTTTGGACATAAGAGTAAAAAAAATCCTTACTTATGAGGATAGTTAACATGTTAAGATAGAAATATTTTATTTAATTTTTGATCCAAATTTTAATTTATCGGCTCTTGAGGTGTTGGATGTTGTTTCTAGAGGCTCTCAAAATCCGATTATAGTTTAAAATTTTAATATTACTGGCTCTTAATTATTTAGAAATGTTTCTTAGTGTTCTGAACTTCAGTTTTGATTCAAATTTTACAAGAGATAAACCGTGGGGGTGTTAGTCAAGTACCTACCCCCAAAAATTCTTCCAAATTTCCGCAAATTCCCCACAAATGCCTCATGCCGTGAAAAGCCACATAATTGCTTGTGATAAGAAATGTATAGTAAGAACCGACCAAGAAGAAGCCATTGACATCATCACTGACGAAGAAGGAAAATTAGCTTTTCTCTAGGGCCCTCCCATTTGAAGTGAGACAAAGGATAACGCGTGTGTATTCTTCTTAGTTATGGTTCAAACCGAAGGACGGCTCACTCACCACAATTTGTACATTGATTTCGGAAATCGCAGGGGATTTCGACAATATTTAAGTAATTTTGAAAGACTTCAGATATTCGACTAAAGGATTTCAATAAATCTATTGGGATTCGGCGAGGAATTGGGATTTCAGAAAAATTTCGGGATTTCCAAAGGATTTCGAAATAATTTCACGGGATTTCGGATGAAAATGTACAGTGATTTCGGGAGTTAGCCGCCCCTCAATTCGAAATTTAAGTATGTAATCTCCATTCTTTATTTGATCCTAGAATAAACAGTATCTTGAATGTAGCATGCAAATCCATTCAAGTCTAAGTGAATAAATTCCAAATGGTTTTTCCTTGACAGTTATTGAAATCTTCAGAAATTTTCTTTATTCAGATACCTACTTGAGCGTTCGCAAAGGATTGGCTTGAAATTTTGCAAATGGATGAAGAAAGGATTGAAATTTAAAAAAAATTGCTTTTGCAGCACTAACCTTGATAAAAAATCAAAGTCAAAAGGCTTTGCAGCTGCGAAACTATTGAAGCTGCATTGGAAATACTAATGAACCACGGTATTATAGCCCGGAAAAAAAAAACTTTCACTGTGTAATATACTATAAATGAAACACACTAATTTGAGTGATGGTCTATTTATTACTAAAATATTCAATTCTCTGTACCCAAAGGAATGGTACTCTAGTCACAAAAAACCCATTGTTAATCTAACAATACACTAATAGTGAGCTAGCGCATACACGACTATTTAGAGTTATTAGAGACGTTATGCACATATATCACACACTGGATTTGACCGGCCGTGAAATTCTTCATTCTTTATTTAGTGGTTTTGTATGTTTCCCACTGCCCGATTCTCATGGCTTTGTTGAATTCTGTTCTACTTTCAGAGAATCAGATCATTTCGAACCTTATGCAGTGTATGTTGCATGTATGTTGTATGTGTTAGAGGTGTCAGTTGCACCGCGACCTGGTAGATCTATTGTACCCCTCCTTCTGCTGCCAGATCAGGGCTTCCTGCTCAAAGCAGCCCCTCCAGTCCTAGGTCCTTAAGGAATCTTAGGATATCCAGCGGTTCCAGAGTTGAAATACCTTCCAACTGTATGGTGGGGCTTCCCAGATTCTTCATCCTTGAACGACTAATGGCATTACAATTCAGTAGAAGGTGGTGAGGTGTTTCCTCTCCGTGTTCGCAGAATCTGCAGGTGCCATTTTCTTCCAGACCCAATTTGTGTAGGTGTTTTTTGAGTCTGCAGTGTCCCGAGAGGAACCCGGTTAGCGTTTTGAGACTTTTCTTGCTAAGGTTGACTAGCAGTTCTGATCTTTTTTGGTTAAAGTTGCCCAGTAGATCTTTAGTCTGCCGTAGTCCTGGCTGTTCTAGCCAGTGTTTGTTTCTTAGCCGGTTTTCTTCCTTTTTGAGAATTCCTTGGAAGTGCCTATTGCCGAGACCGCAAAATGGTTCTGGCCCGGTGAAGGGGGTAGAAGCTCCCGTTCTTGCAAGTGTATCTGCGCATTCGTTGCCCTCAACTCCCATGTGCCCAGGCACTCAGAGGAGAGTTACTTTGTTTTCTTTTCCTAACTCTGTAGACATTCCCATACTATCTTAGAATTGATGACTGGTGAGTTCAATGCTTTGATGGCTACCTGGCTGTCAGACATTATCGTAATTTCTCGTTTCCAGTATCGTTTGTTTAGACTGAATTGCACGCATCTTCCGATCGCATGCAATTCCGCTTGGAAAATGCTTGGTGACTTGCCCATAGGCTCTGAGTATCTGGTCTGTGGCCCGAATACTCCTGATCCAGTTCCCTCAGCTGTTTTGGAACCGTCTGTGTACCATTTGATGGTGTTTGCTTTCAGGGATTGGAGAGATTCTATTCGTTTTTCGTGCTTAGTTCGATGGAAGAAAGTTTCTCGAAGCTATATTTCTTGATAGTTTCATCTTTTGGTAGATCCATAAGGTTTGAACAGTTTGGAAGGGGAAAAGCTCTACCAGAATACGATTTTCCTTGAATACCGATCTTCGCCAGTCTGAGGTGTGATCCACTGGCAACCCGCTTCAGTGTGTTCTTTCTTCTCCCATTTCCAAATAGCTAGGTTAAGGGCTTTGAAACTTCTGCAAATGAAGAAATGAATCGCCGAAACCAAGAGCATATTTGGACAAAGGACAAAAGCTCTTTCACATTTTTGGGAGGTGGTCTCTCCAGAATAACGGTGATTTTAGAAGCATCTGGTTGGATTCCTTGGGGCGTAATTATGTATGTGTCCCAAATACCTCATCGAGCAGCACACAAATTGGCATTTGGATCGATTGAGGTGAAGCTTGAAAGCTACAAGTCGGTCAAAAACTCGTTGTAAATCAGAAAGGTGTTCTTGGTAAGTTCTGGATGATACAATGGAATCGTCTATATAAGCTAATATGGTCAAATCTTGGAGTCCGGATTTGAATCGATCAATGAGTCTTTGGAAGGTGGAGGGTGCATTTTCCATTCCAAATGGCATCCTCGTATAACGGAAAATTCCAAATGGGCAAATAAATGCTGTTTTATTTCGATGAGATTGGCGGACAGAAACTTGATGGTATCCATCAAGAGTGGTCATATACTTTGTTTGTTTTACAGTGTGTAATAGATCATCAATCCTAGGAAGTGGGTATTTATCGGAAACTGTTTTCTCATTTAGGCGTTGATAATTGACGAAGGCGAATACTAACATCAGGTTTAGGTACTAGAACAACTGGAGCAGCATATGGGGATTCGCATTCTTCTATGATTCCATCTTTCAGAAACTTATCCAGTTTTGTCCTCAATATGTTTTTGTTTTGTTCAGACATCTGATAAGGTGGTACAGAAATGGGAATATCATCAGTCAGTTTAACCTTATGTTCTGCATATGGTGTTGGCTCAGTTTTGGATGTGAATCATTCAGCATATTGGTGTAGTAGGAATTCGATTGGTTGCTTTTCCGGTTGCTGTGATATTACCATTGCCTTTGAAAAAATGTTCATCACAGTATTGGCAAGTTCAATGAAGTGTAAACCAAGTAAAGTCCTACTTTTGATATGTTCTGGAATGGCAACAAGTGATGTTGAAATAAGTTTATCATTCAGAATGATTTCAACATTAAAAATTAGAGAAGTTACAGTCCTATGTCATCTGCCAGTTTAATCCACAATTGTTGTTGAATATAAGGAGCGTTTTCTTTCATAAGAAGTTTCATAAGCGCTTGCTCCTGTTTCCAAACAGGCAAGACCAGTATGACCAAGAATATTGACTGAAACCATAGGTTTAATTTGAGAATCAATTTCTGAAGAATAGAAGAATTCAGCAGTTTTCGCACTTGTAGTGAACGTTTCACTTGATGAAGTATTACTAGAAGAACCCGATTTTCGACAATTTGGACATTTGCTTTTGATGTAACCTTGTTTTTCACAACCGTAGCAAGAAATTGCTGTAGAAACATTTTTTTTCTTGCGGATCTTCTGATTTCCGACCTGTTTCTTCCAGTCTAGAGTTTTGTTTCAATTCTTTCAATTTTCTACAATCCTCTATGATGTGCGGCCATAATTTTTGCAATAAACACATTTCAATGAAGACTTCTTCCCTTCTGTTTTAGCTTAACCACCCATGAGTTCACAGATGAAATGAAAATGTTGATTTCCAGGTCCTCAAAGTATTTAAACAAGAAGAGAAGGGAAAAGTTGCAGTACCTATTACAACAGTTCAGCAATGTTTTCGATACTGGACAAGGAGGAAAGGAAAAAACAAAAGTAGTACAACATGAAACCAACACCGGGGATGCACAGTCAATTCGTCAATCGGCAAGAAGAGAAGAAGTTGACAGGATAATCTAGGATATGGAGAAAGAAGAAGTTATCGAACCCTCTACCAGTCCATGGTCGTCGCTGGTGGTGCTAGTTAGGAAGTGGGATGGTTCAACCCAATTTTGTGTGGATTATCGCCAACTGAACAACGTAACGAAGAAAGATAGCTACCCACTTCCCTGTATTGATGACACGCTGAACACTTTGGCTGGATTTTCTCGACTTCAGACTTGAAAAGCGGCTATTAGCGGTGGAAATTATAAGGAAAAGACTGCATTCACTGTCGGAGCTGGATAATACCATTTGGAATGTGTAATGCTCCAGCTACCTTTCATGGAAACTGTTTCAAAGGGCTTATCCTGGTCAACTTGCTTAGTATACCTCGACGACATCCTTGTGGTCGGAAGATCATTTGAGAACCACATAATGAACTTAAAAAGGTGTTCTAGAGACTAGGGAATTCCGGTTTGAAACTCAGTCCAAAGAAATGTCACCTTTTTCAAGAGCAAGTTCAGTGCCTAGGTCAAGTAGTTTCTGGTTAAGGCGTAGCCGTGGATAATCAGAAAGCGAAAGCAGTTCAAGAGTGGCCGATTCCTGAAGACCTACTTCCTTGGGCTATGTACCTACTACCAGCTTTACGTACGAGGATTTGCCAATGTTGTCAAGCTACCAAGCTCAGGGAAGGACTAAGACGTTTTCAATGGGACCAAGAGTACCAGGAATCTTTTCAGAAGTTGAAACAGGCGTTAAGCAGAGCATCAATTCTTTCAGAGGGAAAGTTCATTTTAGATAGCAATGTGGGGCTAGGCGCTGTTCTGTCTCAGATCCAACAGGGAGAGGAGAAGATCATAGGTTACTTCAGTAAAACTTTATCAAAATGAGAAAGTAAGTTCTGTGCTACAAGAAGAGAACTTCTGGCAGTAATTAAAGGAGTAGAACACTTTGACAAGCAGCTTTACGGAAGAAAGTTTTTTGCTGAGGACCAACCATGCTGCAATTTAAGAACCCTGAAGGACAGGTAGCCCGGTGGATTGAAAGTCTGGAACAGTTTGATTATAATACAGACCATCGTGCTGGTAAAACTCATATAAATGCGGGCGCCTCGTTAACAAGACCTTGTCCTGAACTCTGCAAACATTGTCACAAGAAGAAAACTTCATTTGTATAAAACTAAAAGATGGATAATTTATATACAACAATAAAGTCATTTTAAGGGATCACAGTATCGTTTTACCAGCTTCATTACAACAAATAGCAATAGAGATGGCCTATAAGGACATTTGGGCATAACTAAAATAAAACAGGTTTCAAGAACAACTACAAAAATGTTGACTGAGTTTCACATAAAATCTTCCTAACCTTGCCAAGCAGTCAGACAGAACAATCATCGAGATCCATTTATTTAAGTTTGATACTGAATTATCCTTTTCTATGCATTGATATTGAATATGTAGGACCGTTTCATTAAAACAAATCAAAATGAATGCTCTTGTTATCCAATAATTGAGGCGGTAAGCGGTAAGCTCCACTCAATTTATAGCTCTAAAGCCTGTTTTTGACAAGATATTTGCTACTTGGGGTTTTCCAGATCTATGAAGTCAGATAATGGACCAGAATTTTCCAGATACCTGCAAAATTATGGCGTGGAGCATAACAAGAAATCTTTATTTATATAATACAAGAATCAAAATCAATCAAAGACTGGCTCCAAGAATAAGCTAAAACAGAAAGTATATGCTGACAACAAAAGGAAAACTAAATATCGTAAGTTCAAAATTGGTGATTTTAGTTTTATGCAAACAAATATTTACGAAAATACATCATTTGGGGAACCTCTCTGGACTTGCAAATTTTTTGGAGGGTGTTTTAAGGGGGTAAAAATTATATTTGTCGTTCATCGAAAACAGAGCTTTTGTGTAGTCTCGTAGTAGATTAGCCTGATTTGCTGATGGATGACCCACTCAATTATATTTTTACATGACTCTCAGAACAAGATTGAAGTGTCATTTCAATCAAGTAGTGATTCTAGAAGCCCTGATAAAGAGTCTTTTGACTTTGATTTTGTTTCCAGAGTCCAGGTCAGAGCAAAACTGAAAATTCTGAGGTGAGACTGAAACCATTTTTTAGTTGACTGCGCAAAGACAATGTTAGAGGTAATTTTTTTCTGTTCCATATAAGCAAGTATAAGTACATTGTTGGAATTAATGTTCAAGTCTCGCCTTGATGATATATGTAAGTAAGAGTGAGGCAACTAGTTTGAAAATTTCATAATAGTGGAATAAGAAATGATGTTGAGGTTTTCCTGATCAAAATTTGTGTGAATCTACTGCAAAATAAATTAATGAACCTATTTAGGCAAAAAATAAAAACACATGTAAATTCAGAGATTTTTAATAAAAATATTAACTGCTTAATTCTTTGTCATGTATAAAGTTTTCAGTTCATTGATATAATTATTTCAAAACAAACATTTTGAAATTCCAGCTGGGTAACCAGGAAACGAACTCTATATATCCTATCCTAGCACCCGAAACTTTCGAATGCAACGTTGCATTTTGGGTCGACCCGGGGCGTTTGCTCCAGAGAGAGCGACCGATGTCTAGACTTCGGATGCTAAAGGGCTTTCACCCTTTGCCGGCGTACGCTTTAGCCCAGGAACTATCTGTCTACGGACCAAGGGGGGCGTTTTTCTTTTCGGAATAAATCTTTGACGGAAAAAAAATATCTGGCCCCCACGGAAAGACGTGTTAATAGCGTTTATTTTAAGAAGAAGGGCACATTAACTTTTGGGGTTTAAGGGATCATATATATAGTGACGGTGATTGAATGACGTTTCCGTAATGAATTAGGCTATCCATTACCAAGGATTTTTAATTAGCTTTGCCATTGTTTGAGAAAATTATATACCTAAGACTTAATAAAAATGAGTAATAAGATTAAGTACATTATAATGTAAATCAAGGGGTACGGGGTGAATCACCCTCCTGAATTTGTGCAAACAATTCCTCAAACTTCCTTCAAATTTCTCCAAACTCCTCACAAATTCCTGCAAATGTCTGTTACAAATTCCCTAGAAAATCCCCAAAATCTTAAATTTCGAACCTTTCTTCATCTACTCGGAAAATTTCAAGCCAATCCTTCAAACACTTTCTTTCTCCCTTAAAAAAATAAAACGTCCATTATATCGTTTTTTGAAGCTTGATTTTTTTCCAAAATGACATTGAACCACATTTTAATCCAAATCTTTGTTAATTTCAATCCGATCTTAGCGTAGTTAGGCTTGAAAAAAAGCCAATTACGTGAATAATTTCAATGCAGGTTAGATAATTTTTAGCTGTTCAAGCTTCAAAGGGTTTTTACTTTGATTTTTACCAAGGTGAACAAGATCTATGGAGGAAACCAACCCTCTTGAATTTGTGCAAACAATTCCTCAAACTTCTCAGAAATTCTTCCAAAATCCTCAAAAATTCCTCTAAACTGCTCGCAATTACCCTGGAAATTCCCAAAATTGTTCCTGATAAGAAATGTATTTTTCAGTTTTTATTACGCTCAGTATTAAAACCAATAAATTCCTCCCAATTTCTCATACATTTCTCTAATTTCTCATAAATTCCCCACAGTTTTGGCAAAAAATTCCTAGGTGGTTTGCCCCATGATATAAATCTTATATCTGCTTCAATGTCTAAAGAAAAAATGGTATATAAGGCATTTCCGCTAAGGTATCTAAAGCTAATCGGCTACTTCCGTCCAAATATTCAATTAAGTATGGCTATCGCATAATAGTTTTTGAGTAAGGCAACGGAAGGAATAGAAAAATATATTTGGCGATAGCGGTAAAAGGAAACAAGGATGAAAAAGTCGTTTTTAATGTTACGATTTTTCAGTAGGTATAGATAATCTTTCCGTTTGAGATAAATTCGTTATGAAGCAACTAAACCACAGCCTAATTTTTTTCTTGACCTACCAGCAAAACTTCAGGACAAGATCAATAAAACTCTTCTAGAAGTGTCCAAGATGTAATTAATACATATAACCTAATACTAGCTCAGTACCTGATGAGATTTCATCAGTCTTCTTTCAAAAAATGTACCTTAATGTGGGTTTACAACTAGCAACTACTCTGTGAAGATACTATGCTCTGTTTGATGTTCTGGTGTTCTTGACCATAGTCGCTCAAATAGGAGCATGCATGGGAAATGTCAGGTCTGGAAGTGAAATTCAAATACATTAGGCATTCAATTAGTTGCTGATATTGCACATTCGTGCATTTTTCGCTCACTGGTGGCAGTTTCACATTTGGATTCATTGGTGTACTGATTAAGTTACTTAAGTCATCCATGACATACTTTCTCTGACTGATAGTCAGGTATGTGTAACTCCAAGAGCTTTAATCTAAAGTGATGTCATAGTTGCCTCATCTTTAACTTCATTTTGATCATTGTGAAAAATAAAAAAGTCATCCAACGTACATGCAATGCAATACCTAACTATGGAGTTCTTGTTCTTCATAGCAACTTTCATGTGCTGACTTAGTTACTCAGTTCTTTTAGGACCCTATCAATTTTCTTGTTTCAAAATCTTGAACCTTGTTTTAGTTCGTATATTTCTTTATTTGCCTTTTCCGCAACGACGACACCTCTGGTCTCGTCCAGTTTTCCAATGAAAAAGGTGGTGATGTGACAACATTCAAGTGTTCAATTCAAGGTTAAATTGAAAAGCAAGCGTATTGATGAATCATTGGGGAAAAAGTATCAAAGTAATCTATGCCACACTCTTGTGTGACAGATTAATGAAGTGAAATGTTGCATCACAACCCTTCACAATTGCTTCATTGAATGTTTTTTAGACCACAAAGCTTTGTTTGAATTGTCTTTATCATTCTCTCACTTTGTAATTTTGGAGCAGCTTGGATTTGATTAAATCACTTGTAGTTACCGTCATTGCATAGGATCAAAGCTTTTTGCCAATCCTTGAAGCATCAGGTCTGTTCCAACACTTCAAAAAACCATCCCATGAACGGTTTCGAAACCACTCAGTATAGGAATTTTGGTTTCTGCGCACGAATTTTAGGTGTTGAAACAAAGTTATCATAGCTCCCAGTAATTTAGCATCAACATCAATCATGGCGCTAAATTGTCATAAGCTCATGAACGTATTCTTCTATTATGGAAAAATGTTCTAACACAGAATAAGGTTTGAAGCATTAAGTTATGTTCGACAATTTGGTCCCAGAAAAAAAGCTACCAAACGAGGAAAGATAATTCACTTCACATATGTGGACCTTTTGAACCTTGTATTTCTGTAAAATTTACGCCCTTCTAGAAAAATTGAATATTCTCATTCATTCTAGTGTTTGTGTACAGACCAAATGATTTCCTGCTAGAAGATGATCTGAAACTCTTCAGAAAAACCATAACAAGCCTTGCTGCCAACCACCATGATCCTATTATAGCGGGCGACTTTCCCCTTGCCAGAATTTCATGGCCACTGACGGACCTTATGATTTAGATTTTAGAAAACTTTGGAAGGGCATAACTTTTTTTCTATTATAGATAGAAAACTGAAATTTTCACTGAATTTTATCCCAATAAAGGGACTACAATCCCTGGAAATTTCAACTCTTTATACTTATAGTTCCTGAGATAAAATCGTGTTAAGCAATTTGGGGTGATTTATCAATTTTTCCGAGTGCCTTTTTTCATAGATTTCGGCTTCAAATCTGAGAATAATTTAGTGTATGGAGTTTGGGGGATGTTAATTGACCATGAATACAAAACCAAAAGAGTGGATAACCTAAAACCATGGATAACTATTATACTGGTAATGTTTTTTCTCCTCTATTTATGAATTTTCTCAATAGTATTGGAATGCTTGTCAATGAGAACGCAAGGATTCTTTGGACAATAAGTAATCGTTTTCAGAGCCAAATTATGGACCAAGTGGTAACATATTTGGCAAAATTATCCTACTGGTAAAACTAAAAATTAAATTCAAATTTCTAGTCTCACATAAACACTACTAAGATTTAAACAGTGGTTTATTAACATTAACAAAAACTATAACCCAAATAAAATGATCGGGACGTAATGTCCGGTGCTGCGGCTGCGGCCTGAGCAGGAAGACTTTCACCCTGAAGATACAGGACAACGACCCTGCAGGGCAAGCAGACACCGGCCGGCCCTTTTATCAGGGAGATTTCAGTTATCCCTAAACGACTGAAAATAAATGAGGGAACTATACTGTACATATGTGCCATATTTCAATAACAATAATTATCCATGATTCAATATGGAAAAGAAGTTTGTTATGAAGAAACTGGAATTCCTAATATATTGCATTCAAGCCAAATAACCAAAGAAAGTATAAAAATCTTGTCTAGACAAAATTGAACATATTAGGTCAACTCAAAACGTCCAATATCTCACTATTGTGGGCTAGAATCTACGCCTCAAATTCCTAGTCCTTCCAAGTAATGATGCCATCTGCCTTGACCTAATAGCTGCCTTCATTTTCTCTGTTTACTTAATGAAGTTATGCAAATCTTCAATAAAAACCGCTTTTATTGGTCAAAGAAATTTTTATATTGAGTCATTATTTTGGAGAATGCACTATTATATTTTTGGAAAACAAAACCTAAAATCGATAATGGCGTGGGACAACAACTGCAAGAATATAAATCTAGTGGTGCAGTCTGGGAGGATGGAAAATCGAATTTTGACGCGCACAGGATGAAAAATCCTGAATGGACGCCCCGGAGACAGGATTGACGGAGGCATCATTTCACTGTTTACATTGGTGGGATGTTTTTGCGTCTTGGGATTTAATTATTGACCCAGATGATGAATTCGGATTTTGGTTGGTTGCAAAAATACATTCTCATCAATGGAAACATTGAGATTCAAAAGATTTGAGTTTTGAAAACACTGTAACTGTGATTATTTGTACATACAATATAGCAAAAGTTGAATATTTTCAACAAACTTTATATAGAATTGGTTGAGGTTTTATTTGGGATTGGATCGAAATAAAACAACAGAAGTCTGTTATTTCAGATTGTCGACGTTTCGCAATATATTATTGCATCTTCAGGACACTACAAAATGGTAAGACAATGTTATTGTGCAGAGTCCTAACAACTCCAGTTATGTTTATAGTATTGGCTACTTACATTTGAGATTGACTTTCTATGTCATAACATGAACAATATACGAAGTTGTTAGGTAGGTACAGATTCATAAGAGACGTTACATTCACATACATGGTACAGTTTAAAACTTATCAAAAAATATCACAAAAACGTTATAAAAATAATCACACATTAAAACTTAAAAAGTAAATGATTTTAAAATAAAATATATAAGACAGACACAGCCAGCTGTTACTATTACAATAATAAATTAAATAGTGTTATCGTTCGTGGGAGCAAACAAAGAAAAACCAAGTAGGGAATGGCATCCGAATCAAAAAACACTAATATGAAAGCTTTTTTGTGATGATTATTTTGTTGTTGATAAAATGTTAAAATAGGCGTTACTTAAATTTTGTATATCTGTTCTTTTATTGACGGGGTAAGAAATTGAAAACAAATGCTGCCACTGCCCCTAAAATTTATTTTCAACCAAAGATACACAAGAATAATAACCCTTTAAGACCAATAGTATCGTTCGTGGGATCACCACTATATAATCTCACTGCCTTTCTGGCGAATATTTTGAATGATTTATTTGTTAAGGACGAAGCTTATGTCAGGAATTCCTTTGATTTTGTAGAAAACATTAAGAGTATCAAGTTACCAATAAACTACCAGGTTATATCTCTGGATGTAATTTCATTATTTACAAACATCCCTACAGATGTAGTAATTAACATTGTTAGTAAAAAATGGCATCTCATAGAAAACAAAGTCAAAATTCCTCTACGAACGTTCATAGATCTGTTGATTTTCGTTTTTGACAACAGTTATTTCCAGTATCAGGATGAATTTTTCAAACAAATTTATGGCCTGGGGATGGGAAACTGTTTATCGCCAATTTGTTCTGATTTGGTGATGCAAGATTTACAGGAATGTTGCATAAAAAAACTCCCATTTCAACTTCCGTTCTATAAACGTTATGTTGATGATATCCTTACATCGATCCCTGAACATCAAGAAGCAACCATACTTAATATTTTTAATAGTTATCATCCCAGAATTCAATTTACCATCGAGAAAGAAAACCAACAAAGTATAGCTTTCCTAGATGTACTAATATTAAGATATGGAGAGAACATAGAGACTGATTGGTTTCACAAACCTAGTTTTTCCGAAAGATTTTTAAATTATTGGTCTGAACACCCTCTTCAACAAAAAATTAATATTATTAATAATTTGAAAACTAGAGCTCTCGCACTGTCTTCTGGAAAATTTCATAGTAAGAACCTGAAGTACATAGAAAGGATGTTATTGAATAATAATTATTCATTATCTCTAATAAGAAAAATTCTTAAAAAAACAAATTCAAAAAAAATAACAAAACAAAGTGATCAGAAACTTTTTTGCAAAATCCCCTATATTGGAAAGCTTTCCGAACGAATAAAAAGAACATTCAAGGGCCATAAATCTAAGAAAGAAGAAAAAGTCGAAATCACCTTTAAGTGCCAAAATACCATAAAAAGGCATTTTTTCTCGAAAACCAAATCAAAGACTAAAAAGGAATTAAAATCAAATTTGGTGTACAATATTCCTTGCTCTCAATGTAATAAAAACTATATCGGACAGACTGGTAGATATTTGAAACAAAGACTGAAGGAACACCAAAATGACCAAAAAAACTTTCTCTTGAAGACTAACCCAACAGCATTAGTAGAACATAAACTAGAGACAGGACATAACTTCGACTTTGACAACACCACAATATTACAAACACAATTTAACTACAGAAAAAGACTAATTGCTGAGATGATCGAAATACAAAAAGATAAAAATTGCGTCAATAAAAGAACAGATATACAAAATTTAAGTAACGCCTATTTTAACATTTTATCAACAACAAAATAATCATCACAAAAAAGCTTTCATATTAGTGTTTTTTGATTCGGATGCCATTCCCTACTTGGTTTTTCTTTGTTTGCTCCCACGAACGATAACACTATTTAATTTATTATTGTAATAGTAACAGCTGGCTGTGTCTGTCTTATATATTTTATTTTAAAATCATTTACTTTTTAAGTTTTAATGTGTGATTATTTTTATAACGTTTTTGTGATATTTTTTGATAAGTTTTAAACTGTACCATGTATGTGAATGTAACGTCTCTTATGAATCTGTACCTACCTAACAACTTCGTATATTGTTCATGTTATGACATAGAAAGTCAATCTCAAATGTAAGTAGCCAATACTATAAACATAACTGGAGTTGTTAGGACTCTGCACAATAACATTGTCTTACCATTTTGTAGTGTCCTGAAGATGCAATAATATATTGCGAAACGTCGACAATCTGAAATAACAGACTTCTGTTGTTTTATTTCGATCCAATCCCAAATAAAACCTCAACCAATTACAATTAAGGGATCGACAACAAACTAACCAAGTTTTATATAGAATCCCAAATCCCATTATAACGGTTTCTTGAATTTTAATATCCTCTAACCAAAACAGTGGTGTCGTCTACCGAAAAAAAAAACTTAATTTGCATATAAATTCATTTGACTATCAAATATCCGATTATATTGGAATCGCACAACTTGCAAATTTCCTACTTAGGCATATCAAGTTGCTTCAACCATTGAATTCAGGAATTACTAAAGTCTGGCCACCTGTTGCCAATTATTCTGATATACACCTTTATGAACGTGCAAGTTTTCTAAAATAAAAATATTGACTAGAAAATTTCTAGAGGATTAAATTGGCTTAAATTTAAACCTATAAGACCTGGTTCAAGGGGCAAACCACCTAGGAATTCTTTGCAAAAATGTGGGGAATTTAGAGGAGTTTGTGGGAAATTTAGAGGAATTTGTGGGAAATTTGGAGGAACTCATCGGAATTTATGAGAATTTGGGAAATATATAGGGAATTTGGAGGAATTTATGGGGAATTTGGGAGAATTTGTGAGAAATTTATGAGGAATTTGAAGGAAATTGTAGGGTCATGACGTCACTGAGGTTCACATTCTTATTAGGTATAAGAAATAGTAATAAATGGAAATTTTAAAAAAAATCTAGTGAGCTTCTCACTTTCCTCTTTATATGCAAAAAGTTTCAAAATTCTCCCTTCGCTAGTTTTCCAGGAAAACTTTGAAATGTGTGAGACTGTATTTTCAACTAATTCAGCTTGCGTAGGTTGATTTCCAAGATTTTTCATGTTGCCGTTTTCCACTGGAAAATTTTGAAATTTTGGGAAAATGAACTTCTCACCATCCTCTTTACATGTAAAAAGTTTCAAAATTTTCCCATCAGTAGTTTTCCAGGAAAACATTGAAATATGTGAGACTGTATTTTCAACTAATTCAGTTTTTGTAGGTTGATTTCCAAGAGTCCTCATGTTGTAATTTTCTACTAGAAAAATTTGAAATTTTAGGAAAATCAGCTTCTCACCTTCCTCTTTACATGCAAAAAGTTTCAAATTTCTCCCTTCACGAGTTTTGCAAGAAAACTTTGAAATGTGTGAGACTGTATTTTCAACTAATTCAGTTTTTGTAGGTTGATTTCCAACATTTTTCATGTTGCACACCACTGGAAAAATTTGAAATTTTGGGTTAATGAGCTTTCTCACCTTCCTCTTTACATGCAAAAAGTTTCAAAATTTTCCCTTTACTAGTTTTCCAGGAAAACTTTGAAATATGTGAGACTGTATTTTCAACTAATTCAGTTTGTGTAGGCTGATTGCCAAGATTTTTCATGTTGCTGTTTTCCACTGGAAAAATTTGAAATTTTGGGAAAATGATCTTCTCACTTTCCTCTTTACATGCAAAAAGTTTCAAAATTTTCCCTTTTTTTAGAGGAATTTGCGATGGGCTATTTGAAGAAATTTGAAGGAATTTGCAGGAATTTTGAGGAATTATGCGTGAAAAATTCCCCTTTGAGGAATTGTTTGCACCAATTCTTAAATGGTGGTTTACCCCTTGACCTGGTTTATTCATCCTCGGATAAACTTGCTGGTAACTATCTGCAAGATAAATTGGGATTACAAATTACGTTTTTTTTCTCCAGATTGCATACCTGATAGTTTACCAGAAGGTGAATGAACCAACCCTAAGTATGTGAAGATTGGGTTGAAATTACCAAAGTTGCCAGACCAAATATGTGTTGATATCATTTAAAAAAATAATAAATTTGCGACAAATTACATTGAGGGACGTTTTATTTAGAACTCCAAGTAAGATGGAAATTATTTGAACAAATTATTAAAATGACAGGTGAAATGCTGTTTGAAAATATGAAGAAATTTTTAATGGAAGGAAAGATTCCAAACAAAGTGGCAAAATGCAAATTAATACTCAGACAGTTGTGGCAGTTAATTAGCAGAAATACGTTAAATTGTAATTGAAAAATGATTAATGACATCTTTTGATGGCCACATAAATTCCATTTTTCAAGGTTTTTTCGTCCAGGATTGCAGATTCTAAGAAGTTATGATTTCAATTCAGTTTTAAGTGTCTTGGCTCAATCTTGGAGTCTTATTTAAGTGTTTCAATAGTGACAATTCTCGAGTATTTTCAGCTAGATTTTCAAACCTCTCAATTGTTTTGAGTGTCTTAGAAGCGACTCAGCTCAATTTTCAGTTGTCAGCTTGACAATCAATAGATTTTGAGTATCTCAGAAGCAACTCAGCTCAATTTTGAGGTGACAGTTCCATTTTCAAGCCTCTTAGTTAGTTTTAAGTCTCTCAAAAGTGACTTTAGGCATATTTTTAAAAACTCAGTTAAATCTTTAAACCTTTTAGTTGGTTTTCAGTATCTTACAAGTGACAGCTTTATTCTTAAGTTTCTAAATGGGTTTTGAGTATCTCTGAAACGACTCAGCTTGAATTTCAAGAATTTTGAATGTCTGAGTTCAGTTTTGAGCATCTCAAAAATGATTCCAATGAATTTCCAAGTGATACAGTTGGATTTTCAAATTTCTTAGTTTTCAGTGTACTTGAGTTCCAAAAAATCACAAAATGGTCCAAACTTATCCTGGCTTTTTACCTTAAAATATCAAAAAAAAAAATATTCAAAAATGTGTATTTTCTCCATAGAAAACAACCTAAATTGACGCTTATAATCATACAAAACTTTTCATATTCCTATTTTTGGTTCAAAATTGCAATAAAATCCATCCAGTTGAAACTAGTAGGTACAGTCATAAAAATCCTTTGGTAGTAAGTACTATTTTTAGTTCATAACTGCTTTAAAAACCACAAAACGGTCCTTTATACTAAAAGTGTTCTTTTTTTTTTTTTTTTTTTTCTTTTTTTTTTTTTTTTTTGGCATGCGGCCTTTACCATACAGCCAGTTGCAATTTTTGAAACTAAGACATATAACGCTTAGTTTTGTAAAAAAAAAAATATTTTTTTTTTTTTTTTTTATATATTTTTTTTTTTTTTTTTTTTTTTTTTTTTTCCCAACAAATATAGTTATTTGCTTCAATCTACATACCAAAATCTCAGAAATTTAAAATATTCTAACCTATTTGAGTACGAGAGCTGTTTCGACTGATTACTTTTATAATATGAAATAAGTCATACATAAGTATATTACATAGATAAAATATATGTCTCAACTACTTCCATTAGTAAGTATACTATTTCTACAATAATCAGACATAAAGGGACACAGACTGGGACACTCTTTTCACGCCTCTGGGGTCCATCAGGGCGACTTTTTTTGACAACACAAGAATAGACCACGGATTGAAGGGGTATTCACATAAAGGGAGTAGTGGAATCTATTTAACCTAACTAATCCTAATCTATTTATTGTACCATACTACACTTAAATACTTAGGACCAATATTACTAAGATAGTTCATAAGAGCCGTTAATACTTTTACATTGTTAAGTGCCAGTAAGTGCGTAATATTAAGGGGACAAGCCACATTACATTCTATCCTAAGTTTATACAGTAGTTCGTCAATTTCATGACTGTATTGTTTACACTCTAAAAAAAATGTGATTTAAATCACCAGTTGTGTTACAAAAGCTACATTTATCAGATTCTAAGACATGAATTTCATTTAAATGAGCTGGAAAACAAGCATGTCCAAACTTCATTCTTATTATTGTAGTCAAAAAACGCCTTGAAAACATTAAGTGTGTCGTGCCAGTATTTAGAAGGTATAGTTGTGACTAATCTACAATAGCTTGTAGGGGATTCTTTACAAATCTTTTCCCACATCAGATTCCATTTATCACTTATAATTCTTTTTATTTCTACGACAAGATCAGTAGGACATAAGCTATCTTGTACTGGAATGCCATGGGTGACCGCTTTTTTGGAAAGTTGGTCTACAATTTCATTTCCAGGTATGCCTGTATGGGCTTTAACCCATATAAAGTTAATATTCTTTTCTAAAAGGGACAGGCGATAAATCAATTTTTTTATTTCCCATATGACAGGATTTATTTTATAAGACCATGAATATCTATTTTCAATTGCTTGAAGTACAGACATGGAATCGGACAAAATAACAAAATCATTGGATTTACTACTTAACAAAAATTTAAGTGTCTCCCTGATGGCAATAGCCTCTGAGGTAAATATACTGCAGTGTGTGTTAATAGAGAACTGACGTTTTATATCTGAGCTAGGAATATAAAATGCTGCACCATTTCCTTCAGCACATTTTGAGGCGTCCGTGTATATATGTATACATGTAGAGTATTTCATTAGTTCTGATTTAATTAGCTTTTTATTAATGGCAGGATTGTCAGTAAATAGGGGATACCTAATTGACTTATTTTGTATGCAACTTTTATAATCATAATCAAAGAAATCTAGAGGCACTATAAATTCCCATATTGGTTGCAATTCTCGAAACGCCTCACAGAGTGGAGGGGATCTTTTTTTTTGCCAGTATTTATTTGTCAAATCATGAATGTTTAGTTTAATTACTTTGTCCACCAAATTTGTGTTTAAAAATTTATGCTTTGAAAGAAACTTTGCACTAATCATGATGCGCCTCAACTCAAGAGGAGGCTCTAGCGCTTCAACTAAAAGGGCTCTAATGGGTGTAGAGCGCATGGCCCCCAGGCTAATGCGTAGAGCTTTATATTGAATGCGATCTACTTTTTGAAGTAAGCTGTTGGCAGCCGATCCATAGAAACAGGACCCATAATCAATAATCGATCTTATATAACTTTTGTAAAAAATTAAAGCCGTTTTAACATCACATCCCCACCAAGTTTTAGTGACACATCTTAGGAAATTTAAACCCCTTTCGCATTTTATAACTATGCTATCAATGTGATCTTTCCAGCTAAGTTTTTTGTCTAAAATTATTCCCAAGTATTTTACTTGATTTGTGCATGGAATTCTAATGTCTTTATTTACATAAACATAATTCACTATAGGGGTATTATGTCGAGTAAAAATGCATGCATTAGATTTTTCTAATGATATGTTGAAACCATTTAGCAGAGCCCACTTAGATATTTGACGGTATAACATTTGTATACTGCTAGTACACTGTTCATATTTTTTACATACTTTATAGGCACAAAAATCATCAGCATATTGGATAATGCTGGATGATTGAAGTATGTTATGTAAATCTGCAGTGTTTATATTGAACAGGAGGGGGCTTAAAACCGACCCCTGAGGTAGCCCTACATCATAGACAAATCTTGGTCCAATTTTTTCATTATCATTATTTCTGATATAAATTTGCCTTACACGATATAGTGACACAATAGATTGTGCTATATTTTCCGGTATTAGAAATTGATTAATAAGTTTGACCTGAAGAATATCTAGGTCTACGGAGTCATAAGCACCCTGAATATCTAAAAATAGGCCAGCAAGATAATCGTTTGACGAAAAACAAGTTTGAATGTCTGTAGTTATGTGTGCAACAGCATCTAAGGAGCCAAAGCCTTTTTTATAACTGTATTGATTAGGTGGTAAGAGGCATTTGTTTTTTAGCCAAAATTCCAATCTATACTTAATAAGCCTTTCAAAGGTTTTAAGCACACAAGATAACAGGGAAATAGGCCTATAGGAGCTGCCTAGATCGGGGTTTTTACCCAGTTTTTGTATGGGGACTACTACAACGTGCTCAAATTCTTCAATTTTTTTGCCACGTAAGTATATATCATTATAAATGTCAAGTAGAGTAACCTTGGCAATGTGGGGTAAGTTGTAGAGCATGATATACTGTATGTCATCAATTCCAGGAGCTGTATTGCGTGTGGTTTTAAGTGAGCACTCAAGCTCATCCAGACTAAAAGGCCGACATAAGAAATGATTTTCAGGATAGTTCAGATTAACATTTTTGGGTTCCTTCCTAACTAAAGGAGGAGTAACTTTATCAAAAAACTCCTCTAACCAAATATTAGAGGAAGGTTTTAACTTAATGTTTTGCCTAGCCATTTTTCTAGCTTGTTGCCATATTTCGGTTGAATTTGTGTTTTTATTTAAATTGGAGCAAAATGAGACCCATGAATTTCTAGCTTTTTGTTTGAGAAATTTTTTAGTTTCAGCTTCGACCTTGGTAAAAGTGTTCTCTGTTGGGTTTTTGCATTGAAATATTGTTAAAAAAAAATGTCAAAAATAGGTATTAAAGTGCATTTTCTAGACATTTTCCTCATTATTTCACTTCTTAGTTCTTATTCTTTTCACTCAAAATATATTTAAAGTAGGATTAAATGCGTGTTTAAGAAAAGAACAATTCATTAATTGCAGTTTGAACATCATAAAAATCCTTTCAAAGCTGTATATTTGGTTCAAAATTGCTTCAAGTGACTTAGGTCTGTAAATTTTGGATGTTTTAGAGGCGATTCATCTCAATTTTCAGTTCGATTATCTATTTTTAGTGAATTTAAAGTGTCTCGGAAGCTCGATTTTCAAGCCTCCTAGTTAGAATGTCTCAAAAATAACTTAGCAATATTCTTAAGTGACTTGACTCATTCCAATTCTCAAACCACTTTTCAGCTTCTTAGTTAATTTTCAGTATTTTAGCACTCTTGGAAATGACAGCTCAATTTTCAAGTGATATTACACAGTTTCAGAGTTGGATTCGAGCGTCTCAGAACTGACTCAGCTTAGTTTAAAAGTGACTAGCTTTGCTTTTCAAGCCTTAACCGGATTTTGGGTGTTTTAGAAACTTGAACTTGTTGACGCAGATAGGTATAGTATTTTTAATCCGAATTGAAGCACTAAAAAAAAATCTAGTCGGCATACATCAAAAAAATATACCAAATCGATCCATGAGTATATGAAAAACTGTATGCAAAAAATTTTTGAAAATTTGACAGAATACTAATGTCAATCGGGGCAACCCGGCTAAAATATTTTCACACTTCCAGTTATGCCGGCATTTTGAATGACACACCCTGTATCTGGTTTGGCTGTTTAACCTAAAAGGTTAATTTTAGAGGAAAACTAATCTTACATTCTTAGATTTTCAGAATCATCCAAGATTAAAAATTCCAATTAAATTTAATCTCCAGTTAAATTCAAAGTTGGTGTCAACTGATAGTTTATGAAAATCTAAGATAAGAATGTAAGATCGGTTTCCCTCTAAAATTAACCGTATAGGTTTTACAACCTGTCAAAGTTACGAAAAAGTCAATTTTCAACTGTCACTATTTCCAAAACAGTTGAACTTATAGGGTATATGGTATATCACATGAAATTTGCTCAGAATTATACATAGAATTCAAACATGCAACCACATACAGGGTCAATGTTGCTAATTACCCGAAATTCGGGTTTTTCAACCTGTTCTGCGGGTAAAATATTTAGTGCGGATAAAACCGGGTATTCCGGGTATTTGCAAAATGAGTATTGAGTAAACAGTAAACTCTAAACAAAATGGTTGAAATGAGTTGATGATGGCGTTCACTTGTCCCACGAGCAGAATAGCGAAATAGCAGCTCCAAGCAGATATTTGATTTTTCTAGCAGGTAGAGCAAGTACAAATGAACACCCTAGGTATTTGCTAGGTCAAGGTTTTTTGACAGCAAGCCAAATTGATGATATTTTTATTTTTTTTAGTGTGGTACAACTGTATTGTATGAGGTTTAATATAATATTATAAATAAAAGGACCGGGAAGGATAGAAATTATAGTTTTATTTTTTTAAATTAGAAAAAAAATTTATAATTACAAAATACTACTCTAAAAAGTCGAGGGTAAAAAGTTGGGTGTTTTGCTTACTGATAACGGGTAAAAACGGGTTTTTTTGAAATCTCCCGCGGGTAATGACAAAAATCGGATTGGCAACACTGTACAGGGTATCTCATTTAAAATAAGCAAGTTGACGTCTACTTCCGATATAACAGGAAGTGCCACCATCTTGAAAATATGTCCCCATTGACATTAGTATACTGTCAAATTTTCAAAAATTTCCTGCATACAGTTTTTCATACATAGATCGATTTGGTTCCCGGTGAGACACCCTGTATAGGCGCGTGCCTACCTAAATTATTATTTTGGGCTACTGTAGCAATATTTCCTGGCTACTTATATTTTGTACAGGGCACGGTATATAAACTACCTACAAATCCTACAATAGATTTTCTATGAATTTGATGGAAGAAAGCGATGTGATGTTGAAATAGTCTCATATAATGCAGTGTTTCAAATCAGAATAAAAATACTATACAAAGAATATTTTTGATTCAAGTTCAGTTCACTTGATACTCCGCAGCCCGCGAGCAAGAAGATAAAATGACTGGCCTCACGTGATCATTTCTATTACCTACTTCAAATGAAAAATCACGTAAGCTTCTGTCAACAGGGTAATTTTTTAACTCGCGGAGGATTAAATAGGACAAAACATCACTTTACAGTGTAAAGCGGGCTAATAAATGACCAATACTAACGAACCATTTTGAACGTTTTGTTGTCTTTCACTCCGTAGGTTGGTTGGACAGAGTATAGTATCCAAAAAGAAGTATGAATTGCGTGAAATTCGCTCTTTCTTTTGACATTGCTTCGATAATTTGACATCTTATGTCTGTATCAAACGCCAAATTGTTGGAGCAATGTCAAACAAAGAATTAGGCCGGCTTCTCATGAGCGTAAACTTGACATAACTGACGCAAATGCTGAATACGTGAATTTTGGCGCAACATTCACATGGAGTGGAGAATTTACGCCGCCGCGTATGTCAAAATTATATTCTTTTTCTAAATTTTGAAATATTTCTTTGAATTTTGATTGTACAAATTTGTATTTGATTTTGCTTTATTTCCAAATAGTTGCAAATAGAAATAGTTAATTATAAAAATCAAGAAAACGGAACGGTTGCAACCTTAACCTCTAAAAACGCTGAAATTCTACGCAAAAAGTTGAACTTTGCTCAACTTTTGGCGTATCTGCGGCAGAATGTCAGCGTATCCAATATGGCGGGATTTTGGCCAATCAGCATTCTGCATTCAGGTACGCTGTCACGCGATAAATGTCAAATTACGCTCATGAGAAGCCGCCCTTAAGCTTTCAGCATTATTTACAAAAATGCGGCGAGATAAAAAAGGTCAAAAGTATTATGCTACGCCTCCATATAACCGCATTTAACGGATATCTTTATCTTTGTCCAATTGTTAAAAAAAGAGAAGGATACAAAATACTCCGACGTGATCTGAAGGCTTCCCCGACAATGGAATACAAACGCAACAGACGTTACGAGTTTCGACTCGACGAGTACACATGAGCTAGACAAAGATAGATACATCGACTCCCGTTGGACACGAGATTCAAAGATTTATTAAGTTTTCGCTTCGTAGTACAATACTTGAATTCGACACAATCATGGTTCGGAATGATACACTTACCAATGAGAAATTCGGCATCCTCGCATTTTTAGGTATCTGCCGTGACGTCACAGTCCTAGTCTGTGTGACAGAGATAACGCGATTGGGGTTCGTAGAATAAATTTCGGCGACGTTGCCGATATCATATAATTGCTTGTAATGGTATAGGCTGGATTCGGTAATTGCATCTGCGAGCAAAAAGAGCAAATTTTGACGGACGTCACGTGACCACTTATCTATTTTCACGTGATATTGATGTCTGTCAAATTTTGCTCATTTTGCTCACAGATGCAATTATCAAACCCAGCCAATGCAAAACCAAGGCGTCATCAGGTAATTCTTATAGAGATTTGCACTATGGGGGTTTTCAAGCGATTGACCAATCGGTAGCTTTGACAGGTGAACAACGCATTTTGCGTCATTCAAGAAACAAATGACGTTTACTTCATTGTTTATCTATCAAGTGTAACCGACCGGTCAAACGCTTGAAATCCTCTAAAGTTTAGCTTTACCGATGACGTCATAAAAGTTATCAGGCAACCTCCCTCTTTTAAACAACCTTGATCCTTGATCCAAACTAATAGGTTGCCTGAGCTGCTTTCCAGTATGCACATTGGAGCGTTCTGGAGTTCCACGGAAGCGCCTCGCACTAGATTTGTACCGTTCCAGTATCATGACATGGACGCCTGTTTCACCCAAGGATAATACACGCTACTAAAGATTGCTTATCGGCCTCGTTTTTGGTAATCCTCGCCATATTGGTGTGACACCATTTCTGACGTCATTTATAAGTCGTCGGCTGTTTGCACTAGCGGTTTTAGTTTGGAATTCAAATTTATAAAGAAAATTATTATTTAATTTTGATTAACATAATAGGCAAAGAGGAAGATGAAAACGAGATCTAAAAAAAAAAGAGTTGTTTTAGAATGTTAATTAATGTAGTGAAACCAAGTATACATAATGCAAAAGCGAGAAAGGACACGCTGCCTACCTCTCAGCTGGTGATTTGGCGTGGTCAGGGGTTTCAGATTTGTTACACACAGGCCTCATGAGGATAAGCTTTCCGCTATCCTGTAGTAGTAGTGTGTCAAATATGTCAAAATTGAAAAATTATAATCTGTTTGTTTATTTATTTATCAAAAATGGGAGAAAAGACAATCAAAACTATATTTTGGAAATGTTCGATATAACAAAAAATAAATAAATAAATTTAAATAGCCACTCGCCACCCACGATGTGACAGCTGACAGGTTGAGGCATGGCGCCGCGTGTCGTTTCAAAATATTATTTGGGCGTTCCAGTGTACGAGGTCATCTGACGTCACACTGTCACACGTGTCTTTGCCATAAGCTTTACCTCCGACGACGGACAATATAGCTCGGAAGCTCAACGCTCCGAGCGTCATACTTCCATATTGGAAAGCAGCTCTGGTATTGGGTAATTTGATGACGCATCTGCGGTGCCTTATGGAGATTTGCATTAGGATGAGGCACCCCAGATGACGTCATAAAGTTATTAGGCAACCATCCAAACCACAAATGTCAGGATTCAATATGGTGACAGTAGTCAACCATCTGTGATGTTATGGCGTTTCCGATTGGAAGATTCAGTGCGCACTGAGTGTATTTGCGTCCTTTCAATCGACTTGTTGTAAAAAAAGACAGAAATCAAAAAAATTGCACTAGTTCCGCACTAGATCTGCTAATCGGAAACGCCATTAAGTTTATTTCAAGCAAGTATAATACATACTACTAAATCAGGATAGCTTATCCTTATAGACTTGTCATCATAAGGTCTTTGTAATTCAAATCTGAAGCCCCCGACCATGCCAAAGCACCAGTGATGACGTAAACAGCATGTCGTTTATCGTCTTGACGTAGGGTGTTTGCACCACAGGTCATGATTCCACGGGCTTTTGTTATGCATACATACTTAGTTTTACTATTTTAATTAACGTTCTAAAGCCCAGTTCTTATGGAGCGGAAAATCGCGTTGCGGGTGCGGAATATCGCTTTCCGTTCAAGAAATCATTTTTGTCGGTTCACATAAAGCGAGATTTCGGAAGCGGATTTTTAGTTATATTTAGGGTATTTCATATTTTAGTGATTATTATCAAATATCGTACCATACATTTCACAGGTGACACTAGAGCTACTCGCTCCGGTGTTAGTCGACCCCGATTTCAAAGGAACAGATGCGCTGGCTTTCGTGCATTTAAGGCCCGTATTCATAGTCGATGCTCAAGGTTGCGTTTTGGCTCAAGTAAGACTTGACGCCATATTTGCTATTCCAAACAACATGAAACGATGCTCACAACTGTCAAAAATCGAAGCCAAGCACCTGTCTATGAATACCGGGCTAAATGGTTTGAGTTCAGGCTTGAGCACTTCAGGTGCAACATACACTTTTAGAAAGGAATAAGCGCGTAACGCCCCGGAGCTGAAAGGAATGAAACTAAAAACGAGGGGTTTTTTTCATTTGTCAAAATAGTTTTAAAATACCCGGCCTAAGAATCCTAAATTGGACACGGCACTAGCTGACGTCACACACATAACCTTACTTTCGTTACGGGAACAAACAAAGCGTTTAGGGACTGTTAACGCAAGGATAATACACACTACTACACAGGTTTACTTATCGGCATCGTTTTTGGGAATCGCGGCCATATTGTGTAGCACCATTGACAACGTCATCAACTACCTCGTTAGCTGCTTGCGCCAGCGGTCGTAGTTTAGAATATACATTTATGATGAAAAATATTAATTTATTCTGATTAACATAATACCTAGGCAAAGAGAAAGATGCAAACGAGATTTGAAAAAGCGTTGTTTTAGAATAATTATTGGTTAATGTGATAAAACCTAGTAGATAGGCATAAAGCAAAAGTCCGTGGAATCATAATATGTGGTGCAAACACGACAGGCGTGAAACGACTCGCTGTCTTTGGCGCGGTGGGTGGCTTGAGATTTTATCTACACGGTTCTTATGAGGATAAGCTGTCCTGTAATAGTAATGTGTATTATCCTTGCGTCAAATCGCCCAATCAGCTGATAATTCAAGATGGCGACGTGGGCATAACAAACTGGACGACCGTGAAGGTGCTTTTACATACTCAACTCCAATTAATTGCAATGCAATTTGAATGGAAATTTAATGTAAATGTGCCCTTATAGTTGTCAGGTGCGTTATTCCCAAGGCGCCATATCAGTGTTGCAAAGCTACCCCGTTCGAGGTAGATCTACCCCTTTCGAAAACAATCTCGCCCTTCCGCTCCCCTCAACTTAATCTACCCCGCTCTAAATACAATCTATGCTATAACCTAAAAGAATGTTTCTGCTTATCGCTAATTAAAAATACTTGAAAAATCCAAATTATGAGAAGCAATGCACATATACATATTTATTTCAACTGTACCATAGACTCTACCTCTATGCTCTATGCAACGAGTTTTCATGGAATCGGGTAGTATACAAAGTGATTTTTAACTACTGCGTAGTGGTTGCGGAGATGAATAATTTCGTTTTTGTTAGAGATTTTTTTTTTTTTTTTGTATGTCCTTCTGATGAGTCCTAACAAGGACGAAACGCGTCAAGGATTGGCACGGGAAGTCTGGGTCCACTGCTCAGTGGGTCGATTCCCAAACAGGGACCGTTGTGTTCCTGTATTCACGTTGGTCATTACCTGAAAAAAATCTCTCTAACAATTTTCATTGCCAACGAAAGCTCAGACCAATCAGTGTAGTTCAACGCCGGTAGGGGTATTTGCCCTCGGAGTAGTTGTTTCTGACTGGTCAACGAAGTTCAATTTCGTTTTTGTTTTTAATTATTATTAAAAAGTTATTAACTGAATTGCTCCTAATTCTTTCAGAGAAGTATTTTCTCATTTCAAATATTGTGTTCAGACAACACAATAATATACTCGACGTATCGTACTATTTAGTATAATCAGTTGCTTTGTAAAAACCGCAATACACTGGAATTATTTCTTCTAAATTTCCTCTTAGCCCCGCCCCTACGTGAAAATAAAAGTTCATGACGTAGGTAGTTTTTCTAATCTGGCAACACATCACGGTTTTAAGAACGCACAATTTGCATTGACATTGACCGTCAAGAACGAAATGTCAAATTTACTACATCACACAACGTAAACAAGTTACTGTGACAATGTCACACGATTCACACGACACCACATGTCGTTGAACTGTTGAAGTCAATGAACTATAGCTAAAAACTGGAATGCGCACACTTGCCATATCTGCCAAAAAAATGAAGCCATGAAAGACAGATGCCACAAGGGGGAATGTTGTTTTTTTCTGTTGCTCGCTGACATATGACGTTTTCGAAAGTTTTGTCATATTTCCCATCACAGGTTTCATCAATTGGAATACGTGTTGGAAGCAATTTTCGCCATTTAACATAATGAGTGCGACAAAAACAGGTATCCCCTCCGCAGCAGCCGCACTAGGCTTCAAATTCGTCCTTATGTGTTAGCATTCCAGTTTTCGGTTATAGTTCATTGGTTGAAGTCAGCTGTCGGTTTGAGTCATTTTGAGTAGCGTTGTCAGATGGTCAGCCACTGTGGCGCTAAATTTAAATTACAGTTTGTTCTTCTCTGACTAATTCTATAGACACTATGCTGGAAAATAATTTTTCCTACGAGCGTGCGCAAAGTAGTACTTTTCCGCACGCATTTCCGGGCTCAAAGTTACACTTTTCCGCACTCAGTGCGGATACAGGCCTTATCCGCACTGAGTGCCGAAAAGTAATTATAATTGTCAAGCAACAATAAGTGCACCTGTCGACTTTGACACATGATGACAAATTTTTCCTCTGGTCCTATATCAGCCAACATCTATACAAACACCAAATATAAATTAACTTCGACACATTGTCAGATTTGTTCTCTACTTATATGCAAAAATCTACAAACTTTCTCATCAAATTTAAACGCTTTAAGATGAGCAGCTCTGACGAGGATTTTCTGTTATTTTTTTTTGTTATGTAATTTTTTGATAAATGCATAGGTTCCCTTCAAGTTAATTAAAAATAATTAAACAAATTATCGTTTTTTGTTTTTAATTTTTGTTATTACCTACTTGATATGAAGCTCGTAGGAAAAATTTTGTTCCTAACACGTGCGCAAAGTGTCTTTTCCGCACGCAAACACGTATCCGAACTCCGCTTCGCGTCGTTCGTATTACTGTGTTTGCGTGCGGAAAAGTAACACTTTGCGCACTTGTTAGGAAAATAACTATTTCCTACGAGCGTGCGCAAAGTAGTACTTTTCCGCACGCATTTCGGTTCTCAAAGTTGCACTTTTCCGCACTCAGTGCGGATACAGGCCTTATCCGCACTGAGTGCCGAAAAGTAAAAATAATTGTCAAGCAACAATAAGTACACCTGTCGACTTTGACACATGATGACAAATTTTTCCTCTGTTCCTGTTCCAGCTAACATCTATACCTACAAACACCAAATTTAATTAACTTCAACACATTGTCAGATTTGTTTTCTATATATATGCATCTACAAACTATCTCATCAAATTTATAGCATTTTCCATTTGTCGAAACAGGGCAAAAAAATGTATCCTTATCCTTACATGTTACATGCTTTTAGAAAAAGATGCGGATGCACTCAGTGCGGCACTGATGACAAATGGAAATCGCCATTAAACGCTTTAAGATGAAGAGCTCTGACGATGATTTTCTGTTATATTTTTTTTTTGTTATGTAATTTTTTGATAAATGCATAGGTTCCCTTCAAGTTAATTAAAAATAATTAAACAAATTATCGTTTTTTTTTTAAATTTTTGTTGTTACCTACCTGATATGAAGCTCGTAGGAAAAATTTTGTTCCTAACACGTGCGCAAAGTGTCTTTTCCGCACGCAAACACGTATCCGAACTCCGCTTCGCGTCGTTCGTATAACTGTGTTTGCGTGCGGAAAAGTAACACTTTGCGCACTTGTTAGGAAAATAACTATTTCCTACAGCCGTGCGGAAAAATTAATTTTCCGCACTGATATGCGTGCGGAAAATGAGTTTTCCCGCACGGTGCTGTAAAACTTTTACCGCACGCATATCAGTGCGGAAAAAGTTTTTCCGCACGGCTGTCAGTGCGGCAAAAATTTTACCGCACGGCTGTCAAAAAAAAAAAAGAAAAATTCTATATTTTTACGCCTGTAGGAAAAATATTGTACCTAACACTTGCGGAAAATATGTTTCCGCACTCGGCTGCTTCACCGAACTCCGCTACGCGTCGTTCGGTAAACGGCAGCCGCGTGCGGAAAAATTCGTTTTCCGCACTTGTTAGGTAAATAGCTATAGTATCCCACTATACCATTACCATTAGAGGTCGAGAACTATCGATAGTTATCGATAGTTTGGACTATCGAAAATTATCGATGGTATTTCTTGTAATATAGATAGTTTCGATAGTTGCATGTTATGAAACTTAGACAAGGAAAGAGAGAAGACGAATAACACGATATCGGAATGAAAACATAAAGAAAGAGACGAAATTTTTGTTGCTCCGGTTCCACCAATCGAAATCACCATACGGTCAGATGTCCAGTGTAAATTGGAAGTGGAACCCATCGATCATTGATTCAGAATAAAGGCGGCCAATATTAATATGCTAACATTTTTACATAAAAATGTGAATTTTTAATACAATTAGGTATAATCAAATAAGTTTAAAATTTAAAAATAAAGTTTTTTACAGTGAAAGAATTTATCTTCATGTCTATTTCAGCATTTTGAAACTATCGAAAACTATCGATAATTATCGATGGTTTCTTGCCGACTATCGATAAATATCGATGGCGCCTACTATCGATAGTTCTCGACCTCTAATCACCATTTAGCCTATAAAATAATGTCGAGTAGTTTCTTTTAGTGATTTTCATACATAGTATACTACCCCATTTCTGTGATAATTGATGCAGAAAAATATTATAGTTATTTACCTAACCGCGTCAAAAACGCACACTTTGCACTTTATTTAACTGCAGACTATGGGGTAAAGTAACTTTACCGCATAGTGTGCGGTAAAATGCCACTTTCCGCACGCTCGTAAGAGTCGTAGGAGAAATTTTTGTTGCTACCCCGCACCGATTCTATTCTACCCCGCTATATTGCCGTAATCTGCCCCAATAAAGAAAGAGCTTGTGGCAACACTGCGCCATATTGAATTGAGAGGAGCTAACTTAAAACCAAGAATGGGTAACTTATGTAGATGCCTTATGTAAATTTGCATTATTGAGGCAGCACCCCAAATGACGTCATGAAGTTATCAGGCCACAATAAACAAAAAACATGTTTTCTTTTGGCAGGATTATCAATACACATTCAGCCCTTGCTAAATAAGGAAATTTGACACTTTGCTGACATCGTTGACATGTAAAAACCCGTATTCTAACCTCATAAAAATTTTAAAATATTTAAGTAATATCTCGAATAATACTGAAATAGTTGATTACAAATAAACAGCTGAACTGAAATGAGAAGGAATTGAACCACCCCGAAATAAAACAAAAACACATAGCCAAATGTCAGTTTCTCAATCGGCATTTTACGGAACCTCGCGATCTTTAACCGAAACTTAAGCCGTAACGTAACGTAAGAAATAAGTTTAGATTTTAAATCATTTCTTGCTCTATGAATATTAATTTTCCCTATTGATTTACATGACGTGTTTATTTTTTTCAAGTCTTTTACGTCAAGGCAGCTCTGAATCCAGCTTAATAGCGCAAAGATTGCCAAGAAATCATAGGATTTCAGCAATAATTTTTTTCAAGGAGTGGTTTCCATAAGCCAGTTTTTCCCTTGAGTCCAAAGTCTGAGAAAACCTTATTTACCTACTTGTAACATGTAAATAATAATGTTATTTACCTTGTTTAGTAAAACCAAACTTTGGTAAAACTTTGTCAGCAGTATTATTGACATCAATATATTTTCATTGTTACTAATTACTTAAATGGTGCGCTATAATAATTTTATAAAATATTTTTGAATAACTGGAAATTATGTAATCTTTACATGATTTGATTGTATGAGGTTTTTTCAAATGGAACTTTTAATGGAAATGTAGGTACTTATTAACTCATTCAGGTGTAGTACTTAGGTATTTATGTAAAAAGTATTTTCACGTATTTTATTGAGTCAAGATTCTTTTTGTTGTGCTGTTGCAATAATTTCCTTGAATCACCACAGTTGATTAACACACAAACAATATGACTCACCTTATCAGAAATTACTTATCTCTAAACCAAAACAAGTTAAAGTTGCCATTAAATTAATCTTAATTTTAATAATAATTATTTATAAGGATGGTGTTTATTAACAAATCAATAATTCTTTTTGCATTGTTTTTAAGTAGTAGGAACCCAAAATGATGTCATAGGTATAGGTACTTAGCCCAAGTATGTGAAAGTTAAGCAGTTTCCACATAAACCGGGTTTTTCCCAAACAAAAATGGAAAAAAATTACATGGCAAAACATATTTAAACAAAAATATTTCTGAATACATACCTCAAATGAATTTTCGTATCTGTACAGCGAAATTTTGACCGGTTCTAGAACAAGGCACTATCTGGCGAATTTTTCACACGGAAAATAAACCCGAACGCGAATTTCCCTTATTTTCAAAAAAGTTTCCAAGAGTGCATATACGCCCTCCTTTAAAACTCTGTACTGACAGCTGTCAAAACGCCCCAAAACAACCGAGAAATAAACCGGAGTAGTTTTACGAATCGACCGGAACTAATTCGAATCGCCTTTTTTAATTACCGAAACCCATAAAAACCGACTACTGAGGGCTACCCGAACAGGGATAATGTTTCACTAAATATTTACGAGGAAGGAGCGGCTTCGAACATTTCTTATGAATGGTGGGTGGTGCTGTGTTTTTAGTAGTGTAAAAAAAAATGCAAAACGAAAATGCAACAGTGGGTGTGCGCAAATGCGAACGTCAGCTGTATGTTTGACGTTTGCGACGTTGTCGGACTTATATTTTTTTACATTGAAATCTTATAAAATAAATATAGCTGCATATCAATGAAAATTACGACGACCAATGGCAATCAGAGCTGAGCTAAGTACTCAGCAAATGTACTTGAAGTATTAAATATTTTAAATATACTTACAGTATTAAGTACAATATTTTTTTAATGTACTTAAAATATTAACTATTTTACTTAAAGGAAAAACAAACAGTATAAGACGTATCAGTACTTTAAGTATTTAGAGTATTTATATGTGGGTACTTTCTTTGTTTTCCTAGTGAACACTATTGTTTACTTATGATAATTAGATAAATAGTTCTGACATGCTGAAACGGTTGCAACTACACTTGTTTTTTTCTTCGTCAAGCGCATTATTTTCCAGAAAATAATTAAACTAGATATACCAAATAAGTACTTAGAGTACATATTTTAAGTATATTGAAATTTTAAGTAGGTACACTTTTAAGTAATAAGTATTACTTAAAATAAATTGTCAAATTTAAGTACCTACCAGTACAAGTACTTTTTTCAAATTATACTGATTATTTTTTCTCAAGTACTCTTCTTATAAAAGTACTTAAGTAAAATACCTAAAGTATCAAATGTACTGAATATTTTACTTCAAGTATATTTTTCTAATCAGTACCTCAGCTCTGATGTCAATGGGTTTTTTTCTCATCTCAGCTGAATTCAATTATTCGACTATGACTATGGTACTACGAATTTTACGTCATTTTAATGTCCCATAATGACATCGAATAATGTCGTCATAAACACATAAATTAAAGTCGCAATTTGATGATTTCAGATGCAAATAGGGACGTCTTTTTCTCGTCGCATAAGGCGATTTTCAGCCTGGAATAATCGTTATTTGGTTTTAACCAATGCATTTCCGCTGTCGCAGTTTTTACCAAAATAGGGGAAGTTGTGACGTCACAGATCAGCTGATTTGCTTTTGGTATTTACCACTTATAACCAATTATAACCCAGCTTTGGACTTGGGTTAATCTTTTGGTTACAGCTTTTTGATGTTATTGTTAATATTTTATTGGAGATTGGTATTGGTGTTTTTTGATTTTGCAGTTATGTTGTGGCCTGGCACAATGGAAGAAATATACACTAACTCAGGGACGGGGCCATGGGGGGGGGGGGTTGTTCCAAAGTTCCTAAAATATATCGAAAGTTGGGAAAATTTGGATAAAAAATTTAAAGTTGGGAAAAATTGGTAGACAAAAATTTGCGCACCTTATTTGCGAGGACTAATTATTATTATTATTATTATCTTTTGAGAAATACTTAAGAATTAAGTTCACTGACTTATCAGAATCCATCGGTGTAATGTCTGGAGATCGCGGAGGCCCGTTAATGGTACCACTAGTGGAAATTATTATTCCTGGAATTAGGAGCATTTGAAAAAACAAAGTTGATGATGATCGCGAAGAAACGAAACGTCTGATCAAAAATCTAATAACATTATCATGTAGTGGAGAAAAAGTAGCAATGAGAATGTGAAGTTTATTGTGCGATATCATTTCAAATAAAGTCAGAAAAAAATAAAATCCATTTCGGCAAAATTCGGTTTTTCATGGATATCTTCGGAATATGTAATTCGGAATTTACGAAATATCAAAACACGGCGCCACTGAGCTCAGTAATGCGCAACTCTTTCCGAATTTAACCAACCCTATATCTCTTATGGTTGCCGAGATCAGACTGCATCCTTATCCGGGACACCCTGTATACATGTCAAACTTTTTATCAGTTTTTGAAGTGAAACTTCCTAGGCGGCGGTCTGATATTTAGAGAAGAATATGGAGAGTGATTTGAAAAACGCATAACGTAACGTCACGTTTTGGCAAATTTCGTTACACGAGAGATGAGAGAGAAGGAATATATAGTAGACTGTAGAAAGACGGATAAAGCGAGCCAATGGGTACATTCAGGCGGTCCCAGCGGCTAAGCTCAGCCACTCAGCAGGAACTTTATTGTCGAAACAGGGGAGCAGCGTTCTCATTGAAACGAAGTTTTTGTCTTTGTCGTCCGGCATAACACTGATAATGACAGAGCAATCGTTCTTATGAGAACGCTAATCCTTGGTTTCGAGAATAAAATCCCTGATGAGTGGCTGAGCTTAGCTGCTGGGACCGCCTGAATGTACCCAATGACAATCACAGACGAGGAACGATTAACACAAACCAAGGTTTATAAGCAAAGAGGAATGCCTATTGTTGTCAAGCGCAGATACCCTTGTGACGTCACTATAGATGCGCGTCTCCCTTTTGTGTGGCCTTTCGTCTTTACCCCGACTCATACGCTAAGTCTAAAAGCTGTATGAGGGAGGGTATAGTTTTTAAAAAGTTTCACCTCCCAACACGTGCACAATGCTGCACATGATTTTTCTTAAGTGAAACTTCTTGTAAAGTGTTTTGAAAGACGCGTCACGTTAACGTAACGACACGTTTTGGCAAATTTCGGCATACGAGAGACGAGAGAGAAGAAAGATATGCGGCGTCGTAGACAGACGGAGAAAGACAGCCAATGACAATGACAGCCGACGAACGATTCACACAAACCAAGGATTATAAACAAAGTGGATTGCCTATTACTGTCAAGCGCCGTTACCCTTGTGACGTCATTACAGATGCGCGTTTTTCTTTTGTGTAGCCTTTCGTCTTTATACCTCGACTCATGCGCTATGTCTAAAACTTGTATGAGGAAGGGAATAGTTTTTAAAAAGTTTCACTTTTTAACACGTGTACGATGCTATATATGATTTTTTTATGTTTCAAAAAAGTTGGGAAAATTAGGAATGTCACCCCCCCCAAACCAGAGGCCTTCGCTACGTCCCTGCACTAACTGCAACTGACCATGTAGATCATCATACCGAAAGAAAGTCTCTTTGATAAACGAGACTAACGAGAGATTCCGCTCCATTTTTTGTAGCTTAACAAGTAACCATTATTGAAACTAAAAAACAAATAAGAATAATAAACATAAGTAATCCTACACTACTATAAACAAATCATTTCAGCGGTCATAAACAAAGCACTAAAGAAAGTCACACTTGGCTGTCAAAGTTGTCAACTAAAAGAATAACCACGGTATTACCGATGAATAATCATTCGAAGGGCCTTATTCTGTAAAAACGAACCGTTCGATTCGGTAGAATTTCTTCGATTGTGACGTCATTTTTGGTTTGGTTTTCGCGCTACCAAACCGAAAATGACGTCACAATCGAAGAAATTCTACCGGATCGAACGGTTCGTTCCTTACAGAATAAGGCCCCAGGGCCCGGATTCCGAACCCACGATTCGATAGTATCGTCTATCTATTTTATATGGACGATACTATCGAATCGTGGGTTCGGAATCCGAGCCCAGGGGCCTTATTCTGTAAGAAACAACCGTTCGATTCGGTAGAATTTCTTCGATTGTGACGTCATTTTTGGTTTGGTTTTCGCGCTACCAAACCGAAAATGACGTCACAATCGAAGAAATTCTACCGAATCGAACGGTTTGTTTTTTACAGAATAAGGCCCCAGGCTGAAAATCGTCTATGATGCAAATAGGTTTGTTCGGACTTAGTTCAGAATCAGTTCTGAATTTAACTGCGCTTGCGCATTTGTTCATATCGAACATAAATAAACAAATGCGCATGCGCAGTTCAAGTCAGAACTGATTCTGAACTAAGTCCGAACAAACCTATAATCAGTGATATCATAGTGACGTGACGTTTCTACCAAGGATCATGATTTAGAATTGAAGACAACCGAAAGACTATCAGGAATCTGATGATTTAAGACCAGAGATTTGAGATTCTGCTGACGCCAAAACTCAATTCTCTGTAAAATTTCTTTGGCTCAAGGTTCATGATTAAGGACTGAAGACAACTGGAAGACTATCAGGAATCTAAAGATTCTGATGATTCAAGACCAGAGACTTTGAGAACAAGAATGAAGATTTGGATTTTGCTGACGCCAAAACCAAGACTTTCTGATGAAAATTCAAGAGCCAGGAATAAAAAAGTAATGAAAATTCAGGAATAAAAATATAAAAGAAGACTTGGGGTTAGGATCCAGTAAATTTAAACTCTGCAATCGAGGAGGACTAGGAATAATTATAAAGAAAATTCAAGAGCCAGGAATAAAAAAAATAATGAAAATTCAGGAATAAAAAAAAGAAAAAATACTTATTTGATAATTTTTCCGCACCTTATTCCAAATTTTCTCTATTCCAGGCTGAAAGACTATCAGGAATTTAAAGATTTTGATGATTTGACCTGAAATTGTCTGAAGACTCTGAGGACAAGAATAAAGATTTGAGATTCTGCTGACGATATTGATTCGTAATCATTGAAGACACCAAAAATTCTAAAGCCAATAGTTTGAAGCGTCATTATGCAAGATTCAACTGAAGTAGGTATCCGATGCAAATAGAGCAGTATCCCTGATAATTTAAGTTTCTTTGTGAAAGAGTTAAAAAACCGTTTTTCAAAATTTTGGATGGGGTTATCCATCGGTTTCACATTAATGTTTTGATAGGTTACTATCGTTTGTATCAAATTTGTTTCAGAAAACCCAAATTGCAGTTCCAAGTAGCTAAACAAATCTGTGCTGTGACATTTAACGTTGATATCGGTATCGATACATGTCTCGAGTATCAGTATCTGAATACAAATCTCACTGTGCATTTGTCTGTTTCAGTATCGCTGTATCGGTATCAGATGGTATAGCAGTCTGTATCACTGTACTGAAACTTCGATACCGAACGCATGAAACTGATACTTGTTTCAACCTGTACCTATGTTGAAGCTTATATTATGTATCGCGCTACTAAAATATAAACACTGTTGTTTCCAACATGGAAAATCAGTAGGGAGTATGTATAGGCTTTCTGGCTCAAAACAGAGACGAGACAAAGAGACACTGAATATAGAACCATCCCCCTACCTCACACGATACTACACACAACCATCCCCCTACCGCGGCCTGTATAAACCTATCGCGTCCTGTATCCCCCTAGTTTAATTTTCAAGCAATCCCCCTTTTAAGTCAGGTGGAAACCAGCAAAATCCAGAACAAAGCCAGTGGAAACCAGTTAAATCATCATAACACCAGTGAAAACCAGCACGAAACCAGTGGAAACCAGTAAAAACCAACTTTAAATCAGTAAAATCCAGAACAAAACCAGTAAAATTCAGCACAAAACCAGCAAAATTCAGCACAATACACAGGGAGATGGTTGTGTGTAGTATCTTGAGAGGTAGGGGGATAGAGGGCACAGGGGATGGTTGTATCTTCAGTGGTAGGGAGTATGTAGGCTTTATGGCTCAAAACAGAACCGAGACAGAGACACTCCCTTTACCACTGAAGATACAACCATCCCCTGTGCCCTCTATCCCCCTACCTCTCAAGATACTACATACAACCATCTCCCTATGTTTTATGCTGAATTTTGCTAGTTTGTGCTAAATTTTGCTGGTTTTATGCTGAATTTTACTGGTTTTGTTCTAGATTTTACTGATTTTAAGTAGGTTTTTACTGGTTTCCATTGGTTTCGTGCTGGTTTTCACTGGTTTTATGCTGATTTAGCTGGTTTTCACTGGCTTTGTTCTGGATTTTATTGGTTTGGCTGGTTTCCACCTGACTTGGAAGGGGAATTGCTTGAAAACTAAACTAGGGGGATATGGAGCCCGATAAGTTTATACAGGCCGCGGTAGGGGGATGGTTGTGTGTAGTATCTTGTGAGATAGGGGGATAGAGGGCGCAGGGGATGGTTCTATCTTCAGTGGTAGGGGGCGTTGTCTCTTTGTCTCGTCTCTGTTTTGAGCCAGAAAGTCTACATACTCCCTACTAAGATCGTGAGTTTTGGGAGGAATTTTTGAATTTATATAAATTATTGATTGAACTGAACTTGCGACTGAACTGATGTTTCCTGAGCTCATCTTAAAGTGTAAAAACTTATTGAAAAATACGTGGGCAACTGGAAATTACCAATGGTTCTCATGTCGGTTGGAACAAGGCTTATGTATCGCGCTAATAAAATATAAAAAGGTTTGTTTCCAACATGGAAGATCGTGAGTTTTGGGAGGCGCTACCATTTTGTTTTCAAATGTTGATTGAACTGAACTAATGAAACGATGTTTCCTGAGCTCATCTCAACGTGTAGGAGCAGTTGAAACATGGATACAAATCTAGGGTTGCCAGATACTTGAGTTTTGAAAATAGGAGAGCCTGTATAAAATTATATGAGATTGGATAATAATATATGAGAATATTTCATGTACCTACTACAAAATACCCAAATCCGAAAAAGCTCCCATCTTGACAATTAGCTATGATTTTTACCAGATTTTGGAATGCATTGCTGGATACTTATTCGTTTAGGTAGTTAAATACCTACTCCTCCTGATCCGTCAGTCTCATTTCTTCTAACAAGTTGTGGACAACACCTTGGGATTTTGGAAAGATAATTGTTTTTACCAGAGCATTAGTTTCATCAGTCAAGTTTATGTTAATACTATGTACTTACTATGTGGTTTGAACCGCAACGGAAATCTGTTGCACACAAATTAGGGAAAATCAAGAAGAAATCCGAGACAAAATAAAACAATCAGGAGAAATCGAAGGAAATCATGAGAAACTCAAACAGTTAATCAGTCAATCTCTAGAACCTTTGGGCAATCATACAAAAGAAATCAGGGAAAATCATCTCTAAACTGAAGTATCCTGAATTATTTGATTGACTAATCATTTCCAATAAGCATTTTTTTGATTATTCTCGGCTCCTGATTTTAATCAAGTTCCAGGAATAATCGCTACTTGATCCTCAATCAATATCTCCAATGTTGCAACTCTTAGAATGTTGTGTTGCTACCATAAATTCTTCATTTTCTTCTCAATATTTTATGGTTTAAATGTTAATAGGAAGCCACAAAATTGCGTTGGACATGATATAATCGGCTGAACCTTTTTGAATTTTCGATTATTCCCGGTTCTCAAAACTTGAAACGAAACAAATGCCGGGAATAATCAAATATTGCACGTTGGATAGATCAATACGTAAATCAAATCATGTCCGATGTCCAGGGCCAGATTAACCATAAGGCGCAATTGGGCGAAAAGTCAAAGGAGGCGAAAATTTTTAAAAAACTCCCAAGAAAAATGAGAGCCTGGAAGGGGGCGAAATAATTTTAATTGCACAAGGGCCCCTGTTAGTAAAAAAGTAGTTACCTTATGATTTAGATTTTAGAAAACTTTGAAAGGTCATAACTTTTTTTCTATTATAGATAGAAAGCTGAAATTTTCAGCGATTCTTATTCCAGTGGAGGACTACAATTCCTGAAAATTTCAACACATTTGGACTTATAGTTCCTGAGATAAAATCGTGTTAACCAATTTGGGGTGGTTTATCAATTTATCTGAGTGCCTTTTTTCATAGATTTTGACTTCAAATTTGGGAATAATTTGGTGTATGGAGTCGGGGGATATCAAATGACCATTAGGACACAAAATTTAAAAAAAAAAAAAATTGAAATTTTATCGTTTAAGTAAGAAGGTACCTTATGATTTAGATTTTGGACAACTTTGAAAGGTCATAACTTTTTGTCTATTATAGATAAAAAGCTGAAACTTTCACTGAATTTTAACCCAATCGAGGGACTACATTCCCTGAAAATTTCAGCTCATTTGCCCTTATAGTTCCTGAGATAAAATCGTGTTAAGCAATTTGGGATGATTTATCAATTTTTCAATTTTTCTGAGTGCCTTATTTCATAGATTTCAATTGAAAAAGGACTTATTGTCAAATATTTTTCAAATAATTAATAGTTTATTCATAAAAAAAAAAAATCAACAACTAAATCAGCTAGTTTCAGCCAAAGCTAGCCTTTCAGCCCTCAACTGCCTTTTCAAAGTTTTATGTTCCAATTCCTCATAATGTTCCGCAAACATTATCTTCAACGCAGGATAAAGTAGCGGCACTAAAGGCAACTCATCAAGTCTCACTTGCATATTATCAAAAGCTATGGTAACATTATCGGCAAAATTGTCATTGAATCTTGGCAACTTTGCATACCTTTGACTAAAATGGGTCAAGATTACATGCTTAGCTTGCATATCTTTGCCTATTTGGATGGCTTGGGACGTTGTCGAGTGCAGCTTGATTATTGCTTCAGTTTCCAGTTCATCTTCCATAGTGGCTTCATGGATTAACAAATCTGAGTTGCGTCCTAATTCGACTAATTGTTCAGAAGGCATTGTGTCACCAGAATAAGTTACTTTGTAGCCATCTTTATGCACCAACGCTACACCAAAAGCATTTGGACAATGCTTAACTAAACAAGTGCTAATGTCTTTTAAATCCAAAGACTCTTGGATGCCATTTTTTGTTGATTTAGCTAATATAGTATTATTTAATACTATTTCACCATTAGCAACTAATACATATTCATCTTCAATAGATTCAAAATATTTATCATAGAAATTCAACCAAGTCATTATTTGTTTTGGGGCAAACAAATGCAAAGGGCTTCGGTCAATGTTTAATTTGTCCAAAGCTTTTTTTCTGGCCTGTAACACTCCTATAAGGCCGATATGGTGATCGGCGTGCAAATGGGAAATGTAAATGGCGTCAATGTTAGCTAGGATTCTGTCACCTTTGTCTGGTCCAAAGAATCTTAAAATTTGCCCGCAAGTACCTTCGCCACAATCCAGTAGAATGTTTTTTGTTTCGCTTGTTTGCAATAGAATACCGCTAGTGTTTCGGGTTTTGTTTGGGATACAGGATCCAGTACCTACAGAATTTTTAATAGATTTTTTTTTGGTTATTTTGAAGGCTTTTATTACCTAAAAATAATATTTTTGGAAAATCCCTTGAACTCAGGCTAGTTTTTGAACTAACCAATTGTTGCTGTAGAGTTTTAAGGGCCTCTGGAAACTCTTCCAAAGACATTGTCTCACCCGTATATTCTAGAGGGTCTAAATTTATGTGGCTTGTGCTGAAAATAATGAAATAAGAAAAAATAAATAATAAAAACAAATAATCCTCACCTGTCAAACCCTTTTCTAGGTCTTAAATGGTAGCTACTCAAACCCCCTACATGCCTGCTGGAAATTTTGAGCAGAGCTGCACAATCGGTTTTGATTTTATCCATCTCCTCTTTATCAAACTTTTGTTTTTTGCTCTGATGATTGTCAATGTCTTCATCCAGAAACGGGGTCCCTTTTTCATGTAACAATGGAAAAAAGTCACTCGATAACATGTTTAGTTTATGTTGTATTCTGTGCACCGCAATACTGCCCATGCAGGAGTTCAATTCATTTACTGGAATGTGTTCGGTGCTCAAAGGGAAATTGTCCATCCATTCTTTGTATCTGAAATGCAATAATTGTTAATATATATTCTAAGAGATAATAGGAGAAGTAATGGAAGACCTCAAAAGTTTCTGTTCAACTTATCCTGAAAAGTCTCAGCTAGTTTCTTGAAAATCACGGAGAGAGCGAGGTGTTAAAAGATTTCAAAAAATATGATGTTCACAAGATTTCTAGAAGAAACTAGATAAGGACAGCTATGGACAGTAACAATGTAAAAATATAGGATTCAAGAGTAGACAAAAACAGTCCAATTAGCATAAGAAAATTCACTCACTCAGGCAAAAGCATAATCTCCTTGGTTGTAAAATGGATAACTAAACAAGCAACATCTCCATCTGAAGTGGCATACTTTTGATGTTTTTTCAACTCTGGATTATTCACCAAAGATTCAAGATGTTCTGGCGAAGGACAATCCACAACTAAAAACAAATATATTTGAACAAAAAATCTACACCAAGATTATTACCCACCGATAAATATTGGGCCAGGATCGTCAGGTTCGCAAACCTCACTGGATTTCACCACTGTTCCATTAGCAAGAGTAACAGTTTCGCCATTTTTTAATTTGCCCAATAGAGGCCCAGGAGGTACGCCTTTTTGCACGCACTTATTCAAATTAAGAGTACCAGGGCGGGGCTGCAATTGACAAATATAGCAAATTGAAAGGTCCATTTCTTTGCACTCCTTTAGTATTGTTTGGGTTACTGATGGTGCAGTTTCCTGAATTGTTCTTGTGCCTGACTCTAAAATACAATATTTATTTATTTATTTTTAAATTTATTTTGGTTGAAATTTATGAGGAAATGGTACCAGTAGGATTTTGGGATTGGGTTCTACTTTTACTTCGTTTTTTCTTACGTTCGTGTGCGTAATAATCTGTATTATCTTCAAATATTTCAGATTCATTTCTATGTCTAGACGAAGATCTTTTCCTGCTACTTCTATTTTTACTTTTGGTCGATGTAGTTGCATCATTCTAGAAATTTTTTGAGTAAAATTTGAAATTTATTATAAGGGATAGACTTACATTTTCTGTTCCTACTTGAATTGCCTTATCAGTTTCTTCGGGCAATGTCCTGGTAAGCCACACATATTTAACAGTCATAACGTTATCCACAAAACAACTATTTTCTGAACAATCTGCCATTTTGATTTTTAAATCTCTTATAACGACAAATCTTCTTGTTGCAGGAAATAATTCATTCTAAAAATTTAACAATCAATATGTATGTATTACAAATTTTACAAATAACAATATTCCTATAACAGATCTCTGACCAATGCTTGATGAGGCCTAGAGATATAATAGTGGTGTAGTGCATTGCAACAGGAATTTAATAAACCTTAAATAATCTACTAAAAACTACTCAATTTAAAGTCTAGCACAAATTCCAAAACATACTAGTATGCAAAAGTAGTAAATTATAGGTATTTTTTCTCTATAATTTCTACCTGTGACCTATGATTTAGAGAGATTCCGTGCATTTCTCCATTTTCCCCTGACATTGTATGTACCTTTCCAGTTTTGCCAAAAGTAAGTCCGGATTAACACAGTCATATATGCGTTAGACAAGATTACCTTCCTACATTAAGCTGAATTTTTTTTTGTGAACTGGAAGATTGATTTTACTTTGTGTAAATGTAAATATATCCATGCTGATTTGTATTCAGGATATCACATTATGATAATGTGGGAAATTTATAGGGAATTTGGAGGAATTTATGGGGAATTTGGGAGAATTTGTGAGGAATTTATGAGGAATTTAAAGGAAATTGTAGGGTCATGACGTCACTGAGGTTCACATTCTTATTAGGTATAAGAAATAGTAATAAATGGAAATTTGAAAAAAAATCTAGTGAGCTTCTCACTTTCCTTCCTCTTTATATGCAAAAACTTTCAAAATTCTCCCTTCACTAGTTTTCCAAGAAAATTGTGTGACTGTATTTTCAACTAATTCAGTTTTTGTAGGTTGATTTCCAAGAACTTTCATGTTGCTGTTTTCCACTGGAAACATTTGAAATTTTGGGAAAATGAGCTTCTCACCTTCTTCTTTACATGCAAAAAGTTTCAAAATTTTCGCTTCAGTAGTTTTACAGGAAAACTTTGAAATATATGAGACTATATTTTCAATTAATTCAGTTATTGTAGGTTGATTTCCAAGATTTTTCTTGTTGTTATTTCACATTGGAAAAATTTGAAATTATGGGAAAGTGAGCTTTTCACCTTCCTCTTTACATGCAAAAAAAATTCAAAATTTTCCCTTCACTAGATTTCTAAGAAAACTTTGAAATATGTGAGACTGTATTTTGAACTAATTCAGTTATTATAGGTTGATTTCCAAGATTTTTCGTGTTGCTGTTTTCCACTGGAAAAATTTGAAATTTTGGGAAAATGATCTTCTCACCTTCCTCTTCACATGTAAAAAGTTTCAAATTTCTTCCTTCAATAGTTTTCCAGGAAAACTTTGAAATATGTGAGACTGTATTTTCAACTAATTCAGTTTTTGTAGGTTGATTTCCAAAATGTTTCATGTTGCTGTTTTCCACTGAAAAAATTTGAAATTTTGGGTTAATGAGTTTCTCACCTTCCTCTTTACATGTAAAAAATTTCAAAATGTTTTCTTCTTTAGTTTTCCACAAAAACTAATTCAGTTTTTGTAGGTTGATTGCCAATATTCCTTATGTTGTTATTTTCTACTGGAAAAATTTAAAATTTTGGGAAAATGAGCTTCTCACCTTCCTCTTTACATGTAAAAAGTTTCAAAATTTTCCCTTCGCTAGTTTTCCAGGAAAACTGAAATGTGTGAGATTGTATTTTCAACTAATTCAATTTTTTATAGGTTTATTTCCAACATTTTTCATGTTGCTGTTTTCCACTGGTAAAATTTGAAATTTTGGGTTAATGAGCTTCTCACCTGCCTCTTTACATGCAAAAAGTTTTAAAAAAATTTCTTCTCTAGTTTTCCAGAAAAACTTTGAAATATGTGAGACTGTATTTTCAACTTATTCAGTTTTTGTAGCTTGATTTCCAAGATTTTTCATGTTGCTGTTTTCCACTGGAAAAGTTTGAAATTTTGGGAAAATGAGCTTCTCACCTTCCTCTTTACATGCAAAAAGTTTCAAAATTTTCCTTTCAGTAGTTTTCCAAGAAAACTTTGAAATATGTGAGACTGTATTTTCAATTAATTCAGTTATTGTAAGGTTGATTTCCAAGATTTCTCATGTTGCTGTTTTCCATTGCAAAATTTTGGGAAAATGAGCTTTTCACCTTCCTTTTTTACATGCAAAAAGTTTCAAAATTTTCCCTTCACTAGATTTCTGAGAAAACTTTGAAATATGTGAGACTGTATTTTCAACTAATTCAGTTATTGTAGGTTGATTTCCAAGATTATTCATGTTGCTGTTTTCCACTGGAAAAATTTGAAATTTTAGGAAAATTATTTTCTCACCTTCCTCTTTGCATGCAAAAAGTTTCAAAATTTTCCCTTTTTTTAGAGGAATTTGTGGGGTATTTGGAGAAGTTTGTGGTGGGGTATTTGGGAGAATTTGTAATGGGCTATTTGGAGGAATTTGGAGGAATTTGCAAGAATTTTGAGGAATTATGCGTCAAAAATTCCCCTTTGAGGAATTGTTTGCACCAATTCTGGGATGGTGGTTAACGCCTTGATTCTGCTACTATGTTTATATTTAATTTTTCTGGACAGTTTACAACACTGTTATAATCTATTATTGGATAAAAAAGCACAAAAGGTTTCAGCAGCTTCACAACCTTCTCAAGGACATAGAGGCTCGCTCAGATTCTACTATTACAGGGGCTTCCTGGGAAAAAATGGGTTTTTTTTTGGAAGGGTAAGGGAAAATGCGAATAAGTACACAAATTGTGAAGGATTACATAAAATAAAAAGCCGCTATCTCTGAACAAGGTGCTCCAGAGCTTCCTTCGAAGGCAAATTCAAAATCATTTAAGATCGAAATCACTTATACTTACTATGATAGATAATTGAGTGCAAATTTTTGGCCAATAAATTGTAATTTCTAGATCATTTAAGTAGGGTTGGCAAATGACCGGTCAAATATCTTTCGTTCAATTGACTTAGTATTTGACCGGTCATTTGTCAAATTGCTCCGGTCAAATACTCCAGTAGTGGGTAGCGTGATGCCATGACGGTAACATTATTGACATCATTTATTCCTGGTCTAGCCTCGAGGTATAACATACCCAGGGCAAATACTCAAAGACAGACATAGAAAAGATTTCTAATTGTTTATTTTGAAATATTCACCTGAAATTCTGAAAGTTACATTTTCGAGGCCAGTTTATTCACCTTCTGATAAACTGTCAGGTATGCAATCTAGGTAAAAATACAATCTGTGAATCTGTAATTCCATTGGTCGGTAAGTTATCCGCTGACCAATAGAATTATAGAACGGTATATTTATGAAGCATCAGATAGTTAGCAGCAAGTTTATTTGAAAATGAATAAACCAAGCTTTAGTGGTTTTGCTTTTCTTTTCATTACCCATGCCAGACGAAGCCCAAGGACACGGGCAAATTAGCCAACAATAGAGCCATACCAGACTCTACAAGTAGTGAGGAGAAACTCTCTGTGCTACACCTTAATACCCAATCCATCCGAGACATCACAGATGAACTGGAAGCATTTATCGTGGATAAAGCCATTGGTATAATGTGTGTAACTGAGCATTTTTTGAAGGATGATGAAATAAACTCTCTGAGGATTGGCAACTTGGAAGTGGCAGCATCATTCTGCCGGAAAATGTATACAAGAGGAGGAACAGCAGTCTTACTTGAAAAGGGCAGTAGTTATAAAGAGTTGACAGATCTAAGGGAGCTGAGTGTGGAAAAATGTATTGAAGTTTGTGGAGTAAGATCATATAAATACAACATAGTAATACTATCAGTATATAGATCTCCTGGGGGAGATTTTGACATCTTTTTAAACAATCTTGATAAAGTTTTAAATAAATTGGATACACATAATAAGATAGTTCTTGCAGGTGATTTTAATGTGAAATTCTGTACAAATGAAAAAACATGTAGAGAGTTAAATGACATGCTGCAGTCGTATGGATTAGCCCAGACGGTTTTTGAACCTACCCGCGGTAACAACTGCCTGGATAATATTTTTATAAATTTTTCAGAAACTGAATACCTTGCTTGCATTGTAAAGCCAGGCAAATCAGATCACGATGGGCAACTTGTCTCATTAAATTGTCCTCAACAAAGTAATCAAAAATACTCAAAAAAGATTTGTCAGCCCATAACACAGGTAGGAAAAAACACATTCTATCAAAAAATTTCTGAAATTGATTTTAGATTTATAGACTTTCCTACTTCTGTAGAGGTAAAGTTTCAGAACCTTGTGCAGTTAATTGAGTTGGCATATAATGAGTCGTTCCCAAAAAAAACATATAAAGTAAAGGAAAATCAAACAAATAACATTGATTGGTTTAATAATGACCTAAAAAATATGAGAGAACACCTTCAGTACCTAAATGACATCTTTAAACTCCATCCAACAAATCAGCTTAAGGAATATATAAAAAATCTCCAACAAAGCTACAAAAAAGCTATAAAAAAGGCCAAAATTCAGTGCAATGAAACTAAAATAAAAAACTCTTCCAACCCAATTAGATGCATGTGGGAAATAATTAATGAATATCGTGGTAAAACAAAGCCTTCAAAAAATGACCAAACAACATTGACTGCACAAGATTTTAACAATTTTTTTGTAAGCATAGCTGTAGATCTACAGAACAAAATAGAAGAAGAAGATTTAGACCCCATTTTGAATTTACTTAAAATTAATGCAAATAATCAATCCTTTTCCTTTAAGGAACTCTCATTTAACGAAGTACGTGATGTGATTGACCAGCTTAAAAACAAGACAAGCAAGGATATTTTCAACCTTAATATAACCCTAATAAAATCAGTCAAAAATCTCCTAATAACACCTCTTACAAAATTAATAAATCATTGCATTAAAGAGAAAACCTTTCCAAATTGTCTAAAAACAGCGAAAGTAATTCCAATATTTAAAAAAGGAGATCCAAATGATCCAGGCAACTACAGACCGATCTCACTCCTGCCAGTTTTATCGAAGATTCTTGAAAAATGCATAGCTATACAAATATCGAGTTACCTAGAGCAAAATGACCTACTTAGTAATAGTCAGTTTGGCTTTAGGAGGGGCAAGAATACAACTTTAGCAATTTTAAAATTGGTAGAAGGTATAATGGAAGGTTTTGAGAGCTCTCAACACACAGTTACCACCTTCTGTGACCTGAGCAAGGCCTTTGACTGTGTCTCGCACGATATCCTGCTTAAAAAACTGCCTTTTTACAAATTTTCAAACGACAGTGTGGATCTAATAAAATCCTATCTGACTAAACGAACTCAGATTGTTAACTATAATGACATTAATTCGAGCGAACGAGAAATAAACATAGGCGTACCACAGGGCTCAATTGTGGGTCCTATTCTATTCCTAATCTATATTAATGATCTACCCAAAATAGCGGAGTTCGAAAAGTATGTAAAATTTGCGGACGATACCACAGGGCAAGTTCAGCATCCAGATCTACCAACAGCTGTCTGTATGTCGGGGGAGGCACAGTTGAGGGCTAGGCAATGGTTTGCTGCTAACAAACTCTTTTTGAATGAATCTAAAACCCAAAACTATACTTTTTCTCTAAAAAATATAGAACCCATGACCAACAGTGTAAAATTCTTAGGAGTGCATCTTGACCAAAAACTTCTTTGGGATGCACACACTGAAATAATTTCAAATAAGCTTTGCAAAAACACTTTTTTATTAAGAAATTTGGCAAGATGTGTCTCATCTAGAGTTACAAAACAAACATACTTTTCTTTGCTACACTCACATGTAGGTTATGCTTTGCTAATATGGGGTCATGCAAATGGAGCACAGAGGGTTTTCTCTGTGCAGAGAAGGGCTGTTAGAATAGTGGCTGGTTTGGGCTATCGAGATGACTGCAAGCAGGCTTTTATTGACAACAGAATTTTGACATTGCCCTGTGAGTATATCCTGCAAAATCTGGTTTATGTTAGGGACCATTATGATTCATTTATGTGTAATGGTGATTTTCACAGCCATGACACGAGAAACAAAAATAACTTAAGACCCATCTACCATCGTTTACAGAGATGTCAGGGTGGACCTGGATATCATGCTGTAAAACTTTTTAACAAACTACCAGAGCATGTAATACAACTAAATAATTCCGAATTTAAGAAAAAAATTAAAGATTTTCTCATAATTAAGGCGTTTTACAGCCTAGATGAATTTTATAATTCCACACTCAGCTGGACAGGCACAAACATTATTTAAAACAAACAAATAAATTATTTTTCATATTTATTATTATATCAATTATTGTTCTTTACAGTTGCACCAACCAAAAATTGTCTCTAGTCATTGCTATATGCTTTTTTTTTTTTTTTTTTTTTAATTTTATTTATTGATTCCAAACTTTTAAATGTCCTTGTCCTGATAATTGTTGTATTAGTGAGTGACAGTAAATTTGTAATTGTTGTTGGAATTTTTAAACATAACTTTTATATTTTTGTAAAGCAGATATTTAAAATCATGTGAAATAGATAGTTAGTCTAATTTTTTAATGAAATTGTAATTTTAGATTACTAAATTGTATTTGATTATTTTGACTTGTGTAAACACTGTACTGTGTATTTTTAAGCACCAATAAACGATTCTGATTCTGATTCATAAAAAAAGTGTTGATTTTGTCCAAAGGAAACAAGTTTTGTTTGTTTCATTTTCTAGAGAAAAAAATTGCTTAATTTTTTATACAATAAACTATTGCTTTTGCAGGTACTTTTTTTAAATTGGTCAAATTGATTTGGTCAAATATTCTAGCATCGGTCAAATTGACCGTCAATTGACCACTTTTGACTGGTCAATTGACCGAGGTGCCATTCCTACATTTAAGTTTAGTTTCAACAAAAACCTGAAATAAAGTTTCATTCATCCCAACCTCTCAACAAACAAAGGGAGCTTTAAGATTTTATAATCAGAATGTTAAAGGAATAAGAACAAAGCTTGATCAATTAATGTGTAATATGCTTGTTGAAGATTGTGATGTTATATCTACTGTTGACAGAAACTTTTCTAAATACTGATATATTTTAATAAGTGTCTCAGATCTACAAAAAATAATACATGTAAGACTCAGGGTGAAGTACTTACTGATAGCAGTCAAAAGCTGTTTATGATGACACCTATTGAAAGTGTTGAGCATTTTTTTGTGTCAGTTACCATTGAAAGCCAAAAAATTCTAGTGGGAAATGCTTATATCCCAGGAATATCATCAGTCAATATTTATGAAAGTTTTTGTTTGTCTCTAATCGATCTACTTGAGAGTCAGAATCTTACTGATATTTTTATATGGGGTAACTTTAATTTACCCAATATGGGAAATAACAGCAGATGGATCTATTTATACCTGTGGGCAAGTAATTACTGTGGGTGATTGTGAGTGCCTTTTTTCATAGATTTTGGCTTCAAATCTGGGAATAACGTGGTATATGGAGTTCGGGGGATATCAAATGACCATTAGGACACAAAATCTCAACAAAAAAAAATTGAAATTTCATCGTTTTAGTTAGAAGGTAGCTATGATTTAGATTTTGGAAAACTTTGAAAGGTTGTAACCTTATGATTAAGATTTTGGCAAACTTTGAAAGGTCGTAACTTTTTTTCTATTATAGATAGAAAGCTGAAACTTTCACTGAATTTTATCCCAATCAAGGGACTACAATCCCTGAAAATTTCAGCTCATTTGCATTTATAGTTCCTGAGATAAAATCGTGTTAAGCAATTTGGGGTGATTTATCAATTTTTCAATTTTTCTGAGTGCCTTTTTTCATATATTTCGGCTTTAAATCTGGGAATAACTTGGTGTGTGAAGTTCGGGGGATATCAAATGACCATTAGGACACAAAATCTGAACAACAAAAAATTTGAAATTTCATCGTTTTAGTAAGAAGGTTGATTGACCATTAGGATACAAAATCTCAACAAATTGGTGAACATTCAGGCTATAGGCAGGCTCATTCATGTGAAACAGCTTTGCAGTTTTTAACATCCTCTTGGAGATGATTGGTGTAAGTAGTTTTCCTAGATTTAAGCAAAGCCTGTACTAAAACTGTTAACATTGATTTACTTACTATTACAAAAAATGAAAAAATATGACATTACAGGTAAAGTATTGAATTGTTTTAAGAACTATTTGAACAAAAGAATAAATTCAAAAACTCAATATCAGTAAAAAAATAGAAACTTATCATGGTGTTCCTCAGGAATCAGTGCTGGGGCCCATTTTATTTCTCATTTTCATTATTGATATAATTAAACATGTTACTTAAGTATTGCAAAATCAAACCATTTGCAGATGATACAATACCTTATTAAATATCGCAAATTAATAAATTTCAAAACAATGAAAAAAATTTAAATGAAGCATAGCAATTTATGGTTCTATCCTCAAGGCATAACTTAATTCAACATAAGAAAAAAAGAACAAACCTCGGAACAAACTAAACATTGTTATTGATAATAGGATTTGGGATAACAGCTGGATTTTTTACTTATTCTTTTTTAGATAGTTTGGCTGCTTTACCCGCTATCTAAAGAAGAAAACGTTATTTATAATGCTCAAATTGAAGAGGTTAAATTTTTTAAATATCTAGGGGTAATGATAGACCCTGAGCTCAACCTTCCTCTGCACTGCGAGCACATAGAAAAGAAAATCTCACATGAAGCATGTAATAAAGTTTCATCATTCACTAAACTAACAATTTACAAATCAATGATTGCACCACATTTCGATTATTGTGAAACATTTTTTCATTTTTTAAATCAGAAAAATATGTTACAGAAACTGTGCAACCATTGTAGAGGGCAATGTTATTATGCAATAAGTGAACTCCTATTAGAAGTATGCTTGACAGGTTGAACCCTATGGATGCTCAACAACCAGCTTCATAAAATATGTTAGTCTTTATTTGCAAACTAAAAAATAATATGTTGTGCTGACATATTTTACTGATGAGGGGGTTTATGTTAGAGATGTTCATAGTCATAATACTGGATCAAGCAAGATCAGTAAATGACTTCTATATTGCTGATTTTCATAGTGAAACTATGTTCAGTGTAGGTTTAAGATTGTTTAATAACATCCCTAGGGACATGGAAAGAATGTAATAATTCATTAAGAACTTTTAAAACATTATGTGAAAACTTTATAAAGCTCTTTGGATGTAAATACTTATTTACCTACCTATTTGTATTTGTAATGACATTGTTGAGAGCAATTTATTTGCTAATTAATAAAGTGTGATAATAATAATAATTAACTTACAAGTTCTACAGGTCCATGTAAAATTATTTGAGGTACCCCAACATCCTGGATAGTTAAAGCAGTACCTGGTAGGCCTCCAATATTCCTCCATACCGGGTGCGTTATAAAGATATGCTCCAATTTAGCCAATTTGGTTTTGTGTTCATGGGCCAATCTTTGTGTGCCTTCGCCGCAGTTAAATAAATACCTGAAATATCAACAATAAAGTTTCTATTGTAGATTTTTATTGTTTTTATTACCGGCTTTGGTCTGAAAACAAGTACACTGATCTGGGGGCCCCTTTAGCTCCCGTACCCAATATTTGCACTGTAACTTTTCCGGGGGCGAACTTGGAGTTTTTCTGCTTAATTCTTAGCCTCTGCTTTTGGGCCTCCGCTATATGTTTGGGCTCTTTGGGCATTGTTTTCAACAGTTTGAGGAGGTTAGAATTGGTTTTTTCGGTTTTCGAGTAAAATCTGGTAAATGGGGTTACAATGAATCTGAAATTGGAGACGTTAGGCAAAAGGGACATTTATAGGTTCGAGAGGGTATTTGTTACTTGTGAAAATGATTTGAAATGAAATGAAAATTAAATTTATCTATTTATTTGAAAAAAGGTGGATTTATGTTGACATTTGACGTCAGACGTATATATATGACATTTTTAAATGTGGCAACAATGCGCATCGATATGAGGCGATTTCGGCAAGCTTTTGTGTTTATAGATTGGGAGATCTGTGAATTTTTATTTAAATTTGTTATCTATTTTTCTTAATAAAAATTTATTTATTACTGTTTGTTTACCCACAAACAAAACACACAGATTAATAAAATACTATACTTTTTATTTACAAACTGGCAACCGTGTTGCCGAGAAGCAGCTGATTTTGAGCGATTCCTCAACATAACCTCAAATTTTTCACATGGTTCTTTTACAAGTAAACAGTTTGCCAGGGTTTATTTAAAAATTAAATAAAATAAAGATGGTTAAAGCTGCTAAAGCCCCTCTTGTGCTAAAGAGAAAAGCTAAAGTCCTAAAAAAGAAATTACCTAAATCCAAACTAAAGCAAAAAAAGGTAAAACCAGTAGTTCCAAAACCCGATAACAGTGATAGCGAAATCGAAGAACTCTTGGACAAAAATAAAGATTCGGACGAAGAAAATAGCCTGTTCGAAAAACGAGACGATGCCTCGAGTTCGGAAGAAGAATTAGACGAAGAAGCTCTAGAACAAAAGCACAAGCGTGACTTGGAAAAGTTGAAAAAAACCGATCCAGAGTTTTACAAGTTTTTACAAGAAAACGACAAAAAACTCCTACATTTTTCAGTATCAGATGAGGAAGCTGAACAATCAGAAGCAGAAGAAACTGACGAAGAAGACAAGGTACACAAACCCGCTGACAATTTGGAAGTAGCAAGTGATGAAAGTGATTTCGAAGACGAAGAAACCCCCCAAGACAACCGAGTGATTACATTAAAACTAATCAAAAAATGGCAAAACGATATTCAAACAGACAAAAGCAACAAAACAATTACAGAACTGGCTCAAGCTTTCCATGCGGCACTTCAAAGAATATCCAGCGATGAAGAAAAAGACGAGGCGCCTGGACATTTTAAAGTGGAAGGCTCGGCAGTTTTCAATGCTGTTATTCAATTATGTGTGATGCACTTGGGACCAGCTATAAGGAAGTTTTTGGGATTGAAACCTGGCTCGAAACTACCTCCGCATAAATGTAAAAAATTCAATAAAATCAAGAACACATTGAAGAGTTATTTTAATGATATACTCAAGGTAAGTTAATCTTGAATTATTATCTATGAAGTGAGCACATTGTTGCTAGTAACAAAAATTTAACAGTCGACCATTGTTGTTGATTGTTTTAAAATACAAAATGTATTTATTTATTTCTCAATTTATTTATTCACCAATATTTCACAATGGACACAAATATACTACCACTTAATGTGGATACAAATAAATAAAAGAAGCCTTTACAGCAATAATTCTTGCTGTAGTAAATTCTCCCTATCCTCCTACCCCTGCTAGATAAGATACAGTGCACTATAGTACAGTACAACCTCGATAATCCGAACTAATTATTGCTAAGGTCGGTTCGGATTTCCGATTTGTTCGGATTATAAAAATACTTATTTGGTAAATTTAACTTAAATATGCAATTAATATGTTATGCAAATAATCAAAAATAAGCTTTTTTTTTAAAAAAAAATTATTAAATAAATGAATATACATAATTAAAATTATATGGGGTATTTTTTTTTTTTTTTAGTGCATACTGGCTGTTTCTCCCATTTCCGCCTTCTTTTTAATTTCTTTTAGGGCCGGTCTATTCACCTTTTGATAAATTGTCAGGTATGCATTATGACGGATGAAATCGCAAAATGTAATCCCATTGGTCGGCCAGTTATTCGCCGACCAATAAAATTATAGAACGACGAATTTATCTTACAGATAGTTAATTCAAATTCAAATTCAAAAACAGCTTTATTGTCATAAAAAAAAAGACTAAAACATCTCATTGACAAAGCAGAACTAGAAACTAAAAAAATGCTTTTAAATTTTCTTTCATCTTCTATTTTTCTTATACTTTTTGGTAGATGATTAAATATTTTCCTACCATTATAAATTATGGACTTTTTAGTTAAGGTGGAAGTAGGTATCGGAAGTGATGTGGTGTGGGTATTTCTCACAGTATAAGCTGAAGTGGCCTGAATTTCCCTTTTAAACTTCCTATGAATCAAACAGGCTGTTTCATGGATAAACACGCTGGTCAAAGTTAGGATTTTATGGCTAATAAAAAAGGGCCTACAAGAATCTCTTCTTTTTAACTTTAGCATAAAACGCAGTGCTCTTTTTTGTAGTAAAAAAATTGTATTAAATAAATATCCAGAACAAGCTCCCCAAAAGCATATACCATACCGCAATTGTGAGTCTATCAGAGCGAAATATGCTTCCCTTGCTGCCGATAAGTTAACCTCCGACGCTATGACCCTCAGGGCATAACAACCCCCAGAAAGCTTCCTCGACAGTTGCAAAATGTGTTCATTGAACTTCAGCTGCTCATCAACCAAGAGACCCAAAAATTTATTCTGTGTGACATTGCCTATGGATTCCCTATTCAACAGCACCCCCTCTAAGTGACACTTAAAGCATAAAACGTTTGTCTTGGAGACATTCAGAGTCAGGAAATTTGAATCGCACCAATCTTTTATTTTACTCAGATCCCCACTTACATAATTTGCCAATTCATTCGGCTCTTGAGTGCTACAAGATCGTAGCATCATCAGCAAACATGGTAAAGGAACCAGATATTTCCAAAGTTGCCAAATCGTTTATATATATTAGGAATAACAAAGGCCCGAGGACGGATCCCTGTGGTACTCCAGAAGTTATGGCTAAACTTGATGAAGTTCTATTATCGAAAATGACAAACTGATGACGATCTGACAAATACGACCCAATCCAATCCAAGACAACTCCCCTAAAACCAAAAACTTCGAGCTTGCCAAGCAGTACTCCATGGTCAACACAATCGAAAGCTTTGGTTACATCGCAGAATACCGCTGCAGCAATCTCTCCATAATTGAGTTGAATGTATAGTTCCTGCATCAGAGAAAAGATGGCATCATTTGTGGATTTTTTAGCCTGAAAACCAAATTGTGACTGATTTATGATGTTATGGGCTTCTAAAAAACTTATCATTTGCTTTTTCACAATTCTTTCCACAATTTTCGAGAGTGTTGGGAGCAAAGAAATAGGCCTAAAATTAACTGGAGCATTTGGGTCACCTCCCTTAAAAAGAGGAATCACTCTGACGATCTTGAGACACGAGGGAAACCTCCCGGCAACAAACGACATATTTATGGCTTCCGCCAAAGCCTCCAAAGAGATCTCTGGGAGTGCAAGAAAGACCTTCAAGGGCACACCATCCCATCCCGAAGAGTTTTTCTTTTTCATATTCCTGAGCACCTGTCTTATTTCTTCAGCATTTGTTGGATGAAAATAAAAAGAGTTGCTCACCTCACTGCTCTGCACATAATCCAAAGCACTCCTCTTAGGACTAATATTACGTGCCAGATCACCTGCCACAGACACATAAAATGAGTTGAACTGATCTGAAGTGACATTCGACTCTATAGGCTTTCTGTTCTTCCCCCTGAGATCGTTAACAATGCTCCAAGTTTCCTTCTGCTTGCTCCGTGATTGTCCCAAGCGATTTAAGTAGTACAGTTGTTTAGCCGTTTTTATGACACGTTTATAGATCTTTCTATATCTATTGTAGTAATTAATGAAAACTATACTATCCAATAAATATTTACGCATTGCATGCAAGGAAAGCATATTTCGCGCCGATACCTTCACACCCCTAGTAATCCACGGTTTTCTTTTACTTTTTTTAAATGTTCTTATAGGAAAGGAGATATTAAATTTGAGTCTCAATACATCATGAAAATATGCAAGGGGGTCTTCAGAGCAAACCACACTCTGCCAATCAACTCCCTGGCAATGCCGCGAAAATACATTAAAATTATGCTTAGTATACATTCTTCCCCGACGCGTTGATGCCCTGGCGCGACCACATGTTATATTAAACTCACATAAAACAGCCTCATGATCCGAGAGGCCAGCACTAATCACCCCACAACTCACAAATAGACTGTCAGATAAGTTGGAACAGACATAGTCAATGAGAGTCGATCCCTTTCCGGTTACACGAGTTGGTTTATTTACATGCATACACAAGTTAAATGAACTAAGTAGATTTGATATCATGACAGTGCTACTATGTGAGATGTTAGAATAATCAATATTTAGATCGCCAGCCAAAATTATATTCGCTTTACACAGGAGCGCAGACAATAAAATTTCAAGTTTAGATATGAACAAGCTTACATCAGAGTTTGGCGCTCTGTACAAACAGATCAGAAATAGATTCAGTGTGGGTAAACGTACCAAGGAAAACTCAAATTCTTTTTCGACCAACATATCATTAAATCCATCCACACCTACAATAGAGTACAACTCCAAAAACCGGGTGTGAGCCAACACCATAGTACCACCGTGAATAAATCTCTGCCTAGAAAATTTAGATTATAGTTAGGTAAAATTACATCCTCATCAACATTAAGCCAGTGCTCAGTCAGAAGCAGAATCTGAGGATTTCCGAGTTCCTCGAGAAAAATAGACAGTTCGTCTTTTTTATTTCTTATTGACTGAATATTTAAAAGCATCACAGTCGCCGATAGGTCGCTTGTTCTAAAAAATTCCCCTCTGACTGATCATGGTCAACCGGAATGTTCCTTTTTGAATGCGGAACAATGTGCTTGCTTGTGAAAAGGAAAAGCATCTGTGAACACAAAAACTTACACAAAAGAAATTTACTATTGTAAGATGATTCCCCATATCTACCTCTTTCCTCATCCCAAATAAAGCTGTCAAAAGAGAAAAACACCGAATTATTTGGATTATCGTTTACTTTTTGTGGTATTGCCGAGTATTCTGATCTAGCTTTGAGAACATTATTACGTATTAAATTTGACGTAGCACGCGTAGCGTAATGCGGTTTCCAGCAGTTGTTCGGATTATCAAGATTTGTTCGGATTATGCCTTTGAGGGTTTGGTGTTCGGATTAGCGGAGATTCGGATTAACGCATGTTCGGATTATCAAGGTTATACTGTACTTGGAATACTGTGTGTGCACCTGGTTTTCTTGATTGATGCAATTCAGGGAATCCCAAGTGATCATTAGGACACAAAATCTCAACAAAAAAAAAAATTGAAATTTCATCGTTTTAGTAGGAAGGTAGCTACCTTATGATTTAGATTTTAGAAAACTTTAGAAGGGCATAACTTGTTTTCTATTATAGATAGATTGCTGAAACTTTTACGTATTTGGACTTATAGTTGCTGAGATAAAATCGTGTTAAGCAATTTGGGGTGATTTATCCATTTTTCAATTTTTCTGAGTGCCTTTTTTCATAGATTTTGATTTCAAATCTGGGAATAATATAGTATATGAAGTTCGGAGGATATCAAAATGACCATTAGGATACAAAATCTCAACAAAAAAAAAATTGAAATTTCATCGGTTTAGTAAGAAGGTAGCTACCTTATGATTTAGATTTTGGAAAACTTTGAATGGTCATAACTTTTTTCCTATTACAGATAGAAAGCTGAAATTTTCAGCGATTCTTATTCCAGTAGAGGACTTCAATCCCTGAAATTCAACTCATTTGGACTTATAGTTCCTGAGATAAAATCGTGTTAAGCAATTTGGGGTGATTTATCAATTTTTCAATTTTTCTGAGTGCCTTTTTTCATAGATTTCGGCTTCAAATCTGGGAATAATTTAGTATATGAAGTTCGGGGGATATCAAATGACCATAAGGACACAAAATCTCAACAAAAAAAAAAATTGAAATTTCATCCTTTTAGTAAGAAGGTAGCAGCTACCTTATGATTTAGACTAACCATTTAAAAGAAGATACATTATAATTTTACATTTTAAAATAATCATCACCAATACTGGTCGACTGTAAAATTTTTGTTGCTGGCAATCTCAAAAAGAATCCTATAAAAATTAATTATTGAAATTTTTTTCAGCTTCTAGTTGGCGTAACATCTTCCAATATCCAAACAGTACTGCTGAAGCACCTGCACTACATGTCTCCAATGCTCAGTTCATACACAAACATAACAAAATCGATATTAAATAAATTGATACGGCTTTGGGGTACAGCCGAAGACTCCGTCAGAGTTTTAGCATTCTTTTGCATCTTGAGAATAGTCAGGGATCAAATGCAAGGCACTCTTAGCACTTGTTTAAAATCCATGTACATGACTTATGTGAAAAATTCTAAATTTGTCAGCATAAGTTCTTTGGCTTGCATTAATTTTATGAAAAGGTCTTTGGTGGAAATGTTTGCTTTAGATTTAAACGTGGCTTATTCTCATGTGTTTTTATACATAAGACAGCTGGCTATACATTTGAGAAATGCCATAACAGTGAATAAGACGGAAAATATTCAAGCTGTGTATAATTGGCAGTTTGTTAATTCTTTGAGATTGTGGGGGCTTTTATTGGCTGTAACACATACTAAACCTCAAATGCAACAATTGATTTATCCGTTTGTTCAAGTTTGCTTGGGTACCTTGAAGCTGGTACCTACTGCCCAATATTATCCATTACGGTTTCATATTGTACAAATTTTGATTGATTTTACTAAAGAAACAGGAGTTTTTATACCTGTTTTACCATTTTTGTTAGAGGTGCTCAATTCACATGATTTCAACAAAAAACACCAAAAAGTCTCAATGAAGCCAATACATTTCACTTGCATTTTAAGACTTTCAAAATCTCAAATGATTGAAAATGGTTTTAAGGATGCTGTAATTGATTCAATTTATTCGCAATTGTTGGAATACCTTTCAATTATGTCGCACACTATAAGTTTTCCTGATTTGAGTTTAGTTTGTATAATGCAGCTGAAGCAATTCCTCAAAAAATGCAAAATGGCTAATCTAACCAGAAAGCTTAAGCAGGCTTTGGACAAAATAGAGCAAAACGCTCAATTTATTGAAACCGAACGTTCCAAACTCACTTTAAAACTGACAGACTTGAAACAAATCGAGGGCTGGGAAGCGCAAATAAAAACCAAAGGAACACCTTTGATAACCTATTACGAATCTTGGAGCAAAGTCAGAAACATGAAGAAAAACAAGGAAATTACAAAGAATGATGTTTTGGGCGATTATAGGTTACCAAAATTGAAAAAACACGAGAAAAAGGTTGCTGATGAAGGGCCAGTGGAGCTTTTCCCTAGCGATTCTGAAGACGATGAAACCGGGTTGGACAAGAAACGCACAAGGGGCAAAAGGGCTGGTAAAAATGTTAAGAAAAGGCGTCAAGCTGTTGAAGAAGAAGGCGAAGAAATGGATGTTGATGGTGAGGATGTTGTTGAAGATATAGCAGCAGACGATTGGTAGAGTTTAATAAAATAATGTTTTACTTTATTGTTGATTTTTATTTGACTTATGATATTTCATATAGAGATACCAAAAAGTTGTTTGTGTAACATTTTAGTAGCCCATCCCTAATTTACGAAACAACTTTCTCCAAAATTTCTACAACAAAACGAGTCGTACGTAATAAAGTACATATTGCATTAACAATATGCAATTAATGTCGCTATTGAAAAAACATACCACAGGTGGGTGTGGGGAGAATGCAAGAAATTAAAATAATAATTGTCTTGCATTTAACGTAGACAATTGTTATATAGGTAAGTTTCTTTGTTTCAAACGCAATAATTTTTATTTCGTAATCAAAATTTAATGTCTTTTTGATTGAAGGGGCAAACAACTGAAAAAATATGTAAATATTCACATAAAATTCTGGGTTTTATAGCTTAATGAATATTCAAAAAAATATATAAATACCTGATTGTTTAGGATGGGAACTATAAAGATTTTTAGGTAGATGTTTCACATTACTCGATTCTTTGTCGGTGACTGTCTCCTTAAAAAAAAAATAATATTTCTTCATCTTTAAACTGTAAAAACAAATATTATACAACAGTGAAAGTTAATATTTCTCCAAATTTGCTGTGGCTATCACATTGTTACAGTGGTTGGCCAACTTCCGTACCGTTCATATACAAAAATACATATTTTTCAATATAGGCAATTAATTAAATAATGTGGTAAACAATGACAAGAGAAGGAGTAGCAGTACAGTGAATTCAGTTTTTCCAATTGACCACTTGATTTGGTGAAGATATTTAAGTGGATGTGAATATAAGGTAAGATATTATTGTAATACAAACTTTATAGAGAGTTTTTCAAGTGATTTTCTATATAATTTATCACTTTCTCAAGTAGGATGCAGGATGCGTAATCACCGCAATGTCAAGAGTAGGTACCTACTAGAAGTTTTGTGTATGTAATATGATTTCTAGCCATTATTAAAATATAGAATAGATAGAAATTGGTCTTCATTGGGAATGAAATAAAAATAATTCCATAATAGTTTTTATCCTTTTACATTTCATATTACATATTAATATGTATTTATATAAAAAGAAATGGGAAGGAATTTCTATCAATTTTCTTTTATTCCTTTCCATTTACCATTATAAGGCTTATCGTCGCATTTCTAAACATCTGAATAAAATCTTTAGTATCATCTTTCCCTATCAGACTATACAAATTCAAACTTTGAAAAACCATAACTTCGCAGTTGTACCTAATTAGATAGAAAGCTGAAATTTTTAGCGCTTCTTATCCTAGTGAAAAACTACAGACCCTTAAAATTTTAGCTTATTTGGATTTATAGTTCCTAAGAAAAAATCGTGTTGAGGAATTTCAGGTGAATTTTAGGATTTTTGAATTTTTCTGAGGTCCTTTTTTCATATATTTTGGTTCCAAATCCCACAATAAATCACTGTATGGAGTTTCTGGGGTCCCAATTGATCGTCTAAAGTCGAAATCTCCACACAAAAAAATTTGAAATTTGACCATTTTGGAAGGAATTTCTAGATTGTACAGGAATGTTCCATGCATTTTCTTGGATTATGGCAGAAGTTATCCTTCATGATTTTTCCAGGGAAATATCTGTTTTGGGCTGTTCATAGCAGTTCTAATTTACTTAGTTTCTTCCAGCCATTTTCTTGACGTTATTCAAGTTATATCTTCTTGAAGGGCTTCCAATAATTGAGAAAAAAATGGTAAATAAAATGGATAGTTATGTTTCTTTCTGTTCCAGGGTCTTGAATTTTCTTGATTTTGACCAGTTCAAGAGCCGGGAATAAAACAAAAATTGAGAAACAACGAGAAAAAATTTAAGACAAATATAGAACTATTGAAACGGGCTCCTGAAAAATACTTTAAGCCATCACAGCAACTTGAAACTTCCAGGATTTATCATAATTAGAGGTTTTCCATAATACAAAACAAGTTGGAAGTTGATTTGAAATTCACAACCAAAGTTACGAATTATTTTACTCATTAAAATACATGAGAAAATCTTAAAATTCCTGCAAATTCATCTTTAGAGGTTCCTGAAAAGTACTTTGAGCCAAAACAAGTTAGAAATTGATATGAAATCCACAACCAAAATTATAGTCCAGGAGGCAGTGAAATTTTTTAACACTTATTTTCCCAGGAACACAACGGTCCCTGTTTGGGAATCGATCCACTGAGCAGTGGACCCAGACTTCCCGTGCCAATCCAAAAATCTTTCTAACAATTTTCATTGCCAACGAAAGCTCAGACCAATCAGTGTAGTTCAACGCCGGTAGGGGTATTTGCCCTCGGAGTAGTTGTTTCTGACTGGTCAACGAAGTTCAATTTTGCTTGGACAGGGAGCTTCAGCCTATGTCCTTCTGATGAGTCCTAACAAGGACGAAACGCGTCAAGGATTGGCACGGGAAGTCTGGGTCCACTGCTCAGTGGGTCGATTCCCAAACAGGGACCGTTGCGTTCCTGTATTCACGTTGGTCATTACCTGAAAAAAATCTTTCTAACAATTTTCATTGCCAACGAAAGCTCAGACCAATCAGTGTAGTTCAACGCCGGGTAGGGGTATTTGCCCTCGGAGTAGTTGTTTCTGACTGGTCAACGAAGTTCACTTATTTTCCCAGTTGGTGTCTATTAAATAATTTTTTCTCCTGCTGATACAAAGCAAGAATTTTTGAGTCTGGCTGAAATTTTCGGATGGGTTCACCAAGATCAATGAAAAATACAAGTAGGCTTATTTTCTCAGACATAACTATTTCATATTTACTACAATAGAACATAAAGTAGGTATATGAAAATAGCAATTTGGTTTATCTCAAATAGTGAAAGTGAGTCTGGCTGAAAATTTTCGGATTTTCAATTTTTCACTTGCCAGACATATTATCCATACTCACAGATTAGCCGGACTATTTTTTTACGTAACTTCAGTATACTTCTCATTAGTAGACCTATTTTTATCACTGAGAAAAAAAAGGGCCGTGCATTGGTAAGCTTTAACTCATTTTGCGCCTCAACCCATCGGAAAACCCCCCCTAAAAATATATGTATTTTGCTTAGAACATACTAACCCTACAATTCTATCCATGTTTTCTGACTAGGAAAATAAGTACCGAAAATCGTCACTGCCTCCTAGACTATTACGGATTGTTGACTCATTGATACTTGGAAAAATCATAAAATTCTTGTAAAATCACTTCCTGAAAAATACTTTCAGCCATCGCAGCAACTTGAAATTTTCATAGGATTTATCATTTAGATTTTTTTCATGATACAAAACAAATTGGAAGTTGATATGAAATTTACAAGCAAAGTTACGGATTAGGTATTTATCTCTAATTGATACCTGAGAAAATCATGAAATTCTCGTAAAATCACTTTCCGAAAAATACTTTCAGTCAACACAATAACTTCAAACTTCCAGGATTCAATGATTAGAGTTTTTTCATGCTTCAAAACAAGTTGGAAGTTGATATGAAACACACAACCAAACTTATGGATTGTTTTACTTATTAATAGGTGTATATAGGTACCATCGTCACCAAAAGTAACTGGGACAGCATCACATTAGCTCTTGTCCTATTATATGAATTTTATTGTCAAATATTTTTCAAACTATGAATTAAATGCATTGAAATGAATGACAGTAGAATTAGTCCAGGAGATTATTATGCATTATTTGTGTCCCAGATACTTTTGGTGACGATGGTACCTGAAAAAATCATAAAATTCCTGTAATCTTTAAAGGTTCCTGAAAAATATTTTCAGCTATCGCAGCAATTTGAAACTTTCAGGATTTATCAATAAGAGTTTTTGAAGGGGTAAACCACCCCCCAAATTTGTACAAACAATTCCTCATACGGGAATTGTTTATGAAAAATTTCTCATATTTCCCCCAATTTCTGCAAATTCCCCACAAATTCCCCAAATTCCTAGCAAATTCCACCAAAGTCCTTGCAAATTCCTCCAAATTTTCACAAGTTCCCCCAAACGCCTCGCAAAATTCCCCACAAATGTGTCCCAAATTCCCTGCAAATGCCCCATACAAATTCCCTATAATCCCCATAATTGCTTGTGATGTTTGATAAGAAATTTACATGGAAATGTATTTATTTATTTTCATTTCGCTCAGTGAAACACACAACACAGGAGCGCCAGGAGCGGTCAAGTAGGAATAGTATAGTACCTTTGAGTAGGTAATCCTCAGACTTATCTAACTTTAATTTTTTTTTTTATCCAAGCGTGCGGTAATCACCTGGTCAGTTTCCTCTACTTCATTGACATCAGAATCAACAAATTTTTCCTCGAATTCTTCTTCACTTGTACCTTGGGTAATTTTTCCGACCTCGGAACAATCATCGTCACTTAACGTTTCTGGTTGTTGCAGTTTTTTTTTTACACTTTTATTCTTTCCTACTGCCTCAAATTCTATCTTGAATTGATAACATTTTGGTGTTTTTTTGGCTTTTATCGTGTAGGTACGTGGAAATCTCCTACTGCTTTCTCTTCCATTCCCTTCTGAAAGTAGCCAGCAATACGTCGATTTCCCAACAACCATTTCCTTGTTTTCACAATCGATTTTCAAAAATTGGCTATCTTCCGAAATGTCCTTTACTTTATAAGAATCATCCCTCAAATTTGTCTCAGGTAATGATGCTTCAGCTCCTTTATTTTCATCACTCTCATCATAAAAGATATTCGTCAAATTGTTGTTTCCCAATAATACTATCGGATCTTCAAAAAAAAAAACAATCAAAGATTGCTATGGTTTTTCAAACGTAAATAGGTACGTTGCATTATTGTTCCTTTAGGCCAGGATTTTTGACATGACATTTTGATAATAAAGTTCATTGAGAAAATTAAAGAAAAATATTGCTAAGACATTCGTTTGAAAAACCATAGCAATCTTTGAAGACCCGATATCTATATCTGCATTTAAAATATTGTCATCTTCTTCTTCGTTGTCAGCATTGCTAGTGTTAACTTTTGTAGGTTCCTGTTTTAAGTCAATTCCAATTTTTTCCCAAGGTTCATCATTTCCATCGAAAGTTGGCTAACTTAGCACGTTAATTTTTCCTATTCGTTGAACCATGTCTTTGATACTAAAATTGACAACTGTAGAAAAAGTACTTGTTATAGATCTTAAGCATCTTAACGTATTTTCACAGCACTGGCTTCCATAGAATTACGGATAGAACATTTCCGCATCTAGCTTATGATCCCGAAACATTGAAATTAGTTCTAAATCAGAGAATGTCCGCTTAGCTCTATGCAGTAGTATGCATTATCAGTTATCAATTTATCTCTAAGTTAATATTTAGAGCACTTTTCACCTCCAAAAAAGAGACAAGAGAACATTCATGTTTTTTCTATTCCAGGCTCTTAAATTTTCTTCATTTCGATAAATTCAAGAGCCAGGAATAGACATAAATTGATAAGGAAAACTTCAGAATTAAATAAATAAGAAATGTAGAAAAATTGAGAAAAAAATGGTAGAAAGGAGATTACTTATTGGAACTTCAGAACATTGGAAAGACAATAAAAGATTACTGTAATGATTTAAAAATGATTGTGAAGCAACTTAAGAACGCAATCAATATGTCAGCATTTCATGATCCAAAAGTGCTCACCTATAACAAAGAAATCCTCCAAAAAAGGTATTTCAATAAGAAATTATTTTGGGTCTTCAATAAATACTCAAAAGAAAGAAATGCAAAAATATTCGCTTGAACACTATAATAACACACAGGAGAAACTATCATAATTCTGGAAACTGCTACAGAATTGGTATAGCTATTCTACATTCTACAATGGAGATTTTGTCAGGAACCAAAAAAAAAAAAATGCTTAGCGTTAGACATTAGAACCTGAGAGGATTAAAAAAGGACTAGGAGAAAAGTGCATTTTTTACTAGATAGAGCATGTGTTTGGAAACTTTGGATATTTACATACAAAAAATATGAAGAAACAGAAAAATCAGATTCAGTACAATAAAGTTTTACTGCAATGCTGTAGATCAAAAATCAAAATCCTTTTGAGACTATATATAAAGCAGGGCACGTAATACTTTGTTGTTTAGAAGGGGGCACAAATATCAAAAGTTTGTGTTTGCAGACCTCCTCTTCAACTTCCAAACCCCATGAAATTTCAATTATCTTGGATGGAAGAAGATGTAAAGAGCACTAGATATTTAGCTCTTTGTTGGGGTGTGTTTCGTGTATCTTTTTAGATTTTGGGATTAACGTTTTTGTCATAATTTTGTTGTGTTAGTGAATTATTTGATAAACTTTGCCAAACCAAAATGGTGCATGCATATTGTGGTTATTCTGTGTGATATAATGATCTATATTGGGACAGAAGTAGACCCCTCATAGAAGAAAAAGCAATGTATAAAGCAGGGCACGTAATACTTTGTGATTTAGAAGGGGGAAATTTCATAATTTTAGTTCCTGAGATAAAATCGTGTCAAGCAATTTGGGGTGATTTATCAATTTTTCAATTCTTCTGAGTGCCTTTTTCCATAGATTTCGGCTTCAAATCTGGGAATAATTTAGTATATGAAGTTCGGGGGATATCAAATGACCATTAGGACAAAATCTCAACAAAAAGAAAATTGAAATTTTATCGTTTCAGTAAGAAGAAAAACTTTGGAAGGGCATAACTTTTTTTCTATTACAGATAGAAAGCTGAAATTTTCAGCGATTCTTATACCAGTAGAGGACTTCAATCCCTGAAAATTTCAACTCATTTGGACTAATAGTTCCTGAGATAAAATTGAGTTAAGCAATTTGGGGTAATTTTTGTTTGGGAGATATTGATTGACCATTATAGGATACAAAATCTCGAAAAAAAAAAATTGAAATTTCATCGTTTTAGTAAGAAGGTACCTACCTTATGATTTAGATTTTGGAAAAATTTGGAAGTTCATAACTTTTATTCTATTACAGATAGAAAACTGAAACTTTCACTGAATTTTATCCCAATCAAGGGACTACAATCCCTGAAAAATTCAGCTCATTTGCACTCATACTTCCTAAGATAAAATCGTGTTAAGCAATTTGGGGTGATTTATCAATTTTTCAATTTTTCTGAGTGCCTTTTTTCATAGATTTCGGCTTTAAATCTGAGATTAATTTAGTGTATGGAGTTTGGGGGATGTTGATTGACCATTAGGATGCAAAATCTCGAGTTAAATACTCAAACCAGTAGAATGCTTTTTAAAAAAGATTTATTTTGCTAAGACTTAACTTACTGGTACAGTGTGTGACTTAAGACTAAACTTATTCTATATAAAAAGCTCCCATGAAATAATAAAATACAAAATATACTTATTCTATCATTATGCTGAGTCGTCCAATATATATTCCTGGTATTGGCAGTTTAAGTATCGGTTCATGTCTATAACTCTTCCTCCCTTAAGATTCTTCAACGTCCTCGTTGATGATGTCCTGTAGAGTTTTCAGGGGGATTGACTTCTTCTTCGTTTGCCATAAATACACAACTAGTATAAGAATTAATACAGATATAAGAAATAATACAATAGTACTAGTTGCATGAGTTTCTGCTGAAACAAAGTCCTTAAATACTACGGGTTCCCTAAGGTCTTCTGTGATTTTTTCAGGATACATTAGGTGATTAAGTTGTAAGTTTAGAGATAGGTTTGAATTTAATACAGTACTTTGGATTTCAGGATTTTTAATCCTAATACCATTTGATTGTAGAGCGTATTTATACTGACCAATAATTACATCACATTGGCTCTGAATATAAGAACATCCTGTCAAATTATGTTTAATAAATTGGAAACAATTTTCAAAAACACTTTCAGAAGTTTTCGTACAAAATAAAAGAGCCTTATGATAGGTTAATGTGTGAACTTTATAATTATTACTTATTTTTGCAAAAGTACAATCTGTTAATAAGTTACATCCATTAATTATAGGATCAGTGCATATCCACTTTGTATTAATTTCTGAACATTTTGTATACCATAAGTTATTACAATAGTATTTGCTAGGACTAATAAAAATCGTATATATAATATCTAAATTAGGTACATGGTTTCATTTCAAAAATGGGGATCTTAATTACTAGAATTGCCATGTCATCAGATAAAATTAATCCAGTTTTGCAAATTAAAGTAAGTTCTATTATGTGCTTTATGGGCCATAATAAGTTTTTTGGATATTGAACTTCTAAATAATTCCAAATTTCCTTTATTTCTTGTGTATTTAAAATTTCAAGATCTAGGCTTTCTAAATGAGCAAAGGTTAAAGTCCGTAATAATTTTTCTAAGTAAGAGTGTAGATTTTTTATTTGTAAAAGCTGATTTTGCATTTCTACTAGAAGCATTATTGTGTCGTTTAAAACATCTATATTGGCTTTAAGTTTTCTTGAATTTTCATTTATAATATTAACATTTTCTTGGAATCGAGCGGTTATTTGCCCGGCGAATGAGCTTAGTTCGTTGATCTTATGCATAGAATTAATTTGATTATTCTTCAAAATTTGCATGTGTTGGTTTATATTCTCTAGATCAGCGTCGTCTAAATTACCTGTAATGAACTTTATAGAGCTTCCAAGGAAATTTATCAATCCACGCTTTTTGCGAGGTAAGGAGTTAAATGAACTTAATTTCCCATAGGAATCATAAGTGTAATTTAATTCTTTATGTGCTTGCATAAAAAGCGATTTTATCGTGTTATTGTACTTATTTGTAAAATGTATTAATATGTACAGATTAGAAGTTAACTCAGCTAAAGAAGACTTAATACTAGCATTGTATAATGGTTTAAAACCATAGTGGGTGCTATTTTTTCAGCATAGTATCCATTATTCGGTAGAGGATCTACTTGTAGAGGGTTGATCCTGGGGGTTTGGTTTAGGCTGAAAAGATAAAGGATTTTTCCTTATTCTCTTAATTTTTCTAAAATGGCCTGTTACTTGCTTTTTCTTAGAAAGTCCAGTAAAAGTATTTTTATTAAGAGTCTTTACTTTGGTGGGTATAAAAAAAGGGTTCATTTTATTTCTATAAGGGTTTTTCCTATAAATAGTTTGTCCTTCTGTTAATTCGGGAATGGAACTAGTATTTTCATTTTGTTTTTGAGTGTTTTTGGATTGGGTTTTGTGAGTTTCTTCAAAAACCTTTTTATGAAACGGTATTAGTTCACTTTTACGTTTTTCGTTGTATTGTTCGTATATAGTCAAATCATTATTTATGTTTGGTTCGTTAAAATAGGGTCCGTATAATAGAGAGAAAGGTGAAAAGCCTGTGTCCGTATAATAGAGAGAAAGGTGAAAATTGAAATATATTAAGGTGTAAGGTGTTGAATGGTTTTTCTGCTAACAGTGGACCTTCATAATTTATTTTATACGGGTGCCTTTCATACTTGTTTTGTAAGCAGATTTCACAGGTGTTAATTAGAGTTGTTATGGTTTCGCGCATTTGGCGCCAATAGTATTTTTGTTTCAGTTGGTTATAGGTTTCTGTTATGCCGTTATGATTCTTCTGGTGGTACTCGGATACAATATCTTTTTGTTGTTCTTGATTTTCAATATCTGTCAAATAAATATTTGAGATTTGAAGTTTGGCAGAAGTGTTTAGATTTTCGGCAACATACCCAGCCAGCAAGGGTACGTCATATTGACGTCCTTATATGGTGATAATTCGTCAATACTCGTCACCTGACCAAAAACTGACGACATATTGACGTGTGATAAATGCCGTTCAAATGACGTGCTTTTTATCACGTAATATTGACGCGTTTTTCTGGTGATAAATGTAATACACATTGACGTCAATATATATCATGTAATATTCACGTATTTTGCTTGTGGTTCAGTAAACCTGGTTTTTTGAATTAGTTTTCTTTTTTCAATGTGTTTTGAATGTATTCCTAGAATTCCTAGGGTTGTGCCGTGTATACTGTATTCTATAGTGAATAGGAGACAAAGTGATGATACAAATCATTATTTTTTTTCGCATTTGTAACTACTCACGAAAATTTTGATCGAATCGAATGCGAATAATACCCCTACCCTCGCATTTTTTCGACATCCTGTTTTTTTAATTTTTACTACAGCAAAACTTTGATGCGTTTGAAAACACATCTTTGAATAAAAATTAAATGGAAAACTCCCATAGTTCATACTCATAGTTCCATCTCTGACTTTCAAATAGTATAGAAATAAACGGTAGAAACTGTGGAAAGGCCAGAAAGGGGACGTATTTGGTTTGTTTTTGTGTTTGGTCAACGGTTTGGTGAATGCGGAAATTACTGTATTCCTTTTATACATCGAGTGACACCGAACAAACACCGAACGAAAAACGTTCAAGCTTCTGACTTTGAGCAGCTCCGAGTAACTCAACGGGAAAAAGGAAAAGAGTAAATACAAATACACTCACTCCTGTATTTTTTTTGTTTCGAAATTCTAGCATTAGTTTAGTATTAGTAAGGGACAACAATAAATATTGCATCGCCGCGTGGGGAAACGAATATGCTATTCAGCGAATTCTATTGGTAGAACCAGTGCAGAAAAATGTTTTTTTATCTCTTTCTTATAGAAGTCGGTAGAAAAGACACGAACACACTCAGTGCGCACTAACCCTTCCAATTCGCTACTGTGTGTGTGACTGTTGACGTTGATTGTTGTGAGGGAGTTTGTTGAGGTTATGTTGTGGTTGTAGCATGGCGTGGTCGTGTTTCATTTGGTTTTCCCTCGCTTTTTGCTTTCTCATTTCCCTCCAAGTTTCCCTCATTTCTTTTTTACGCAAGTATCGCGTGGAATTATTAATTCTTGATATATTTTTCGGTTTTAATTTCTCTTCAGAATCATCCTGCTGCATCCAAGTGAAACGCCTCTATATGAATGTGAGTTTTATTCACGTGTTTGTGTTGAGACTAATAACAATCACCAACCGTAAGTATATGTCTTTTGTTTTAATATACCTTATTTTATATTATAATATACATTATTATTATTGCTTGTTCACCTAAGGGCCAACTTATGGACCAACAGGTAAGTGTCTGGTTGTTACCTCACCTAGCAAGTACTACAAGTAATATGTTTAATACGCCTACAGAATATTTATATTGTCTTTTTTTAAATATATTTTTCTCAAAAGTGATATAGTGTTGGTTCATTTTCGTTACAGGTCATATAAATTTGAAAAAACAAGGATTTATAGAAAATATATCAGGTAAATATGACGTCATTTATAAAATAGATATCACGCGAATGGAACGTTATTAATACGCCAATATCACGTTAAATAACTCATAAACTTGACGTCAAATAACACGTAAAAATGACGTACCAACTATGACGTCATTCGTCCCAGACATTAGGAAGTCATTTTCACGTCATAATTAAGTCATTTAGCTCGTCATTTCTCGTCACTTGATGACCAGTATTTAACGTCATTTTCACGTGCTGTTGTTACTTGGGTATTTTTGAAATTCTCGTTTTAAATCGGAATTAGGTATGTATAAGACAGAATTTACATCGGGTCGAATTATTTCAAAAAGGATTTTATTGAAACGATGTGGGAGTTTGTCTTTTTCGATTCGAATAAGATGATGATTCTTTTTGAATGGTTTTGTAAATTTATGTAGGAATTTATCTCCGAAATCTATATTCAGACGCGTGGAAGCGTAATTTACGGGTAGTTCGGAAATAGGAAGATATTTGCCTTCAGTGTCGTTGTTGGAATGTACTGTGGCGTTTGAATCTAGCTCATCGTCTCTAGGTTGAGGCGGGATTACGGTTTCGGATATGATTTCATTATATCTTTCGTTTAGAGCAAAGTCGGCAAGATCGAAGTCGGCGAGATTTGCTACAGTGTTATCAGTGTTGGGGGCTATTGACAAATTTTTTTCAAAAATATTAATGTCGATACGTGATAGGGCATCGGCCACTACATTTTCTTTGCCTTTTTTGTATTTAATCTCAAAATTGAATTCTTCCAATTTCAATTTCCAACAAATAAGGCGTGAATTTGGTTCCTTCACTTTTGATAACCAGACAAGGGGGTTGTGATCGGTTTCAACAACGAATTTTTGGCCATATAAATAGGGGCGGAAGTGTTTTGTAGAATCGACTATTGCCAAAAGTTCTTTTTCGATGGTTGAGTAGTTTCGTTCAGCGGAATTTAAGGTTCTTGAATAATATGCAATAAGATGTTCGTTTTGAGAAAGTACACTGCCGAGGGCTATGTTAGAGGCGTCGGTAGTTAGTTTAAAAGGTTTGGTAAAATCAGGGTATTGGAGTACAGGGGAGTTAGTAATTAATTCCTTACACTTCAGGAAGGCTTCTTGGTATTCTTGGTTGCCAATATGTTTCTCGTGACCCTTTCTTAGACACTTCGTTATTGGGAAAGTTGTTTTGGCGAAGTTTTTGATAAATCTTCTGTAATAACCAACGAGGCCTAAGAACGATTTGATTTCTTTGGTGGATTTGGGTATTGGATATCTTTGGATGGCTTCTATTTTAGAAGGATTTGGTTTTATGCCTTCAGAGGTGATTATGTGACCTAGAAAAGCTACCTACTTCTTTGGATAGAAATTCGGATTTATCCAGCTGTACTTTGAGATTGACTTCTCGGAGTGTTTTGCAGATCTTTTTAATATGATCGATATGTTCAGGAAGGGATTTAGAAAAAATTACGACGTCATCTATATATACAAAGCAAAATTTGTATAGATACTCTCTTAGAATTTCGTCCATCATTCTCTGGAATGTGGCTGGAGCATTCTTCAAACCAAAGGGCATCCTGAGGTATTCGAAATGACCATTGTTAACTGTAAACGCGGTTTTTTCTATGGAATCAGGGCTCATTTTAATTTGGTGGAAACCTTGAGCCAGGTCGAGAGTGGTGAAATAAGTAGATACATTTTCCAAGATTATTCAGAATTTCTTCTATTCTTGGCAAGGGGTATTTATTTTCGATAGTGGCTTCATTGAGTTTTCTGTAATCAATGACCAATCTAAATTTCTGTTTCCCAGAAAAGCGTCAGCCTTTTTTGGGACAATCCAAACAGGGACAGAATAAGGAGATATAGATGGCTGAATAATTTTATTGTCCAAAAGTCCATGACTTAAAGGTATTATTTTGCTTTTTTCTAAATCGTTTAAATGATTTAAACGTAATTGTTCAGAAATTTCAAATGGGGTGTTGTCTGTTGGAGGATTAGTTATTTCGAAGTGCTCTTTTGGTATAACTCTCATTCTGTGATCAAATTTTATGTTATGTCTGGGAAGTGGATTCGGAATTTTACAAAGTCCGTTTTTGACTGTAATTAGACTATCAGGAATGACAACTTGATTATTTATCTGAAAGGAAGGTAATATAGCGTCTCCATTTTCGAGATTTACTGGAATAATTAGTGCATTGCTATTCAAGTTTTCAGATGGTTTAGAGAGAGGTTTGTTGTAAGCAAGTGAAAATACTACTTTTTTATTCCGTTGAAGTGTCAAGCACTTATTTTGATAATCTAGAACAGCATTTAGGTTTTTAAGATCCTTTGTTCCTAAAAGGGCATCGAAGTCGTTGTGCCAATTAAGAACACGCATTTTTAGGGGTAAATTAATACCTATTTCTTGCAAGAGTGGAATGTTAATATTGGTGTTTTCACGGTAGGTCTTTTTGCATGCAGTTACTTCAAAAGGCTCATAGAATAATAAATCAGGGTATAAGTTAGCTATATTGGGATTAATTATTGATTCGGAGGCTCCTGAATCGATCAAAATTGTAACTTGCATTTTTGGTAGAAAGAAATAAGGTAACTCGATTTTTTGAGCAATATTGTTTAAGTTAATGGGTCGGTAGAGGCTTCTTCGTGAAAATTTTGGTCTTCTGCAGTGAGAGTCTCCTGCTGGGGATTGAAAAAAGTGTCCTCTTCCTGTACATTGGGTATGTCTTCGTCATAGTAATAATCGTCATAATATTCTTCAGAGTTTTGGTCCTCTGACTGTTCATGATTTGTTTGAAGGTTTGTTAATTCTTGCGATGCAAAATTTCTAGGACCAGTAGGTTGGAAATAATTATTATAATACTGCTTATTTTGTGGTTGTTGATTTATTCGAGAAGGTCCTGCTGACTGGACGGACATTGGGGTAGGATTTGGTTGCCTTTGATTCGTATTCTTTTGGGAAGCAAATGCATTTTTAGGTTTTCCAAAAACTTGGGCGTTTGTGGGAAAATATTGTTTTACTGGTCTAGGTTGTACATGAACGGGTTGAGAAGGAAAAGTTTGCTTTGAATTATTTTGCTGTTTGAATTGTTGAGCATTTTGGTTAAATGACTGCGAATTCTGATTGAAAGATTGATTATAACTCATAGATTTTCGCTGTTGATTGAAATGTTTTTGGGTAACCTGATTTTTCAAGTTTATTTGCGATTCAATGAGATTATAATTTGTGACTTGTATAAGAGCAGCATCTAAAGTATTAGGGTTGTGTATAAGTAAAATCGTTTTCAAAGATTCTGGAACATTAGACATTAAAACAACTACTGCAGTTTTTTCAGCTTGTGCTATTAAAATTAACTTTGAATTATTGTCTATGTTTTCACTTTGAATTTTAGAATTTATTCTTTGCACAAATAATTTTAATCTTTGCACAAAATCTAATAGTTCTTCGTGCTTATTTTTATTGATGTAATTTAATTGTTGCTTCAATGTTTGGTATCCTATTGGATCTCCATATTTTTCTCTAAGAGCTATTTTGATATCGGCCCAGGTTTTAAGGTCTGGCCTACTCATAATAAAATCTCTAGATTTTTCAACTAATTTAGAGCGTATAACACTAAAAACAATTTTTTTCTGAATTTCTTCGCCATTATAATATAGACTATGAAATTCGTCAATTGACAAAATAAAGTGTTCTGGATTTCCAGGAAAGGTAGGTAAAATGGTTGCAAAAGATCGCAGAACGTCCATTTTATCTGAATTAATTAGGCTATTATAAGAAAAGAATTCAAGTTGCTCTTCTTCTTCCTCTGAAGATGAAGTATCAAAATTCAACTTATTATTATCACTAGATTTGCTAGTACTAGAAGATGCAAGATCTAACTCTGAGAATAATTCGCTCAAATTTAAATCGGATTTATTTTTAACAGTTTCTAGTTTTTCAGCAAGTGATAATGATTTTTTATTTTTCTTGGTTTTTAAGCCTAGTCTTTTTATATTTGAACTTAAAGCGTTTTTCAAAAGATGTTTAGGATCAGACATATAAAAAATATGGCAATTTTAGTAATTACTTACATAAAAAGGGGCATCAAGATGAACCATAGCATTTTTTATCAAGTTTTATCACAAAAACACACACAATAACTTTTAGCAGCAAAAGTTCAAATTTACGGTACTTGTCACGCACGGATATCAGTCTACTGATTTCAGAAAAAATACTTGAAATCTTAGGATCCACGGCGACACTTCGAAGAATGAAGAGTTGCCAGAGTTTCACCCGGTGGAGTTTCTTTCTTCTTTCTGTGCTTTGTCTGATGGCCTCAATGCTTCACAATAGAGGGGCCAAAGGATTCGGCTAGGAGTATTTGAAGTTCTTTTTGGTATAGTGCTCAAGGTATAAAGATACGCCAAATCTCAACGAAAAACGATAAAGAGACTTGTAACACTATCCTGTTCGCAGCGCCAGTTAAATACTCAAACCAGTAGAATGCTATTTAAAAAAGATTTATTTTACTAAGACTTAACTTACTGGTACAGTGTGTGACTTAAGACTAAACTTATTCTATATAAAAAGCTCCCATGAAATAATAAAAAACAAAATATGCTTATTCTATCATTATGCTGAGTCGTCCAATATATTCCTGGTATTGGCAGTTTAACTATCGGTTCATGTCTATAACTCTCGACAAAAAAAAATTTGAAATTTCATCGATTTAGTAAGAAGGTACCTATTTACCATATGATTTAGATTTTTGAAAACTTTGAAAGGTAATAACTTTTTTTCTATTATAGATAGAAAGCTGAAATTTTCAGCGATTCTTATTCCAGTAGAGGACTTATAGTTCCTGAGATAAATGGCAACTATGGAGGTGCCTATCGTGAATGAATTGTTAAATAAACACTCAAGTTTAGCTAAAGTTCAGAGAATTCTTTGTTATATGATTTAAGTTTTTGAATCGCAACCATTTCTCTTACGGTTTTACGTCTTTGGATTTGTATAAATCATTGTTGGTTTGGTTTTGGTCAAACGGGCTTAGCAACAAAGTTTTCAGGATTTAATTTTGCAATTGCAAAACAATCAGCTTTTACCTAAACCTTACCGTAAACTTGCTCTTTTCCTTGATGAGACTGGTTTTGTCATCAGGGTGGGCGGAAGATTATGACATTCTGAACTTTCTTTTGAAGCTAAACATCCCCTTCTTTTAGCACGGGATTATCGTCTTACAAAATTATTGATTGAACAGCTACATAAAGAAAATTGTCATCCTGGTGTAATGACTGTTCAATATTTGTTACGACAAATATTCAACAACCATCACAGACAAGCATTTTTTTTTTTTAAGGAATTTTTAACACAACTACTCTACAATGACATTCTATTATAAGAACCAACTAATCACACCCCAGCTGGAACCAAAAAAAAAAGAAAAGCAAGACTTTGACGATCGACTGCCATTTCCATACGAAATCAAAACCATCGATCCAGAATTGAACGAGCAAATTTTGAAAGACTTTTCAGGAGAACGCACTGGATTTGTTCAAGTTGGCCCGAAAAAATGGTTCTTCCCTAGCGGCTACGCAAAAGAAGCTGAAAACTATTATAATTTTGAATTAAGACCTGATGACGTTATAGTAGCCACTTTTCCAAGATCCGGCACCACCTGGATTACAGAAATGGTTTGGCTTTTGTGCAACGATATGGATTATGAAAAAGCTGCTGAAATTCCTTTAGTAACAAGATTCCCTTTTTTAGAGTAAGGAGGAAAATTTCCTAATAGTTTAATCTACTTATTAATTTCTAAATTAGGTTTAGTTCATTTGTACATCAAGACACCAAAGCCGATTTCTTAGAAGAAAACCAAACAGATCCAGAAAAGTACAAATTGGTAGAAGAAGTTGCTTATCCTGCTTGGAAAATTCTGGCCAAAACCAATGAACGTCGCTTCATTAAAACTCATTTGCCTTTCAGCCTAATGCCTCCTAATTTGGTAAAAGCAGGATGCAAAGTAACTATTTTTCCAACTGCATTTTTTTATAATTATTCTAATAAATAATTATTCAAAGGTAATTTATGTTGCCAGAAATCCAAAAGACGTTGCAGTGTCTTTTTATCATTTGAACAGATCTATGAGGACTCAAGGATATACAGGAGATTTTGCTAAATATTGGTGCTACTTTAAAAATAATTTACGTAAGGACTTTATTGTTGGATACTTATTTACTATTATTGCATTGAAATTTTAGAACCTTGGACGCCTTATTGGGACCACATTAAAGAAGGCTGGAATATGAGGCACGAAGAAAACGTTTTGTTTCTTTTTTACGAAAACTTAAACAAGGTAGTTGTGTTTATGTCAAAAAACTGTATTTGAAAATCTCATACTTTCTTTAAACTTAAAGATCTTATTTCTTTATAGAATCTGAGACCCAATGTGGAAAAAATAGCAAGTTTCCTAGGTAAATCCTACACAAACGAGCAACTAGACAAACTGGAAAATCATTTGAAAATTGAAAATTTCCGTAACAATAAATCAGTCAATTTCGATGTGATGGAAAGTTTGGGTATCATTTTGAAAAGTGAAGAAGGTTTTGTTCGAAAAGGTAAAAATGGTGGATGGAAGAATTATTTCGATCAGGAAATGGACGAAGAAGCTAACCAGTGGATAGAAGAGAATTTGAGAGATACAGATTTCAGATTTCCAGTGTAATTATGGACAAATGTAAAAGGAAAGTTTAGAGGAGTTTTTGTTTTTTAAGCAATCAGCCTCTAAAGTTCAAAAAATTGAAAAAAAAAAATGTTATTTTTAGGATTTTTGTTACCTTACTTATTAAAAAGATTTTTTATTGTTTAAAAGATTTTGTTGTGAATTCTGGAATTTTCCTCTCACATGAAAATGTAGTTTTCTGGATAATTTAATTTATTTGAGAGTAATAATAAGGAAATTTTAAGGGGAATGTAAACAAAAGTTCAAGTTGCGGCGCTTGGAAATTTTCTAGCGAATCCAAAGTTGATAAAAATTCAAATTTTGACTATTACCGGCTCTTGATTGGCTCTAGGAAAGTTTTCCAGAGAATCAAGAGCCGGTAATAGTTCAAATTTTGATTATCTATGATGGCTCCTTTATCTTTATTGGATAATTTTTTGCAGCAACTAAATACCGAATATCCATATAGGATGCTGTGCTAATGGGCAAAATAGAAAGATCATGCAGTCTATGCTGACTTATAGATTTTCTCAGGTAATTTTTCAATACTTTTTATTTACCAAGGCTCGGTTTATTTATCTACAGATAAACTTGCTAGTAACTATCTGCGAGATAAGGTGCAGTGATCTGGAACCCTATTCACGAGCGCCACGTTAACACAATGGAAAATGTTCAAAGAAAATTTTTAAAGTATGTAACATTCAGATCAGATGGGTCATATCCTCCCAAAGGCATTGAACATTGCCAGTATTTACATCGATTCAATATAGAATCGCTTTCAGTTAGAAGAAAAATACTGGGTGTTAAGGTCTTGTATAACCTCCTACACAATGTAGGTAATTGACTGTCCCTCGCTATTGGCTGGGATTCACTCTATACTTACATTTAACAATAATATATTTACTGCTGGTCACACCTAATTACATGGAATTCTTATTGGTCAAAGGATTTTACTTTACTTATGAACATTTAATAAAACTCGAATATTTTCGCGCTGTTATTTCACGTCGTGCTTCTTCTCTCGGTTAATTCGAAAACTCTTTCACGCCGTAGTTCTGACTTTCTGGACACAAGTCTCTCGATTCTCGATTACTACTTGTTTCTTGATTAAGGCCATCCCACCCACATAACAGTGAAAGAACATTCATATTCTGATTCTCAGAATATTCCGTCAAAGTACTTTTTGGAATGTTCTTTTGGAATGTTCAATAAATATTCTAAGATTGTTTCAATTGAAATATTCATTTTTAAACGTTCTATTTATGTACTAGGAATGTTGCTTCTATGCACCTACCTGAAAGATTGTGCTAAGAACCTACTTTATAAGTATAACATTCTTTGAATATTCTCATACGAACATTATTATAATGTACCCTAAAAAATGTTCTTTAAGCTAATATCTCTATTAAGTATTAAGAATATACCTACCAAGTTGTGCTGAGAAGTTTATGTAGGTAGGTAACCATGATAAGAATATTTTCATATTGTTCACCTAATTATCTAAAGTACCTACTCAAAAATCTTAATTATACAATTGAGCAATAATGCTCTACCTAGAACCTACTAAGAATATTATAGGTATATGCTTTTTCTTTTGCTTTGTATGACTTCCAAGAGAGGGAGCGACGCGCTATTAAAGATCTACATCTTGCCTCCAGGGTTGGATGAACCCACCGGGATACCGGGAAATCCCCGGTGGGCCGATCGGATTGTGGGCCGATCTTTAGAACAGAACCTTTAAGATACCTTCAAACGGACACAATAAGTCTGTTTTCATAGAAATTACAAACCAGTCAGAGCGACTTTCATTGGTTGAAAATAGTCAGGAAACTGGTTGTTGCCGATTTGGACCAATCAAAAACGTTCTGACTGGTTTGTGATTCCAGTAGAAACAGACCTAATGAGGTCAGTTCATTTTTGCTCGAACGTTTTTGATTGGTGCAAATTGCCAACAAACAGTTTTCTGACTATTTTCCACCAATGGAATTGGCTCTGACTGGTTTTTGATTTCTGTGAGAACATATCTTATGAAAGCACGAAGAATGGTCAATTCAACTTGTGACGCACTGAAAAAGGACCAATACAACATGAAAGAAGTATTGAAAAGTGCTGAAAATGAATGTCAATTTTTAAATTTGAGGTGGAAGTAGTTGGAAGTACACGATGTGGCCATGGATCGTATCATAAGAAAAATAGAGGCATCTTTTCCCAAACATAGAGATATTTGTGTTGATTTTTCATATTTGGATCCAAACAATTTTTCCAAACTAATGCCAGTGGATTTGAATAAAATTAGTTGGGTGACATGAAAAGGACGGAACTCCGGAGCTGTACGACCTTCCTGAATTTAACGATGAAGATGATACTAGAAAAAATGTTCTTCATATTTACACTGCAAACAATGTTTGGTTTTTTAAAAGTATAAATATACAGATTCTGATTCTCTACATCCGTGTTAACAGTCATCTTTAGGATCTACCAGTATGTCCTCACTTTAGCATGCACACAAGTAGGGTGCGAAAAATGCTTTCCAGTTTTCAACACTTAAATACATGAAAAATCGAAGCGAATAATGAACTTAAATATTATTAGATCACATCTAGAAGTTGAGGAAAACCACCTATTTAAAATATTATTTCTTCAAATCTTAACTTTTTTAAAAAATGTTTACTGAATAAAACTAAATGTTGCAACCATGTCTGCGCCATCAAGTTTAGGTTTGAACGGAGCGCGCCACATAAAAACGAAGGTACCGAAGCGAAGGGTAGATAAGGAATACGCAACTAGACGACAGAACGCGCTGGCCTGGTCCCTTAGAAAACGTGTTGCGTGTCTGTAATTATTCATTATTCAATTTTCATTTCTATTTTGCATTAAAATTGATTGTTCAATCCAATTTGTGATTAGTGTGTGTGTAAGGAGAGTTCACAGGTTAGTGGATTTAATGTTATTTTGTTTTTAAGAGTTCAATTTACGCAAGTATTATTTTTTTTCCAATTTTTATGTATTTTTGTTTATTTATAACATTTTTTATAACATGTGCATTGTTTATGTATTTAACCAAAATCGTTTCATGCTGTAAAAAACACAGATAAAGAAGTAAATTAGAACCTAAGAAATTATGTGCTGTCTTTTTGTGCTGGGATTTTGATTTTTGGATTCAGAGCGTGCATTAGAGCCTTGCTGAATTTACTAACATTTTCCTACCCTGACGAGAGAATATCCTAACAAATTGAAATAATCAATCTAGAGATATTGGCTCAAAAACAACTATAGCTGAGTAGCTTCCCGTATGGGACCTCAGTACCCGCTGGGAAACTGGCTAACTAACCAAAAACTCTTCAGTTTGGAATATAGGTAGTGTTGATTGAATGTAGTGTGTGTAATTGAAATTTTAGCACAATAATAAAGGATGGTACCTAATTTAAACTTTTATTGACTTATATTATTGAATTAATGACTCAAAATTATTATTAAAATGACACAGTATGTTTCGATTTTTGGGGAATGTTCGATCGAGGTTTTCTCTGCCGTTCTCTTTTCCCTCGAGAATTCTAGGTCGAGAACGGTACGTTTTTCTTTGATAATAAAGGAGGCGTTTCACAAATTTTTCGTTTCTTTTACGTATCACAGCTTCCCTTAAATTTCCCAAATATTTGCTATGTCGGGCGCATGTCCAGTAAGTTAAATTGAGTAAGTTTCCACAACGTAGGTCCTATTTGTTTTTCATTTCATTTTTCAGAAGATTTGTTGTTTAAAAGGTAATAAAAATTCTCATCCTTCAATCTTACTGAGCGAACCTGGGTATGTTATACTACAAAGTGATTATTGTGATCAATGTATGGGCCGCTAGACTGAAATTTCCCGGTCCACTTCCAAAAGTTCGTCCAACCCTGCTTGCCTCGCATTTGAATCACCTTGGAACCTGTTTCTCTCAGTTGCCGTGCTTCGACGAGAGCATAACAAGCTCGAAACCGGAGCTTTGGTTAAATACTCGTGTTTTCTAGAGAAGTTGATTCTTGTATATATTATAAAATTAATGAAAAAGTAAAGCTAATAGTTGTAATTTATGTGGGATGATATTATTCTTTTGTCAAATGACCAAAAGGCAAAAGAAGAACTGAAAAATCAACTGCTCAGAAATTTCAAAATGAAAGATATTGGAGAAGTCAAGCATATACTGGGTATGCAGATAACAATAAGGGACAGAAAACTAAGAAAAATATGGATTGATCAAAAAGCTTTTATATTGAAAAACTACTCAGGATCGAGGTTCAACATGAAAAATGCAAACCCGGTAGATACACTATTATGGTAGCTGGAGAAAAGCTAACCCAAGAACAATCTCCAAAGACAGAAGAGGAGATTGAAATAATGAAAAGCAAACGTTATCAAGAAGGTATGGGAAGTTTGCTATTCGCAGCACAAATCTCTAGACGGTACCTTGATATGTGTTACGCAGTCAGTAGTGTCAGTCGTTTTTAATCATTAACCAGGACCTGCACATTGGTCAGCAGTTAAGCGTATCCTCCGTTATTTAAGGAGTACATTAAACTATACAGGCTGAAATTAAATGGAGTTAAAGGCAAAAATTCAAACATTTATGGTTATTGTGATATGCTGACTGGGCAAATGACCCATCTGATCAAAAATCTATTAAAGGCTACATTTTTATGAATAATGGCTCACCGATATCAGTAAAAAACATCCTATTGTGGCGTTGTCTACAACAGAGGCTAAATATGACAATGGCAGCACAAGAGGCTATATGGTTGAGAGGTCTCAGTAAAGATTTTAATTGCACTGAAAAACCAACATTGTTATATGTGAATAACCAAGCAGCACAGAAATTGGCACTAAATGGGGGTTCTCAATCCAGAACGAAGCATATAGATGTTCGTCATAATTTCTTGAAAGAAAAAGTGCTAACTCAGAAGATGTTAGCTGATTCTCTTACAAAAGCATTGGACAGAGTAAAATGTAATAAAAAAAAAAATTGTGTCAGAAACCAAGGACCACAGAAGGACTTATTTCAAATAGGGATGGGAGGGTGTAGAAAATAATTTGAAGTGAGCCACCAGTGCTATATTTGTGTTTTGTACTGACTAGTTTTTTAGACAGTTGTCATCATTTCCTTTAAGTTACATCAGTACTTAAAGGGGGCCTTTTCGGGTCCCCTTCGTGCCCGGGCCCCTAAGCATCGCTTATATCCGCTTATGATCGCCGCCATTGCAAAGTTGGAACCATTTTCAAAAATTTCAGGAAAACTCTGAAAAGTCATAGGAATTTGAATTTTTCAGCGATTCCTAATCTAGTGAAATACTTCAAACTACAAAAATTTGAAATGCCAACCATTTATAATAAAATAGCCCTTCTGAGCAAAAAAAAAGTTACTCGACCCTGCCAGGATTCGAACCTGGAATCTTCTGATCCGTAGTCAGACGCGTTATCCGTTGCGCCACAGGGCCGTGCTAATTCATCTGCAGTTTAAACTATTGAATCTAAAGCTACTTAAATATGGCAACAGTGTATACAGGGTGTTCCTAAATATCATGTACAAACGGAAGGGAGTGATTCTTTGGTTTATTTTGTGACTAAAATTTCTAATAAACATAGGTCCGCAAACGCTTCATTACCAATCTACAGGGTGTTGAAATTTCAATATTTTCTTAGTTTTTTTTTTATAGCTCCTGTAATTTTTGAGGGATTTAGCTCAAATTTAAAATGGAGGTTACACAATAGGAGCTCGATGATCCAACATGTCAAACGTTTGCCAAAATCTACAGGGTGATGTTTTTTCATGAGTCATGCCACCTTTTCTGCCCCTGACCTTTTTCACGGTGCGCCGCTGGTCGATTCTAAGATGCAAAATAATTTTTCTACCTTATTTAGAAACTTTTTGTTCTCTTGTAGCTTTTTCATATCACTGACCCTTATCGAGGAAAAAATTGAAAAACAAATCTCTGTAATTAACTAGGTGAAACGGAAGTGACTCAAGAAACCTTTTCTACCTACAGTGGCGACAATAGAGGTTCCGCAACCATATACTTGCTCATATTCACCGTGCGTTCGTTATTTTGGTCTGAGTTCTCCGAGCTTGACTTTACCGTTTGTTTATTTAAAAAGTGTACTCGGTGCAGCCTCATTCGCGTTCGTTTATTAAAATTTCCGGTACTTTTATACGGCGTTCAACTGCTCCGTTCGCTCGCTGGTCACGTGATTACGGCTCCGCTCAGCTCGCTCTACACTTTGAGCAAAATATCGAACGCAAGGTCAATAGGAATCTAGAAGTAAGACATCCCTCGCCGCCATATTCTTGCTTTTTTTCAGCACCCTGTAGATGGGTAACGAAGCGTTTGCGGACGGACCTATGTTTATTAGAAATTTTATTCATAAAATAAACCAAAGAATCACTCCCCTCTATTTGTACATGATATTTAGGAACATCCTGTATAGTTTTATTAAAGTTTAATAAAAATAAAAATATTTTTTATTATTTATTATTTATTTATTTGTTTAGTATCACAACCCATACCCCAATTAGGTTTCCTTTTCTCAATAAAACTCCTGATTCCTTCTTTACAATCGCCCATCTGAAGATTTTCAACCATTTTATCGGCCCCTAACTTATAAGCGGTTTTAACATCGTGGCAAATTTGTTCGTTATAAAACCTTTTGCCCAGCTCTACAACGTCCCTGCTTTTCGCTTTAATAGCATTACAAACAAAATCGACTTCTTCGTCCAGTTTTTCGCTGGGACAAACCTTTGTAATCAGGCCTATTTCTTTGGCTTCTTGCGCCTTTACGGGAAGTCCGGTAAGGAGCATGTATAAGCTAGGCATTTTGCTTACACATCTGGATAATGCTATTCCGGGAGTCGAGCAGAAAATACCAAAGTTTGCACTTAAATTAAAGAAAAATGATTATTAGTAATTTGGGTTGATTTTTCTTAATTATTACCCTGGTGTTGAAAAGGTGCTTTTATCTGAAGCTATTGCAATGTCGCATTGGGCAACCAACTGGCAACCAGCCGCAATGGCCATACCATCGATTTTTGCTATTACGGGTACCGGACAGTCAATTATGGACATCATTAGATTGGAGGCTGTTTGGAAGACTTTGTTTTGTATTTCTACATTGTCAGCCTTAAAAGGATTATGTAGTAATATTGAAATAATATGATAAATATTTTACTATTTCTTTCAAATTGTGGCCTCCTGAAAAAGCAGGGCCTTCGCCTGAAATTACTACAACGCGTATTTCAGGATTCTCTTTGACTTCAACTATAGCATTTAGTAAGCCTTCCATCATTGAGGCACTCAAGGCATTTCTATAATTTATCATTTTTCAATTATGTATGAATAAATAGGAACTTTTAAATCTTTCTACCTAGTTTTTGGGTCACACATTACAATGTTCTTAACTTCATTGGCAAAATCGGTCTTGATAAACTGGTAATCTGACATGAATCTTTCAACTGCCTTCTGGAATTTTGGGATTAAAAGAGTATGATTTTACAGGATATCGACTTACTTTGATAGGAGGATTAAATAGAAGGGTTTTGCAACGATATTGCATTGTCTTCAACATTTTTATTTTGCAATAACTACTATTTTGTTGGACTTTGCTTCATTTAAATTAACATAACCTAAATCTAACAGTTGTAAAAAGAAAAAACTTAAATAAGATAATTAGATATGAAAAGACAAGACAATTAATATAAAATAAGATAAGAGTTCAGAATAATTTGAATTTAAATATTGTAAGAGAGCGGGAAAAAATTTGAAAATATAACCCGCAAAGAATTTTGGCAACGTTGGAATGCAATTTGAAATTTAACCTGTTTTGGCGCCAAAACAGTTTTTTCAAAACATTGTATAGTAATAAGCAAAAGTAGCTCCAATTATTCTTCCTGGAATCTTGATAAATAAGTAGTTCAAATTTTTAAATAACAATTCTTTGTTCGTGGTTCAAATAGAATCGGTTCCGGATCGATTCTGAACAAGTTTGCCGGTTCCAGGGATGTTCCAATAACCAAGAGTTCGAGTAATGTGCATTGTCATAAGTTGTATTCCTTTCAAGAGTTTGAAACACTCGAGCTACTCGCTCCGGTGTTTAGTCGCCCCCGATTTGCAGGGAACAGATGCGTGGTGCAACAAACACTTTTCGAAAGGAATAAGCGCGTGAAGCCCCGGAACAGTGAACGAAGCTCGGAATTCTGTACCTCCCATCATGCAGATATAGTTGTATTCCTTTCACACTTAGGAGGAGCTCCGGAACAGTTCCGGGGCGCTAAGTTGTCAGGACTGGAACTCTGTAACGGATGAGGATCGTTATCCCTATCGCTATGGCACTTGCTGTCTTCTTCTTTCTTGTCGAATTCAATAGAGAAAAGACGTCAATAGAGATAAAGAAAATATCTCTATTCGTTACAGAGTTCCCCCTCAGCTGTTTAAACAGCATACGACAAGGCGAGAAATAACATGATGCTACGTCACAATTGGTATTTTGGAGTGGGGGAGAAGGGGAGGATTTGTTACACACAGGCCTTTCGAGGATAGGCTATCCTCATCATGTACTCTGTAGTAGTAGTGTTTATCATCCTTGGGCTGTTTGCACCATAGGTTACGATTCCGCGGGCTTTTGCTTTATGCATACTTGGTTTTCTACATTAATTAACATTCTAAAACAACTACTTTTTAGATCTCGCTTTTGCATCTACTTATTTGCACAACCACTGGCGCAAACAACCGATTCTGTTAATGACGTCGGCAATGGTGATACACCAATATGGCGGCGATTACCAAAAGGCCGATAAGCCATCCTTAGTACTGTGTATTATCGTTGAATTATATACCTACAAAAAATAGCCGCTTTCCAGCTGACCACAGCAGCTGGAGAGCGGCTAATATTTCCATAATTTTTCGTAAAATCCAAAAATGCAATGATATACAGTATTGTCATTTGAAATAACAAAGTTGATGCTGGAGTTACGCAATCGGAGTGACTTGCTATTAGTTGTGTATTGACGGGTCCCTGCGATTTTTCAAAAAACAAATAGTTTTGTCGAGCCCTCGTGTTCCATTCTTTTTGCCCACGCTGTATAGGCATGGTTCTCTATTGGGTTCTTTACAACAATCCTGAACTAGTTCAAAAGCTGTTCGGAATCAGTTCGTAATAGTTGTATTCCTTCAAGATCTTGAAACACTCGAGCTACTCGCTCTGGTGCTTAGTCGCCCCAGCCGCTTTCCAGTATGGGAGTTTGACGCCCGGAGCTACTCGGGGCGTTGAGCCCCCGAGCTGTACGTACGCGTCAACCTGTCAGCTGTCACATACGTGGTGGCTATTTATTTATTTATTTCTTGTTGTATCTCAAGATTGAACATTTTAAAAAATATAGTTTTGATTCTCTTTCATTATGATAAATAAAAAAACAAACTGCACAAACAAAACAAACAGATAATTATTTTTAAAATTTGACATATTTGACACTAAGACAGGCGTCTCACGTCATGATACTGGAACGGTACAAATCTAGTGCGTGGCGCCCCCGAGGTGCTCTGGAGCGCGCCAATGTATATACTGGAAAGCGGCTAAGATTTGCAGAGAACAGCCTGCGTGGTGCAACAAACAGTTTTCGAAAGGAATAAGCGCGTGAAGCCCCGGAGCTGTTCCGTAGCTCCTCCTAGTTGTGAAAAGAATACAACTATTGTGGTCGTTCACTTGCGGTGAGGATTGATGAATGGGAATTAACATGTTCAGTTCAAATTATGTCCTTGGCAGATCACTAAATGTTTAGTTACAGATCTTTGCTCGCGGTTCAACTAGAATTGGCTCTGGATCGATTATCTGGAATGTAATCTGCGAACAAAGCTAAGATATTATAATTCTTTGTTTAAGGTTCAACTAGGATCGGTTCCAAATCGATTCTGAACTAGTTCTATTGGTTCTATGGCCTTTCCACCAAACTGATTCAGAACTATTCGTTGAATAAATATTTTCGTTTGCATACTTTCAGCTCAATGAGCAGTCCTATTGGGTGTGTTGTTGCGCATGGTCTCTACAACAATCCTGAATTAAATTGAAGAAGTAGTCCATCTCTGAATTCACAATTATTTCCATAACTGTTCGGAGTGTGTTTTGCGAGTAAAGCTAGATCATAGTTTGCGGTCAAGACAAGAATCGTAAACTAACAGGATTCCTCATCCTCATGAGGCGTATGTTCGCCAATTCTCGTCGACAGGGCCTGCGAGTGACGTCACTACTTTTCGCGGATCTGTTTCTGCAGAAATCACAAACTAGTCAGAGTGAATTTCATTGGTTGAAACTAGTTTCCTGGCTGTTGAAATTCGCTCTGACTGATATGTGATTTCCTCAGAAACAGACCTATTACCTAAGTTGAGTTCGGAATGGGATTTTAGTTCAGTGCTAGTGCGGTGTGCCTGTAGTGCAGAGTTATATTGCGTGATGAAGGTGTAATCGGCGGTGTAACACCGAATACACCTTCAATTTGTACCGAGTAAGGCCGGAGTCTTATGCATCCGTTTTCCGACGAAAAATGTCCGAAAAATTTTCTATTTTGACATATTTTCATACGATTATGTCAGAATAGAAGGTTTTTCGGACATCTTTCGTTGGAAAACGGATGCATGAGACTCCGGCTTAAACGGTGTCCCACCATCTTCACACCATTCGGACACCAAATTATTGCCAAACGCAAATAAAGTGTACACCAAGCACTCCTACCAATTAACGAACGCCACAGTGTCACTGGTGTAAAAAGTGTCGACACTTTCTATCATTCCGAACTCACCTCTATTAGCATAAAGTTCGTTTTTTTTTTTTAAAGATAAAAGTCAAAATGACATTATGTTGGCAATACAATGTAAAATTGTCAATGCTTTCAATTTTTTATGTAGAAAAGGCTTGTGTTGCCAACATAGTTACTAAATTTTTGACTTGGGGAATTATCTTTAAAAAAAAAAAAAACTTTAGCAGCTTAACATAGCAGCTTATAGTGGTGACGTCACTCGCAGGCCTTTATTGGATGCTTGCGATTCAGATTGTGTTTGCTTTTTTCTCGATTTTAAGACCTGAAATGGCAGAAATTTCAAGCTCAATAAGCAGTCCTATTGGGTAGTGTTCTTGGTTTGTGGTTAGAATTCAGGAACTATTTGCAAATTATGCCCGGCTTTACAGTCCAAGAACTCATTTGAGTTAGTTTTCTGTTCGTGGTTCAACTAGAATTGGTTCTGGATCAATTCTGAGCTAGTTCTGCCGGTTCTACAGATTTAAAAAAAACTTCCGCCCGGTTGAACAGTAAAACCGACGAGTATTTGAACTTGGACTGTACAACCGCGCCTTCGAGACAGGCATGCGCTCTACATTAATCCTGAATTAGTTCCAAACCTGTTCGGATTAAGATCCGCGAACAAACCTAACAGTTTAGGCGGTGGATTCTGATCTGAGTGGGAATACTTTTTGGCTACAATCTAGGTTCCCGGTTCAATTAGAATTCGTTCCCAATCGATTATGTTCTAGAGCCATTTTCTCGCGTCCACTTTTTTGGCATTGGTTCAAAACCGGCTTAAAATAGTCAAGGAAAAACCATTGCCCGTTTCAAACCTGTTTTGAACCAATGGCAAAAAAGTAGATGCGTGAAAACGGCTGTTCTATCGGTTTTTAGGGAATTAACAAGATCCTTTTACTTTACTTACAAAACAATCTAGAACAGTTCCGGTTGGAACAGTTTCAAATTAAATGTGGCAACATTGAAAGATTGACTTTTGTCCCTGACATTTTTTTCACTTGACAGTTGACAAACTGCTTACAAAATGTCGGAATGTCGGTTTAGCAAAATAATCAAATAAAAATATAAACAGCTAATAATTTTTATGTGATTTATTTATAAATTCTGTGTTTTATGTAAGTGGCGGACACAAGGCTTAAAGCATATCACTCAGGTAATTTTAAGCTAGCTAATCTTTGCTTTTAGTACCTAAATAAAGCTAATAATAGTCTTGTTATAATTAAAATAACACAAGAGTCTTTTTCTAGTCGAGGCAATGAATCTTAGATCTTCTAAACTAAGTATGAACGTAAATTAATGGATACTCCTTCGACCAGTGTAAGCGGAGCCATGGGGAGATCAACCAAAAAAAAGAAAGTGCCCGATAGGAAGAAAACCGGCACTACTGATAGTAGGGACTCCGCTCGCACACCTCCTACCTTGATCAAAGTGAATAGCTGGATGAGCACCATAGAAGTAGACAGCAACAGAAGCAGCCCAGATTTTCCTGGATTCGACAACGAAAACGATCCTCCTTACAACTTAATTTCAAATACCTATTTCCTAAAGGACAAAGACGAACTGGAACAGTATTACACCATCTCGGATTCTATTTCTGAAATCTCGGTAAATAAAATTTTCATGGACTTGAGTCCTGGAACAAGGCGACGCAAATTTTCTAATATAATCGAACAGGACCTCGACAATTGCGACATTGTATTGCCAAGTCCTGAAAATGAGAATAAAAAGGAGTTTTGTAAGTATTTGCAACTAATGAAGCCTACTGATAAGAAAAAAAGCGTTATTATTGTACAAAATAGACATTCGAAGAGAATTAAGAATTTGTCCCAGCAGGAGCTGGAGAAAAAATCAAGAACATTGATTTCTGATCAAGAAAATGATTCAATTAATAAATCTGAAGAGAAATTACTAGAGCATAAAGCCCCTTATACATACAGTTTTCCTAAACCGCCTGACAAAATTGATGTTATTGATTTTGATGGAATTGCAGAAGAAAATTGGTTCAAAGAGTTGGCAAATAGAAAACCAAAGAGAACTGCAGTAAAACGGAAATCAAATGTTTCTGTAGAAGATTTAATGTCAGCTGAATTCTCAGAGGCAGAAAAGGAAACAAATATTCCAGCTAGAACAGAAGAAGAACTATTTGATTCAAATGAGAATAGAAGTAAATCCAGAGGACCTGCAATTAAAAGAAATTCAGTTGTTAAAAGTGAATCGGGAAGTTTGGCCACGAAGAAAAGAAATTCAGTTGGTAAAAGTGAATCTGGAAGTTCTGCCATGACAAAAAGAAATTCAGTTGATGCATTAATAGATTCCGTTATTAAAAGTAAATCTAATAGGAGGGCCAAGAGTAATAAAAGGCTTAATGGTGCTCAGAATAAAAATGGTTTAAATGGAAAAGCCAAAGAAATTGAAGAAAATGATTTAATCAACATTAAAACTCGGTCCATGGAGCCTATAATCAATAACAATGAAATTAAGGATATAACACAAACTGCTAAGACAAATAATCAGGCTTTGATTAATCAACCAGCAAAAGTAGGAAAGAGAAAGGCAAACAATTCAAAACAAGCATCTAAGGTGAAAGGTCCAGGCTTCAAAATAAGACTTTCTTCTGCCAAAAGAGGAAGAAACACTAATTCCAATACTTCAACAAAATCTGCCCCTAAACCCAGGCAAGCAAAAAGAAAGAAGAATAATTCAGCAATAAATGAGAAAGATTTTGACATTGGAACCAATGCTATACAAGAACACATAAACTTGTTAAAAAAACCAGAAAATCCTGCGGAAATATATTTGTCGGAAAGCAGTTGTTCTGAGGTTGAACCTGAAACTTCATTTGGATCACAATTGAAAAACTGGACTAGAAAAAACTCAAACTTAACAATAAAAAAGATTTGTATTCACGAATCTGATCCGCCTTCAACGGCAAATAAATCTTTGGAGAGGCACGACAGCGCTATACAAACAGACCCGGAAGTACAACATGAATTTCACTCACAAATTCTCAACATTCAAAAAACTTCTGATGAAGACTCGGAAGAAGAATTATCTGAAAAGTCAAGTTCACCTCCAGCATCTGACCAGTTTACTGATTACGCCAAACAGCAAACAGAAGACGCGAAATGGATCAACACTAAAAAGCAACTGGAAAATCAAAATTCAATCACTGTAAATACGGGGCAAGGTCCAATATTGAAGATTTTTTATGTGGATTTTGATTTGGTACTTTGTCAGGAGTTGTTGGTGTCGTTTTGGTATCAGTCAGCACCTGGAAACGTTTTAGGTACGTTATTTTCTTGGTTTCTTCATAATATTTAATTAAGGGGCAAATAATTATTCAAAGTTAATTTTTTCCTCGATATTTTCCAAAATTTCTGTAGTTGTTGTACATTACACACGTACTACGGAGTAGAAAAACAATCATTCTGAATCAGAACACGATTGAATTTGAAAATTTCTAGCAGTTAAAATATTTATTATAATTATTAATGTGTATAATTCAGGCGCTCAGGATATGTGGACGAGCAAAGGCAGCATCCAAAGGCAACCGATGCCCAACAATTGCACCCTCAAAGAATCCTTGGAAATGGTCGCCTGCAGCTATTTCAGTTTGGCGTACATCGAACTGTGGACCAAAGAGCACGAGAACTATCAGCAAGAAGTTCCCGTCACAAATGTTTACGCTGTAGTCTATTTTTGGATGAAACAATATAACGGATTGGTGAAAAAGGTGTTGCAACTTGGAAATATTAATGGGTATGTTAATTTTGGGCATCTAATTTTGGATATTTTACTAAAAAAAAAAACATTTTTAGATTTGCAGATGATATTCAATATTCCATTGTCAAATCTTCACCAAAAATCGTGGTGAGCTGGCATTTTACTGGAAACGAAATGAATAGGAAAAAAACCTATGTTTACTGTTATCAAGTGGCGTCAGATTTTCAATCTATATGCAATGTTGATAAATTTGAAGCCGTGGATCATTATGTTTCGTCACTGCACAATATTGAAGGTAATAATTGAAATATATCTTTATAAAATAGGTTGGTACACTAAATATACACAAAAAATACAATATAAGAAAAAATGCCCATTAGACATACAAACAACTATCTACAAAATGCAGGTAAAAATCTTAAGAAAATAGCAGGCACATTAGTCTGGTTCGCCTAATCACGTCAAGATGGTAAATGGAATAGTATGTCTACTGTTAGAGCCACGAGTTATAAAGTATAGTGTAGGCCTTATGATTTAGATTTTGGAAAACTTTGAAAGGGCATAACTTTTTTCTATTATAGATAGAAAGCTGAAACTTTCACTAAATTTTATCCCAATCAAGGGACTACAATCCCTGAAAATTTCAGCTCATTTGCACTTATAGTTCCTGAGATAAAATCGTGTTAAGCAATTTGGGGTGATTTATCAATTTTTCTGAGTGCTATTTTTCATAGATTTCGGCTTCAAATCTGAGAATAATTCAGTGTATGGAGTTTGGGGTATGTTGATTGACCATTAGGATACAAAATCTTGACAAAAAAAAATTTGAAATTTGATCGTTTAAGTAAGAAGGTACAGGGTATTTGATTATATTTGGCACCATACCTACAGCCTTTACTATTTAAGATAGAAAAAAAAAATTAAATACAAAACTTGACAGTTTTTTCCTGTATTTTCTGATAACGTTATCAGAAAAAACAAAATCGCATCGGAAAATGGAGAAACGTAAGCAACTTTGACTTTTTTAATGGACCACCCTGTATATTATGCGATAAAATGAAAGATCTATTCTTTCTGATTCCAAATATATATATATATATATATATATATATTGATAACATTTGCTTGAGCAATTTTTGACATATCTCAGGTTGAATTATAAAGAATTTGCAGAGAAGTTCCATAAGGATCTCTATCTTTATAAAATTTCTTTGCAATTTAGTTATAATTTGAGCTGAGATATGTCAAAAATGGCTCATGCAAATATAATCAACATATATATATTTGTAATCAGGAAGAAAAGGTCTTTCATTTTATCGCAAAATATACAGGGTGTTCCATTTAAAACAGTCGAAGTTGTCTACGTTTCTCCATTTTCCGATGCGATTTTGTTTTTTCTGATAACGTTAAAAGAAAATATAGAAAAAAACTGTCAAGTTTTGTATTTACAATTACAAATATAATCAAATACCCTGTATTGTTTGCCCAGTGGATCTGAGTCTACGGAAGGAATTCGGACGTAAATGTCCCATGTTGCCACGTTTAATTATAAAAAAGCGAAAATGCTAGGCATGAAGTATAGTTAATTTGAAAATCAATTTTTTGATAACAAAATATTGATAACAATAATAAAACGCTAAATATTTTAACGTGGTTGTTAGACCTATTCTTATTTTAATCCTGATTTTTTCAGTTTGGTCTTTTGTAAAAAATAAACATTTTCTAAAGATACCATCAGCTTTTGTCAATTTGGCAAGCATCCGTCCTGGATGAACCTGATTGGTGGAGTTTTTGGCAGGATCGCCGTTGTCATGGGGAATCATACGGTTGTCAATGAGCTAACGTCACCTTACGTCTCGCTATTGGCCAGGGCTCACGTCATTCTATCCTCCCATCTTGGAATATCGATTTATATTGACATATCCAGTGGCGGAGATTTGGTCATTGCTGATTTTCGTGTACGAGTTGCAATACGATAACACTTTCAAAAAGTTCCGCACGCAGCTGGGTATTTTATGAATGAAATCAGCCATTTTTTTTACAAGTGCATTCCCCTTACTGTTGCCCCGTAGACACAGGCTCGCTGGGCAGACATTACCTACCTTATGATTTAGATTTTGGAAAATTTTGAAAGGATATTAGGATACAAAATCTTGACAAAAAAAATTTGAAATGTCATAGTTTTAGTGAGAAGGTACATCTCAATGTAACAAATGGGTACCGAGATACACAAGCTCAAAGATTTTAAGAAAAGAATTCAAAAAGTTAGAAAAAGTGAGTAAATTTTTATTTTCCACTTTTTCTTGATTTTCACTATCGATAAAACAGGTTGAAATTAGCCGGAAACAACTTTAATATCAATCCTATTGTTTATTCAACAGAGACAAAATTTCCAAAAGAAAACTCAATTTTGAATATGTGGGAATTTTTGCAAATCCAGACATGGTTATGAAAAATTGCTAATATTGTCAATTATTTCAAAACAAATAGACCTAAACGATATATCGTTTGAAAGGGCATTAAAATTTCTATACATTCAATACATTGAACTAAATTTGATATCAATGGTTCTCAGTAGGCGTTTTCGGAAACACTGATCCGATTAACCGGATCACCAGCTGATATCCTTTGCCTTTTTTCAATCGTATTCATTAAAGAAAGATAAAAGACAACCAGCTGATGATCGGATCAGTATTTCCGAGAAGGCCTACTGTTATTCAGTTATTGAGTTTTAGCCGAAATTTGCTCGAAAACTTCAAACTCGATTTTTTCAAAAACAATTAATGTCAATTATATTAATCTTTTTTGAATATGAAGTTGAGCTCTAATCCCTGAAAATTTCATCGCAATATCTCATATGGGCCTCGAGATATAGAGGCTCGAAAATTTGAAGATAAAAATCAAAGAGGATACCCCAAAGGGGTAGTCAGTGTGAAAATCTTCTGTCCTATAAGATAGAGATCTCATGGAGTTCCGTGGAGATCGGATAGAGTACTAGAGATACGTAGAGATCCAAGAACTGGCTGCAGTCGTGTAGAATCGCACATCATTTCAACAATGAATGAAAACATTAATTTCATGTTCAGATGTTGTTTCTTCAGAGGTAATACTGAGTTTATGATACAGTCCTTTGATAGTAATAATTTATTTTCTGTCATGTGACATAATCTACTACTATTAGCATTACATACCATTCATTCATAATAGTCGACTTACTTCCTCTAAAAAGGTGTGATTTACTTTAAATTATTAATATCAAACTACCACTTTCTGACAGCAAAAACGCGTTGATTCCATATGCAATTTAAAAGTTACTAATGTATGTATATGAAGGTCCAGAGGAGATACACGAAAATCAGTGGAAATCCATGGAGATCCAATGATATGCCTAGAGATCCCAGAGCTGGAACTCTGTAACGGATAGAGATCGTTATCCCTCTCGCTATTGCATTTGCTATCTTCTTCTCTCTTATCGAAATCAATAGAGAGGGGACGCCACTAGAGATAGAGATAGAGATATTGATCGCTATCCGTTACAGAGTTCCAGCCCAGGATATCCATAGAGATTTATATAGTAACAAGAACATGTTCAAAAATGGATCTTTTTTTCCAATTTTTCTCAATTTTCCTTCTTTTAACGGAATCTCACGAAATCCTACTGGAATTCTACAAAATTTCACTAGAGTTCCACTGAAAATGAATGAAATTTTGGATTAATGAGTAGAAAGTACATTTCATGAGTAAAGATTAAAATCTGCAAAAATCACTTATGCAAAATACTTCTAATGATCACAGTGACTTGAAACTTACAGGTTTTATAAATTGAAATTTCCTCTTTATGGAAAAGTCAATTTGAAGATGATTTTAAGCTTTAAACTAGATTTGGAAGCTTTTTCTTACGTTAATGCATGCAAAATCGATTAAAATCTGCAAAAATCACTTGTGCAAAGTACTTCTAATGAATAATGATCGCAGTGACTTGAAAATTTTAGGATTTATAAATTGAAGTTTCCTCTCTTTGGAAAAGTTACTTTGAAGGTAATTTAAAGCTTCAAACTAAATTTGGGAGCTTTTTCTTACGTTAATCCATGCAGAAATGATTAAAATCTGCAAAAACCATATGTGCAAAGTACTTCTAATGATCACAGTGACTTGAAACTTTCAGGATTTATGAATTGAAGTTTTCTCTTCGTGGAAAAGTTAATTTGAAGCTCCAAACTAAATTTGGAAGCTTTTTCTCACGTTGATGCATGTAAAAATTATTAATATCTGCAAAAATCATTTATGCAAAATACTTTTAATGATCACAGTAACTTGAAACTCTCAGGATTTATAAATTGAAGTTTTCTCTTTGTGGAAAAGTTAATTTGAAGCTCGAAACTAAATTTGGAAGCTTTTTCTTACGTTAATGCATGCAAAAACGATTAAAATCTGCAAAAATCACTTGTGCAAAGTACTTCTAATGATCACAGTGACTTGAAACTTTCAGGATTTATAAATTGAAGTTTTCTCTTTGTGGAAAAGTTAATTTGAAAATCCTATTTTTGGGTTGTTGAATTTTTTGAAATCTTGACATAGATATGAATAATTGCTCATATTGGCAATTATAACAAGGCAAATTGGCCCTAATCATATATTTTTTGAAAGAGCATTGAGTTTTTCATAAATTGAGTAAAATTTGATATCAATGGCTCATACGGTTATGAAGTTACTGAGCTTCAAACTTGAGTTTGAATTGAAATTTTGTTCAGTGGTTCTTCAATTATTATTGGATTTTGCTCTATATTTTTCACACAATCTACGTGTACTTACATAATTTTCTATATCTGAATTCATATTTTGAAACAATTTTATCAGAATTTTTAATCTCATTCTTCAGTTCAGTGAGTTGTTTAGAAATGAATCAAAATTTTCATTATTCATTAGACATCACGATTGCCTTATTTACAACGCAATTTGGGGTGATTTATCAATTTTTAAATTTTTCTCATTGCCTTTTTTCATAAATTTCGGCTTCGAATCTGGGAATAACTTGGTGTATGGAGATCTCAACAAAAAAAATTGAAATTTCATCGTTTTAGTAAGAAGGTACCTACCTTATGATTTAGATTTTGGAAAACTTTGAAAGGTCATAACTTTTTTTCTATTATAGATGGAAAGCTGAAACTTTTCCTGAATCTGATCTCACTAAAGGGACTATAATCCCTGAAAATTTCAGCTCTTTTGCGAGATAAAATCGTGTTAAGCAATTTGGGGTAATTTATCAATTTTTAAATTTTTCTGAGTGCCTTTTTTCATAAATTTTGGCTTCAAATCTGAGAATAATTTACTGTATGGAATTTGGGGGATATGTTGAAAATAATAAATTCTCCTGAAAAAATAGCAATATTAACAAAACTCCAATAATAATCACATAAATACTTTACTTCTTTAATCCAAAGAAAATGTAGAGCCTTTTCCATATCCTTTCTTTGTCCAGGCACCAATACCAATAACTTCCCAATAAACTCCTTGGCATTATCAGACACGCTACAAAAATACTCGTCTGGATAGCAATAGTGGCATTCCAAAATATTAGCAGTGGTTTCTTCCATCGAATCGTCCAAGAATAGCGAAACTTCCACTTAAAAGGACATAGAGAAAAACTCCTGCTGCCCAAACATCTGTATGTTTACCAACAGGCTGACCTAAACCTAAACGAATTCTGGTGAGGCAAACTCCAAACAAGCAGGAGGTAGGATGACGTTTTTAGATGTGTTTACTGAGTCACCAAAGTCTACTAGTTTTAATAGGGGTGGTGAAAATGAAGTGTCTGCCATTACGTTTTCAGGCTTAATGTCCAAATGTACCAAGTCTTTCCTGTGAAGCCAGGCTAAGGCTGAAATAAGTTGGCTTGTGTACAACTTGACGTCGTCTTCTAAATAATCACCTCTTTCGGCTAAATAAGTGAACAATAATGGCCCTTTTACCCTAAAAAAAAAAACAAATAAAAATCTTAATATTGTATCTACATATATAAAAATTAATGCCACTTTTCGTTGTAATTTTATAACTCAAGAACGGGCTCACCTAGCCAAACCAAATGTTTAGGCTTTGTTCGGACTATTTATTAGATGGTTTATGTGAAGTTTGCACAAAATCGGTCGAGCGGTTCTTCATTTATCACATTTTTTGTAATAATGAATTATTCAATAAATGGAGGATCATTTTGTTAATGGGGATTTTGCTGTCAAATTGAAACTTTTTTCAGCGTTGACAGTACCAGCATGTTGTTATGTGATTAATGTGGTCATTTCATTGCTTATTTTATTTATTTATGAAAAAAATGTACTAAGCCCGCATACGGCGCCATCTCTTATAACCGATACCAAGTTTATTTTGTATTTTGTATACCGCGCCATCTCTGATACCTGGAACGAAGCTCGACATGGCAGATACAGTAGAACAATGCTGCTCAGGAACTGGAGCTATTTCGAACAGAACTATTCCACTATTCCGATCAGATAGAGTGGTGCAGAAAGAGTAGATCAGATAGAGTAGTGCAGATAGAGTAGAACAGATAGAGTAGTGCAGATAGAGTGAAACAGGGCTGCGCTAGAGATTTTTTTTGTTTTCTTTACATTCTTTGAACATTCCTGTGCCTGAGTTTATTTATTTGGTGGTACACTTTACAAGAATAATGCCCACAAGCTGCCTAAAAAAGGATGATGTAAAATTTTAATTTTAGGTGACTTCTGATTCAGAGAGTAAACATTAATTTTCTTCAACCAAAGCCAAATTCACCATCGAAAAAAAAATGAACTTAATTCAGCTAATAGATACATACGTTAATACAACATTTAATAGTTATTTAATAATTCAGAGGCGGTACGAGGTTCGGCGGGTCAGCTAGTTTCATATAACGAAGATACAATTCTAAAACTATAGTGTCAGTTCCAGGTACTGGAGCATTGTCGAATAAGGCCAGAGATCTGATTATATTTGGATGTTCCATGCTGGCTAATAGGGCATATTCGGCTTGGTTGATGTTATGTGCTTGTTTTCGTCTCGTGATTTGCTTGAGTGCCACCTGGACGTTTGTACCTAGAATTTGAGTCATACATTTCATTATAAATGTTAGAATTAATCTGGAAAAGTTGGCATGTTAAATCATTTATATCAAATTGCACCTCATATTTGGAATGAGTTCTTATAAGTGGATTCAAAGAATATGGAAATGATATGTGTGAAGTGTAAGGGAAAATATGTACTGAAAACTTGCAATGACCAAATATCCTGTAAAATTGAAGCTGGTTCAGAACATCATTTGTGTTATAACTCAATGAACTCTATACCATTTCAACATCAATTTCGGAAAAAGTAACTTTTATTTAGGAAAATGTCAAGTCATTTCTGGAAAAAGTCAAATTAATTTCAGAAAAAGTAAAGTTAATTTCGGAAAAGGTAAATTCAAATTCGGAAAAAGTAAATTCAAATTCAGCAAAAGTAAGCTATGAATTAATTTACATTTTCCGAATTTGAATTTCCTTTTTCCGAAATTAACTTTACTTTTTCCGAAATTACCATTACTTTTTCTGAAATTGATTCGAGTTTTTCCGGAAATGACTTGACATTTTCCTAAATAAAAGTTACTTTTTCCGAAATTGAGGTTGAAATGGTGTAGTTCATATTCGCTTGATCTAAAATCACATAAATTTATATGTTCTTTGTTTCGTTGAAGTTGTTCGTCAATGTCTATTGTAGTCTCGTGTCTTCTCATTAGAAAGTTGATCAATATTTATTTCTCTACGCCTCTATCATCTTCATCAAGATTTGATGGCAAGAATCCCTTCATTTTGTCCAATTTTAGAATATTTAGCAGTTAAAACTGAGCTACAGTGATTCGCAGAGCTAAAATTTAATTGGAAATTTGTAAAAATCTAATTTCCTAATCTTCTAGCTGTAATTTGAACTAGAAAAGCATTAAATTTCTATTCCCGGCACGCCTATATAATGTCAAAAATTCAACTAGAGAAGAGAGCAAATTCTTGATTTTAGAACATTGAAGCTGAGCTAGAGTGGTTCGCAGAGCACAAATTCCATTAGAAATTTTTGAAAATCTAATTCCCTAATCTCCTAGCTGAAATTTGAACTAGGAAAGCATTAAATTTCTATTCCCAGTGTTCCTATAATGCCAAAAATTGAACTAAAGAAGAGTAAAACCTTGATTTTAGAACATTTATGACATAGTTGAGCTAGAGTGGTTCGCAAAACTGAAATTCATTTGGAAATTTCCCTTGTGCATATTTAACTGGAAATTTACCTCGTAATTTTCAAAAATTGACAAGTGGAAATATCCCTGGCGAGCGGGATATTTCCGGGTGCCATTTCCAATGCGACAATGCCGCGCGGCGTCTGTCGGAAACCCACCTTTAGGTTGTTATTTTTGGCATTGAGACCAGCTTTTCCATTTAAAACGCATTGATGTCAGAAATCTGTCAAAGTGTATATTTTTGACAAACACAATTTAAATGGGAAAGATCAATAACAATCACCATCACAGAACACATCACCATAATTAAAATATTCGACACAACGTGTAATAGTTGGGGAGCTGGCGTCAAAAACATGCAAGAGTTTTCGCAAGGCGGATATTTTCAAAATAGGTCGTACTTTAGTGCTAGAATGCTAGTGTACAGTCAGCACTCACAGTTCCGGGACAGCTGGCTCTGGGACGCGGGCAAAGTTGTAATTTTAAGAAGCATCTAAACTGTTTTCTCAAAGCTCAAAATTTATAGAAATTTTGCACATTATCTGTTTGAAGGTCACAGATAACGTATGTAAATCGTCAGACGTCTAGTTCGTTGCAAAAAGGGGGTCAGACGTCCTCAAAGTTTTTATTTTATGGCATTTTCTTCGGTGTCCTGTCAAAATATATTTTTGCAGGTATTTGACAAATATATTTGAAGAAAATGCCATAAAATAAAAACTTTGAGGACGTCTGACCCCCTTTTTGCAACGAACTAGACGTCTGACGATTTACATACGTTATCTGTGACCTTCAAACAGATAATGTGCAAAATTTCTACAAATTTTTTGCTTTGAGAAAACAGTTTAAATGCTTCTTAAAATTACAACTTTGCCCGCGTCCCAGAGCCAGCTGTCCCGGAACTGTGAGTGCTGACTGTACACTAGCATTCTAGCACTAAAGTACGACCTATTTTGAAAATATCCCCCTTGCGAAAACTCTTGCATGTTTTTGGCGCCACCTCCTGGACTATAATGAATAAACTTCAAACTCGGGCAATTTCCTATCAAAATATAACACGTGCATAAAATATTTCCTGAAGGAAATTTTTTATGCACTAGTTATATTTCTACTGGAAATTTGTGAGAATCTAGAAAGAAAATACCAGGATTCAACAGGAAACTGAAGACCTAGAATTGCTTTCAGATGAACTTTAGCAAAACAATATTCATAGAAGATTTCTGCAATTCTAAATCTATTTTTGAATGATGTGGCCACCCAATTCAACATTCTAGAATCTTTAGAGGTATTAATTTAATCTGGCAGAGGACGTCAAGGGCAAATAATAGAAACAAAAACACTGAGAAGACAAAATTAAATCCAAAAAAAGAGTCACGAGAGATCAATTCCATTGATTATTCTTACCTCTATCCTTCGCTAATCGTACCACCGAAAACTTGCCTCTACTAATCTCCTCCAACTCGATATATCTCCGTTTAAAGTGTTCCTGTTGCCATAATAAAGTATCAGCCACAGGCAATGTTACGGCCAAAGTTGGAAGGCTCACTGCCATCGTTTGGTAGGACACCAAACGGAAACTATAAGTCTGTCCTGCTACTAAATTATCTATTGTAAAGCTGTTGCCACTAATAGGTGCATTAGACGATGTCCATTCTCCAGAGCCTAACTTACAATATTCAATCAAAAATTGTTCATTTTGCGGGTTTTCCCATTCTAGCACAAAAGTGTTAGAGAACTGTTGCTTAAAATTGTTAAAATGCAAGTGTAACTCGAGGTGTAACTTGCTGAACAAAACTCGTTGGTTACTGTAAACGAGTAGATTCCGAAATCGTTAGGTTTGGCATTCTCCAGGCTCAATATCGCCACTCCGTCATTGTTACTGTCCAACATAAACCGACCGTTTCTTAGAATGCATAAGTTGGGTTCCAGCTTTGCCTACAATTAGGCCCGCATTGTTTTACTCTACATTTTAATATCACTTTTGAACCACTTTGGATTGTTATATCTTTGAGTCTGTCTTTGAACTCTGGCACTTATAGTTCCTGAGATAAAATCGTGTTAAGCAATTTGGGGTGATTTATCAATTTTTCTGAGTGCCTTTTTTTAAAGATTTCAGCTTCAAATCTGAGAATAATTTAGTGTATGAAGTTTGGGGAATGTTGATTGACCATTGGGATACAAAATCTCGACAAAAAAAATTGAAATTTCATCGTTTTATTTAGTAAGAAGGTACCTACCTTATGATTTAGATTTTGGAAAACTTTGAAAGGTCATAACTTTTTTTCTATTATAGATAGAAGGCTGAAACTGTCACTGAATTTTATCCCAATCAAGGGACCACAATCCCTGAAAATTTCAGATTATTTGCATTTATAGTTCCTGAGATAAAATCGTGTTAAGCAATTTGGGGTGATTTATCAATTTTTCAATTTTTCTGAGTGCCTTTTTTCATGGATTTCGGCTTCAAATCTGAGAATAATTTAGTGTATGGAGTTTGGGGGATGTTGAATGACCATCAGGACACAAGATCTCGACAAAAAAAAAATTGAAATTTTATCGTTTTAGTAAGAAGATACCTACCTTATGATTTAGATTTTGGAAAACTTTGAAAGGTCAAAACTTTTTTTCTATTATGGATAGAAAGCTGAAATTTTCACTGAATTTTATCCCTTTCAAAGGACTACAATCTCTGAAAATTTCAGCTAATTTGCACTTATAGTTCCTGAGATAAAATCGTGTTAAGCAATTTGGGGTGAATTATCAATTTTTCAATTTTTCTGAGTGCCTTTTTTCATAGATTTCGGCTTCAAATTTGAGAATAACTTAGTGGATGGAGTTTGGGGGATGTTGATTGACCATTAGAATACAAAATCTCGACAAAAAAAAATTGAAATTTCATCGTTTTAGTAAGAAGGTTATGATTTAGATTTGTTTGCTGCATTTTAACAATTCGCTGTTTAAGTTTTATACAATTTTCTCTATTGTCTTTGAGTTTTGGTTCTAGACCAACAACTCAAGCTTACTTAGCCTCTTTACAATATTTGGAATATTGAATATGTTCTCTTTACTATTTATTTACTTATAAAAAAATACATACATTTGAAACATACCAGAAAACTTATGAAAAATTTATCTACTTCCACTGTTTTTACGGTTTTCCATGGATGCTTCGCTCCAATATGTCATGTTCAATTATATTAAACTGGGATCATGCCCCAAAAGCCAAGAAAATTTTCAAATTTTAACGTCAATGCAGATTTAAACTACCAAGACATTAGGAGCTTATGAATTTAAACTGTTCTTATATTGAACTTCCTTATCTATGTCAAAAAAAATCATTTTTCTTCTTATATTATTTAGACAATGGCAATTTTTCTTCCAGGTTGTGACACATTAATCATGGGCTGTGGGGAAAACAAAATCACCCTTTGGAATATCGAAGGCGGTCGTTTGGCAGCTACCATTGAAATGACCGAAATAAAGTCTCCACTTGCCACTCTATGGGTCAAATGCGATAGGGTAAATTCTCAATAATTTATTTCAAAACTAATTTTATAAACTTAATTTCTCAATTTAGGGATTTTTATTCACATTGCAACAATGCGTGGACAGGGAATTGAGACTGATTGCTATACACAGCATGAACCATTCTTGGAAGAGATTGGCTAGTTATAAACCACCTCTTGTTTATGACAGGTAATAATTTTATGTATATTTTGTCACTCACTCAAAAAATTATTTTTCCTCTAGATTAAAAGGTGTCTGTGTGGAAAACGGTGTAGTTTTAGGCTTCTACGACCAAGGCATTGTTTGTTGGAATGCCAAAACCGCAGAAATCGTAGTGGAAAATGCGGGGCGCACGGAAACTGAATATATTTCTGGTAATTACTTAATAAGTGTTGCCGGTAATGAAGTTAACGTCCAACACGCCTTTACCAGTTTACTGAAATTAGGATATTGGAACTAAATTGTTTTGATTATTAGTTGTAAGTTGTTTAAAAGTGAGTTGAGAATTTGGAATGATGCACTATAAAAGTAGCAACTTCACAAATTTGTTTTTATTTCTAGTATACTGTACTGGATCATTTTAGGTTGTACCTCATTGTTAATATTTGTTCAAAATGTAGAAAATCTATTTATTTTCTAAGTCCCAGATTTTATTAGAATTTTAAATGTTTTTCGTTGTTCCAATGTTTTGTAATTTTTGTAGTTAGAACAAATCGTTTAATTTTTTTCCTATTGGTGTTATTTGCCCTCCAAAAAACTTTAATAAATTTTTCAAATTAGTACAAATCGGATTAATATATTTTAATAAATTATTGTATGCGCTGTGATTGTCAAACAATTGAGTGTAAATAAAGTTATTAAGGGTTTCATGTGCAAAATATTTTTGAGATTTTTGTGCAGATGTCTCTTCTTTTGTACTAATAATAATTTATCAAAAATAATATAACCGTTAACACATTTAATGAGGTTGTTTTTTTAAATCAATATCATTAAAAACCAACTATTATTGTAAATATGTAAAAATCGATTTGGTTCCTGGTGGAACACCCTTTATATTGCTTATATCTACAACGAAAGTCTATAATATAATTATAAATCTAAATGGCAACTTAGTATTTTTTCAGTAGTTTTGAAATCTTTGGATCATTCCGAATATGGAAATATCAAATTTGAAGCTGTTTGACGAAGTTTGAAAATTTTAAAACGAAATTTGTTTTTGGGTTGAGAATACCAGGATTTATCTGAAACTTCCAATTTGAAAAGTTGCAAAAAAATATCGACAAGCCCCGGTATCGGGAGTGGCGAGAAGCTGTTATGTTACACAACCCTACGTCTTTCAGACGTTTGCGTGAAGACGTCGTATGTTACACATACACAATCTAACGTCTTTAAGACGTTTGTATAAAGACGTCTTCAGGAATAATAAGACATTCTAACGACGTCTTTAACGAGATGTCTCAAATAAAAATAATGTCTTCTAAACGTCTTTTTTTGATCTTCAGACGTTCAGACATAATACAGACCTGAAATGGACGTCTTTATTGAGACTGTGTGTTGTCAAATTTAAGTTAAATGTAATGCATATATCATGCTCAAGTTGATATAAATGATTTATATTAATGTAAACTTTATTACAAAGATTACATCAATTTTACATAAATATTATTAATAAAGTCTGTCGATTTTAATCTGATACTTGAAAGGAATGTGAGCTTGTGTTGTGGCACCCTGTATTAGAACACCAATGATCACCTGACATCACACCTGTTTTCGCCATATACTCCACCCCCTCGCTCCTCATACAGAAAATGTCAGATTAAAAACGACGGATAATGTTTAATAGTTTTAGATACCCAGTCAACAAATATTTTATTAAATAATCAAAATCAAAGTTGCAAGCAAAATAATTTAAAATACGCATGAAAACATATTCAAAACAGACATGCTTGGCCGCCACGCCATATTGAATTTTCCTCTTTGACAGATGGATTCGATTGCCTAATGAGAAAACCTCTATACGTAAATGCGAGCGTGAATGTTATGTAATATCTGTAGACGATAACAATATACTTACCTATAGTTTTTCATATACCTGAACGTATGACATTAATTATACGATATGTAAATTGAGCTTGTTTTAAAATAAACTCTCTAGTCTCTAATCCTTTTCACGTGGCTCCGGTTTAAACTAACCGGGTTAAAAAACGGTTAGAGAAATGAAATACCGTTTTCTAACCCGGTTACAAAGTGATGTGATCGATACCACTCGAATATGAGCGGTATGTTGCGGTTTGTTAAACCGGAGCCACGTGAAAAGGGTTTCTGGTTACTTTGAAGTTTAAGGCCCGGTTAGATAGACTTGCTGGTTGGCAACTATCTGCAAGATAAACTATTCTTCTATAATTCTATCGGTCGGCTGATCCATGGAATTACAGAATGCGTTTTTATCCGTCAGATTGCATACCTGACAGTTTATCAAAAGGTGAATAAACCGACCCTTAGATATGCAAAAACAAAACCAAAAATTATTTTAAAAAAATAGGTAATCGATTTATTCGTAAATATTTTATTAATCGAATTATCGAAAATAGTCATATATTCGAAAATAATCGGTTGCTTATCAGCCTCGTCTATGGGAATCGCGGCCATATTGGTATAGCACCATTGATGGCGTCATCAACTACGTCGTCAGCTGTTTGCGCCATCGGTCGTAGCAAGGTTCCTACAATTATTAACCCTTTTCACGTGGCTCCGGTTTAACAAATCGCAACATACCGCTCAAATTCAGGTGGTATCGATCACGTCATTTTGTAAGCGGGTTAGAAAACGGTATGTCATACTTGACATACTGCTACTAACTGTTTTGTAACTCGGTTAGTTTAAACCGGAGCCACGTGAAAAGGACTATTGCGTTTTACGAAAATAGTGACTTGTTTTAAGACTGTATTGCGTATCGATTGCAAATAAGCAATACAAAAAATTACATTTAATTATCATTAATTTCGTGATCCATTGTCAGAGTCCGCGCTGCCCTTTTGTATTTCATTGCGAACGTATTTTTTTTTAATGCACTGATTTTTGCACTGAGTGCTGTTGGTGCGCTATCGGCTAAAAGGCTCTTATCGGCCTTGTTGTTGAAATTGAGGTTATTGTTGGTTGTTTTTTCTTAAAAAAACAGAACCAAATTTTATTTTTCAAAGCGGGAAGAACTTCTTATTTAAATTAAATTATAATAATTTATAATTAGCACCACAAAAGTAATCTTTTTAATGACGTTTGACGTATATAGGATGTTGTAGTACCAAAGTTCCTAAAGTTAATAGGTTGTCTGGTAATGGGTAACTTGATGACGCATTTGGGGTGCCCAATGGAGATTTGCATAATATAGACGCAGCCCAGATGACGTCATAAAGTTATCAGGCAACCTAACCTTCCTCTCTCAAACAACCTTGATACAGTACGATGATGTTTCATTGCAAGATGATACACACCTACAGACCAAAGATTCTAAAATCACGATTCGACACACGACTCGACTCGATAACGAGACGATTTTTCCGACAATCTTGGAGTGCGTTCGAAATCACCCTGAGCGTCACACCGAGTGCACACCAGCCATGAATAATTCATAGCTGGTGTGTACCACTAGGGCGATTTCGAACGCACTCCTAGGTTAGAATCTCATTGGAATCATACCTTTCGAGACGACAGGGCCGGTATCGAGCTGCGTCTCGTTATCGAGCCGTGTGTCGAATCGTGATTTCAGAATCTCCCCCCAGGATTGCTTATCGGCCTCGTTTTTGGTAATCGCCGCCATAATTGGTGTGTCATCATTTCCGACGTCATAGCTAAGTCGTCAGCTGCTTAAACAGCCTACATCAAGGCAAGAAATAACATGTTGTCTACGTCACAAGGGGAGGATCTGTTCCACACATGCTTTATGAGGATAGGCTATCCTGTGTGTATCATCTTTGGTTTCATTAGGAGTATTGGGACTGCACGCGTGCAGTTTTTTTAAAACACGAGAACGGTGTCAGTGGGAGTGTTTTACTGACTCTACCAATGAAATACGCTATTAGTGAATCTCAAGCTGCTCATGCGCATGAGAATAGTTCTGGAACCAGAGGCGTTTTCTCGCGTCTCAAATGTTTGAAAACATTTTTCAAAACTGGTTTAAGTAATGTCACTATGACGTCATAATTTCTCGGAGCAAGAAAATGGTTTGAAAACGTGGATTGGATTGTATTTCGAAACGGATTGAACCAATTTTGACGTGACGTCATGGGTTTAATGCGAGAATGCACTGTTTCAAAACAGTTTTGAACCAGTTTCAAAGAAGTGGTTGCGAGAAAACGCCTCAGTTTATAGAGTTATTATTTATCTCTGTTTGGAACCTTTCCGCAATGAAAATTAGCTTTGTTAAATGATTTCGAAACAGATTCACAACTTGTCTCGAACTTATTCGTTCTTGCTCTCTCCTTGGAACCGATAGAACCAATGACATCAAAACACACTGTGTTTTGATGTCATTGGATAGAACTAGATCATAATGGATTCGGGCTGGGATCACGACAAGTAAAATAATTCTACTTTCATGACGTCACCTGCGACTTATTTATCGCGTACAGTACCGGTTGCTAGACAACCTGACGTCATGAAAGTAGAATTATTCTACTGGGGTCCCAGCCCAGTTAAACTTTCAGCAAAAAAGTAATTAAGGTCTGTTTCTAAAGTAATCACAAAGCAGTCATTGGTTAAAAATAGTCAGAAACAGTCAGAAAACTAGTTTCAATAACCAATTCACTCTGATTGTTTTGTGATTTCTCTAAATGATATTTTTTGAACCATTGAACTGTGTATGAGAATAGTTCCGAATCATCAATTAGGTCTGTTTTTTATTTAAAGAGCTTTGTTCGCAGATTACATTCCAGATAATCGATCCAGAACCAATTCTAGTTGAACCGCGAGCAAAGATCTGTAACTAAAAATTAAAAATTTAGTGTTCTGCCAAGGACATAATTTGAACTGAACATGTTAATACGAGGATTTCACAAAACTATTTGTTTTTTGAAAAATCGCAGGGACCCGTCAATACAGAGGGCCGGCCTCTCAATAGTTGTATGTTGTATTTTTTTCATACCTAGGAGTTGCTCCGGAACAGCTCCGGGGCGTTACGCGCTTATTTCCTTCGAAAAGTGTTTACGTTGCACCATGCATCTTTTAAATCGGGGGCGACTAACACCGGAGCGAGTAGCTCGAGTGTTTCAAACTCTTGAAAGAAATACAACTAAAAAAATAATATGATATATATATATATATAATAATATAAATAATATGATATATATAATATATATAATAATATAATATGAGCCGCTTTCGGGTGCTCCTAGAACACTTCACACCTGTCAGTGACCTATGCGTTTTGCACTCGAACGCTTGAAACCGAACGGGAGTACTTCGAAGTAACTCGGGAGCGCTCAAAGGGTAGCACCCGAAAGCAGCTCGTGCATACTTGAAGTGTAGGAACCTTGGGTCGTAGTTTAGAATATACATTTATGATGAAAAATATTATTCAATTTTGATTAACATAATAGACAAAGAGGAAGATGATTGCAAACGAGATCTAAAAAAGTGTTGTTTTAAAATGTTATATAATTTACTAAAATCAAGTAAGCATAGGGCAAAAAAAAAACGACACGCTGAAACGTCATCACTGGTTCTTTGGCATGGTGAGATGCTTGAGAGAAACGCTTGAGATTTGATCCACACAGGCTTTAAGAAGATAAGCTATTCTATGGAACTGTATTATCCTTGTGTGGCTATGACTGTTGTGTGACAGATCAAATGTCAAAACAACACGTCATTTGAGTAGGTCATTTTTTTGCGTTTGTCATTCTAGAAATTTTGCTGAAATAGAAAGGCGATAAATTTTCCAGTGGAAATCCGCCGGAATTCTTTGATAAACTTTGAAAATTCGGTGCGAAAAATGCCGGTAAGGGTGGATCCCACTCTGCCGCCTCCGGCTAATTCGAAACAGCCCGGAATAACGAACAGTTTGTTGTATAATGGATCGAAATTTCAAGGATTTCAGAAAAGCAAAGGGAATTCTTATGAAGTCGAAGTGGTTTTGCAGGTAATTATATGTATTTAATTGGTATTTTTAAGCTTTAATTCGTAACTGATTTCGATATTGTTGTATATAGCTTAAACATTCATATATAGGTTACCAGAACATAATGGAAAGTTTTTAGTTTATTTATAATATAATAATCATAATTAGCAAAAAAAAAACTACTCTGATCAATTACTGAAAACATTTTGTAATAATAATGCAATATTATTATGCTACAAGGGTAAAGCCTAAACTGTAAACCACCTTGAAAAATGTAGTCACCATAATCCCACTTTCAAACGAAATATCCCCGAAAATCCCACTAAAATCTCACGGTATCCTACTCTACTAGAATCCGATGGAATTCATCAGAAATTCCATGGAATTTCTTGTGAATTATTTTGAATGCTAGCAAGCAAAGACTCTGGACCAAGTTTAGGCGCCAACTACATAGATACAAATAGAGATGCAGTGTTGCCAATCCTTCGCACCCAAATTTTTTTTTTTTTTTTTATTTATGGTTCACATTACAAACACCGATGAGGTAATTATAGGTAATGGTTAAAAACAACTTAACAAGAAAAAAAAAAAACTATACTATACTAGACCAAAATTAAACTAAACAAACAGACATTCACAGCACTAGGATTTACTTATATCATCTGTAATTCTCTGATACTTGTGAAAAATATATCTATGTTGACTCGGGCGAGTACTCTATTGCATATTAATAACATTGTATTTATGGGTGATGTACTGACTAGATCTACACTAAAAAGCTCGTAGTTTAAGTTTCTTAAATTAATTTTAGGAACGTTAATGTGTATATATTTAGTTAAATCACAGTCTTTATACTTTATATAATTCAGAAGGTAGAATACAAATATCACAGCCTGTTTATCTCTTCTATCCTGCAAACTCTGAAACCCAAAGCCCTCAAGCATGCTTCTATATGAAACCATATAAGGATATATGTTATTTTTCCTGACGTAAAGGTATCTCAAGAACCTCTTTTGAACTTTTTCTATATGGTCCACATGCGTGTGGGCTGTGGGCATCCAAACCTGGGCAGCATATTCTAGATGTGGTCTCACTAGAGCATGATAAAGTCTAACAATCGTTCCCAACTCAAAGGACTTTCCATTTCTGATAATGAATCCCAAAGATTTATAAGCCCTATTGACCATTCCAATAAAATGGGAATTGAATCTCACATCGCTCCGAAAGACAACTCCCAAATCTTTGATTTCACTCTTTCGTTCTAAATTGACCCCATTAATAGCATAGTCATACCCAATAATGTTGTTTTTTCGTGAGAAAGTCATGACTGAGCACTTTTTCACATTTAATGACATTTTGTTCTCCCTAAACCAACAATTGACATCATCCACATCCCCCTGGAGCAAGAAGCAATCCTGAGGTGAAGATATTTCCTTGAAAAATTTGAAATCATCCGCAAAAAGCAGTCCCGATGACTCAGTAAGGCAGCCAGGGAGGGGGTTAATGAACAAAGCAAACAACAGTGGGCCTAAGGTGCTACCCTGAGGCACTCCTGAGGTGGCCACGTACTTGCTTGAGGTAGTCTTGCCTATCTTTACCATCAGAACCCAATTCAGCAGATATGATTTTAGGAACATAAAGGTGGAGTATGATATTCCCATAGAAACTAGTCGATCCAGAAGCAGCCCATGATCGACCTTGTCAAAGGCTTTCTCACAGTCGGTATAGATGACGTCTAATTGTTTTTTATTTTTTATTGCCTCAGAAGCACGTTCAGATAGCACACAAAGGTTTGAAACAGTAGTTTTATCAGTCACAAAACCATGCTGAAATTTAGAAATTTTTGGCTTTAGAGCGCTTGTTAATTTGGTACATAGGATTTGTTCAAATATCTTTGCTATTACGTTGATTAAGCTTATTGGTCTGTAATTGCTGATTTCATTCACATTACCGTTTTTATGAATGGGTGTAACCAGAGCTGTTTTAAATGCTTCAGGAAATTGTGTACTTGTGATGGAAAGATTGAAAATATGTGCCAGAGGTTTCATCATAAAATCGGCAAGACCCTTGTATATATAGGCAGGTATGTTGTCTGGGCCTGTTGACTTTTTAGGTTTTAGTTTTTTAATCGCATCAAGAACATCAAACTCAGTTACAGGAGGTAGACTGAATAGAGATGCATCCGTGGCTGCCTTGTAGCTGCCAGGAATATCTGAGACCTGGAAAACAGATTTAAAGAACTGTGCAAAAGCATTCGCAATGTCTCCAGGAGTGCTGTACGCTGAGCCCTCGAACCGCATTTCCCCCGGCAATCCGCTTGGTTTTGACTTGGAGCGTATAAAATGCCAGAAAGCGTTAGGATCTTGAATAATGTTTGCTTCAATACTTTGTCTGTGCAATTTTTCTTCACTTTTTATTTGATGTTTTGTTTCTTTTCTCAGTGCATTGTACAGATTTTTTTGCACAGAATTTGCTTTATTTTTTTGTATAAGTTTGTGTAATTTATTTTTATTTCTTATTTTACGCACCAAGTCAAGAGAAAACCAGCATGGATATTTGGGTTCATGTGCAGTTTCTCTTACCACATGCCTTGGTATGGCTTGATCAAAAATAGAATACATCATTTTATAGAACAGATCAAGGCAGTCATTAACATTTACACATTCAATGAGATCGGACCAATTGCAATCTTTTACCAACTGATATAGCAAGAGAAAGTTACCTTTTCTGTAGTCATATGAATACTGTTTCTTTATTGTATCTTTGGCATACGTTGAGTGTTTTAGAGGGATGTGAAATTCAATTGCCGGATGGTAGGGGTCCTCGGGAACTAACGTATTTTCAACCCTATGCAAATCTCCCAGACTAAAGTTGGATATCAGTAGATCCAGGTACCTGCCCCTAGAATTTTTAATATCATTATATTGAACTAGATTGTTAAAGCTTAGAAACTCGTGCAATAAAATACTCTTATCATTATCACAGCTCATGTAAAATGGCAAATTGAAATCTCCTAAAATTATAACATGGTTTAGTTCATTTAAGATATTTTCAAATAGATTAAAATATTCAATGTACAAGTTTAACTTAGAATTAGGTTGAAAATAAACTACAGACACATAATAAGTAATTTTCCTATACCTCAATTTTACAATAACACATTCAGTATCACAGCCCTTGGAGTCTATAATTTCATAGGACATTTTCTTGTTGAATGCCAGCAGCACTCCGCCGCCACGCGTAGCTGTATTATTCCTTGACCAATAAAATTCTCCGCATTTTGCTGAAATTCTGCGCTTTTATAAGGTCTGTTCCAACAAGCCAAAAACCATCCCATGAACGATTCTGAAACCACTCTGTATATGAATTTCAGATTCTACACATAAATTTTGTGCTTTGCGCAGAATCGTGTCGGTGCAGTGTACGGTTTCCTGCTGTGTTGGAACAAAACGATAATTTTCGTGTTTCTTGAGAAATAGTCGAACCGTTTGATTGTCGTTACTCGTTGGCCTTACGTGCCCCATTAACTATTTATTCATTTTCATGAAATTCAATAATTTTAAATTTAATGGATGGACGTTATGAGGTCTGTTTCAATCCGCCAAAAAAACGTCTCTAGAACGGTTTTGCAACCACACTGTAAGCGAATCTCGGATTCTCTGCACACTTTTTACGTTTTACGCAGAATCCTGACGGTGAAATGTACGGTTCCCTGTTCCCTCTGCTGGGTTGGAACCATTGAGGTTTGAACGAAGCTATGGTATGTCATGTCATTTATGTCCAATAAGTCACTTTTTTGTTCCGAATCACTGACTGTGCGTTCGGTATTTTGATCTGTGTTCTCTGAGCTTGAATTTACCATTCGTTTATATAAAAATTGTACTTGGTGCAGGCTCATTTGCGTTTGTTTAATAAAATTTCTGGCACTCTGATACAGCGTTTAACTGCTCTGTTCGCTCGCTGGTCACGTGATTACGGCTACGCTCAGCATGCTCTGCTCTTTGAGCAAAATACCAAACGCAAGGTATATCCCAAATATCTTCTTGAATTTTTTTTTTAGCTGAAATTTTGAATAAATTTTAATTTTTTTGTAAATATTGATAAAAAAAATATCTCCGCAGAAAGCGAATCTCCGCAAAATTCTCCGCAGACCCCAAAATTCTCCGAAAAACGGAGAATTCTTCGCCGATTGGCAACACTGTAGAGATGGCAAAATTCTCGAGAATTTATTTCGGTAGCATTGGAGAATTTTGGAGAATTTTAGAGAATTTTGAAGAATATAGCTTCATAGCTTCTTAACATCATTTGGGGCTTTTCGCATTTTTTTGATGTACAGGGTGTCCAAATTTGGATGGTTTTAATAGGAAACGTCAGTTTCTGAGCTAGATACAAAAAAATGCACACCCCACTCCGAGGCTCAAATTTCATGTAATCTTAATTGGTGCAAACCGCATTTTGATATCTTCAACCGTTTAGTCGCTAGAGGGCATTTCTCGATTTTGAGTAATACTGCGAAACCTTCAAAACTTTTTTGTTTATGAAAATAAATGATTTCCTTAGCAACTTTCTAGAAGCACTTTTTCAAGTAGAAATTAGTGACGTTCTCAGTTTTTTTCCATTGGGCCCCGATTTCGAGATACCGACCAAAGTCCGATTTTTTTCAATGGGATACCCTCTATATTAATAACTCATGTGAAAGCTCTACTTTTGCTGATTTCAATGATACCAATTTCGATTGGTTTATCTCTAACAGTTTTCGAGAAAAAAAATATTTTGGTTTTTGCCATAAGAAACAATGTGTTAGAAAGAGACCTTTTTCACTTTCCTTACAGCTATAAATAGTGATGTGAACAAGGGAACGTTCTGATTGTGCTTTCGAGAACATTCGCGAACGTTTGCGCACAAAAAAAAGGTTCGTGCTGAATATTACCTTCGGAGCACATTGAGCATGATAGAGAATATTCAGCACGTTCTCAAGCACGATCCTAACCAATAAAATCACATGACGCCATAGAGTAGAGATATATTTATGGAAGCTGTTGAAGGCGAAGATATATCGAATATTGAGCCCGAGAACCAGGAAGCAACTTAGCAGCAATAGTTATTTTTTTTTGGAAACAAAGGTAGCGTTGTACTGGAATATACTCAAACTAAAATCACTATTTTATTTTATTATCAAAAAAAAAAGAATCCTAATGATAATTGTATGTTGAAGTTTCACAGAAAACCCCAAATTAGAATAATTACTGTTATCAAACATGACACAAGACACAATTCCCAAATTATGTGATTAAATAAGTATTAAGTAGGCATATTTTCCTAAGAAGTTTGAGAACTTTCAGCACATTTATCAAGAACTTTCAGAATATTCAGAACTTTCACGAGAAATTTGGGAATTTCGGGAAATTTGAGAAAAATCAGAATTTATTTAGAAAAATGTTTTGTTTTATTCAGCTTCTGATAAAAAGCATAAATTCTCGGGTCCTGCTCGTTTTTGCTCGTTTATTCTCGTTAATTCTCGATCCTGCTCGGAGAACGTTCTCCTAAAATACTTGCTCGAGCACTTTACATCACTAGCTATAAAGTCCTTTTCTAACACATTATTTCTTATGACAAAAACCATAATAATTCTTTTTCCCGAAAACTGTTAGAGATAAACCTATCGAAATTTGTATCATTGAAATCAGTAAAAGCAGAGCTTTTCAATGAGCTACTAATATATAGGGTGTCTTATTGAAATAGATCGGACTTTGGTCAATATCTTGAAATCGGGACCAGATAGAGAAAAACCGAGAACGTCACTGAGTTCTGCTTGAAAAAGTGCTTCCAAAAAGTTTTTACCGAAATCAATTATTTTCATAAACAAAAAAGTTATGAAGGTTTCACAGTACTGCTCAAAGTCGAGAAATGCCCTCTAGCGGCTAAACGGTTGAAGATATCAAAATGCGGTTTGCACCAATCAAGATTTCATGAAATTTGAGCCTCGGAGTGGGGTGTGCATTTTTTTGTATCTAGCTCAGAAACTGACGTTTCCTATTAAAACCATCCAAATTTAGACACCCTGTACAAAATCACAAAATTTACATTGAAATTTGTTGTCCTTATTTTGTCTGAAATATTTTCATATCAACCCTCTAGGTTTAATTTTCGAAGGAATTTCCTCAAAACTAATATTAAGTAAATTAAATATTTCTTTACACACGCTCTGCACAGTACGGGGACAATGTAATAAATTATGGCGTTTCTAGTTGGTAGAAATCATGCAAAAAATATGCGTTTGTCTTTCTCTCTGTTTCTTTAAGAGGCTGAGAGAAAAAGCTGGAAATACTCTCAGTACTCAGTGCCAGAATAAAAGGTTTTTCGGATATCGATGACGGATGCATGAGACTCCGGCTCTGTTTTCCGTTTTTCACAACGAACTGATAAATTTAAAAATTACACCTAACTTCCCTTAAATTTTCCAAAAATTACCGTATATTCTCATACATTCTTGAACCTAAAAAAAATTATAAATTCTCAAGAATTTTAGTTCAAAGAATATTTTCGATAAATTCTCTGTTCTCAATGAAGTTCTTTGGAGAATATTTATTTATTTATTCAATAACAAACGGGTTAAAACCCAATCGTACAATAGTACTAAAAGTAGAAGATAGTATCCAAGAATAGGTAAAATTGAAACAAACTATAAGATATTATATAGAAACATAAAAAAAAAAACATAAAATAGAATATAAAAACATTGAATACAGAACTTTCCATTAAAAAAAAAAAAAAAGTAGAGGTTTCCTGAACGTAGGTAGTGCATAATTGCGCATATACTTAAATCTAAAATCGAGTCTATACACTTTTCAATTTGGCTTTCAAGGATCCCAAACTTATATTAAAAATATCACCATTAAACGAGTTTGCTGTTCTAATTATTCTTGTTAGAGGAGAATTTTGTCCATAAGATGTTCTGTGAAATTTTGTTTTAAAAGTAGTGTTCTCTCTCAATGTTCTCGAAGAAACATGAAAGTTTATATTTTCCAGGAGCTCAGGACAGCTAATTTGATTGGAAATTATTTTAAAGCATATTATTGTATCTGCTATATAGTTCTCCGTTTTTGTATACTTTGTAGATTTAGTGTATTTTCCAATTCGCTATAATTTATATTTTCTGCTGGTATATTCAGTTTAAAAGCTATATATTTCAAGAATTTCCTTCGTACACGCTCTAGCTTGTTGATGTAAGTTTGATGGAAAGGATTCCATATCACAGAGCAGTTTTCTAATTGCGATATTCTCAGGGCCATCTCTAGATACAAACTAAAAACATTGACTCATCAAGCAAAGGTATCCCATTGGAATCCCACTGGAATTCCACAGAATACCACATGCTTGTACCGATTTTGAGCAATACTGTGAAATCTTCATAACTTTTTTGTTTATAAAAATAACTGATTTCCGTAAAAACTTCCTGAAGGCACTTTTTCAAGCAGAATTCAGTTTTTTTTCTATTGGGCCTCGATTTCAAGATATTGACCAAAATCCGATTTTTTTCAATGGGACACCCTATATATTAATAGCTCTCTTAAAAGCTTTGCTTTTCCTGATTTCAATGATATAAATTTTGATAGGTTTATCTCTAACAGTTTTCGAAAAAAAAGATTTTTTCGTTTTTTTCCATAAGAAACAATCAGGCTTATGATGTATCATTTTCTGTTATTTTAACAGCAACGTTAAGTTGTCTGTCACTTTTTACTCTATACGTCAAAATAGAGAGAAGTATAGATGTTGAGCTATAACATAGCTGTTAAAATAACAGGAGAGGATACATCCTAGGCCTGAATGTGTTAAAACAGGTTTTTATATTTGTAAGGAAAATGAGAAAGGTCTCTCTCTAACTCATTGTTTCTTATGACAAAAACCAATAATTTTTTTTCTGGAAAACTGTTAGAGATAAACCCATCGAAATTTGTATCATTGAAATCAGTAAAAGCAGAGCTTTCTAAAGAGCTATTAATATACAGGGTGACTGGTAAGTGGACGTATTCCTTTGAGGAGATGACATTAGAGCCTATTTGCTACCGATTAAACACTATTTACCTCTATACCATTCTTAACGGTTTTCGCGATATTTTCATTTTTCTAATTTTTATAAAATTCACTACCTTATGAGGCAAATATTTAAAATTAACGAAAATAATAAGGACCTTTCTGAAAGTCGTGTTTTAAATTTTAAGCTGACACACTGACAAAAATATCAGCATTGAAAATTATCGAAACACTAATGTTAACTATTGAGTTATTGCGGTTTAAACTTAACTTTTCTTGTTAAGTTTCTAACTAATGACTTATTTAACCCTAAAAATATCGAAAATTTCATAGTACTTCAAACGTACAAATAATTGGCAAAAGTACTCCATTTTATTGTCTCCAAGATAAGGTACATTATTTCAGAATTAGCTTTTTGCTTTCTTGTTAAATAAATTATTTTTATTTTAAGGAGAGACGATATAATTTTCAACAGAATTCTAATTTATACCTGTTTTGGATATCAAGTGTTGCAATAAAAATTTTATCAAATTTTTTAGTAGCTAATAGTAATAGTTTTTAGTAAAGAAGTAATTATTATTTTCTGCTTGAAAATTTTGAAATTTTCATAATAAATTACTGGCACTCTATGGCCAAGCATTGTTGAATGCATTCTCTTTCAAATAGTTCACAATTGGCACCTAATTTTTTCGTTCCATAATAAAACAATAATTACCATTTGAAAAAATGTATTTCCTATCATAATAAAAAAAACAACATTCTCAAAATGAAATGGAAAAACTTTTTGATACAATTTAATCAATAACTCATTAATTTTCAAAATGACTAACCCCATTCCTTATGCAATTACGAGCCCGTCTTCGTATTTCTGTCCTGGTTACTCGATTTGAAAAGTTCTGTCGCAATATCGCAACAGGAGTTAAATCAGGGCTCCTAACAGGCCATGGTATGGGTCCACCTCTTCCAATCCATCTATTCGGAATCCTTTGGTCTAAGAGTGCCCTTATTGTTAGACGATAGTGTGCAGGACATCCGTCAAGCTGGAAGATCATCTGTTTGCCTGTTCGCTAAAGGGACATCTTGTAGTAGCTCATACAAGTTGTTACGTGAAAATTCTTCATAATTTTCACCGTTAAGGTTATCAGGTAAAAAATCAAAATTTGTTATTCCTTCTCTAATATTGTAGCATCCTCAACATCCGAATTCAGAATAAATCTGCAGAACTGAATTCTGCGAATTAATGGTTTCTTTATGCTGAAAAATTTCGAAAACTTCATAAAGTGTGTTTTTTTTTAAAAGATAATTCCCCAAGTCAAAAATTTAGTAACTATGTTGGCAACACAAGCCTTTTCTACATGAAAAATTTGAAAGCATTGACAATTTTACATTGTATTGCCAACATAATGTCAGTTTGACTTTTATCTTTAAAAAAAAAAACGCACTTTAGTCCACCAAACGTACAAATGATTGTTAAAAATTCTCTATTTTATTGTCTTTAAAATAAGGTTGTTTTATTGTTGATTTCATAATTTTCATTTGTAGGAGTAACGGTTTTATTCTCGCATTTAGAAGAATTGTAAGTTCAGACTAAGTAAGCAACATTATTTTCCAGTCTTTTCTTATTGCAATTTGGTGTGATACTCGCCAATCATGTTGATATTTATCAACAGGTATACCATACGCATTTTTCCATTTTTTGAATTAATAATAATAAACAATAACAAAATTTAGTTTCAGTTTTTCGTCCAAAGTTTTGATTTAAATAGTTCTGATGATAGTCTTTCGCTGTTAACTTCTATCTAAAATGGCAACGTTTAGCTATGCTGAATATGCGGACATTTTATTTATTTATGGTTTTTCCAATGGAAATGCAGCTGAAGCTCAAAGAGAATATGTACGTCGCTTCCCAAATAGGCGCATTCCACATGTTAGTGTGTTTGGTGCAACTTACCGTCGCATTTCAGAATCTGGCAGCCTTCAACGAGTAGAACGCGTAGGAGCTCCTCCTGCAGACGTTAACATTGATGGTGAAATTTTGAGACTACTTGAAGAAGGTCCAACAACAAGCACCAGAAAAATTTCCCGACAGCTGGGTGTTTCACAATGGAAGGTCTGGTCAGTGATTCATCAAAATGGTCTTCACCCATTTCATCACACTCCTGTGCAAGGACTAGACGAGGGTGATCCGGCGCGCAGAGTTCAATTCTGCAGATTTATTCTCCATGCGGATATTGAGGATGCTTCATTTTTAACAAGAATTTTATGGACCGATGAATCAAAATTTAGCAGAGAAGGAATAACAAATTTTCATAATTTGCACTACTGGGCCGAAGATAATCCGCATCAGAAGAAGCAAGTTAGTTTCCAAAGAAAATTTAGTGTCAATGTATGGATGGGAGTTATCGCCAATAATTTAATTGGACCTCATTTTTTACCGGATAACCTTAACGGTGAAAATTATGAAGAATTTTTACGTAACAACTTGTATGAGCTACTAGAAAATGTCCCTCTAGCGAACAGGCAAGAGATGATCTTCCAGCATGACGGATGTCCTGCACATTATCGTCTTACAATACGGGAACTCTTAGAGCAAAGGTTTCCGAATAGATGGATTGGAAGGGGTGGACCCATTCCATGGCCTGCTAGGAGCCCTGATTTAACTCCATTAGATTTTTATGTATGGGGGCACCTGAAAGAAATCGTATATGCCACGGAGGTGAATACGTGCGAAGAACTGATTGAAAGGATACAGAATGGGGTTGCGATATTGCGACAGAACTTTTCAAATCGAGTAACCAGGACAGAAGTAAGAAGACGGGCTCGTGATTGCATAAGGAATGGGGGTAGTCATTTTGAAAATTAATTACATCACTTGTTGGAAAAGTTTTTTCATTTAATTTTGAGAATGTTGTTTTTTTTTTTATTAGGAGAATGTTGTTTTTTTTTTATTATAAGGTAGGAAATACATTTTTTCAAATGGTAAATATTGTTTTTTTTTCAAAGATAAAAGTCACACTTACATTATGTTGGCGATACAATGTAAAATTGTCAATGCTTTCAAATTTTTTATCTAGAAAGAGCTTGTGTTGCCAACATTGGTAGTGAATTATCTTCAAAAAAGAAACAGACTTTATTTGGAAGAGAGTGCATTCAAGAATGCTTGGCAATAAAGTGCCAGTAATTTATTATGCAAATTTCAAAATTTTCAAGCAGAAAATAGTAATTACTTCTTCTTTACTAATAACTATTACTATTAGCTAGTAAAAAAATTGATAAAATTTTTATTGCAACACTTGATATCCAAAACAGGTATAAATTAGAATTCTGTTGAAAATTATATCGTCTCTCCTTAAAATAAAAATAATTTATTTAACAATAAAGCAAAAAGCTAATTCTGAAATAATGTACCTTATCTTGGAGACAATAAAATGGAGTACTTTTGCCAATTATTTGTACGTTTGAAGTACTATGAAATTTTCGATATTTTTAGGGTTAAATAAGTCATTAGTTAGAAACTTAACAAGAAAAGTTAAGTTTAAACCGCAATAACTCAATAGTTAACATTAGTGTTTCGATAATTTTCAATGCTGATATTTTTGTCAGTGTGTCAGCTTAAAATTTAAAACACGACTTTCAGAAAGGTCCTTGTTATTTTCGTTAATTTTAAATATTTGCCTCATAAGGTAGTGAATTTTATAAAAATTAGAAAAATGAAAATATCGCGAAAACCGTTAAGAATGGTATAGAGGTAAATAGTGTTTAATCGGTAGCAAATAGGCTCTAATGTCATCTCCTCAAAGGAATACGTCCACTTACCAGTCACCCTGTATAGGGTGTCCCATTGAAAAAAATCGGATTTTGGTCAATATTTTGAAACCGAGGCCCAATAGAAAAAAACTGAAAACGTCACTGAATTCTGCTTAAAAAAGTGCTTCTAGGAAGTTTTTACGGAAATCAGTTATTTTTATAAACAAAAAAATTATGAAGATTTCACAGTATTGCTCAAAATCGAGAATCGCCCTCTAGCGGCTAAACAGTTGAAGATATCAAAATGCGGTTTGCACCAATCAAAATTTCAAAAAATTTGAGCCTCGGAGTGGGGGGTTCATTTTGTTGCATCTTGCTCAGAAATTGACGTTTCCTATTAAAACCATCCAAATTCGGACACCTGTACATAGTGATGTAAAATTCCCGGTTTTTCTTGGTTTATAATCTATAGTCAGTACACTACAATAATAGGTAAATAAAGCTTACTACGATTTGTCTGATTTAGATATAAAGGACCCCGCACACTTCTTATGGGATTTCTGACCGCGGTCAAATTTAACCAAATTTTAGTATGTTATAGATTTCACCTTTCTGATCAATAATTATCCTGTGCACAACTTAATCCTATGACTAGTTTTTGAGCTACAGGTAGTTTAATGTCCAAGAAATGCACATATTTTATATGCATTTACATCTACCTGTCACCTAATAATATCAGGATGGACAGGTATCTTCACATTCAGGTGACCGGTAGATGTAAATTCATATAAAATGTGTGCATTTCTTGGACATTAAACTACCTGTATCTCAAAAACTAGTCATAGGATTAAGTTGTTATAACATACTGAAATTTGGTTAAATTTGACCGCGGTCAGAAATCCCATAAGAAGTGTGCGGGGTCCTTTATATCTAAATCAGACAAATCGTAGTAAGCTTTATTTACCTATTATTGAAAAAACATAACCCAAAACCATGAGTTCTTTGACTTTTTCAAACTGTGAGGGAAAGTGCTACTTCATAGACACCTCCAAAAGCAAGGAAATTAAGGAGCTATTTGGATGCGCTTGTGACCTATGCAGAAAAATATTTTGCAAAAACTGCAACCACTTTACATCAAGTGAAATCCGAGTGCTATGTTCAACCCACAGCCTGAAATACTTTTGCTCAGACTGTCTGGATACTATCAATGCAACTGTCAAGGACCTGCCAACAATCAACAAGAGAATTGATAGTCTGGAAGAGGTTACCAAGGAACTGAAAAAACAAATCAATGAAAATGCACCAAGCTATGCTCAGGTGGCTGCCGACACTACAAACCTAAAAAGGCAAGTTGAAGAACTTAATACCGAGATCACGGCACAAAAAACTATTTGTAAAAATCAACCCCCACCAGGGGATCACACCTCAATTATTGAGCCAACACTTTGCGAAATGGCTGAGCGACAAAAACGATCTGTAAATGTACTGATCTTCGGAGCAAAAGAAAGCAATAATCAAAATGATCCAGATTCTGACCCAGAAAAAGCATACAAACTGATTAAATCAGTAAATAACAATATTCAGCGAACTGACATTAAAGTCTATCGACTGGGTGCACAGTCCCAGGGTAAAGTAAGACCAATCCGTGTGACTCTGCCCTCTATAGCTGCTGCCCAAGAAGTGCTCAGAAACAAAAACAATCTCAAAGAGGAAGGAGTTTATATCAAATCAGATCAAACACCCATTCAAAGAGCATACCTAAAAAACATCCTGAAAGAACTGGAAGAACGCAAACAAAAAGGAGAGGCTGCCTTGAAGATCAGGTATCTCAATAATATCCCTAGGATAGTTATCTCCCACGAACAAACCGCAAAAAACCAAAGCATGCCACTATGTTTGAAGTCTCCTTATGGTACAGTAACCTATGCTCCATGACCAACAAGCTCGATGAACTAAAAATAAGTATTCAAAGCACTAACGCGAGCATCATTCTCATTACTGAAACATGGCTAACTGAGCAAATACCAGACAGCTTAATCCAATTACCTGGTTACTCACTGTTTCGCAAAGACCGAGGAGCAGCTGGTGGCGGAATTTGCGCCTTTGTTAAAAGTGACATTGCAGGATACAATGTACACGCGACCATATCTCAAACATACAAGACAATAGAACCTGTTGAATCAATTTGGTTAGAAATATTGATTGGCAAAATCAAAATTCTAGTTGCATGTGTGTACAGACCTAAAGAAAAAACCACAGAAGTAGAAAACATACAACTCATAAAAACCATCGAAAATGCATTGTCACTAAAAGTACCTGTCTACATCATGGGAGACTTTAATTACCCCGAAATGAAGTGGAATACACTGGAAGTCCATCCAAATGACCAGTGCAGCCAAGCCTTCCTAGAAAGCTATAAAAACCATAGGGGGTATCAGCAAATAAATTTTCCAACAAGAATCCGCAACACCCAGATATCATTACTTGATCTACTCATAACCAATGAGAAAAAGTTAGTTTTTGATATCAAATCACACGCACCCTTGGGAAAAAGTGATCATGTTGTAATCACAGCCAAGTCACAAATAAATGTAGCTGCTCAACCAACCAGAAAAATTTACAAAAGGCAATTTTGGAAAGCAGATTACATCGCAGTTAATGAAACACTTGAACAGGAATTAAGAAGACTGGCAAACCCATTGACTTTCAACCAATTCTACGAGGCTTTAACAAACACAATAAACAAACACATCCCAAACAAACCACAAAAAGTTAATCCGCAAAAACCATGGCTCACAAAAGAAGTTTTCAAAGAAATTCAACAAAAGCGAAATCTTTGGCATAATTACCAAAACAACAAATCTGAAGAAAATTATCAAATTTATCAACACCAAAACAACAAAACAAAAACCTGCACAGTATCGGCCAGGAGAAACTATGAACACAATTTATTAGCGAACACTAAACAATTCTACTCATACATAAGCCGTTCGCTAAACTCAAAGCATGCCAGCTTCAATCTAATAGATAAGGATACCTCAATACCGTTCAAATCTGATCAGGAAATCGCAGAGTGCTTCGCGCAGCAGTTCCAGAGTGTTTTTACTATTCTGGACGCAAACACCCTTAGGCCCACACTACCAGTAAATGCTTACACGGTAACTGAGATAAATCACATCGAATTTACACCAGAAAAATTAGAAGTTGCCATAAAGTCATTAAAGTCCAACTCAAGTCCTGGAATAGATGAAATTCCTTCCATTTTTCTCAAAAATTGTGTACAAGTTCTAAAAGCACCCCTGGCAAATGTGTTAAACATCTTACAGACAACAGGGGAATTTCCGAAAGCCTGGAAGAAAGCTATTGTCACACCAATATTTAAAAAAGGAAATAAACAGTTGGCAGAAAACTACAGGCCAATTAGTTTAACTAGCATGCTGTGTAAGTGCATGGAAAAAGTCATAGCAAAAGAACTTACATCTTTCTTCTTGGAAACAAGGATCATACCCTCACAGCAGCATGGCTTCCTACCAAAAAAATCCACATTCACTAACCTTCTAACTAGGTTCAACGACTGGTCACTGGCTGATGACAACCGAGAACCAATGGATGTGGTCTACCTTGACTTCGAAAAGGCGTTTGACAAAATACCAATCGAATACATCAAATACAAACTACAGCAATTTGGAGTCAGAGGTGATTTACTACGGCTGATTGGTGATGGTTTTTTGTCTGGTCGAACTTTCCAGGTACGAATTGGTACTAGCCTGTCGCAGGAGCACAAAGTACACAGCGGAGTTGCTCAAGGCTCAGTTCTCGGTCCCCTCATATTCATAACATACTTGAGCGATCTGTACCAGGGACTTACAACAAAAAATGCATCTTTTGCAGATGATGGTAACCTATATTGTAACCCTCTATTACAACATAAGGACCTACAGCAAGATCTTGTCAGAATAAAGGAATGGACAACAAAGTGGGGAATGCCACTTAATGATTCCAAATGTACTGTACTACACATAGGCCAGAATAACCCTAGTCATAGCTATTTTCTACAACAAACACCAATAACAACTGTTGCAAAGCAGAAAGACCTTGGAATCACAGTGACGGCAGACCTAAAATGGGAGACACACATCACTAATGTAACAAAAAAGGCAAACTCAATGACATACCTCATCAAAACAGCATTCAAAGACCACTCTAAAGAGATGATTTTCAAACTGTATAAGTCCTACATTCGACCAAAACTTGAGTATGCCCAATCAATCTGGAATCCTTACTATGTGAAGGACATTGAACAACTCGAGCGAGTACAACGGCGGATTACTAAGCTTCCTAGTGAACTTAAAGATCTGCCATATGAAATCAGACTGACTCAATTGAACCTGACCACACTGAAAGACCGCAGAACCAGAGGAGATCTTATCGAGACATTTAAGATTCTCAACGGATACTATGCCTGCAACTTAACCAATATATACCAACTCAGCATTAATCAAAACTCACGGGGTCACAACAAAAAGCTATCCAAAGAAAAATGCAACAAAATGCTTAGACGAAACTTCCTGTCCAACAGGGTGGTGTATCATTGGAACTCTCTGAGCAGCGACACCGTAAACTCAACATCCAAGAACCAATTCAAAAATCGCCTTGACAAGGAAATCGAAGACTGGAACAATATGTTTGTGCATTACTCTGCATGACCAATCTAAATGTGATTTTAATAACACCAAACAATGACACACGCAGTACAACAGACTCAGTAGTCTCATCGGATTTTAAATCCGCCTACTGCTGAAACTAATAATAATAATAATAATAATAATAAAGTGAAATGACGTTGCTGAGACCTTGTATTCGCAATAATCTCGCATTTTTATAAAATTCTTCTGGAAAGTTTTTGGAAATATTTTCGAAGATTCTTGGAAATATTCTTTTGAGAGTTTTTGATTGAAAGTTTCCAGGAATATTCTCATTCAGGAGAATGTTTCTATTTTTTATCGGCGAATATTCTCGGAAATTTCTCAATGTTCGTGAATATTCGCATGGGAATATTCTCAACTCACATCACTACCCTTAAGTATACCAAATTTTTTAAAATCTAGAAATAAACACTTTTTAGCACGTCGACGAAGAAAATTCTTATTTATGTGGATACCTTCAAATAAATGGTTTGACAGAAGAATACCCCAAACTGACAACGTTTTTCGACGGAGAAATTATAAGCCAAAAATATCCATTTTTAACCAGAAAATGGGACGCCGACGAAGAAGTAGACTTGAAACATTGGGTAATAATAAATAAGCCTTATTTTAAATTTTAAATTAATTGTTCATTTATTTTAGAGTAAATTTGATCAATTCGATCAATACTCAAAAAACTTCAATTCGGACAACTTTGACTATAGCCAATTAGCGGACACGGATTTCGTATTTATGAGATGGAAAGAACACTTTTTGGTGCCGGACCACACCATCAGGGACATCAGTGGCGCTTCATTTGCTGGATTTTATTATATTTGTTTTCAGAAATCCCAAGCCACTATTGAAGGTTATTATTATCATAGAAGTTCAGAATGGTAAGTGATTTTTTTGAAAAATAAGTCTAAATTAATAAATCTGATTTTTTTTTTACAGGTATCAATCGTTAACTCTTACACATGTGCCTGAAAATTCAATACAAATCTACGAGTTTAGGTAAAAGTTGGTGTATTGTTTTTTTGTTAAAATTACATACAGAGATACGTACGATATTTTGCAATAAAATTGATGTCTGATGAAGTCGCGTTTCCTTTTACTTTATTTGAAATTTACCTGAGGAAATTTTAATTATAATTATTTGATCACTATAAAAGGTGAAGGACCACGCATGGATCTTATGGGAAAAAAAATCAATGAAATTGAAATATGTTATGCTTCTCGACCTCCTGAACGTAAGTTCTCGTAGGCCCAAGAAGATCCTATGATTAGTTTCGAAGATACAGGGATGGGTTAACATACAAAATTTTGACAAAAAATGCACATTTCAAAATATGTTGAGGTCAGGCAATGACATATCTTAGGTTAAAAACAAGTGGAAAAATGCCAAAGTGATGTCATCTGAAGCTTTAAAGGTTAAAAACTTGTCAAAAAATGCCAAAAATATGTCATTTTTGGTTATAAATTAAATTAATATACCAGCAGATAAAGGAGAATTTTCTTGTACTACTTTTTTTTATCAGTCCTGTATCTCCGAAACTAATCATACGATCTTTTTGGGCCTACGAGAACTTATGTTCAGGAAGTCGAGAAGCATAACGTATTTCAATTTCATGACAATCGTGAAATTTTTTTTTTCTCATAAGATCCGTGCATGGTCCATTTAATTTTGTTTCCAAACTTTTTTAATGAAAATTGATGCACACATAATTTTTTTCAAAATAATAATTGACTGATTATATACAATTATGTAATTTTTTATAATTTTTTTGTTTTTGGATTTATATTTTTAAATTTAATTCTTTGTATATTTGTGTATAAAAATGTGTTATAGTTTTTTATATAAATTTTGTTTTCAAGAAAAATGAATAAAGTTTTTATCACTTTTAAAATGCATTTTTTTTTTCCAAAAATTAGTAGAGACTAAATTTTGTTGATGAGAAAATGTTGAAACTTCTAAGAAAAAAAAGAGGAGAGTACCTGCTTAAGGAGCTTGACATTGTACATGTTACTTTGTCTCAAAGGATGCCGCCCACAATAAATTAAAATTATAAATTTGTCTTAAGGTGAAACGTTGAAGAGATTTATTTATTTATTTATTTATTTCATTACTTTACAAACACCAAAAATAGTAATTACATGTAAAGTTAAAACAGCGAAGTGTAAAACACAAAAATAAAGATAGAGTACACAATATAAACATATATGACTAATTTAAAAGGGCCTTCAATTGATTTAAAGTTACATTAAAAAGATCTAACTAGACCTCATTAAGTGCTTGGTTCGCAACTGTCATCATGCGATTAAATGGTGACATATTATTACTAGGATCAGTACCAAAGTATTTCTTGTTTTTCATAATTCTTAAGTTAATCTTTGGTACAATTAAGGAGACATAGTTAATTAAATTACAATCCTTATACTTTAGGTTGTTTAAAATATAAAACAAAAATATCACAGCCTGATTATTCCTTCTTTCCACTAATGACTTTATCTCAAAACTAACAAGCATATCCCTGTAAGGAACCATATATGGGTAAATATTATTTTTAACCACATAGAGATACCGCAAAAATCTCTTCTGCACTTTTTCAATTTCATCAATATGCGTGGCTTCCAATGGCATCCAAATGTGTGATGCATATTCATTCATATTTAATTAATAAAATAATTTTCTAAGTAACCGAGCTCGTCTTTTTGTGAGTCATTACAGTACTACCGGGATTTCCAGAAGAGTAAAGGACTCTACAAAATTCTCGAAAACTAGTAATAAAACAAAGTCTGAAATTAAAAAAAAAAAAAGATTTATTTCCTGTTTAAAATAGGCAATTTTTTCATTAATTAACATTCAGTATATTTACAATAATTATTTTTTTAAATTAGCAGTAATTAAACCCAATAGGTCTTCACAATGCTTAATAATTGGCTGCTAAGCCAAACCAATAAGCTTAAATTAAAGAACTAAAACGTTCTTTTTATTCGAAGATGAAATGGTGTTTTTCAAATTAGCTAAAAGTATATTATTTAAAATATTGAATATTGATATACAGGTGTGTCCCGATTAAAATGAAATTTTGACTCCTTACAAATAAGGAACGGAGTATTATTATTGGTGTAAGCTACTCCTCAGAAAATTTTGGAATGTAAGGTTTTGACCTAAACATTTTTTTTTTTTGGTACACTTATTGTATTTTTTGACTAATTATAAATATAAACTAAAATTATTATACAAATAAAAAAACTGGTTATAAAAATATCACAGAAATTAAAAGCCTAAAGAATATAATATAAAAAAAAAATTACAAATCAAGAAATATGTAGATAATAATATATCACAAAAATATAGTATTTTTGAAGCAATCAATATTATTGTTAAAAGTGAGGCAGTGATGATGAAAAAAGCAATTAATAAATTCAGTCTTTACAAAATACAAATATCATTATTATATACCTCGATATGTAAAGCTTCAATTTTGCAAAAATTACCTCATAATTTAATTTATTGCACTAAGGTGGCCTAATAAAAATTTGCTGTACAAAGCTTTAAAATTAATTATAGAACTATTGCCTTAATAAAAAAATATATTATAGCCTTATCCCTATCACAATTAATTTTCCCAAACCAGAGATCTATAACATCAAGAGCACCCTGCTTATAAAAACAATCAAAATCGTAAATAAGCTGTTTTTCGTCAAACTACAACCACCAGTGTATGGAAGTTTTTGATTGAGGTCGTTTTGTTCGAAATTTTGCTTGCACCCCATCCAAACTGGTGCCGAAAGTTTTTGTTCGTAATCGTCCACTCTCATTCGTAAGTCGTTGAATTTCCAAAATCCTTTGCCTTTGAAAAAGTAGGTCTTACCTAAAGAAATAAATGATGAGTGATTGTTTATTGAGGAACTTGAGGGCTTACCGTCTTTCCATTGGAATACGGCGTCAATGTCGGTTCCAACTCCTTTCCACATTCTGGACATGTTTCTGGGATAGTCCATTTCTACTTTTAGTTCTTCGTCGTCAAATCTGCAAGAAGATGGTAAATCCTGTATTTATTGGAAATCCTAATAAATTGCTTACATAAAATTCATGGTTATTGTTAGGTAGTTACCAGTAACATAACCAGTTTAGTAGCTGATGTTAATGTTTTGAGCTTGAGAACTGCTAAAGAACTTATTAATGCTGGAATTCAGTCATCCAATACAAAGCTATTGAACTATGAAGGCTTTTTAATGGGTGTTTATGGACAAACTACACCTAATTGTGAAACTAATAATTAAAAACACAATGTAGTGTTCATTGTAGTCAACTTTAATGCTCCATGAATAATTGGTCTTTCATTTATTGAGATGTTTAATCTGCTAAAGAGAATAGGATCTGTAGAATAGGAAGATAAATATGTGATTGTGAGTCTAGTAAAAAAATACGACCATATTTTTCAAGACATTGATGAATTGACAAATTCAGTTGAAGAAAAAGGTAGAGCCAGTATTGTAGAACCTCCAAGCAAAATTGCAATCAGCCTTCAGCAGTCAGTTAAAAGTGAGTTGGGTAATATGGAGAAAAGGGGCGTTTTGAGAAAAGTGACTGAACCAACTGAGTGGTGCAATTCTATGGTCATTGTAAAAAAGCCAGACAACAGTCTTCGAATTTGTTTAGACCCACAAAATCTGAATAAAGCCATAGTAGACCCCGCAATATTTAAATGGAAATTGGTTACCCGTGATATTTGGATGAAATTTAAATATGTCATTGGGGATGCCGTAAGCAACATTTTTTACCATGGGCACAACCCTGTATATATGACAGGTGAGGCGTGGTTAGCTGTCAAATATTGGAATCTTATATCCAAAAGAAGAGTGACTATGGCAGATTTTGATGATCGAAGTATCGATGTCTACTAAGTCGACCAAGTCAACTCGAAAAATGTCAACCATTTTGACACCTGTCAAAACCCTGCCAAACGGCAGCACTCATCTTTTCCCGTTTTCAATATTTTATGATGTCATTTGACATTTCTAACTTGTATGTAAATTCTGAATTCAAAAATTGAAAAAAAATGACAGAACTGTCAAAACCTGTCATTTGTTTTAGTAGAAAAAAATACTCTAATCTGGTTCTTTTTTGTTTCAAGGTAGTTTAGCGGTGATAAAACATTAAACAAAGTTCATGCATGTCACATTTTGACAACTGTCAGAATCTGTTAATAGATTTTTGGTTCATTTTGAGTTTGTTTGCTTAGTGAAGGTTTAGTTCTATTGTATTATTGTATTATTCTATCATTATAGTTGTAGAACTTCACTAAGCAAACAAACTCAATCTGTCATGCCCTTAGAGCAGGAAAGCGCTGTCCTACGGACATAAGGAGTAGGAACGCGCCATTCTGCTTATGAAACTAAAGTGATGCCAAATTTTTGGCAGGTGTTTGGCACCAAGATACAGGTAAAGCATTGAATTGCCATAAGCGCCATTTTCTTGGTGCCAAAATACCTGGAAAAAAACGGCTTCATTTTCCAAATCCAGGTTACTACTCCTCTTTACCTTTACCTGCTCTAAGGTCATACCACATATTACTGGCAACTACCTGACATCTTTTTTTCTCTAGAAATTATAAGTAATATTGACAAAAATAAAAAGCAATAACTATTATAAAAATAACAAAAACATCTAAAAAACAATAATTTCTTAAGAAACATAATCTCTAAAAAACATGGGATTTTTTAACATTTTTGTGAATATATTATCTATAATTTCTAGAGAAAGAAGGATGTTAGGTAGTTGTGATATGTGGTGGGTATGACAGAGTAGGGGTGACAGATATACTGACGGAATGTATAAATCCTGAAATTTATAGTCAATGCGATATGCTTGGGAGTATTTTTCAGAAGCTCTCTTATGAAATTTTTGGAAATCTAAACTTTTATTTAAAATCAACATGGAAATATCTCTCGACTCTATTTCCAAACTCTAAATCCACTGTCTCATGGAAGACACTTTAATGTATAAATTTTGAAACATAAAAGTCGCTGCGACACTTGGAAGTATTTTTCAGAGGCCTTCTTATGGAGATTTCAGGAGAAAATTTTCAATTTTTTTGCGGAATCAAAACGGAAAATAAAAGTTAATTCTATTTCCAAGCTCTACATCCATTTTTGCTTTAATTTGTTGTATGAAAGACACTTCAATCTATAAAGCCTGAAATTTAAAGTCAATACGAGGTTTGGAAGTATTTTTTAGAAGGCATCTAATGAAATTTTTGGGAAATGTGTAAACAATGTTAAGCAAAAAACTCTTAACTCTATCCCCAAACTCTAGATCAACTGTCTCATAGAAGGCACTTTAATCTATAAATAGTGAAAATTTGAAGTCACTGCGACCGACGCTTGGAAGCATTTTTAGAGGCTCTCTAATAAGATTTCAGAAGCATTTTTAAACTTTCCTCAAAAATCGGAATGGGGAAAATATGCTAACTCTAACTTTAAGCTCTAGATCTACTCCCGCTTCAATTTACCTCAAAAAAAGCTTTCAATAAATCCTGAAAATTTGAAGTCAGTGAGTGCAACTTGGAAGTATTTTTCAGAGGCTCTTTAATGAGATTTCAGGAGAATTTTTAAATTTAACTCTATTTCCAAGCTCTACGAGATAATTACCAAACATTGAATCTGAATGTAGATCTATGTAGATCCACTTTTGTTACAATTTTCCTTATGAAAAACACTTTAATCTATAAATTCTGAAAATTTAAAGTTACTGCGAAACTTGAAAATATTTTTTAGACTCTCTAATGAGATTTATGGCAAAGTTTTCAATTTCCATTAGGAAATCAACATGGAAGAATAGTATATTCTTCAACGAGCATATAAGGATAGCTATTATTCACGAGGATGAAAATTCAGAATCATTCGAGTGAATAAAAGCTATTATTTGCGAGTAGAAGAATATACTTTCTCTTCGAACTTTTGAAAGAAAATCATTATAGTCCAGGAGCTGGCGTCGAAAATATGCAAGAGTTTTCGCAAGGCTCATATTTTCAGAATGAGTAGTATTTTAGTGCTACAAAGCTAGGCTACAGTCAGCAGTTCTAGTTCCGGGACACCTGGAGCTGAGATGCGCGCAAAGGTGTATTTTTAATCAACACCTCGCAACAGTTTTCGCAAAGCTGAAAATTTGCAAAGAGCAGGCGAATATAATGTAGAACCATAATTTAACAGTCAGACAAAGAAATACGGGGACACGTAGAGTCAGCGCGACTTTGAAGTGGTCAAAAAAATGACGTCACCAAAAGTGTTTTCGCATGGCTGAAATTTGGCAAGGTAATAGTAAAAACAATATATTTATTGAAAAAAACAGTCAGACACTTCTATGTCGGGACCCCGCCAGTCAGCAGTCGATTAAAGTGATATAGGTGGTAGTGCGCGTCAATAGGCATATAACCATGTCGAATAATAATTTCACCAAAAGTGTTTTCGCATAGCTGAAATTTGGCAAGGTAATAGTAAAAACAATGTATTTATTGAAAAAAAAGTCAGACACTTCTATGTCGGGACCCCGCCAGTCAGCAGTCGATTAGAGTGATATGGGTGGTAGCGCGCGTCATTAGGCATATATCCATGTCGAATAATAATTTCACCAAAAGTGATTTCGCATAGCTGAAATTTGGCAAGGTAATAGTAAAAACAATATATTTATTGAAAAAAACAGTCAGACACTTCTATGTCGGGACCCCGCCAGTCAGCAGTCGATTAGAGTGATATAGGTGGTAGCGCGCGTCAATAGGCATATATCCATGTCGAATAATAATTTCACCAAAAGTGTTTTCGCATAGCTGAAATTTGGCAAGGTAATAGTAAAAACAATATATTTATTGAAAAAAACAGTCAGACACTTCTATGTCGGGACCCCGCCTGTCAGCAGTCGATTAGAGTGATATAGGTGGTAGCGCGCGTCATTAGGCATATATCCATGTCGAATAATAATTTCACCAAAAGTGTTTTCGCATAGCTGAAATTTGGCAAGGTAATAGTAAAAACAATGTATTTATTGAAAAAAAAAGTCAGACACTTCTATGTCGGGACCCCGCCTGTCAGCAGTCGATTAGAGTGATATAGGTGGTAGCGCGCGTCATTAGGCATATATCCATGTCGAATAATAATTTCACCAAAAGTGTTTTCGCATAGCTGAAATTTGGCAAGGTAATAGTAAAAACAATATATTTATTGAAAAAAACAGTCAGACACTTCTATGTCGGGACCCCGCCAGTCAGCAGTCGATTAGAGTGATATAGGTGGTAGCGCGCGTCAATAGGCATATATCCATGTCGAATAATAATTTCACCAAAAGTGTTTTCGCCTAGCTGAAATTTGGCAAGGTAATAGTAAAAACAATATATTTATTGAAAAAAACAGTCAGACACTTCTATGTCGGGACCCCGCCAGTCAGCAGTCGATTAGAGTGATATAGGTGGTAGCGCGCGTCAATAGGCATATATCCATGTCGAATAATAATTTCACCAAAAGTGTTTTCGCATAGCTGAAATTTGGCAAGGTAATAGTAAAAACAATATATTTATTGAAAAAAAAAGTCAGACACTTCTATGTTGGGACTCCCTCAGTCAGCAGTCGATTAAAGTGATATAGGTGGTAGCGCTCGTCAATAGAATTTTACTCTATATATATATATCCATTTCGATGAATAATTTTATTTCTATAATTTAAATTATTTGGAATCGGAAACGGTAAAATACATTTTTTTTTCTCTTAATGAGTAAGTGTAAACCTGTAAGTTGCAAGCGTAAGCGCGTATACTTGAATAAGGCGTATATGCATTCGAATTCGGAAACTTCATTATGGTACTGTTAGGTCGAGATTAGGGGAAGGGAAGCGGCAGATGTGATTAGAATTTTTTTTTTGTATTTTATAAAATCGGCGACGATTATAAGTATTTAATGAAACTACAATAAATATAATTAAAACTGAATTTATTTAATTACTATAGGTATACTATCACAGTACTGCTGATTAAATGGTCAAGTAATATTTATACGAATCGGGCTTTTTTCTAACCGCAAACTTTTTAACTGCATGTACAATTTTATTTTACCGTTTCCGATTCCAAATAATTTAAATTATAAAAATAAAATTATTCATCGAAATGGATATTATATATAGAGTAAAATTCTATTGACGCGCGCTACCACCTATATCATTTTAATCGACTGCTGACTGAGGGAGTCCCGACATAGAAGTGTCTGACTGTTTTTTTCAATAAATATATTGTTTTTACCATTACCTTGCCAAATTTCAGCTATGCGAAAACACTTTTGGTGAAATTATTATTCGACATGGATATATGCCTATTGACGCGCGCTACCACCTATATCACTCTAATCGACTGCTGACTGGCGCGGTCCCGACATAGAAGTGTCTGACTGTTTTTTTCAATAAATATATTGTTTTTACTATTACCTTGCCAAATTTCAGCCATGCGAAAACACTTTCGGTGACGTCATTTTTTTGACCACTTCAAAGTCGCGCTGACTCTACGTGTCCCCGTATTTATTTGTCTGACTGTTAAATTATGGTTCTACATTATATTCGCATGCTCTCTGCAAATTTTCAGCTTTGCGAAAACTGTTGCGAGGTGTTGATTAAAAATACACCTTTGCGCGCATCTCAGCGCCAGGTGTCCCGGAACTGGAACTGCTGACTGTAGCCTAGCTTTGTAGTACTAAAATGCTACTCATTCTGAAAATATGAGCCTTGCGAAAACTCTTGCATATTTTCGACGCCAGCTCCCCGACTATTAGTTTTTGTAAGGAATAACAATCATCAAAAGTCATTTTTTTTAAAACAAAAGATTCGTGACCTGACACCTGACAGTAGACGTCACTTGGTCGATAGGCCGTGGATTCCAGTTTGGAAGCGTGAAGAATATACTTTCTCTTCGAACTTTTTGAAAGAAAATCATTAGTTTTTGTAAGAAATAACAATCATCAAAAAACATTTTTTTCAAAACGAAAGTTTCGTGACCTGCCAGTAGACGTCAGTCATGTTTTGTTTGTATTGACTCATTGCGGCCCGTGTATTCCGAAAATACGGAGAATTTGATTGGTCGATAGGCTGTGGATCCCGGTTTGGAATAATCCACTGGGCGTGTAGAATTTATATCATTAATCAGTTCAATATCGAGCAAGAATGAATGTATTATTTAAATGTTCGGAGAGAAAAATATTATCTCAATTTCCAAGCTCTAGATCCACTTTTGCCATAATGTGCCTTATAATTCTGGAAATCTGAAGTCCCTGCGACAATTTTTAAACTTTCTTAGGAATCAACAATGTGGAAAAAATATCTTAACTCTATTCCCAAACTCCTATATGTCAATTTTCTCTTCAATTTGCTCTAGAAAAGAGAGTTTCATCTGTAATTCCTGAAAATTTCAAGTCCTGTTGGAAATTCTGAAGGAATATCGTGTTGGGAATGTAACTTGTTCAAAATGTCATAGGTATTTCAGACGTTTTCAAGAAGTTCAGAAAGGAAGGACGTCATTTCAAATATTGGCCCAAGATATATACCTACCTATCACATTTTAGACATCCTAAAGAATTTCGAAAATGATGTTGGTCGGTAACTTTACTTTGGTCTTTGGGTACTAATTTTAAATATTGGCCAAATAGGATTATTTTAGGCGTCATTAAAAATTTTGAGAGGACGTCTTTTGGTAGTGTCTTACTCAAGAGTTTTCCTATGTCAATGTTTAATGTTTTATAGGTATATGATCATTCATAATATTCTCGATAATATTCATATTCATATTTTATCTATTCCAGGCTCTTGCATTTTCTTTATTTCGACAGATTCAAGAGCCGGGAATATACAAAAATTGAGCGAGAAAAATTGAGAAAAAAAACTCGAAAAATGGAGCACAAAGTATTTTCTGGCTCGTAAATTTTCTTCATTAAGAGAAATTCAGAAGAAAACGAAAATTCAAGAGCTGGAAATAGATAAAAATTGAGAAAAACATGATAGATAAGAGGAAATTCTTGTTTTTTCTATTCCAAGCTCTTGAATTTTCTTTATTTCGATAAATTTCAGAGCCGGGAATAGACAAAAATTGATCTAAAACTCAAAATAAATTATTGTTGTTTATTTGGTCTTTGTTCGCAGCCTAAGAAAATCTGAAATATAGTATCGAAAGTATCGATATTTTTGCATATTATTATCGATATGAAAAAAAAGTGGAGACTTTGAAAGAACTTCGTATAAACCCGATAAGCCCCTCTCTACTTAAGACTGACCATTAGAATAACGTTAAGACTGACTTCAAACATTGACCGACGACCGTCATGAAACGTCTAAGGAACGAAAGTTTTGTCTGACAATAAGACGTTCAAGGGATGACAATTTTATCCGACAAGCACACACGTCCAACAGACGAAAGTTGACAGGCGGAACTTTCGTCAATAAGACGTCGCAGTCATATTTGCTTTTGAAGTTCGAGAGACGTTTTGAAGAGACGTCTTCTGGATTTGATAAAATGACATTCCGGTCGTCACCTCTATTTAGTCATGACTAGGAAGAGACGTCCTATAAAGACATGTTATCTTGTTATTTGAGTAAAAAGTAGAAAGAACAATAATGTAACCTTGTCTCATCTCAAATCTATCAATAAATTAATGATAAAACATCTTCTCTAAGTAGACATTTTGAATTTATCTGCCATTTTTCATTCTCCAGATCATCATAGTCGAAATTTTTGTTATTATCGACTTTTGATTAGGTAGGTAGGTACCTCGAGAAAAATTTTTCAGCAAACCAAAAAGCTATGTTGACTCTTTACCATGTCTTTGGAAAAATAATTCAAAGCACTGGGAACCGGTAATATTGATTCACTAGATAATTTTTCCAGAGACAATCAGCCAGTTATCTATTTCTGTAACTGATTAGAGGTCTGAAATAAATCATAATAAAAACATATTAATAGAGCCCAAAAAAATTCAAAATATTGTCGTGTCTAGGATAATAGGGCATCTCCCTTCGGTTAATTAAACCCAATCGTCTTCCAAAAGAGGTTCATGGGCTTCAGGAAAATCATTGATCATCATGAATCATTTAAATAACATTCCGTTGCAAGCTGAACGAATTATTGAATTATAAATTCGAACGTACAAGGAACCTGAACCTGAGGAAAACCACCTATTTAAAGTATTATTTCTTTTAATCTTAACTTTTTAAAAAAACGTTTAATGAATAAAAGTAAATATTGCAACCATGTACTGCGACACAGAAAACGAAAGTAAACCGAACCGAACGGGAGGTAGAGGAGAAGCGATTAGGCATTAGTCTAGAGAAGCTGCTGGGCTGGTCCCTTTAGACGCGTGTCTGTGATTATTCATTATTCAATTTTTATTTTTATTTTGCATTATTGTTATATCATGATTGTTCAATCAAATTTGTTATTAGTGTGTGTCAAGGAGCAATCACAGGTCAATTGAATAATTGTTATTTTGTTTTTGAGAGTTCAATTATTTATACAAGTTTTTTGTTTGTTTATAACATGTGCATTGTTCATATGTATTTAACAAAAATCGTTTCCTGCTGTAAACAATACAGATAAAGAAGTAAATTAAATCCTAAGAAATTATGTGCTGTCTTTATGTGCTGAGGTTTTGATTTTGTGTATTCCGAACGTACATTAGAGCCTTGTTGAATTTACTAACATTTTCTTACCCTGACGAGAGAATATCCCAACAAATTGGAATAATCAATCTAAAGATATTGGGTGGTATGAATAAAAACGAAGTACTTGCTACTACCACAAGTATTAGTATGTTCTACGTAGTATTTACTTCAAAACGAAGTAGATACTACATTTCAGTAGTTTCGAAATGTAGTATCTACTTCGTTTTGAAGTAAATACTACGTAGAACATACTAATACTTCTAGCAGTAGCAAGTACTTCGTTTTTATTCATACCACCCATTGGTTCAAAAACAACTATAGCCAGGGACCTCAGTACCTACCACAGATGGGCTAACTAACCAAAAACTCTTCAGTATTAAATATATGTAGTGTTAATTGTATGTACTGTGTGTAATTGAAATTTTAGCAGAAGAACAGGGGCGGTACCTAATTTAAACTTTTATTGACCTAAATTATTGAATTAATGACTCACCATTATTATTAAAATTACACAGTATGTTTCGATTTTTGAGGAATGTAGATCGAAAGTTTCTCTGCCGTGCTCTTTCCCCTCGTTAATTCCAGGATGAGAACGGTACGATTTACTTTAATAATAAAGTAGACGTTTCACAAATTTTTCGTTTCTTTTACATATCACAACTTCCCTTAAATTTCCCTAATATTTGCTATGTCGGGCGCATGTCCAGTAAGTAAAATTGAGTAAGTCTCCACAACGTAGGTCCTATTGGTTTTTCATTTCGTTTTTCAGAAGATTTATTGTTTAAAGGTGATAAAAATTCTCACCGTTCAATGTTACTGAACGAACTTGGGTATGTTACACTCATGGAAGGTCAATGTCAACGACAGTTCACTGGTAATTATTGTAATTAGCGAACATGGCGCGTGATCGCTAATTACAATAATTACCAGTAAACTGTCGTTGACATTGACCTTCCATGGGTTTGGGTTCCTTGTAGGTACGTACAAATTAATAATTCAATAATTTGTTCAACTTGCAACGGAATTATATTTAAATGTAAAGTGATCAATGATTTTCCTGAAGCCCATGAACCTTTTTTGGAAGATGATTCGGTTTAATTAATCGAAGGGAGATGCCGTATTATCCTAGATACAACAATATCATATCATCTGAACATGACCTTTTGGTTAATTTTGCCTTGGTAAAATTAATATTATTGAGGAAAATTGAAAAAATAAAAATTTCAGATTCAAATGTGACCAAAATGCACTGAGAGAAAAAGAAGGTATCGGAATTGATCTATGATGTTAAGGCAACTCTAGATATAGAGTTGATATATCTGACGGAGATATTTGGATGAAGGAAACAGAGTGGAAGACGGTGAAAGTTGAAGGAGCTTTCAACGCAATTTTACTTGGTGCTTGAATAAGTCTGTAGGTATAAGTTGAACATCCTCATTTTTGTTGTAAAATACTCCAATTCTGTTCAGAGTTCTCAAAGAACTACCAGGTACCAGCACTATGTGAAAGATATGTGTCAAGGAAGTTGTCAAATTATCATGGACTTTTTGTATCGTGTCTCTGCATTCTAATTAATTAAAAGTTATTCAATCACTAAAGTGAATAGTTATTACTTACCGGAATATCAAGAGGTTATGGGCCCAGATACCCCAGAGATTGTCTAACTGGAATTACGCTGGAATTGGGGGAAAACTTGATAAAGGAAAGTTAGGTGAGGAAGAGATAGGGGCAGCTCACGGTAAGGAAAATTAAAATAGCGCAAAAGAAAAGATGGCAGACCGGCAGACAAATTATTTTATGTAGAACCCTTTGACGGAACAGCATATCCAAACTGGGATTGGGATTTTAGAATTGAATTATTGTTGAAACAACAAGGTGTGAAACATGTGTTAACTGAAAATTCTCTCGAGTCAACAAATGTGACTGAATATGAAAATATTATAATCCAGTGTTTCTCAGGCAACATTCTAGAAATGCTTAATACTTAAAATAAGGCCAAGGAAATAGTAGAATGTTTAAGCAATGCATACATGGAGAAAGGAATTTCATGCAAGTAATTTTACAAAAAAAAAAAAATACGAAGCTTGAAAATCCTTCGAGACATTTTTTTACAGAATTTGACCAAACCATTTCTGAATTCTGATTAAAGTCAGCTGGTGGACAGATAGATGAAAATGAGGTGATTTTAAAAATATTATCATCAATGTCAGAATCCTATCAAACTGTAACAACAGCTATAGATATAATGTTTTGCCAAAAGTAAGCAGCAGTAAATTTGGAGTTTGTAAGAAATAAATTATTAATGGAAGAAGCTAGACAAAATAAAACACAATCAGAAAATGATCCAAATTTGGCATATGTGAGTAACAAACCTGGTTACAAATATGGCTACAAAAGAGATGGTAATAATAATTAGAGATCTGCAAGAGGAATAGGAAAGGAAAAGGAAATTACAGTGAAACTGGAACTAGAGGTGCTAAAAATACGAGAGAAATCGTAATTTTCCATTTTAATGTCATCATTGTGGAAAAACTGGACATAAAAGATCAGTGTTTTCATTTGCCAGAGAATCAAAATAGACGAGGAGGATATATAGAGGTGCTCGTAGAGGAAATTATAATGTTCGTGGAGGTATACAAAGTAATCTGGATAATGGAAATGGTGAAAGCTCAATATCCTTTTCAACGTCTTGCGATGATGAAAGTAAAAAATCAGCGAATTTGTGATGGACAGTGGTGCAACTAAAATGAACAAAATAATGGACGAAAAGCTGGACATAGCATAAATGTGGCTAAATAGGGTGAATTGTTAAAAACATCAATTGAAGGTGAGTTCAAAGTTGCGTTGAATTAAAGTCTGTTAAACCTGTAGAAATTAAGAAATGTATGGGTTTTTGAAAATTTATCATACAATTAATTGTCTGTACGAAATCTTTGAAGAAAGTGGCTTTAAAGTCATTTTTGAATATAAGAAGGTGTTGGTTTTGAAGAATAATAGATTAGTTTTTGGAGGCAATCTGGAAGAAAATGTATACATAGGTAGTCGCTTTTTCTTTAAATACTGATTTGCAAAGTGCCAGTGCTGTCATTGATGATAATGATGAAATGCTATGGCACAGAAAAATGGGACTTACATCTACAGCCACTGGAATGTGTGAAGTATGTATAAAGGCCAAGCAAACTAGGTTACCTTACATAGAAATATTTTACAAGGAGAAAATCAAAAAGAATCTTGGAAATTGTATCAACTGATATTTGTGGCCCCATAAATCCACCAACCTATGATGGTAAGAATTATTTATCACCTTCATAGGGTATGCTGATAATGCATATGGACTTCGGGATGAAACTAAGTAAAGGATAATAAATGGAATGAATGTGATATTGATATTCGAAGGAACAAATAAAACAATGAATCAGCCAGATATTTACACCGAAAATGAACAAGAACATAAAAGAATCAGAGAAAACACCAAATAAAATACAAGAAATGAATGAGGAAATAATCAAAGACGAAAATAAACCAGTAGAAGAAAAATTAGAAAGGAGGAAATATTTAAGAAATCGTCCTTTACTCAGATATATCAATGACTATGTCTTAAATCTCAACTATGATGATGTTAATTTATTTGCTGCCTTGTCAGTGGCAAGTTTTATATCACATGTGCCACAAACATATTTACAAGCTATAACGACAGATCAAGGATGGAAAGATGCAGTTGAAGAAGAGCTTAAAACTTTAAAAGAAAGTCAAAAATGGTAACTAGTAGAAAAGCCAAATGACAAGGAGATTATACTCAAAGTGAGTGTTTAGTGAGGAAATTGTCAATGGTGAAGTGAAAAAGAGAGTAAGATTATAGTAGCTCGCGGATTTAAACAAAGTGATTTAACCGAGAATGTGAATGGAACGCTGAAAAGTTCAGTCTATATGCAATTGCCTGAAGGCCTTAATGTAAGTGAAAATTCAAATTTAGTTTGTAAATAATAAAAAGCCTTGTATGGTTAACGTCAATCACCAAAATGTTGGAATTCTTTGTTTAATGACACTTTAAGAGAACTTGGTTTTCTGCGGTCCAAGAAAGATTCATGTTTATATTAAAACAGTGTTGTAGCGTTATCTAGTGCTAAATCGGAGTACATTGCTTTGTCTTCTTGTATAGTACTTAAGCGATTCTTTGTTTTTTGGGCAAATACTTTCAGATATTTTAAATTTCAATGTTTTTCCTACAAAGGTTTATGAAAATAATCAATCTTGTATGAAAATGGCATCTACCTTGGAAACTAAGAGAGCAAGTAGGAAAAACAATATATAGGCGGAAGATACTCAACCATTATAAGAAGACTGCTGGATAAAAAGAATTGTGGAAACATGTTCTGCTCCGAATCACTTAGAGTAAGTCTCGAAATAAGTATCCAACGATTTCAAGAAAAAAATTCCACTCCACTTACCTCCAATATTGATCTCCACTAAAAAAGTAAGTCTTCCCGTTGTGCCCCCAAATCATAGCCCCGTCGATTTTCCTCACGCTACTGCTCAGTCCCAGTTCCGTCAAAGTTTTCGGATACCCCGGCATCAAGCTCACTCCCGAAAACAAATAATACCGATCGTCCACAAAGAACATTATGTTGCCGTCGCTTCGTTCCAGTACGGCATCCACATGACTCAAACTCCTAGGAAACCCACGAAACAATCTGGTTATTTCAGCTGGGTATCCAGAAGTTACCACTCCATTGTCGCCAATCCTCCAAAACCATTTGTCTTTGAATATAAATAGTTCGCGTCTTATTACAGCTACAGCATCATAAGTGGTGTCGCAGGTATCTGGTGGTACTTCTTCCGATGGGTATTCTTTGTGAGGGGTGTGATGTTTTCTAGGAATCAGTTTGGTTGGTTTGGTTTCTGGACGAGGTGTGCTGGATGTGGATGGATAATGGCGACCTAAACAGAAATAGTTGTAAGAGCAATTGATTGTTGATACCTACAGAAAAACTTACCAGTAAATGGATGTTTGTGATGCGGATTGTGTTCGTGCTTGGGTTTGTGATAATGGGGCTTCTTTTCCGGATTCATTGGCTTGTTGTATGGAGTTTCAGGCCTTGAAACAACAATAATACATCAGTTTGTGATTCAATGTGTTGTTGATTGTAATTTGTACAGTAAATTTACTTACTTGTTGTAAGGATACCTTCCGTTAGGATACCTAGGATCGTAAGGATACCTTGGGTAAGCCCTAACCGGTGGCCTGGTGGTTGTGGTAGTCGTGGTAGTTGTTGTGCTGGTGGTGGATGGCCTTTGAGGTTGTTGCGGATGGTATTGCGGAATTCTGCCCCATTGTTTCAGGTCTCTTGAACCTAATTTAAATGAAATTTGATAATCTACATAATGATGTCTGCTGATCACTTCAATGATTGAGAGTTTATCGTGTTACAATTGATTCTTGATTCAATATAAAATTGGTTAGGGAATAAATATCAAGTTATTATATATATTTCAAGAAAGAAAACTTGGGCCTATGGAAAGAGTGAGTTATCAAAGTGTATTACAAATCAAGGGCCTATTCTTAATAACAAAAATCTCTCTAATTTTACCATAAAGATATTGTATTGCCAACTTATCATCGTCAGGCAACTCGTAGTCAAATCCATCTTTCATTTCCGAATACCACGGATACATCAAGGCACCTTCCACATTGGAATGCGACAAACCCAAAGAATGTCCAATTTCGTGGGCGGCAACATTGAATAAGTTTGTACCTGTAAAACATTCACTTGAATAATTATTATAATCAAAGAAAAACTCACACAAAATAATCAAAAACATTTTATTTTAAAAACCAAATTTCCCATATAGGCAAAGAGTTTCAAACACAGTTTTAGAATTTAATTAAAAAGGACCGAGAGAGGGCCTCAGTTTACTTTGGAATTTTCAATTGAATTTTTTTGCAAAGGACATCACACACCGGATAACTTTGTTCGAAAACTTTTGCTAGTTTGCAACTGTTGGAATATATTAATAGTTTACGAGTTTTCTATAAATATAACATAGATATTACCTTGCTGACTGTCCCCGCTAGTAGTCCAGCTTTCGTCGGCATCAAAATGAACATCCACACTTTTCCTGGAACCGGTAGGAAAAAACGCATGAGCAAGAATAATTCCTTTGCCGTCGAAAGGAAAATTGTCTCCATGTGCATTCAAAATCCCTCCGAACGGATGAGACAAAGCCAGGATCAAGTGACAATCGCAGAAATCCTTGAATTTGTCGGTCGCGATACCGAGAGAACATCATCCTTCTCTTTTGAAATTATCTGGGATATTGCTTCCTAAAACACTGTGCTACGTGCCTCGTTTAATAATTTATCATCGTATCCTGAATTTGAGTGGAGCTATGCGATAACGATGAATAATATTAATGATGGATTTCATTTTTCTCTTTTGTTGTTGTAATAATAATAGATATTTCAATAATAAGAACTTCTATAAATGTCAGAGGTACCTAGGTATTTTTCAATCCTTAAAACCGTAACGTCGTTTTCGTTTAAAAATCGCTGCTCGATACAGAGATATAGATTCGCAATAAAAATCCCAATCCCTCCATATATCTCTTGTCGGATTTTACGAGGGTTTAACTTTTTAATTTGCCAATCTATCGGAAACGACTTTTGGTTATATCTATAATATATATAAGATAAAAGCTATGAGGCAATGATTGGGTCATCGAGTAAAAAGAATTATTATTTGCGAAAAATAAAAGTGGGTATTTTAGGTGGTGTAATGAAAATTGGAAATTGTGACGTGTTTGAATCATTGGCAAGGAACTTTTTGTGCATTGTTGAAGAGAGGACAAAAACTATGGAAAAAAAGCAAGCGAAGGATGGAGAAAAAAGATACAAAATAAAAGGGGAAGAAAAGGAAAACAGAATTGCAAGTTGTGCCAGAAAGATTTTCGAGAACTAGAGGATCTTTTGTCATACATAGAAAAGAACAAGAATAAGAGGTTTCCAGTAAATTTCAACCAACTTCATTCTCCATTTTGTTTAAAAAACATGAACAGAGAAGTTCACAGAGGATTATTACAAGGCAAATTAAAGAACTCAATGTTTTATGTTTCATTTTTCAGTGTAAATTTGAAATTGATGGTTTCACCAGAAAAAAATCTATATTTTCTCAAATGTCTCCCACTGAAAATTCAATATCTTCTCTGACAAAACAGTTCAGAACTCAACATTAAATGTCAACATTGAATATTGAGACACTTTGGATTATTTTCTTGTTTCTTTTTGTTGCTCCATAATAAGCTATTAAGTTGGGAAATAATTATTTGCCCTTAACCAACTTTATTCGAGATGTCTAAGGCGCTTTTACCATTGGAAGAAAGGGTAACACCAAGATATTTGAACAAAGAGCAGTTCTCCACTACACAATGTCCTAGATCTAAGTCATCTGCCAATTCGATTCGACGCCAACTACCATGCATATACTCCGTTTCCTTCATATTTATTAATTATTATAAGTCCCTAGTTTTCATATTCTTGCTGAAGTTTTCACAGCATGTAAGTCGAGTCATCTTTATCTCCAGCTATAACTACCTGCTCATCAGCAAAAAGGAAAGTGAAAAGTATGAGTATGTCCTCTCCTATCGGAGTAATAAGAGCCTTGCCTTAGAGCTTTTGTTGTTGGGAACTTTTTGGAATGTTGTCAATCTTGTTTGACTGAGCTGTTTGTATTGGTATACAGAGTTTTGACAGCATTTACATACATATGAGTTGCTTATACCATTTAGCATTGCTGGCGACAACTTACTTAGTGGCACCATGTAAGTCCACAAAGATCAGGTGAACTTGCCTACCTCTTTCTACTCTTTTTTCAGTAAGATTTTCAAGAGTAAACACTTCACCTATACAAGAACGTCCTGCCCTGAAACCATCTTGTTCCTCTGATTCTTGGAACTCGATTTCTATTCTGTTTTTCAGAATACGTCCATATAATCTGGCTACTGGGCTTGTAACCATGATCCCTCTATAGTTTTTACAGTCCAATATGGTTTCTTTTTTGAAGATCGATGAAATTAACCCTTCCCTCCAGTCTAGTGACGATTGTTCTCGAAGACATTTAGTGAAGATCGTCGGAAGGATCTTTATTGGTCTATCTTCTGTTAGTAGATCTTTGTAATAGTTTGTCAATTTTTCAAGGTCTATGAGGTTTATACCCGCTGAATCAGTGTTCTTTCTCCTCATGCTCTCCAGAAATTTCTACGCTTTTTTTACTTGAGAATTTCCCAAGCTTCTATTGACTTGGTCACATATGATTCTCAGAAGTCGTTTTTTGATCGCAGATCTGTGCTTGAGTGCATGGACTTCCGTTCGTCGATGTTTCTTTCTCGTTTCTAGCCATTCTGTATAGGTAGCTTTCTTTCCATCATTTACTACTTATTCTAGAGTGTTGCTTCACCAAGGGTCAAATTTATTTGGTTTCGTTGAGGGGTGTTTTTGTCCTAAAGCCTGGTGTATACATTTTTGATCTCCTCATACAAATTATCTTCTCCATTACATATGGTTCCTAAATCGCGGAAATTATAGGGCACTGACTAATATTACTAGCCTGACAGATATGACATTCCTCATATTCATGATAACAGTTTCCGCAGCTTCAGGGCAAGATTTTTTTTTTCAAAAATAGATTTAGTACGAGCTTATCATCAGATTCCAACTAACCAAGAAGATATTTAAAAGACAGGTATTTGTACTCCATTTAGACTGTTCGAATATATATAACTAAAGTTTGTTTCACCAGGGTTCATACTTGACCTTGAAACTATAGACAAAAAAGGGTTGTCGTAGATTAATTCATATGACACATTCATTTTTTTTTGACAAATTAAGGTTTAAGAACCGACGAACGTTTTTGACGTCATTGATTTGTTTCAGTCAATTTTTATTTGTTAAACAAGGAAGACAAATGCTGGTGGCAAGTACAAACCCTGGTGAAACAAACTTTATGCCATTTGGACTGAAAAATGCACCTCAAACATTTCAATGGTTCACGGAATGAATTTACTTGTAGCCTTCCGGTATGCTCAAAATATTTGGATGACAGTTTGATTGCCAGTGAATCAGTCGAGCAACACAAAGAAGATGTCCATTTGTGTCTGGAACAACTTAACAATTATTGCATAACATTATTAAAATTATAGATATCCCACATCTAGCATTTGAGTGCATCTTTTCTCTTAATAATAATTTCCAGAAACTCTTAAAATCCTCGAACAAATTGTCTTTATATTTCCTAAATATGATTCCTAAATCAAACGGAAGTTGAAGAGTGATTATAAGGCACTGAATAACATTACTAAAGCCTGAAAGATATGGCATTCCTTATATTCACGATTTTAGTTTCAAATTTTTTCAAAAATAAATTTGGTACGAGCATATCATCAAAATTCCAATTAACGCATCAGATATTCCAAAGCCATGGAGTACAAATATGTACTCCATTTGGTTTGTTCGAGTATATAACTATGCCATTTGAATGAATTAACTCGTCTTCCGTTTTGCTTCACATATTTGGATGACTATTTAATTTGTCAATGAAAAAGTTGAGCAACACAAATACTGCAAATACAAGACCAAGGCCCAGACCGGGTTAGCTTGATTATGGTCTTGCATATGCAGTCTTGGTCTGGGTTTTGGTCTTGCAGGGTCCAGTCTTGGTCTTGTACCATATACCATACTCTTGCATTTATTTGGTAGATGTTCACTAGGCATTCTTTTTTTCCCCCAGACCATTACCTTCCAAAGCCCATTTTCCCCCTTCCTTTAGGGACCGTTTACCTACCACAGCCCATTAAGAGAGTGCAGAGTAGAGACAAAGGTACCTACCGGAATTGTTAAAGATATTGCCCACATATCTGAAGATGTTCCATTACCTGTCCAATTCAGCAGTTTTTGGAGATTATCAAAAAACAAACTGGACTTGCAGGTTTTCATTGCTAACACTTTGACTGACCATGTAGTATCAACCCCTCCTTTAGTGCCTTTTATGGTAATGAAGAAGATGATGAGAGGTGAGAATATTCATTCAACTCTTACATCTGTGCATAGTGGAATGGAAATAAACCACCCACAAATAAGTTGCTCGTCAGGAAAGGATATGGACTTTAGAATGCTGACATGCATTTATGTGTGGATATATTGAAACCGTTCTCGTTAGTGCTGACACTGACATAATGTTATGCTTGTTGTTCATTGGGCTACTCTTGATCAACTTGGTTTTCAGGAACTTTGTGCGCGCTCTGGAATATTTTAATATAATTCCATAAGTTTGGAAAAATATAAGTATAGGTCACTAGGGGACGTCACCTTAGCTGGGATTAGAGATGAACCAAAATTATTATTGTTTATTATATCAATTTTTCAGCAAATAAATTCATTAACCATTTCAACTTCTCGCGTGCCGTGCGGTAAACTGTACTTTTCCTCACTCATTTGCGTGCGGTAAGTAGTACTTTACAGGGATGTTTCGAGAGAATTTGTAAATGTGCACTTGACAGTATAAAAAGTGGGCATATCTCACACATAATGTGCATTCCCTTGTTTTGCTTTTCAATGTTGCTGGTTGCCAATATGTATGTTTATTCTTACAACGTTGTCAGTTCCGATTGCCAATATTTTGTATTTTCATTGGCTATTGCCCAGCCGGTCCCAGCTCAGTTCAGCCTCTGCTCGACAATCGACAATGATTCATTGTCGATTGTCGAGCAGAGGCTGAACTGGGCTGGGAAATAGCGTATCAAGGATGATACACACCTACAGGATTGTTTATCGGCCTATCAGCTGTTTAAACACCGTACGTCAAGGCGAGAAATAACATGCTGCCTACGTCACAACTGATGATTTAGATTGGGAAGGTGAGGGGGGATTTGTTCCACACAGGCCTTATGATAGGCCATCCTGTAGTAGTAGTGCGTATCATCCTTGGTGGCGTACAAGTTAGTAGAGTGTACTGAGTGTAAAGTATGGGAGTATGTATACAGTACAGTGTACTTACACTCGGTACAAATTTTCTGAAATGAAACCCAAAATTCAGAATATTTGGTGTTCTATTCATTGACTGAAAAATTGTGACACATTTATTCTAGAAATCAAAATGTGCATATCTAGAGATTGGGGTGCATATAAATCGAAAGTGTGCATCAATATGCACAATTGTGCAGTTTGGAACATCCCTGGTACTTTAGCACCTATAGACTGGTTCCCAGAAATCGTACTCTATTTTACTCCGAGCGGCATTTCGTGCGACATTCGGTAACTTGACGTTTCTAGGGTATTTCGACCCCGCTGAATCCGAATCCGGATGTTGCCAAGTCGAATTTTGCCTCCAAAGGCCTCAATTCCAAGATGGCGGCCAAACTAAGGGTCTAAATGTAATTTTTCTCTAAGTGTATCGTTATTGACCGGCGAGATGTCGTTTCATATGTTTTTGGGGTCGCTGAACATGAATATGAGTACCGGAAGTCGATTCAGATACCAAAATGAATACAGAACTTTTAGAAGTTGGCATTATCAAGTGCGGCGTATCGACACATATGTTTTTGACGTCGACTAGATCAAAAATTAGCACCAGAAATCGATTAGGCAACCGGCAGTACCGTAATCCAAGATGGCGACCAGTTGGGGCCCAAATACCAAACTTAGAAAGTTGCTATAATATGACGTGCTGGGTACGACCACAAGTGTTTTGGAGGTCGCTGAACACGAATTTGAGGTCGGAAAAGCGATAGGAAACATGTTATTACAGGTTTGACGAAATAAAATAGTACAACTATACTTTGAGGGGTAAACAAAATGCACAAAACATTTTACATGAATACATCATCACTGTCATTGTTATTTTCGCAGTCTGCCTGATACTTGCACAACTTAGTGCAGACCTCTTCCTCCCGCCTGCACTTGCACAAGCCTGTGCCGCACCCTGACCTGCAGCCACAACTCAGTAACTGCGTGCAGGACTTAGGCACCGCTGGCAGGGTGGTGGTGTAGACTGGGATGTAATTCTATACACTTACAGAAAAACTTAAAGAAAAATGTCATAGGACCTTAGTTTGGCCGCCATCTTGGATTTGAGGCCTTTGGAGGCAAAATTCGGCTTGACAACATTCAGATTCGGATTCAGCGGGGTCGAAATACCCTAGAAACGTCAAGTTGCCGAATGTCGCACGAAATGCCACTCGGAGTAAAATTTCTGAAAATGTCCACCAGTCTACTAAACTCTGTCTAACCAAAGTTGAACGTTGAAGGTCACTTACTCGAATACATCACAGACGTTGCTTTTTGCTGCTGTCTTTATTGCACGCGCACTGTGTTTATCAAACCAAACTAGGGCCGAACCGGTGAATCCTATGGTTACAAGGATGAGTAAGTAACATTCAACGTTCAACTTTGGTTAGACAGAGTATACTATGCGGACTATACGGAGAATACGTTCAAAAAGCAAAAATAATGCAAAAGATATAATATACCTAGTTTTTCAATGGACAAAAACATGTTTTACTTTTAAACACCAATTCGATTTACATTGGAAATTTAGATATGTTTGATTGATAATAATTGTGTTTGGGAATTCTTAATATTCTCTAAGTTATAAGGATAGGGTAGGGTAGGGTAGGCCCAAATACCAGTAGCAGAGCTTATGCTTTTTCTGTAACATTAAGACGAAAACCGCAAGACTAAGACCCAGTCTCGTTCATCACTTAACACAAAGAAGATGTCCGTTTGTTTCTGCAATATAGTGTCAATTTGCTGACAATTCAGCCATTAACAGTTTTTCGAAAGGAGAGAAACGCATTATCATGTTCATAACAACTGAGAAGAATCGACTTTTATGATAATTTTGACGTTGTTGCCGAGTTTATTATAAATTTTTAAGTCCAATGAATTTCGATATAAATTTATGGCGATGTCTATTCAGTAGCAGAGTACTTTCCGATCGGGTATTATAAGTGTGGTTATGCAATACCGTAGGGATATTGCTGATGAATTTCAAGTAGTACTTGATAGAGGTATACGCATGATAGTAGCATAATACGATGTTTCATAAAAAGTGGTTCTTATGGCCCTTTTCTGAACTCTAAATGTTTCAATAGCTTGTGATGATCCATTCTATATAATTGCACCATAACTCAGTATAGAATGAAAGTTAGCGAAATATATGATAAGTACAATTTTTGCAGGAAAAGATTTCTTCAGTTGTCTTGAGAGAAAAATCTGTTTACTTAACCGATTACATAGATCATCGATATAACGTTTCCACTTTAGTTCCATATCAATAGTGACATCGGACTATACTAGAGTTTATGAGTTTTTGAATTAATATTGGGTTTCTGCTTTTTTTACAAGAGATAGTTGTTAAGTGGTAATGATGCGCATAAGCCAGAATAATGAAATTCATTATTGTCGCAAAATTTGTGGTTAATGTATCTGCAAAATTTCCGTTGAACAGTTTCAACCATATCTATGGATATGGCATGCATAATTAGGACACCATACTGAAGCAGCATATACTCTTAATATGATCTGACATAGAAATTGTATACAAAAGTTTTATTGGCATTAATGGTCTAAAAGCCCCTTGTGCTGCGTTTCACAACACAAAGCATGCATAAAGCATTGTTGATTGCATTGTCAATATGAGCTGAAGAGTCTAGATTTGAGGTTAATAGCACACCTAAGTCTTTGATTTGATCCACGCAGTCTAATGGACTATCATCAATGTGATAGACGAAGTTATTGAACTTTCTAGACTTTGCATTTGAGAACATTAAGACCATGCTATTGGCATGGCACCATTGTGACTCAATCTGCCTAGATCTTCTTGAAGTGCTAAAAGTCTTCTGGGAAGGTTATTTTTAGAAACAGCTTCAAGTCATCAGCAAACAGAAGAAAAAGCCTATGCTCAAAACAAGATGAAATTTTCTTGAAAAAGATGTTGAATAGAAGGTGGGCCCTGGGGGACGCCTGATGATACTAATATTTGAGATGTAAAGTCGTTAAGGTCTACCATTTCAGTCCTACCTGTGACATAGTTCTTTATATAGTGTAGTAGAGAACCTGAAACGCCCAAGGTCTCTAGTTTTTTAATCAAAACTTCGTGGTGTCAGACACCTTGGAGAAGTTTACATGTCCACATAAGTGAGGAAATTTTCTGTAGAAGAGTGTTTTTTGAAACCAAACTGGTAGTGTATAATTTCAGGTCCAAGGCAAGATGTTAAGAATTTTGACTATATTTTCAAATATTTTTGGAATAGCATTGAAAATACTCATAGGGCGATAATTGACGTTTTCAATTAAAAGAGATGGACAATATGGTATTAAAACATTCATATTCCCGCCAACATTTGCTTGCTTGTCAATGTAAATGTGTATTGGATGTTTCCCCTGGTTTTTATTCTAATCGGTGACTTCACCGATGAGATAGGTATCCTTGTTTACTGAATGAAAAATGACAATGACCGACATAGAAATGTGAAATTTGAAATGAAAATGTGGGAAGCAAACAGTTTCCGCAAACTAAACATGAATTACTTTGTATACTTGATGAGCCGAGGATTTTCCTTTCTTTTCGAGTATCCTCTCTGATTTTGTGTATCCAAATTTTGACAAATGTAGGATTTGATAAAAACTTATGGAAAGACACGTCCGCCGGTGAATAGGAATTATTTTCACGAAAAGGCCCACTACACACAATCACCATTGTTAGGAAAAAACCTTGAAAAAACCGAGGGAATAATAGTTTCCAGTCTCCACACATATTAAAGTCTTGTCAACAAACCACTGTCAGCGTCTGACAGTTTGACGCCAGGGGCCGGATTCTCGTCTAAGGGAGTAGAGCTCCCTGATAGAATGAATGTTTTGTTATTGTCAACGTAATCGAAAAGCAAACAAGAATGATAAAGACGAAAAATGTGTTCTCTCGGGAAGTTCTACTCCCTGGCCCGAGAATCGCCCCCCAGAGAGAGAGGCTTCTAAGGGCGAGTTCTCATGAGCGTAAGTTGACATTTCTGGCGTAATCACGTGATAATAAGGTGTAATTTGATTGGTAAAATCTCCAGCATGGCGAATATTTTACCAATAAAATCCAACCATTTTATCACGTGATTCCGCCAGAAATGTCAACTTACGCTCATGAGAACTCGCCCTAAATTGAAAAGGTCAATTAGTCATTTTTTGAATCATCTGGACTGGGACTATGTAACGAATAGAGACCGTTGTTTCTATCTTTATGGCACTTGCTGTCTTCTCTCTTTTCGAAATCAATAGAGAAGAGACGTCAATAGAGATAGAGAAAATATCTCTATTCGTTACATAGTCCAAGTGCAGATTTGTGGATAGGTACCACAAAACTTGATTCCCAGAAGTCTGGAAATATATAGTCTTGTAGTTATTTGTTGAAAATTATATGCAGAGGTCGAGATAGACCAGAAGAGCCGTTTTTTAGAAACAGTGGATGAACCTTAGTGTCGATATCTGAAATTACAATATTGAGGTTAAAAAGGTTATGGGGGCCTGAAGAGGGATGATCTGGCATATCCAAAGAGTTATCTCTAAGACTGAGAAGAAGTATTCAGCAGAGTTCAGCTGCTTATGGGACCTGATTTTTCATTTAGGGTGTAGCTGGGTGGTTGTTTACTGGAGTTTTGTAGGGAATTTGTGTATGACCAGAAAGCTTTGGGATTGCGCCAAAGAGATGCCTCCGTTTCCTGGGATATAGTTTTGAAGACACTGCTTTAACAGCAAAATACATTGAGATCGCAAGTTAGAATATGTTTGGTATAATTGCGGGGAAGTTTGCTTACATTAAATTTTTTATGAACAATCTTTTTTTGTATTGTGACTGATTTCAGAGGTCTTGCGAGAACCATTTGGGAAATTTCCTACTAGCATTTTTTTTTCTTTGGTAGAAAAATATCAAATGTATTATATAACATATCATAGAACATTTCTCCAGCAAACAGATCGTCCCACAAAAAGAGTTCTAGGTAGGTACATCATTGATGTCATTGAAATTTACTGACTTGAATCATAGTAGCAATCATCTCCATAGGCACTTGGCTTGTTATATGCTTTGGATTTAGATCAATTTTTAGAAGCCAGAGCGGATGGTGGATGTCCTCAAGGAGAATACACACTCTAAGGAGTGCTTATCGGCCTCGTTTTTGGTAATCGCCGCCATATTGGTGTGATACCATTTCCGACGTCATAACTAAGTCGTCAGTTGTTTTAACAGCTTAAGTCGAGAGGAGAAATAACATGCTGCCTACGTCACAACTGGTTTTTTTGCGCTGGGGGGAAGGGGGGGGGGGGATTTGTTATATACACGCCTTATGAGGATAGGCCATCTTGTAATAGTAGTGTGTATCATCCTTGGGGTGTCCTGCTACCATTTGAGCAGGTAATCTTCAATGCCAAGTCAGGATGTGTGATTGGCAGCTTTGAGTGACATAAAATCAGATCAAGAATGACATTCGAATGTCATTAATCTGGTATAAGTTGTGAAATGCAAATGAGCAGATCTCTGATAATACTTGTATTATACCAGTTCCAGCGGGAGGCAGGTAGCCATCTTGTGGATGTTGAGCTGATGAGCAGAGATCTTCCATAGTCCATGTGGCCTTTGGGAGATTGAAGTCCCCCATCATGCCGAGACTGGCATTGCTAAACTGTTGAGATATTTCTCCGAGATCGTTTCCAAAGCTTTCATACTTTTCTAACGGTATTTTAATTAAAAAAGACACTGAACCATTCAGTAAATTTGTTGTAACCAACCAAATCTTGTATGTAAATGAGAAGCTACAGAATGGTATCAGAACTGATTTGATTATCTGATCATTGTAAATGCTCAATTTTTCATTATTCCCGGCTCTTTGAGATATCTTTAAGTCCCCTTGAAGACAGACGTCTTTTTGAATATCGTTTGTAGACATCTTAGGGACGTTTTTAAGATGTATGTATTTTTACTGTCTGGGTTGAATTGAACTTCTAGAGAAGATTGAAGAATAAAGTTATAATCACTAATCAGACCACGAGAATAATGAAGACAATATCACGCAAAAACAATTTAGCATGGATATGTAGAAAGGATATTAAAGCATCGAATTCCAAGACTTATCCTAAAATAAGTCCTTATAAAGACGAAAAAAAAAGGAAATCCTACAAGATCAGGAAATTGGCAAGATAAAGAAGAGCTGGAAACCATAGAACGCTGAAGATTATCTAGGAATTGTAAAATACCAAGTACGAAGAACTTGAAGCAATCAACGAAAAATTAAATCAATCTACCAGATGAATTATTCAACATCTTTAGAAGATTTGGAACCATCTTCCAAAGTATAGTAATTTGAGCTGAAACCTCGCAAAAGCAACATCGCATAGGTTGTCAAACAAATACTGGAGATGAGACACCATCAACCACTTTTGAGTTTATCCATAAATCAATTCAGACTGTGTCTTCAAACTTTGAAGTACATAGATATATTATAATTATAATTCAATTTATTGTCAAACAAGAAAATGACTAAAACGTTAAAATATCTAGAAACCCTCTTGTACTTACCTATAAAAATAAATCAAAACGTCAGCCTTGTCGCTGTCCACCTCCGTAAAGCTCAGCTTTGAATGTTTGGACCATACTGCCAGAGCTTTGGATATCACGTAGCGCACTTCGTACGGATCCAAGTCTTGAAATTGTTTGGTCCTCAAACTGTAAACAAAAATAAACGATTTTTATAAACCAAATTGCCTTTGATGGATCCCATATAACTATAGAATCGATTTTAATTGGGCCAAAATTACCATTTGGCCTCTGTCTGTGTATAATATCGTCAACATCCATGCATGATATTATATTATAGTTGAATCACAGGCTTGATTTAATTACAAATAGTTTCTATAGGGGCACATGGCTGCCAATTTAAACCAAATCAAAGTTAATTTAAAGTTTTTGTTTCATATATGAATAATTTGTTTTTATTGATCAAATTATTGGTTATTTTGTTGATGAAACCATGCTCAATCGCTCACTCAAGGAGGTTGTGATGGATTGAATTACACATCACACCCAGGTTGAGTGAGTTATCAAACAGGCTTTCACAAATTTCCTCCGTCTGCTCCTCCAGTAATCAGGAAATAGAAAAATGATTTTATTTTCCATGCCAATTTCCTTTGCTGCCACCACCCATTTTTTTTTATCGACTCGGTTTGTGTATTTCGTCATTTTCCAAGGCGAATCCGGCTTTTAACAAGTCGCCCAAGGCGTCGCGTCGGGATCGAAATCTAATCAGCCAGAAACTTTGCGTAGATAAGCTAATGAAGGTGCATGGTGCACATAAAAGGAAAATGTTGACGCTACAATTTGGTAGATGCAAATAGCTAAAGATAACTTATCTGATGGCGATGTTTCAGATGATTTTTCTCAGCTGCTATGGAAATTTTATTGAATGTTATATTTGATTACTTTACTTTATTATAAAGTTCCATATAGAGCCTTTTGAATTTTTGTTTTCCTTCAAAATTGTCAGGTTGAAGTAATTTGGATGTTAATATCAACTGTTTCTGGGCAGTTTAATAATTCTGTATCGATTCTTTCAAATTTTAAAAAAAATGTTCACAAGATCTTCAATAATTTACCATTGCCCTAGAAATTTAACATGGAACAGACCTATATTGATTGACAGGATTTAGAAAAAAAACTACCCGCATTATAACAAACACAATTTTTATTGAAAAATACTCAATAACATACGAGAACGTGGTCGTTAACTGGGTTTTTATTTATTCATCAGCGTTAATTGTGGAACTTTATTGCGTAGAGCTCTATTATAGAGCACATTGCTCTTGAAACATTAAAACTAATTGACACAAACTTTTATGTAAGTACAATGTTGTCGGTTCGAATTTAACCCGGAATGGTTTTAATAAACGTTTAGCGTGATTTAAAGCGCCACTTTCGAGTTTGAAAACGCCTTTGGCAATTTCGAATATTGACTTTCCGAAGGAAATAATTTTATGAGAAGTTGCAATTTTGTTTGAGTTTCCTTTTTACTTGTGACAATGAAATAAATTGAGTCGGTCAGATAATGTCAAGTTTTAGATTTGAGTCTTTTAAGATTGTTTCTTTCAAGTAATTTGTTCTATTGGTAATATAATCTATCACAGATTGCTGGAATTTTGTGTTATGCCATTTCAATCATATTGTAATGCGAAAATAAATTGGCCAATCTTCATTGACATCAACATCTTCATTTATGAAATCTCTGAGTTAAGCTTTCCAACATGATTGTGTCAACTAACTATCAATTGTAATTCTTCATAGAATTTTCCTTCCTCTTTCCTCTCTCCATTTTTCAATTTTTTCATCTCAATATTTGTCTATAGATATAAATATTTCAGGTTTTTATCTACGAATTTCAATAAATTTTGTCTCCTTATTTCTCATTCTTCTATCTATTCCAGGCTCTTGGATTTTTCTTTTTTTTTTTTCAACCATTTTTCTGCACAATTTTTGTCTATTCCTGGCTCTTGAAATTCTATTGTCTACAAATTTTTACATGTAAAAAAAATTCTACAGCCTGGAATTTTGACCCACTCTATCGATTGGTAAAGTCAAAATTTGAGCACATTTCTAGAATTTGTAGCTCTTAATAAGCTTTAAAAATCCTGTAATTTACAATATTCCTAGGTTTATAGTTTGTGAGCAAATTGAGTTTGAAGTTTTTGGCAAAATTTGGACTGAAAATCAACTTTGAGGATCAATTACTCAAAAACTATCTGAGCTATTAAACTCAATTTTCCACGGATTTATAGAGAATTTATTGCTCTTTCCAATGATATATAATTAATTTCAATTTGCTCAAAATTTAACAAAGATATGGGCAATTGCTCATGATCATGTCAAGATTTTGAAAATTTACCAGAGCCAAAAATAAGACTTCCTTTTTATTTTTGTTTCTGTTAAAAATAGCCATTTGAAAGTGATGTCAGGATTGTTTCTCACTAATTTTGACCCGCTCTACCGATTGGTAAACTCAAAATTGAACCAAAACCCCTTTTCACGTGGCTCCGGTTTAACAAACCGCAACATACCGCTCAAATTCGAGTAATATCGATCACGTCACTTTGTAACGGGTTCAGAAAACGGTATGTCATACTTGCCATACCGTTACTAAACGTTTTGTAACCCGGTTAGTTGAAACGGAGCCACGTGAAGGACTAAAACGAAAAATAAAAAAATCGAGTTTTTTGTAAGGGAAACCCCTTTGAATTTTAATTCCAAAATCTTCAAACCTCAATTGCTTGGTAACCGTTGGGCAAATTGCATTGCAATTTTCTGCATCTCAAGCTCTTATTAAGCTCTAAATGCTCTATAATTTACAATATTCCTAGGTTTATAGTTTTTGAGCAAATTGAGTTTGAAGTTTTTGATAAAATTTAGATTAAAAATCAACTTTGAGACTCAATTGCTCAAAAAATATTTGAGTTATCAAACAGATTTATGGAGAATTTATTGCTCTTTCTGATAGTATATAATTTATTTCAATTTGCTCGAAATTTAACAAAGATATGGGCAATTATTCATGAACATGACAAGATTTTGAAAATTTTTTGGTTTCTGCTTAAAATGGCGATTTGGAAATGATGTCAGGGTTGTTTTCCACTAATTTTCACCCACTTTATCGATTGGTAAAATCAAAATTGCGCAAAACTGAAAAATTGAGTTTTTCATAAGGGTACCCCCTTTGAATTCTGCTTTCAAAATATTCAAACCTCAATTGCTCAGTAACCGTTGAACAAATTGCATTAAAATTCTTAGCATTTGTAGCTCTTAATAAGCTCTAAAAACCCTGTAATTTACAATATTCTCAGGTTTATAGTTTTTGAGCAAATTGAGTTTGAAGTTTTTGACAAAATTCGAATTACAACTTTGAGGCTCCAATTGCTCAAAAACTATTGTAGTCATCAAACTCAATTTTACACAGATCTATAGAGAATTTAATGCTCTTTCCAATGGTATGTAACAATGTAACTTATTTCAATTTCCTCGATTTTAACAAAGATATGGACAACATGTTTCATGTCAAGATTTTGAAAATTTTCTAAAGCCAAAAATAGGATTTTCTTTTTATTTTTATTTCTGTTTAAAATGGCCATTTGGAAGGACCCGCCCTATCGATTGGAAAATTGAGCAAAACTAAAAAATAAAAAAATTGAGTTTTCTGAATCCTAAAAGCCAACTTTGAAACTCAATTGCTTAAAAACTATTTGAGCAATCACGCTCAACTTGGCACGGATTTATAGAGAATTTATTGCTTTTTCCAATGATATACAATTTATTTCATTTTGCTCAAATATCCAACGAAGATCTGGGCAATTATTTCTAACCGCGCCTTAAAAAGTTAAGGCTGTAGGTATGGATTTGAATATAATCAAATACCCTGTACCTGGTGTACCTATTTTGGAAACAAGCCTCGCTTGATTTTTAGAACTGAGACTGAGATATACAAAATTTTACTAAATACCTACTTAAAATTTTATTTGATTCTACATACTTCAAGTAATGCCATTTTACTTGAAGCAATACTTGAAGTAATTTTGGTACTTCAAATATCTAAAATCTGTTCAAAAAAGACGGTAGACAAGTAGGTACCTAGACACATCTTTTTTCTATTAAAGGTTCTTGAACTTCACCTAAAAATCATTTGAGGAAAAATGAAAATTCAAAAGCCGGGAATAGACAAGAATTGGGACGAAGAAAAATGACAAAAAGAGAATTTAATAAAAATTGAAAAACAAATATATTTTTTTCTATTTCACTTGTTTTCGACAAGTTTATTTTTTGAAAAGCAATTGACGAAAATAAAAATTCAAGAGCTGAAAATAGATAAAAATTAAGACAGGGAAAGAGGAAATTCAATGAAAAATGAGAAAAAAAAAAATTGTGAAGCAGAAATAAATTTTTTCTATGAAAGGCTTTTATTTTCTTCACTAAGAAAAATTTAGTAAATCGAAAATTTCAAATTCAGAAATAGACAAAAATGAAAACGCATAAATTGAGAACTGAAGAGGAGAAATTCAGGAATAATTGAGAAGAAATTCTAAAGCCAGGAATATACGTAAATTATTAAAGAAAAATTGCTTTCCAACATGTCAACTATCAATTGTAATTCTTCATAGAAACTTCTTTCCCCTTTTCTTTCTCCATTTCTCAATTTTTTTTTTCATCTCAATATTAATTTGTCTATAGATATAGATATTTCAGGTCTATCTAAGTACCTACCAATTTTGAAGAAAAATTGAGAACTGAAAAGAGGAAATTCAAGGATGATAGAGAAAAACATTGTAGAAAATTGGCATATATTTTTCCTTTTTTGTTCAGAATGTACACTATTTAAAGAAATTTGAAAAAACAGGCAATTTCAAAAGCCAGGAATAGAAAAATTTAGACCTAAGAAAAATGACAAATAGAGAATTTAATTTTTTTCAAAAAAAGATGGTATAGACAAACAAACAAAATTTGATTTCAATAGTCAAGAAGACGGAAATTGAGACGAAAAAATCAATAAATGAAAAGAAAAAATTTAGGAACAATGGAAGAGAAAAGACTTAGCTAAGGTACCTTGAATTAAGGATAACAACGTTATTATTCTGTACCTTAAGGTGACATTGAAATACCAGCCTTTATTTCGCAGTAGGGATGCGCAAAATTTTGAAAACATCGATGTTGATATCTGACATCAAATGATACATCGAATATGCACAATCGATGTTGTAAAAACATCGGCTTGAAAATATCGATGTTTCTAAACATCGATGTTTTTGAAAATATGGTGAGAAAAAATTAAACTGTTATTAATAGAATATCATTTTTACTAATTTTACTTGACCTACTTAAGTATGTATTTTTTAAATAATATACATCATACACGTAATAAATATACGATACGAAGCACTAGGGAGTAAATCTAGTTAGATAGGTAATTTTTATTTTTAACTATTTTTTTCCTTTTCCATATAATTCTTGTGTTGTGTCAAAATTTGTCTTGCATTTAAAAATAGTATATGGAACCGAAGCTGCTGTCAACGCTCAAGTATTTCGAAGCTATCTTTGATAGTCACAGATATACACTCTTTATTTCTTCCCAATGTTCAACTAATAGATTTTAATCAAATTTTGTTAAGGGACTGAAAGTACTGGTGTAATATTTAGAAGAAAACATCGAAAAAACATTGCAAGAAAATATCGATGTTCTCTAATAATATCGAATAAAAAAACATCGATATAAACATCGAACATCGAAATAAGAAAATCGATGTTTTTGAAACATCGATACATCGTGCGCATCCCTATTTCGCAGCAGTTTCCATCATAGCAACTATTTCTGTCAAAACTTCCTTCATTGTGTTTCTCCTCTTATTGGTTCTTTACCTTCTATGGAAATAGTTCTGATCCTTGATCTCACACTCTCACAATCTCTGATCTTCATATTGGAATTTTTTCTCAATTTTTGTTTATTCCAGGCTCTTGAGTTTTCTTCAAATTACTTAGAGGAAACAAAATTCAAGAGCCTGTAGTAGAAAAAAATATGTTTACCTACTTATTTAGTAATTTGTTCTCAAGTTTCCTCTGTCCATGGCTCGAATTTTCTTCATCACATCTCAATTTTTCTTAATTCCAGGCTCTTGAGTTTCATTCAAAAAGCTGCATTTACCATCATTCAAAGGCTTGTAGAAGATTTAGTTGTCTATGTCATTTTGTAAAAAATAAAATTTTCAAAAAATTACACTGTCTGATGAATTAAATTGAAATTTTAAAAGGGGATAGAGACAAGATTGAAAATTGAGAAAAAAAAATAAAAATTTCCTTCTGTTCATTTACCTCGATAGAAATTAGACATTTGTAGAGGGTTTAATTGGCTTTAATTCAAGATTAACAACGTTAAGATCGGATTGAAATTAACAAAGTTATGAGGCAAAATGTGTATCAATGTCACAATGTCATTTTGAAAAAATCAAATTTCCAAAAAACGACATTGAGGAACGTTCTATTTTTTTTTTTGAGAAAAATGTTCGAGAGATTGGATTCAAATTTTGCAAGTGGATAGAGAAGAGATTGAAATTTCAAAATTCAGGAGTTTGGAATAAAAAAAATATGTCTAGTAACATGTCCATAGTCATTTTAATGGCTTAAATTTTCCTTATATTCCACACTCCAACTTCTCAAGAAAACAGAAAATTTCAAGAGCCGGGCATAGACAAAAAACAAGACGAAGAGAAATGAGAAATTGAGAATGTAATAGGAGGAATAGGGATTGAAAAAAAGACAATAGACAAGTAAACACATCTTTTTCTCATTGAAAGGTTCTTAGATTTCACCTAGAAATCATTTGAAGGAAAATAAAACTTCAAAAGCCGGGAATAGACAAAAATTGAGACAGAAAAAGAGGAAATTTAATAAAAACTGAGAAAAAAAAATGTGTCAGTCAAGCAGAAACATATTTCTTCTATGAAAAGCTTTTGAATTTTCTTTACTTGGAAAAATTTTAAAAATCGAAAAATTCTAAATCCAGAAAAAAAAAATAAAAAATAAATATGCAAAAATTAGGAGCCAACTGAAGAGAGGAAATTTGGAAATAATTGAGAAAAAATTAAAAAGCCAGGAATATGTACCTATATATGAATATTATTAAGGAAGAATTGAGAACTAAACGGTGGAAATTTAGGAATAATGGAGAATTGGTTGAGAAGAGGCATATATCTTTTTTTTATTCAAGGTTCTTTACTTGAAGAAATTTGGAAGAACACATCATTCCTATTCCCAGGCTCTTGAACTACCTAGCTACCTATATCTAAATAAAAATTCTAAAAGAAAGCAAAAATCCAAAAGCCAGGAATTAAAATTGAGAAATAGAGAGAACATTGAATAAATATTGAAAGAAAGCCAAGAGACAATTACACATTTTCTTCTAATTTTCCTTATTTAGAGAACTTTTAAAAGCAGAGGGAATAGACATAACTTGAAAAGGAAAATTGAGAAATATAGACAGGAAATGCAGGAAAATTTGTTAGCTGAGAGCTATAATGTTGGATTTCAAGCAAATTGCGAGAGCCTAGAATAGACAAAAAAATGTGAAACAAAATTTAAGAAAAAAAATCTTTTCTATACCAACTCACCTATCTAGTGACTCAGTTCATGATTGAACTTGGATTCTGGTAGGTTTAGCATCAAATTTTCAAAAGAAATAGAGTTTCTATGAAGCCGAACATTCGATATATTTCAATTATTTTCAAATGATCCTCAGAGCCGAGAGATAAATTTTTTTCGCGTCAAAATATACAATTCAAACACATTACGAAACTATGATGTCTATGTTGATTTTTTTTTATAGAAATTTGACCCAAACTAAAAACCTACCAAAACTGAACTTCAAAGTTAATTTTTTATTTATTTTTTCAATTTGCCAATGCAAAAATCTTCTTCTCACTATATACATGTATGGTATAAAAAGATCAGGAATTATGGTCCGAACGCATATCATTCGTAGCCTAAGTTCGTAGCCTAATATCCGAAGTATGGTATGGTATGTCGCCTCTCCATTTCGAGAAATTACGTAAATGCTGCGGGATTCAATTTGCGGCCAAATATGGGTCATTCGGCAATCAAAATGCTTCATTTCAGGCCGCATTCCGTTTAATGCGAGATAGGGCTTATGAAAAATTCAACGCGCATACGGCTTCAAATCGCTTCGTCTCTCTATATATACTCATATATTTTTCTCTCGAATTTGGGTTACTTATCTAGAGATATAAATCGAGAGGAATGGTGCTTCATTGTTAAGAGACATATTTAATTGTGATGGAATAATTATTGATTGAGTCATTTTGAAGACAAAATTCATAGTCCTTTGACATTTTACCATAAGGAAACATAGACTTGACTTCTTGGGATTTATACTTTTTTAATCTAAAATAAACTGGCTCTGATTGAATCCTGTTCTTTCACTTTTTTCAAATTTGAATATATGAATTTTGGGCGTGGTGATTCATGTATCCGTTCAGGCTCGAAAGACCAAAAAACATCAACAATGTAAACCTTTATACTAAAATGGATTTTTGAGAAATTTGTCAACGGGTAACTTTAATCAATCCATTGAAAATTTTATTATAATTGATTGACTGATCATTGGGGTTTTCCTAGAAACAAGGAGCTTCAAAGCTTCTGAAATTTTCGAATTTCTAGTGTTGAAACCTCAAGCCCCGAGACGCACTTTTAAGTTTTCAAGTTATTTGAAGCTTCTAAAGATTTGAGTCCTAAGTCATTAAGGTCTTCATTCCAAAATCTTTGCAAATAAGTCATTAGAGCCTTCAGAATATTTGTCAGGTCTTTAGTGTTTTGTATTTGTAAAGTTATGAATTTTACTAGACTTTGAAGTTTTCAAGATCTTTATGTTGAATATGATAATGTGTAGGATAGGGAAATTCACTTAGTTTTACCACAAGGTTCCTGAAGTTCATAGGTTGCCTAGTAAATGGGTAACTTGATTACGTATCTGGGGTGCCTTATGAAAATTTGCATTATGTTGAGGTACCCCAGATGACGTCATAAAGTTATTAGGCAGCCTCCCTCTCTCAAACAACCTTGGTTTTATTATACATACATATAATTAGGCACTAGCTGACGTCACACTCTCCTCAGTTCCGTTGGGGGGACAAACAAAGCATTTTAAAGGTCTATTTAACACAAGCGCTAGCTTGTCACCAATGACATAATGTGACTTTCGATAGGGGGACAAACATGTCATTGAGGTTATGTGTGTTGGGAGCTTTCCCAACGTAACTTTCCTGTGCTGCTTGTGAACTTTGTATTAGTTATAATTATTATTATCAAATAGGTTCTGGTTGTCAACTGTCACAGCCTCCTATAGTTAACAAGCCATGAAGTTGGAAATGACGGCAACGTCGCGTATGGTGCTATTTTGTTATTGGGTTATGTGTTTCTGTGTATTGCTTTCATTGTGTATTGTTGCAATTTAGTATTTTTATGGGCATTATTGACGAAAAAGTGGATAGAAACACACCAATATATTGCCCATATTTAGTTGATACCTGTTCCTTTGTGCTTTGATTGCAAATTTTTAGCAAATGGGTACAGGAGCAAAAATGAAGGTAAGGTAAGGTAAAACAATAAAAACAATATTAATATTTGTCTGCAAGAGCATTAGGTCTCGATATATTACCTAAGATATTTAAACTTGTTCCAGATGCCATGAAACTACTGTATTCCTGAGTGCAAATCGAACTATTAGGAGTTACTTAAAAACTGAAGAAATGCAAACATTTTTATTTCCAAAAAAATTCTGAAATGCAAAAAATGTGGATGAAAGCAATACACCAAGATAATTATACCCTAGATTATACAATAACGAAAAATTCTGTGGTGTGTTGTAAACATTTTGAAGAAACCGAAATAATTAGATTTGAAACAAACAAGGATAAAGGCGTAGTTCGAGAGTTCAAACTAAAACGTCCAACTCTTAAAAGTTATTTTCGAAAATCAGCTCAAGTATTTGAATGGACTTGCCTTCCGAAAAAATCCCGAAGAAAGAAAAAGTTAGATTTTCAAAAGACATACTGAAACATAACACTTTAGACTCTAGAAATATATTCATTTAAATCAATTATTTACTGTTCTTATTTACACAAATAGTTAAATTATCCATTGAATTACTGTTTTTGGCGCTTTAGTACAATAAATTATGCATTTTTTGTGATTCATATTAATAAAATAAAAAATATATATTTATACAAACAAACACCACCAGCACCACTTGGCGGTAAGATTGCGGTGTTGCCTTTTTAACTTCATGGCTTGTTAAATGTAGGTGGCTGTGCAACTGTGCATTTTGTTGTTGTTCTCTATGGAAATATGAATTATTATTAAAGTTCAATTATTTTATTATTTTTATTATTATATGCAATTGTATAACTTTCATGGTGCTCTGCCCTCGACGGCATCCCAAATTCATTTATCCATTTGAATGGTATTGAAATGATGAAGACTATCATTAAAGATGGAATTTATCACAGCAGTAACGGATTGCATGTTTTATTACTTGCTAGCAGCCAGTGATTAGTAAACTGAAGCAATGTGAGTTCTCCACATTCTTTTTGGTCCTTCGAGAAACCGGATATTGCAAGTGAGTAATTACATTTTTGAAGACAAACAGTGGAAAAAGTTGCAGGAAGGAGGCATATGGTGTTCAAAGTGTATAGTCAACAGAGGCGTAGCTAGGCGTCGGCGATGTCGGCGACCGCCGACGGCCTCGCGCCCTAGGGGGCCTCGCAAAAAATAGGTTACCGAACCTGAAAATTGGCACTTTTCAATTTCCCAAAATGGAACGTAGAATAAACTTAATCCTACATGAAACTTCTTTTGATATCATAGAATTCGTGCAGTATTTCGCTGTATTGTACATTCTACAGTAATTTGAAAGTTTGTCCAGCATTTGATTTCGTTCAGCAAACCTGCTAACATAGAGATTCGGAAATTATTTAGGTTACCTAAAAAATTGTCTGATTTCTACCAAAAATTGTCGTTTGTGTAATACTGTAATAAATGAGAAATTTATTTTTTATTGGAAGGATTTGTTAGCGGAAAAATATTGATATTTTTGACTAAATATTGTTATCGAATACCGTTGATAGGCCTCAAAAAATTCTTGCCTTTTGCGGTTATTCTTCGGAGGGCTTGCCGGCGACTACCCGTACCCGTCCCTGACGTTATATCCAGCTTTTTCACAAGAAATATGGCCACCCTGCAGTGGCGGATCTATGGCATCAACTATTCTGGGGGGGGGGGGGGGGGGGGTAGAACTTCTCAACCAGTGGCGGCTTGTGGTCTATACCTGTTGTGAACTAGTGAATTTATTGTTACTTATATTATTTATCAATAATTCTAATGTTCGCTACATTTTCTCTTCTACAAGTTCCACCATCTGTGTAATTGAGTCCCAAGTTTTATTATAACAATACTTTATGCTGTTAGGGTTTAAAGACGATACCGGCTAGAATTATTATATAACCCATGTCCTGTTCACACCAATTTCTCAAAGGTCGGTACTTCAATTGCAGAAACCCCAATTGTTGTAAATATGTAGGTATAAAAACTAAGTCAAATACAACCCATGGGAAGTACTCTTGCCGCCAAAGACATAGTACCTTCCCAGGCCTTTTTTATAATACAGATGGCGAGAATTACAACCCCTAGGCTAATTTTAGGTTTATGATTGTACAAACGTTTCGTAATACATTTTAGCACCTAAATAAAATATGTTGTTAGCATAAGTTAATTTTAGGAAATTGTAAAATACCCTTCTTTAGTTAAAGACAAGGTATTCAGATTTCGAGCTTCACTCTGAACAGTCGGGTTGCCTCTCAACATTCTTAACTAAGTTTTCCCCCCCTCAACGAGAATTTTAATAAATAAAACATTTTTATACAATACCGAGTTTTAATTATCGAAGTACGAGATTGAAGCGTGCGGAAAACTCCAGGTACTCAACATTCGTGGCATCAGTCAACTCCCGATTCCCAACAACCTGAAGAGGTTCACACCCAAAGTAGGACCCAGTAGGCGATGCTCACCGTAGTTGCGGCCGGAAGCAGAAATTTTTTCGGGTGCCACGCAAAACGTATTTTAAGCCTCCAAGTGTGTTTTTTTAATAATTAAAATTTTCTTGGGCCTCTCTGGGGGGGCGGGTAATTTTCCCCATTAACCCCCCTCCCCACCCCTTATGGATCCGCCACTGCCACCCTACATAAAAAGGGCCTCGCAATTCGGATGTCGCCGACGGCCTCGTTTGGTTTGGCTACGCCACTGATAGTCAAGTAGAAGTGTTTGGGTCCTAGATCTGTGCTAGACATTTTACGTGGGGCCTCTCCGAATTGTTTGATAGGAGAAGCAGTTGCATAGACTAAAATATATAGGGGGTAAATAGACTGGACTCTCCAATGTTAACATATCATGTCGTATTTTAGCGCCCTCTGCCGACTGAGAGTGAACTATAAATACTAGTTCGGTCATTCTCCGAGAGATAGCACTTTGTTATTGATAGTTTCCTGTAATTTTTTCAGTAACTCGACAACCCTCTTCAAACAATGGCGACAATGGAGGTCTCGCTGCCATATTCTTGCAAATTTTTGATATGAATAATAGGATATAAATGGCTGAATGCCTCTCGGATATATCCATGTCTATTATAAAAAATTAAAAATAACGTATTTGAATTTTAGTCAGAGAAATACGTTACCTCCAAATTTTGATGATAGATATCCATTTATATCCAATAATTCCTATGTATTCATATTTGAAATTTCAAAAATATGGCGGCGGGGCCTTTATTCATCGTCGCCACTGTTTGCAGACTTCAGATGTTTGTCAAGTCCCTAGTTTTTCACAAGAATAAACACAATCAAAAGACAATTTAAATTTTGAAATATGGCAAGGCCAAATGACAATGACATTTCCGATAAAGAATTCGGTACACAGAACATTCGGTATTTGTTTCATTTTCACTTTCATAACCTCAGTTTTATAAGACCAGCAGAGCCATCAGCGGTCACGAGTGAACTAAAAAAGCTGGCTCAAAGCGGTAATATGAGTGCGCCGATCATGAGCAGTTGGGTTATTTTTTGACGCAAGACGCAAAGTATGTCAATTATTCTGTCAAGAGGTGCTCTCTAGAACAGGTTCCAAGAATTCTATCAAACATCATCTATTGCTAGCCTTCAACTCCGTGTTTTTGCAGAAGATTGTAAGCCAATTAACGCAGCCGATTGCAGCTAACAAGACTCTAAAAAGTTTGGGTTTTTATTTTATTTTTTATTATGAATACTTTTTTAAGTTTGCCCAGCGGATCTGAGTCTACGGAAGGAATTCGGACGTAAATGTGCCATGTTGTCACGTTTAATTATTAAAAAGCGAAAATACCAGGCATGAAGTATAGTTCATTTGAAAATCCATTTTTTAATAACAAAATATAGATACCAATAAAACGCTAAATATTTCAACGTGGTTGTTAGATCTATTCTTATTCTAATAACTGATTTCTTCAATTTTGTCCATTGTAAAAAATAAACATTTTCTAAAGATACCATCAGTTTTTGATAATTTGGCAAGCATCCGGCCTGGATGAACCTGATTGGTGGAGTTTTTGGCAGGATGGCCGTTGCCACGGGGAACCATGTCGTTGTCAATGGGCTAACGTCACCTTACGTCTCGCTATTGGCCAGGGCTTCCGTCATTCTATCCTCCCATCTTGGAATATCGATTTATATTGAAATATCCAGTGGCGGGGGTTTGGTCATTTTCGATTTTCGTGTAGGAGTTGCAATACGAAAACACTTCCAAAAAATTCCGCACGCAGCTGGGTATTTTATGAATGAAATCAGCCATTTTTTTTTACAACTGCATTCCCCTTACCGTTGCCCCGTAGACACAGAGTCGCTGGGCAGACATTATATTACCTATATATTTATTTTTTAGAGTGCAATCTTAGGAAACCACACGACTTTAAGTGTTAGAATATCAACCGCTATTTCAAAATGTCTGTAAAAAAAGATGTAGAGCGTTTGCAGGCCAGGAAAAAGCAGTCAATTGATACCATAGCTAGAATCGATAGGTTCTTAATAGAATATCAAGATGATCCTTCTAGCGATCGATTAACAGAACAACTCTTGTTACGGAAAAAGCTGCTCACTAGTTCTTTTCAAAAAATTACTGATGTTCATCTTGAAATATCATTTCTTGATAAAAATTATGATGGAAATATGGATGACATCGAAGCTCAATATTTGAGTGTATTGGTGAATATTAATGAAATGATACCTAAAGCAAGTGCATCGGTAAGTACACAAAATAAAAATGTACATAATAATTCTCTTGTTGCTCAGTCGTGTAGCTCAACAAATGCAAATATATCAGTTTCTAAATTGCCTCCAATTGATATTCCAATTTTTGATGGAAAAAATCTTACAGACTTTAAATCATTCATTGACATCTTTAATGCTGTTATTGACAAAAATACTTAGCTTAGAGATGTTGAAAAACTTTTTTATCTAAGAAATTATTTAAGAAATGAAGCCTTGAATTTAATAAACAACTTGCCACTTATAAATGCTTCCTATAATGAGGCACTGTGTATATTAAATAATAGGTATAATAATGAAACTATGATAATTAATGCACACATTTATTCTATTCTCGATATACCTTCCATTACTAAGCGTACTGCTGCCTCACTAAGAGAGTTCATAAGTAGAGTCAAGCAGCAAATAGGGGCTCTAAAAAATCTCAACCAACCTGTAAAGGAATGGGATATGTTGTTAGTGTGTATTCTAAGTAGAAAGGTGGATCAGTTTACAAACAGATCCTATCAGATAGACCGAGACAACTCCGTCTTACCATCTCTAAACGAATTTTTGTCGTATGTTGAAAATAGAGCTACAGCCTTAGAGGCAAGTGTCATTCCTGAAGTTAAATCTAATAAAGAAAAGGGTAATTTCACTCATGTAGTGACAAAAGACGATTTCATAATATGTCCTTTTTGCTCCATTGCAGGTCATAAATTATATAATTGCAAAAAATTTCAGTCATCTTTGGTTGGTGAAAGAATTTCATTTGTAGATAGAAACAAATTTTGCAGAATATGTCTAAACAAACATTTAGGTCAGTGGTTCCCAACCTTTTTTCAGTCACGACCCTTTTACAGTTTGCTCATAAGGTCGCGACCCCCCTACCCATTGATAAATAAAAAACTAAATTTGATTTATTCAAGAAATCTTTAACAAAAATATTAATATTTCGTAACTAAATACAAAAACTCAATTTTTATTTTGTTAATGTGATGAATGAGCTTGCATCACCGTAACAAGTTTTGAAATTCTTGGTTGAGTTTTTGCTAAAGCCAATCTTATGTCATCTTGAACGCCCAATCTATTTCTGGCCTTTATTCTAATTTGCAAAAGAATTGAAAAACCAATTTCACGAAGGTAGGTAGAGGCAAATGGTATTAGTATCCGAAAAGAAAGCACATGCAGGACGATATGTGGATATGAACTATGCATTGCACACCAAATTTCAGCCAAGAATTTTTACTGAAGTAGGCAGGTGCTGTGGAATCATTCCTCAGGTCTAAAAATTTATCCAGCGCTTCATCAGGAACGTCGGCAACATCTAACGAGGCCTTGGAGCGGGTTCCCTACTACTGCAGCTTTTTGTTCAGATAAATCGAGAAAATAACGCCCATAGCCCCTTTCGGCCTTCGGGTGCAGAGTGCGAAGCTCCTAGAATACTTCACACCTGGGCCCTTATTCTTGAAACAGGGGAGCAGCGCTCCCGGGAGAACGAGTGTTCCGTCTTTGTTACTTATTATCAGTTGCATATCATTGAGAAAGACGGAACACTCGTTCTTCTGGGAACGTTACTCCCCTGTTTCAAGAATAAGGACTCTGTTAGTGACCTGTCCTACTCTATGCGTTTTGCACGAAACCGAACGGGTCAAACTGTAGTTGGAGTACTTCAGAGTAACTCGGGAGCGCTCAAAGGGTAGCACCCGAAACTCATTTCATTCTCAAGGGATTGAAGGTAATAACCAATTTTCTCTTTTTGGATTCTCTACAATTTCTGTTTCTGATGCTTCAGTCATTTTGCATAGCTACCTATGTTGAAAAACATGTGTCTCAAAACCTGTGCTATGCACTTCGTCCGTAAAGTCAATGCAACGCTGCGCGTCTTTTGAGGCGGAGGCTAAGGGTGGATTTTCATGCATCCGTTTGTCCGACGAAAGATGTCCGAAAAACATTCTATTATGACATAATCGTATAAAAATATGTCAAAATAGAAGATTTTTCGGACATATTTCGTCGGAAAACGGATGCATGAAAATCCGGCCTAAGGTGTGTTGCCAAATGCAGAAAAATATATTTGACATTGCGACCCCTCCAAAAACCCTATGAGACCCCCTTAGGGGTCGCGACCCACCGGTTGGGAACCGCTGCTATAGAGTTTTGAAAAACAGATTCACATGCATCCTGATCAGTCAAATGTTCAGAAAATAGGGTCATTTCACTGGTTAACCGGCCATCACCGGTTCTCGGCCATTTTTCCGTTTAATGTTGAAAAATAAGAAAACTACAGCTCGTATACATATTCTCGATGCTTATCTGACTCTCTGTATCTTTCTCGTACCCATATGACTTTGGGTGTTATTAGGGGTGCAATTGGTTTAGACTTGAAAAATCATTTAGTAGAGGTCTACTCAAGTCGCGAGTACGACGTTTGTTATTCTTCAAAAGTGCTTAGTGATGTTTGAGCAGAAAATAGTAAATATTTCAACATTTTTATGTTAGAAATGTATGGAAAGTGTTTTTACTTATAGGAATATATTTTACCTTCATAATTTTATGAGAAAATCTTATTAAAACAATTTTTTTTCATGAAATTTCAGGCGGTTGGAAATTAGTATTGAAAAAAACACGTATTTTAGTTCTCGGCCATGTGGCCGAGAATCATATACTTGTTTAATGTTTCTATTTTGAATTCATTCAGATTATGTAAATAGTTAATACATAATAAAATTTTTAACAGGTACATTTGGATATCTCCTTTTTATATATTAGTTTGCGGCCGTCAAATATTACATAAAATAATGTTTGTTTCGAACTTCAATTTTCATAAATATTCAGGGGCCGAGAACTACCTTATCTCGGCCACTACTAGAGTTCAGTGGCCGAGAACCCATGGATCCATATATTTTGTGTGTTTCAATTGTCGGCCATTATAAAATTCCTGATTGCATGTTCAATGCAGTAGGTACCTGTACCACCTACTTACTAAAGTTAAAGTACCCATCATTTAAGATAACTCAGAGACCTAAACAATTTTGCTAAAAGAAAAGTTTTTGTTTCTGTCTTTTTTAGTGGCTCCCACAAAGAAAAAGTGCAAGTTCCAAGAAAAAAACAACTGTCAGACCCAATGCAAGACCGGCTCACTGGTCGAGTTCCTGATGAGCTGAGGAAATTAGGACCACAGCCTCTATTAACTGAAGAAGGCAAAAAAATTATTAAAGAATGGGTGATTAAGCTTTCCAAATGTGGATTTCCCTTTAAAAAGAACATGTTGTTGGAGACTGTATCGAAAATTAATGTAGAATCTGGCCTGAACTTATTTAAAGGAGGTATGCCGAAGCAAACTTGGTACTCTAACTTCATGAGAAGAAACCCAGAAATCTCTTTGAGAGAAGCAGAAGGCATCAATAAAGCTCGTGCCGTTGTGTGGATGGGTTCTAGGCAAATCCGAGAAAGGCTGGATGACATCAGACGTCTTTTTCGAATAGGTACCTACCTGGAATTTGTATGGCCGAGAACTGATATAAAATTGGCCGAGATCTGCGGCGAGTGACCGAGAACCAAAAAAATTACGTTTTTTTAATTTTTCTTTTTTTTTTCGCTTTTTGTATCTAGAGCATGGTTTAGACGACTAATTTTTGATAAAAAACATTCCAAAGATTTACTTAATATCCTCACATTGTTGATCCAATACTTTTTTCCATATTAACTACACCTCCAAAGTCGAAATCTTACTTAGCAGGCCGAGAACCAGTGAAATGACCCTACTTTGGGAACTTTTTCATATTCCCAGAAGTTAGACATAATCTTTTCCAAATTTTCACAAGCAACATGCATAGAAATGAGACTATCTTTTTTTGAAGGAGCTAAACCACTTACTATAAATCCGAATGAGGTGTTCAAAAAATAAATGCCATTACTTTCAATTTTTTCAGAGCGAAATATTTTAAAAGCTATATCTGCGCTAAGTAAGAAATCTACTTTTTCAGGAATATAAAAGTTCTCATCTGCAAGATCAATGCCATGAGGAATATTTATTTTTTGCAAATTGAGGCTTAATTGCGGTAAATCACTTGTGATCGTATTGATAACAGCGCATTTCATGCCTAGAGAAAAATCATTAAATTTTGATTCTATTTCCAAATCAATAGCTCTTTGAGTTTTAGTTTTATTTTCTGTTACACCAACTAATTGCATAGAATTTTGATATGTGTTTAGGTTCAACCTCCTAACCAAACTACTCGTTACTAAAGAAACTGTGGAAGCAGTATCAACAAGTCCCCTAGCAAAGACATAATTACCATTTCTGGACCTTGTTTTTACCACTATTGTTGGCAAAAGTACATTTTTCTTCTGATGTATATCAGAATTAAATAGGACAACTCTATTGTCCGGTGTGGCATTACTTTTAGAAGCCTCATAGACTGTCTTCATTTGCTTATCAAGATGCAGCAACGAATTGTGATCCTTTTTGCAGGAATAACATTTCAAATTAAATTTACATTTACCTAAATAGTCTATAGAGATTGTTAACAATAAATTTCAAGTTAAATTACCCCTAAAAACCGATTTATTCAACTTAAATATGGGAGACTCATTCTCTGTTGCTCTGAAAAGATTAGAAAATTTAGAAAGACGTTTCAGGGCAAACCCTGATCTATTTTCAACCTATAAAAAGTTTCTTGACGAATATTTACAGCTAGGCCATGGAAAGGTTGTTGATCTTGAATCTTATGACTTAAATGGGGGTTGTACTTATTTTATGGCTCATCATCCCATAATAAGAGAAGACAAGCAAACGACTAAGTTACGTGTTGTTTTCGATGGGAGCATGAAATCAAAAAATAAAAAATGTCTAAATGATTTTCTTTACAATGGCCCTGTAGTTCAAAATGAGCTTTTTGATGTTCTTGTATTATTCAGAACTTTCAAATACATCCTTTTGTCAGATATTAGGAATATGTACAGAATGATTTTGATCCACCCAGATCACAGAAAATTACAAAATATTTTGTGGCGGGAGCCTAACTCTTCTTTGAAATGTATCCAACTTCAAACAGTCACTTATGGGGTAAAGAGTTCAGCATTTATTGCTACTAGATGCTTAGTAGAATTAGCACGGACTTTTTCTAAGGAATTTCCATTAGCTTCAAAGGCTCTTTTACAAAATACTTATGTAGATGACATTTGTTCAGGAGCTGACAGTCTTGAGGAGTTGATACAATTAAAAACTAAGTTGGTTGCAATTCTTCAATTGAGATCTTTTTCTCTGCATAAATGGTCCTCAAATAATATCGAGATTTTAAAGGATATTCCTATAGATACCCAAAGTGTTGGTGATATTGATATCGTTAAAAATGATCTTGTTATAAAAACTTTGGGGCTCTCTTATGTCACTAACACAGATTATTTTAAAATTCAAGCACCTAAAACACAAGTGAATAGCTGTTTAACAAAGCGACAAGTCCTTAGTTTTATATCAAAATTCTACGACCCATTAGGTTTTGTTGGTCCAGTGCTTGTTGCAGCTAAAACCTTAATGCAAAAAATTTGGATCTCAAAAATCAAATGGGATCAGGTTTTGCCAGACGACCTACTAGAAAATTGGCAAACTTTTTTGGAAGGTCCCATGGCCATGCCTGTTCTTTACATTCCACGAAATTTATATTTTTCAAATGCACTTAGCATTGAGCTAGTAGGATATTCCGATGCGTCGACAATGGCTTGCGGAGCAGTTATTTATTCTCGTACAATTTTTCGTGATGGGGTTAAAGTAAATATAATTTCCTCTAAATCCAGAATAGTTCCATTAAATAAAAAATTAACTGTGCCTCGTCTCGAGCTTAACGCTTCCTTATTATTGTCTAATTTAGTAGAAAAAGTTCATGAACTTCTAAAAAATAGAATTAACAAGGTCTACTTATATTCTGATTCAAATATCGTACTTGCTTGGCTAAAAACCGAACCTCTCAAGCTAAATTCTTATGTAGCAAACAGAGTTTTGAAAATAAAAAACTCTACAGTACCTTCTACATGGTCGTATATTAATACAAAAGACAATCCTGCTGATTGCTTGAGCCGAGGTTTAAAGCCGCAAGAAATTGAATCAAATGACTTATGGTTTCACGGACCTAAAATGTTATCTGATAAAGACTTTGAACATATTGATATAAATATAAATATTTCTTCTCCCTTACCCGAAACAAAGGCTGTTGTAAATCTCACTCAAACTAAACCTAATTCAAGAAAATTTCATTTTCATAAAATTTTCCAATTTAAGAACTTTACAACGAGTAGTTGCCTATATGTTGAGGTTTTCCTACAATGCTAGAAACAAAGACAATAAGAAGAAGCTTAATCGTGATCTATCCCTATGCGAAATAAATAATGCCTTAATGACAATTGTCAAGTGTGAACAAAACACATATTTTGCTGAAGAAATTAAGTGTTTAATTCTTAAAAAACCTTTGAAAGGTTCACTTCTTTCTGTTGCCCCTTTTTTAGATGGCAATGGAATTCTACGGGTTGGAGGACGCTTACAAAATGCTAAAGACCTTTCGTATAGCCAGCAGCATCCTGCCATTTTGCCCAAACAAAGTTATGTTACTAAACTTTTAATAATTCGTGAGCATCTCTGGTTGTTACACGGTGGTCCTAGACAAGTTCTAAGTTCCCTCAATCGCAGATATTGGTTACCCAACGCTCTAAGAGAAGTCAAGAAAGTATGTCACAAATGTGTTACATGTTTTAAGCATAAAGCAAAATGTTCTGAACAATTAATGGGTTCATTACCTACTGAAAGAGTTTCCGCGGCTAGAGCATTTCTCAATGTGGGAATTGATTTCTCTGGACCATTTACAACAATCCAGGATTAGAAAGGTGCTCACAACTAAGGCATACATTGCTCTGTACATTTGTTTTTCTGTTAAAGCTATACATGTCGAACTATTATCAGACTTGACCACAGAAACGTTTCTTGCTTCTTTCAAGAGGTTTATTTCGCGTAGGGGCAGACCCTCCAATGTTTTTTGTGATAATGGAGCAACTTTTAAAGGAGCAAACAATCATATTAAGGATTTATATAGTAAAAAAGACAGAATTGACAGATTTTGTGTGGATGAAGGCATAAAATTTAACTTTATACCTAGCTATTCACCAGTTTTTGGGGGACTGTGGGAGGCTGGTATTAGGAGCGTTAAATTCCATCTCAAAAGAACCATGGGTGTCTCTATACTTACATATTATGAGGAATTCAACACTTTAATTATTCAAATTGAAGGAATATTAAATTATAGACCACTGGTGCCAATGTCCAGTGATCCTGCTGATTTCAAATACTTAACTCCAGGGCATTTTTTAATAGGTGCTCCTATAACCAGCTTTCCGGAGCCTGACTTGACTGAGCATCCTGAAAATCGTTTGAAATTCTGGAAAATTTGCACTCAGATGCAGCAGCGATTTTGGCAAAAATGGCATTCTGACTATCTGACGCAATTACAGAATCGTCCTAAATGGCGCAATGAAGTATCTAATCTTCAAGAAAATATGTTAGTTTTATTAAAGGAAGACAATTGTCCTCCATACAGATGGCCAGTAGCCAGAATTATTAAAACCTTCCAAGGTAGAGATGGTAAGGTGAGGGTGGTTGAAGTCCTAACCAAAGGAGGTAGATATCTGAGGTCAGTGACTAAAATTGCTGTCCTGCCAATAAATTAAAATATATTTTTATTATTATTATTTTCTGTTTTAATGATTTTTGTAAATTATGTACATTTTTATTAAGTTATACTTTCCTGATATTAGGTTTATTGACTTCAATAATCATCAATATTAATTAAGACTTTCGTAGTCATATTTTGAAAAGACTTTCGTAGTCAGTCATATTAATCAAGACTTTCGTAGTCATATTTTGGAAAGACTTTCGTAGTCATTCATATTAATTAAGACTTTCGTAGTCATCTGTATTGATTTTGATTAAGACTTTTTTAGTCACTCACAAATGGTAGACTTTTGCAGTCACTATTATATACTTCAAGGCTTATGGTCTATTGAATTGTTTTTTTTTGCTGGGTACTTTGCAATTTCTATTGTAGTTTCAGCAAGTGAAACTTCAAGGCCCCCAGCATGTTGGGAGCTTTCCCAACGTAACTTTCCTGCGCTGCTTGTGAACTTTGTATTAGTTATAATTATTATTATCAAATAGGTTCTGGTTGTCAACTGTGCATTTTGTTGTTGTTCTCTATGGAAATATGAATTATTATTATGTTCAATTATTTTATTATTTTTATTATTATATGCTATTGTATAATTTTCATGGTGCTCTGCCCTCGACGGCATCCCAAATTCATTTATCCATTTGAATGGTATTGAAATTACGAAGACTATTATTAAAGATGGAATTTATCATAGCAGTAACGGATTGCATGTTTTATTACTTGCTAGCAGCCAGTGATTAGTAAACTGAAGCAATGTGAGTTCTCCACAATGTGTATGACGTCAGCTAGCACCTAACTGTTTTACCTGCACTTTACTTGTTTTTGTAGTGACGTTAATTTCTGATAGATCGTCTATTGTGACATCAGATGAAATCGTTTCTTGTTTCAATTATTAATAGTTATTAGTCAATTTTTCCCTTTATTTCACATTTCATATGTATGGTTACCAGAGGAGCAGAAAATATAGTGACATCCAGAGACGTAAGATTTGATGAGAGTTTGATATAGTACAAGAAAAGCCACGAGAAGATAGGAATAGAAAGTGGGCCAAAGGAAAAATAAAAACAACCAAACTGCCCAAACTACTTATTTACCTGATGAAGAAGAGGAAAGAGAACAGTGAGAAGAGAGACAAGACGAAAATTATATTAAAAAGATCAAGAGACCAATAATATGCAAGAATGCAATAGAAATTCAAGTAGTGATGAGAACAAAAGACATATGCCATGGAATAATAGGACTATAACAATACATGGAAGAACTGTGAACAAATCCAAAATTCTTGATGATTATGAAACATACATTGCCTATTGTTTCCTCACAACAACTCCAGATGAGCTTAAAAGTTATGCAGAAGCCTGTAAAACTGCCGAATGGAGAGAAGGAAATTAAATCTAATGAAAACTCTGAAACTTGGATTCCAGCAGAACTTCTTGAATGTCAAACAACTATAGACACGAAGTGAATTTTCAAAATAAAAGAAGATGGTACAAAGAGAGCAAGCAAGATTGGTTGCAAGAGGTTTCCAAGTATCATATAATGAAAGTGATGAATTCATTTATGCCCCAATCTGTAGGTTAGCTACAATAAGTTTGAGAAATAGTTAAAAACTGCAGTGAAAGACGGTTGTTTAAATTTCAACACCCTGTATTTTGGAAACGACGCACTTCCGACCATCGGTGTCCCATCTCAAACTACTTCTCTGTGGTTCCTCTCAACGAAGTATTTTTGTTTCCTATTCCAGAATGTTCTTTATTTTGAAAAATTTCAAGAGCCAGGAATAGACAAAAATCGAGACGAGAAAAAATTGAAAAATAAACAGAGAATTCAATAGAAAATAAAAAAAAGATGGTAGACAATTAAGTAGACACATATTTCCCTTATTCCAGGCTCTTGAACTTTAAAACAATACAAGAAAATTGGAGTGAAACAAAAATTCAAGAGCTGGGAATAGACAAAAATTGAGAAATAAAAACAAATTTCAATAAAAGCCAGGAGACAATCAGACACATTTTTCCTGTAGTTTTCATCATTTGGAGAGAAATTAGGAGCCGGGAATAGACAAAACTTGAAAAGGAAAATTGTGAAATGAATTCAGGAAATGTAGGAAAATTTGTTAGGATATATTTGTTCTAGTTCAATCTGTTGATTTTTTTCTTATTGTTTAAGCCAAAAGGTTCCTTTAAAAATTTAAGAGAATACAAAAATTAATCAAGAGCCGAGAATAGACAAAAATTGAGAAATAGAAAGAAACGCATTTGACTAAATTTTGAATGTCTCAAAAGTCTAAGCTCAATTTTTTAAACTTCTTTCAGTTGGATTTTCAAATTTATTAGTTTCAAGAAGTGTCTTAGCTTCATTTTTAAGTAAATTTTGGTTTCTTTATTAGGCTTTCTAGTAGATTTTAAGTATCTCAAAAGCGCTCTAGTTTTGAGTGTCTCAGAAGTGACTGAAATATGTTCTTAAGTTGACTTTTCAAGTTCCATTTCCAAGCCTTTCAGTCAGTTTTCAGTATCTTAGAAATGACAACACAATTTTAAAGCGATACAGCTTGATTTCTGAGTTTGTTTCGAGTATTTCAGAAACAATTCAGCTTGTATTTTGAATGATTCATATTGATTTTCAAGATTTTAATTAGTTTTAAGTATCTCTGAAGGGATTCTCAAATGATTTAATTTGGGTAACGGCCACCAGAAGTCTAATAAATTGTTTTCTGGAGAATTTTGATCCAAAATTAATGTCACAGTTTCTGAAATAGTCAATTAAAACACTAATAATTAAGATTCTAAAGAACTGTAGGCTAAAAAATATTTGAAATCAAACTATGTAGAATGAAGTATTACGACACTATTTAAAAAACACTTCTTCGGGAAAATTTGGATCCTAAATTGAACAATGTTAAATTTTCACAAAGAATAAGTCAATTCACCAAAAATCAAAAAAATTCAACTATTCAATAAACTTACGTGTACCATCAAAGAAACAAAACACATTTCGCCACCGCAACTTTCGCAAAACTTTCTCAAAACAAAATACATAATAAAAACACGCTCTCTCTATCTGGATCTTTGCCGGTTGTTGCGTCACCCGACGTGTTTTTATGGAAAGTGTGGGATAACGGCACGAGAGTCTGGACTTTATATAAGTTTTCTGGAACGGGCGAGTGCGTGCGCGTCATTCAAAAACGGAGGAGAAACCACCCATCACCCGATATTTTTTTTTTCTTTTTTGAATTAAACGGGAAGGCGTGGAAATTTTTAATAGAGAGAGCGGCTGTTTTTTTTTTTGTTTTTTGGAAAATTCCATATTGTAAGAAAAACAACCTGTTTTGGAAATCAGATTTTTCAAGGTTGTTGGGATCAGTAGTTGTGTCATGTTTATAATAAAGTGCTTTCAAATTGTGTTCAATAATGATAATTATGGATGGTTTAATCCTCTACCAAAATTTATCAAATAAATTATTCAGGAGAAGATTGTTATAATAGACATGGACAAGATAGACAAACTGGATATTCAGAAAATACCTTATTTTCTACTTCACTATGGAAGAAATAGATTAGTTTCGAACCAAAATTTGGTATAGATTTCAACTAAGTGGTGAACTTAAATTGTCCAAGAAAGACTATTATTTGGATATCTGGAACATCTAATAAGAATAAGTAAAATCACATCAGCCTGGATAGAGTCAATCAAGAGCTGTTGAATAATATCCTCCCTGATATTTGAGCAAATCATATCAAAATACATCATTTCATAGAGCATTAAATTCTCTATAAACTACACCCAAATTGGTTTTTGTAGCTCTAACAGTTTTTCAGTTATCGAGCTCCAAAGTTTCAAATTTTCTCATACAAAATGAGGTATAAATTCAAGACTTATAAAGAAAAAATGTGTCTCTCATCTAAAATAAACGCATATAACAAATTGATATGCATTCATTCAGATACACCCACTAAAAACCGATAGACATATCCTGTTTCGAGGGTGTCTGTCTATAAACACTAAACAAGCGACATTTTTATAATCAAATACTCTGTTTTATATTGTTTGACTGTGAATTTGTCTGGATCAACTTTTGATTTTAATATTTAACCTTCCGTTGAGGCACACGAATCTAGGACGGCCATTAGCATTTGGGAAAATAGCGAACGCCTTTAAAGGTCAAAATGTCATCCCTGTAGGGAATTAGATGCCAGATAATAATATGGCAATACAGATCAGTCTGTTAACAGAACTTCCTGTTATACAATTCACAGAGAAATTTTCTGGTTTAATAATTATTTAATTATAATTGCTTTTGATTCTTCAGCTTTGGTTTCCCTAAATAAAATTGAATCAGATTTTTAAGGAGTGATAAATAGCATGGCCACCAAAATCACAAGATTCTAGTACCTACTCTTAATTTTGCAACATTGCTACATTGAAAGATTTTGAGTCACTTGGCTGAATCGTTAAGTCTAAGATTTTGAGTGTCCCAATAGTAACTCAGTCGACTCAGATCAATTGTCGAGTATTTCAATCAATTTTGAATGTCAGCTAGATTTTCAAACCTCTTAGTCAGGGTTGGACGAACTTTCGGAAGTGGGCCGGGAAATTTTAGTCCAGCGGCCCATACAATCATTAATTCATAGGCCACATCACATCATCACCCCTAGATGTGATCTAAAAATATTTAGGCTCAATAGACACTTTAAGGTTTAAAGTCAACCCCCATTTTCTGAACCTTTTGTTCAAAAATTCCAAAAAAAATATATGTTTTATGGTTATTGATATACTTTAATCCATAATTTTTTTAAGCAAATTTGACTCGCCGTTTTTGAGATACATCGCAAAAACTGAAAAAAAAGTGGTTTTTCACCATTTATTTCAAAACGAACAGATGAAGTTTCCCGTTATTTTTATTACGAACTACTATTGCAATTCTACGCGACATATATTTTTTTCAAATTTTTTGAACTTGTAGTTTTCTCGCTACTGCAAGAATAGTTGGAAATACGCCTGTAGCTACACTGTTTAAAAAAAAATCCGACGGATGAACATTCAAAATTATTTGTGTTGGTCCAAACTACAACCCTATAATACTTCGAATTTCCGCAAAAAAAAGAAAAAACTTTCCATCGCACAATTCAATCAAATGCAGATTTCTATTTTTTTTTTGACTATCAAGTTAGGGCACACTATAGGGGCGACAGTACTGACATCTCGCGTTGCTGTAATAAACTATAGGCCTGACTTTAAACCTTAAGCAAATTCTAAATTTTTCCACGTATCCGTATCCGCATCCGTAAACGCATCGACTTACGTTGACCGCCTAAAAGTCCTTTTAAGCATGGCCATACAATACGTAAACGATCGTATCCTTAGATGAAACGTTTTCTAACCTCAAAACGTACTGGTTTATGTTGTTAAAGTTATTTAACTGATAACTAAAGCCCATTTTACAATGGACCGTAAAGACGTAACATAAGTCCTAAGCATGCGCACATTAGATTTATTTACGTCAAATATATTACTGAAAACGCAACGTAAGAGAAGATGAGAATAATTCAAATTTTGATTATTCTTGGCTTTTGATTGGATCTGAAATTCAAATTTCGAATATTTCCGGCTCATGATTGGTTTAGAAATTGAATTTTTGATTATTCCCGGCTCTTGATTGATTTCCAAAGTCAGTTTTTTAATTTTTCCGGCTCTTGATTGGATTTAACATTCAAATTTTGATTATTCCTGGCCCTTGATTAGCTCTGGAATTCAAATTTTGAATATTCCCAACTCATGATTGGTTTAGAAATTGAATTTTTAATCCTTCCTCTTGATTGGCTTCAAATTTTAAATATTCCCGGCCCTTGATTGGCTTAGAACTTCAAATTTTAAATATTCCCAGCTCTCGATTGGCTTTCAAAAACAATTTTCGAATTTTCCCCACTTTCGATTGGGTTTAAAATTCAAATTTTGATTACTCTTGGCTCTTGATTGGCTCTGAAAATCAAATTTTCAATATTCCTTGCTCATGATTGGTTTAGAAATTGAATTTTTGATTATTACCGGCTTTTGGTTGGCTTAAAAATTCAAATTTTGATAATTCCCGGCTCTTGTGATTGGCTCCGAAATTCAATTTTTGAATTTTCCCGGCTCCTGATTGGGTTTAAAATTTACATTCTGAATATTTCTGGCTCTTGATTGGCTCTGAAATTCATATTTTAAATATTCCCGACTCATGAAACCAATCATGAGAAACTAAATTTTTGATTATTCCCGGCTTTTGATTGGCTTCAAATTTTGAATATTCCCGGCTCTTGATTGGCCTAAAAATTCAAATTTTAAATATTTCTGGTTCTTGATTGACTTTCCAAAATAATTTTTTGAATTTTCTCGGCTCTTGATTGGCTTCATATTTTGAATATTCTCGGCTCTTGATTGGCTTAGAAATTCAAATCTTAAATATTCCCAGTTCTTGATTGGCTTCCAAAGTCAATTTTTGAATTTTCCTGGCTCTTGATTGGGTTTAAAATTTAAATTTTAATTATTCTCGGCTCTTGATCGGGTTTAAAATTTGAATTTCTTACGGCTATTGCCACCGCTATAACTTAAGGGATATTTGATACAAGTGGAGCTTTCAATGTGACTCTTGTAGAAACAAAAGTCACATTCAAAGCTCTACTTAGATTAAATATCCCTTAAGTGATAGTCGTGCAAATAGCCCTTAGCCAATCAAGAGCTGGGAATATTCACAATTTGAATTTCTAATCCAATCAAGAGTCGGGATTATTCAAAATTTGAAGCCAATCAAAAGCCGGGAATAATCAAAAATTCAATTTTTAAACTAATCATGAGCCGGGAATATTCAAAATTTGGATTTCAGAACCAATCAAGAGCCAGGAATATTCGAAATTTGAATTTCTAAGCCAATCTAGAGTCGGGAAAATTCAAAAATTAATTTTGGAAGTTAATCAATAGCCGGGAATATTCAAAATTTGAATTTCAGAGCCAAACAAGAGCCAGGAATAATCAAAATTTGAATTTTAAACCCAATCAAGAACCGAGAAAATTCAAAAATTGACTTTGGAAGCGAATCAAGAGCCGGGAATATTTGAAATTTCAATTTCCAAACTATTCAAGAGTCGGGAATATTCAAAATTTGAAGCCAATCAAGAGCCGGGAAAAATCAAAAATTCAGTTTTTAAACCAATCATGAGCTGGGAATGTTCGAAATTTGAATTTTAAATCTAATCAAGAGCCAGGAAAATTCAAAAATAGACATTGGAAGCAAATCAAGAGCCCGGAATATTTGCAATTTGAATTTCTAAACCAATCAAGAGCCGGGAATATTCAAAATTTGAAGCCAATCAAGAGCCGGGAAAAATCAAAAATTCAGTTTCTAAACCAATCATGAGCCGGGAATGTTTAAAATTTGAATTTTAAACCCAATCAAGAGCCGGGAACATTCAAAAATTAACTTTGGAAGCCAATCAAGAGCTGGGAATATTCAAAATTTGAATTTCTAAGCCAACCAAGACCCAGGAATGATTAAAAATTGAATTTCTAAACCATTCAAAAGCCGGGAATAATCAAAATTCAAATTCCCAAACCAATTAAAAGCCGGGAAAATGTAAAATTCGAATTCCAAACCCAACGGGAAACTAAATTTTTTTACCAAATGTTGCTACAAACGAATTCAATACATTTTCATATAACAAGTGTTGCGACATAAAATCTTACCCTAAAAACCCACTAAAAAAACTACCCCCAAAACGACTTGTTGCTACACTTTCGCTCGTGTTGCTACTTTTTCTTATGTTGCTACAAAAGTTCATTGAAATCTTGCTCTAAACCTACTAAAAACTACTCCCAACGATTGTGTTGCTACACTTTTTTTTTCGTGCTGCTACATAAGAAATTCAACAAACTCTTGCCCTGAGCAAACTATCCCACAAATGACTTGTTGCTACACAAAACGAGTGTTGCTACACTTTTACTCAAGACGTGTTGCTACATATCATGATCTTGTGCTGCTACACAAAGGAAGTGTTGCTACAAGAATAATTAATTTGAATCTTGCCCCAAATCTACTAACGACTTGTTGCTACAGCAAATCTAGTATTGTTACAAAAATATTGCTACACGACGACGTGTGGCATGATTTACTTTACAAAGCGGCACGGCGGCATCTCTTACGTTGCGTTTCCGGTGACATATTTGACGCAAATAAATCTAATGTGCGCATGCTTAGGACTTTTGTTACGTCTTTACGGTTACGTTACGTCCATTGTAAAATGGGCTTAACAAGGAGATCTCTCAATAGTGTCAAATGATTGAGATACGTTTCCGGATACGGATACGAGGCTAGGCCACTGATCTCAAAAATAAATGGATAAACAAAGAACGCTTCTAATGCTGCTAATTTACGAGGTCAAAATCTAAACAAAAACAACTGACTGGGACAGCTGTGAGCGTGCGCAGTAGATACATGTATTGTGCGTGCACAAAATCTGGACAATGAAAATGAAGGAATTTCAAAATTTAGAACAGTTGTTCGAAAGATAAGACACTGCGCAGGCGTTAGGCTGTTCCGTTGCACAACTGTTCGTAGAATATTGACCCCAAATTTTCGCACAAATTTTGCCAATCAAGCCGTATGAATTGTTCATCCATTTATTTTTTAGATCAGTGGGCTAGGCCCGTAACGATACGGACAGCGCAACGCAACGAATCCACCGTATCTCTTCTGCGCATGCGCAGATCGATGCGGATACGGATACGTTTGAAATTCAAGACTTGCTTAAAGTGTGTATTAATCATTCTCACCAACGCATCCAAATTCTCCATTGTGAGTTGATTCCTAGATTGATTTTTTATCTATTTAAGTGTTAAAAATTGAAAAGCATTTTTCGCACCCTACTTGTGTGCATGCTAAAGTGAGGACATACTGGTTTAGGCCCCAAAAATGACTGTAAGCACGGATGTGAAATCTGTATTTACCTATAGAAAACCAAACATTGTTTGCAGCGTAAATGTGGAGAACATTTGTTTTAGAAAGTTCTAATTCATTCCCTGTATCATCTTCATCTTTATCGTTCAATTCAGGGAGGTCATGCAGTTCCAGCGTCCTTCCCAAGTCAGTTACCTAATTTTATTCAAAGCATGGTCTCGCATTGATTAGAAAAAATTATTTGGATCCAAATATGAACAGCACAAATACCTCTATGCCTCGAAGATGCCTCTATTTTTTTTATGATGCGATTTATGGTCCATGGCCACATCGTGTACTATTCCACCTCAAATTTAGAAATAGCATTAACTTGAGGATTATCATCTCTGCTTCCTCCATTGCCATCTTCTTTCAAATTTTTTTTACGGGGAAGAATTGCGGGTAATGAGTCTTGACTTATTGTACTATAACATCACTTTCATTTGCTTCCAGTCCTGGTATTCACCCAATTGATAAATTTTTTCAGCACTTTCTGATATTTCTTCCATGTTGTGTTGTTCCTTTTTCAGTGCGTCATAAGTTGAATTGATTATTCCTGTACTTTCGCTCTGTTCGGATGACAGAAATCACAAATCAGTCAGAGCCAATTTCATTGGTTGAAAATAGTCAGAACTGTTTGTTGGCGATTTGCACCAATCAAAAACGCTCTGACTGATTTGTGATTTCTTCGAGAACAGAAGGCTTTATTGAGGTTGTTTGTTTGAAGGTATTTTGATAAAAGTTCTGTTGTTCTAAAGATCGGCCCACACTCCGATCGGCCCACCGGGGATTTCCCGGTATCCCGGTGGGTTCATCCAACCCTGCTCTTAGTATCTTAGAAATGACTCAGTTCAATTTTCAATTGTCAGCTTGATTATCAGTGGATTTTGAGTGTCTCAGAAGCAACCATTTTCACTATTTTCAATCCCCATTTGCAAGTGAGTCAATTCTCAAGCGACTCAGTTCGATCTTTTAGTTAGTTTTCAGTATCTTTGACATGGCGGGTCAGTTTTCAAGTGACACAGATTGAGTTTTAAGTTTAAGTTTTAAGTTTCTGAGTATCTCAGCTTGAATTTTAAACGATTTATTTTGATTTTCGAGGCTCTAGGTTAGTGTTTTGAGTATTTCTGAAGCACCAACTTGATTCACAATTGATGTAACTTAATTTTTTTGAGCATCTGAGTTAATTTTAAATGTCTCAGAAGTCTGAACTTGACTTTCAAGATAGTTTGAAGTATTTCAAAAGAGGTTCAACTTAATTTCCAGGAGATACAATTATGGTACCAACATTCTAAACGAGTTGCTACATTGAACAAATAATTCATATAGTGATTATTCCCGGCACTTGATTCGAATCAAGAGCCGGGAATAATCAAAAATTTAATATTGAAAAATATCATCTTCATCAAATCAATTCTGATTCCATTTTGAGAACCCACATTGACATAAAACAATGTCTCAAAAATCAATGAAAATACCCATTAAAACAACTTTCTAGTCTTTTGGAAAACTAGCAAGAGAAAAATTATGAAATTTTTGATGTCAAAAGAGGAAAGCTTATTTTACTAACATTTGAAATTGTTCCAGTTTTTCCAAAGAAAAACATAACATAGGAACTACTTAAAAATCACCCCTCAAAAACCTAATTTAATTAAATGCATCATCTTGCATTTCAATGTATTTTTGGAAAACCAACAAGGGAAAAATCGTGAAACTTTTAATGTGAAATGAGGAATTTTTAATGTGAATGAGGATTTCGGCTTCAAATCTGAGAGTAATTTAGTGTATTGAGTTTGGGGGATTTGAATTGACCATTAGGACATTTTGAAATTTCATCGTTTTAGTAAGAAGGTAGCTACCTTATGATTTAGATTTTGGAAAACTTTGGAAGGGCATAACTGGCCAGGAGTATATTATATTTTGTTTTTTGTGGTTTCACTGTGAAATTCCTTCACTGTAAACCAGAATGATTAACAAAAATCGAAATAAATAAAACGAAATTATTATTTTGTATATTGTTGGCGACATGTGTTGGGTATTTTATTGAGAAATGGAACAGTTATTAGTCTAATTAAAGTCCATTTCATCCTATAAACAGCTAAGTGTATTTATGCATCTCGAAAGTACACATTGTGATTTTATTGAAGCACATAAATTTATACTCAAGGATTCTCTAATATGTAGGGTTATTATTATTTAAGCCCTTGCGTGGATGATAATAATTACGTATCTATTTCATCAAAAAAAAAAAAAAACGAAAATTGGATCTACACCTGTTCCAAAAATTGACTATTAATAATAAATCTGTGTTGTTTTCGAAGAATATGCATCTAAAATATATATAGAAATTATATAATATGATGCCAGAAATAATTAGTTTGTTTGTTGTTGAATTTGTAAAACCCTCCAGGTGCAAAATTTATTTATTAGCCCAAACTAATAAGATCATTTCCAAGTGCTACAACAGGTTGCTAGTCCAGAAATAGAAGAGTAAAGTCGTTTTTTTGTACTTAATCTTCAATTTGAATCTGTTCTGGGACACTTTATCAATTAATTTTTGCATGAGATCATTTTCAAAAACTACAACAGCTTGTTATATCAAAAACAGGAAAGCGAATTCTTTCTCTTGTGATGAATCTTCAATTTGAAAATGTTCTAAAACAGTTTTTCCGTAAATTTTGAAAAGATAAGATAATTCCCAAGTACTGCAACGGCTTGCCAGTTCAGAAATAGAAGAGTGGAGTTGTTTTTTTGTACTTAATCTTCAATTTGAATCTGTTCTGGGACACTTTATCAGTTGATTTTTGCATGAGATCATTTTCAAGTACTACAACAGCTTGTTAGATCAAAAACAGGAAACCGGATTTTTTTTCTTGTACTGAATCTTCAATTTGAAAGTGTTCTAGAACAGTTTTTCCGTAGATTGAGAAGATAAGGTCATTTCCAAGTGCTACGAGTTTAAAATGTTGATGGCACATAGCCAAAAAGCCAATAATCTTGGATGAGGGAGGGTAAAAAGCTTCTTAACAGGGAAAATCTTATCCAGATTCCAAGTGGAAAACATATCACTACTAATAGCAATAGAAATTAATGAAATTCCCAACCTAGAATTTAACATTGATGTCCATAGAACCAACAGCAGAATGGGTGAATCTGAATTGATCATAGTAATAGTTGAATTAAATTAAAACATTCCAATTAATTTTCACTTTAAGATCTCAAAGATGGATTATCATAAATACATAGGTATGTAGTTAATTCCCAATAGTAAAAAATTGTGTACCTACACCTACTTCTTGCTATTTGGTTCCATTCGTTTATTAAATAGACTACCATTTGGTTTAAATATTGATTCAGAAGTTTTTCAAAAGTATAACAAACACATTTCCAAAGATGGCTACGTTCACCAGAACCAAAACGGATTGTAAACAGTTAACAAATACAAACAGAATATGTTGGATAAACTCGTGGTTCTGTTGAACGATTCAATTTTTCAATGGTAGAACGTCACCTTCTGAATGATAGGCCACTACACAAAACACAGTGTTGAAAATTATAAACACTCTGAAATTATGATTGCAAAAATGGCGCCCGTTTGCAAAACATGTTGGGTTTTAACACAAATTCAACGTAGCGTTCAGCAGAACAATCGCAAACCGTTTACCAACGTTTGTATCTGGTGAACGCGGCCATTGAAAATACTAAATGCTAAATTTTATGTAAGGAATCCACTTAATAATCGGCATTCATTATCAAACGCTCTATTTTCGAATAATTCTAGTACAACATCTTGAAAGTTTCCCAAGTTTATCGTCGTACATATCGATCGTTTCGGCTAGTAATTTAATAATCGCGTATTGGCGCAGCGACTGGATGGATGGGTAATTCTGGCAAAAGTCCACGTAAGTGCCTGTGGGTGACGGAAGAGAGTGCCTTCGGTAAGTTTCACTTTGAGGCGTCAATTTTGAGTCCCGAACCGCAACACTACTTTTCGCCGGATCGGTTTGACGTCGTAAGGGAATTAGAAATTTTAAAATGTATGGGTATAGGAGCTATCAGCGATATATTATTTGATGTGGTTACTTTGATCTACTTATCTGAATTTAAGTAAAATTTAAGTCTGCTATCTCTATAGTTCCAGCTACCTATATAGACTAAAAAAAACTCCCAATCGAAAACCTATAGAAAAAGTAATTAGTTGGACCACTTTGTTTTCTCCTAAAACTAAAGAGAGATGATCCGCATCATCCAGAAACAATGGGGGGGCGCCATCGTCGCCACAATCGAAAACCCTTCGCTAGACAGCACAGGGCCGCGCTAAGGGCACTCGTTCGTGACCCTTAAGTTTGTTCTGTGACGTCATGCCAGGGACAACGGAGTGCACTTCACTTGAGTGCGACTGCCGACACAGATCAGCAAGAAAAAAAAAGGGGTGAATTCGCGGAAAATTATACAACATATACCTACGTGACGGCATTAGTTGTTTGCCCCTCGGGGGAAGAGACACGTGAATGTACTTTAACATTAGAAAAAAGCCACTTTAAAAAATGCACTAAATAATTAACTTGCACCGAGAAGTGCAATGTTGTATTATTTTGTAAAAATACATAAATAGGCACTTTTATTAAAAATCTCAAAGATTGGGAACGTTTTACCTTAACTTGGTGACCACATCCAGTACAATTATCATTCTCAAGCTTATCTACCAATATCTGCAAAGGATTATTTACCAGTAGGTATTGCATACGATTTATTAAATATTAATGTAGTTCCTACGTTTTCAATTCTATCGAAATTATCTTCAACACTGTTGCCAGGTCAAAAAAATTAAATTCACCAGAAATTGGAATGAAAAATCACCAGAAATCTTGAAAGTTGATTTTTCAGGAAAATTCTCGCCTTACGGGCTTATATCAAACCAAGTAGGCTTTGGAAATATGTATGTATTGCAATGGCGGTATCACAGGGCGCCATATTCAAATTTTAAAATTTTGCAAAGCCTAGTTTGTCCTTGTCAAACAGTGTTGCCAACTACAACTTATAACAAATATTGTGTCAATCATTGAGGCTCGAATTTATACAAAAAAAAAGCCCAAGTAGGCCTTGCAAATTTCAAATTTTCCATAACAGTAATTTTATAAACATCGGTAACACTGTTGGGCAAAATGTCCAATATCATTTATGACAAGCGATAAGATTACTACTTATCAAAAACTAAGTGAATCTTGAAGCAATCCTGGGCTGGGATCATGACTAGTAGAATTCTATTTTCATGACGTCACCCGCGACCTATTTATCGCGTATACTACAGGCGATGATCACTGTTGCTAGGCATCCTGACGTCATGATAGTAGAATTCTACGTGTCGTGATCCCAGCCCAGGTTTTAATCGATGTCGGTAATATAGATAACTGTAAGCAAAAAATGTATCAAATCAAGTAGGTCTTGCAAACAACCCAGCCATTTTAAATTAAGTGTCAAAAACTATAGGGCCTACTTTGAAACGTTTAATTGCGTTAGGGTCACTAAATTTTTAGACTAGGGTTGCTACGTTTTAAATTTTTCTTCCAGAACCTAATAATTTTGTGAATTTTAACAAATCCTTTGCTAAAACCAGTTCAGAAAAAATGTATTTCCATCTCTTTTTTATACAAACTAGTAAAAAAAGATACGAATACACTCAGTGCACACTAATGCCGTTGAAAATAATGCAAATTGAATAAAACAATTAAGCAAAAATAGAGCTTCAAAAGACGTAATTTTAATTAAAAAAAATCGTAAGTTGACAGCAACACTTCGCAGGCCCATAGGGTCGGGGTCTTTTTAATTAACGAGCCCGAAGGGCCGGGGTCTACTTAAGTTACGAGCCCAGAGGGCCGGGGTCTTTTCAAATTACGAGTTCGTAGGGGCGAGGGTTTTTATGTGTGGTCACCTCCATCGTGTGTACCTGGTTTTTCAACAAAAATAAGCCACTGTATAAAGATACAGAGTAATCAATATTTTATTATTCCCGGCTCTTGAAGGAAATCTTCCAGCAAAGTTGGTAATCGGAAACAATTCCACCACTGTGTAAAGATATGGGGTGACCAATATTTGATTATCCTTGGCTCTAAATGTAGAAAATCTTTCACGAGAGCCCGGTAATAGAAAAAAATTGAACTTACTGTAATTTGACTGAACAAAAATAAGCCACTGCTGTAAGAGACTTTGGAAACAATAAAAAAACTGGGAAAAAACCTAAACAAACACGTAAACCAGAACACCAAGAGGAGAATCAAGGAAATAAACGAAAAATTACAGATTCAGATGAAAATTTTGAGCAAGGAAACGATCAAGGCATGGCTGGAGGACCACAAATACGAGAGGCCGGAAAAAATAGTAATAGACCATGAGGCCGTAACAACAGCAACAACAACAACAAACAACAACAACAATAACAACAACAACATCTATAACAACAGCAACAATAACAACAACAACAACAACAACAAATACAAAGAATGACACAGAGACTCAGGTTGATGACCAATCTAAGGACCAGGTCACCTCATTAAAAGACATAAAGACCTACAACGCGTTCAGTTCAATAGGGCAACTACCCTGGGCGACAGAAATGTACAGCCGCACAGGGATAAAAATTGGAAACCCCCTGGAAACTAAAGCAGACACAATAAAGGTTGCGTTAATAAAAGCTGACGACCCAAAAAGAATCACGTTTCAGAACCAAATTCCCGGAACTATCAGATATAATACAGGATTTTGGAATACTGGAAAACAGTCAATACAGAGCCCGCAGTAGTACAAAAGATTGTCAAGATTCAACAAGGTGGAACAACTATGGGACATGCTGGCTAAACTAAGGGACGAAACAAAGTAGGATGAGTGGGTAGAAGCGCTACACCACGTTGCCCGCATTGACATTGAGAAGTTCAGAAGGATGGTAGAAGTCATCATTTATACAACTAAAACACGAACCCCCGCACTGGAGCCGAAAAAAAATTCACGGAATACTAAATGAGAAATGTAATATTTGATAAGTCTGTGATGGAGTGTGAAGCAAAATTGCAAGAAAATAAATCCAAAGAATGTAAAAATAAGGAAGTAAGATCAAAACTATTGTATTTACCAGAAAATGAAGACCAGAAAGAGATGGGAAATATTGAAAAAAATGAGACATGACAAAGAAAACCCAATCAATGTTGAAAGATCAAGTAGTTCGAGTGACGAATTTGAAGATACTATACCGATAACGGAGACACAAACTAAATCAGGAAGGAAAATTTTGAGACCTAAAAGTTTGCGAGATATATGCTACTTATTGTTTGTTGACATCTACCAATAAAGAACCAGCAACATATGAAGAAGCCAGTAAGATTACAGAAAAGAAACAAGCTATAAATGAATAATTAATTTCTCACGAGAAGTTACAAACTTGGAAACCAGTAGAAAAAATACCAGAAGGGCAAATTGCAATAGATACAAAGTGGATTTTCAAGGTTCAGGAAGATGGAACGAATAAGGCAAAATTGGTGGCTAGAGGGTTTCAAATACCTAAAAGTGGCGAGGAGTTTAGCTATGTACCAGTTTGTAGGTTATCTACGATAATACAAGGAGAACTCTGTACCGACCATATAGAGAGTCTAGAGGTACTGCTATAAGCTCACTTTCGAGGTTCGGTAATCGTTGAAGCCCTGAACCAGGTCACTTCGCCTATCGAAGGTTCACAAAACCCTAACAGCAGGACCAAAAGGCTGGCTGGGAAAATCTTCACAATGAACAGAATAAAATGGGCGATTGATAGCTTTAGATCCTACAAATCTCCAGGCAAAGACGGGATCTTTCCCGCACAACTGCAAAAATACTACGAGTACTTATAGGTACACCTACAAAAGCTTTTCAAGGCAAGTCTGTTTCTAGGGCACATACCGCTATCTTGGAGGTTGAAACTCAACCATCGGTTCAGTGTTTTATAATACCGGCTCTTAATGAAAAGCCACATCATGGAAGAACTCAACAAATGGGAAAAAGACCAACTGTCATCATATTGGAAGCTCACTCCGGGACTCAGACAGTCAAAAAGTTTTATTACCCTTTAAGCAAAAAGAGCTGAACAGCTCCTAAACATGAGCAGACCATACATCAGATTGGTGGTAGGACTGTTCACAAGACACTGCCTGGTAAAATACCATTTAAGGTTAATGGGCAGAGCAGAAGACGATCTCTGCAGATTTTGCTCAGACGCAATAGAGACCGCAGAGCACCTACTCTGCGAAGGTCCAGCCCAATTCTGTAAGAGGCTTAAATTCCTCGAGGGGGCAACACTATCACCAGAAGAAGTGGGCCAACTGATACCCAGGAAAATAGCTTCCTTCGGCAGAAGTCTACGCTTCCTGGATTCTCGATGTAGATGTAGAGTCACGTACAAAATATCTTCAAAGGTATAGCAGTGCTGAGCGGCTGAAAAGCCGAAACGACTCCCCCACAATCTACAATCTACAAGTACTACCTTTCTTTGAATTTCTCCACATTTTCCCTAGATTTCCACAATCGTTTGGTGGCATTATTCTTAGATAAAGTTAATTTACTTTTATTCAAGATACAAGATACCTAATAATACAAATACCCATCACTATTATCATTATTACTTTTTGTTTAACTACAATCAAGCTTAACAAATAGTTAACATTTTTATTCCCATTTTATCTCTGTCCTTTTCTCACTTATTGAATTTTGCATATCATCTTTCTATTCCAGGCACTTGATCGTCCGGATACAAGACCACTCAAGCTCCGGGAATAATCAACTTTTTTTCATCCTACTTTATATTTGTCTTCATTGAATTCTTCATAGATTTGTCTCCTACTGTGTTATATACCCCAAGCTCTTATAGTCCCCAGTACATCGACCCTAAAATTTTGTAACTCATGTACACGCCAAACTTCCTGAGCGGCTTTATAACACCAAGTCGGACAATATTTTTCATATCTCCACCCTGGGCGATGGGACATTGCCGCGCTAGCTCTTCGTGAAGTTGTCGTTCTCACGTCCCTAAGGAAGTTGATACATGTACGTGTAGTTTCAATGCCAATCGACTGTTTTTTATATTACATTAACGATATCACATTTGTCGGACAAAAACCATGTCGCTTTGGTGAAGTTCCGATGCCCTCAACATGTCGCTGTGGCGTCCCTGAGGAAGTTGATACATGTACGTGTGGTTTTGATGCCAATCGACTGTTTTCTATGTTACATTATTGATATCACATAGGTCGGACAAAAATCACGCGGCTCTGGGGGGGTCCGACGCCCCCAACATGTCGCTGTGGCGTCCCTAAGGAAGTTGATACATGTATGTCCGACAAAAATAATTATGAATAACAATGTAATTTTAAAACATGTGTAGTAAATGTCGGACAAATAAAATGAGTATTAAAGTCAGTCGGACAACAAAAGTCCTATTGATCAATTTCTGCCGAAATTCAGGATCTTCACTCCTGAGATTGCACAAAAAACACGACTGAATATCCATTCTTTCTCATACGCGTGGTTTTGAATGACCGCGTTTACTAAATAATTTCCGTAAATACTCGGAGAACTATCAGAAAAACAGATCAGGGAATATGACACAGGGCCCCACAGGTATTTGACAAAGAAGGTAAATAATAAACTGACTAATATGCACGTTGCGTTAAGGCAAACTTATTTTAATTTTTTCATTGATTGTCTCAAATTTCTTGTCCGACAAATGTGATATCGTTAATGTGATGTAAAAAACTGTCGATTGGTATTAAAAACATACGTACATGTATCAACTTCCTTAGGGACGCCACAGCGACATGTTGAGAGCGTCGGAGCCCCCCGTAGCCACGTGATTTTTGTCCGACATATATGATATCGGTAATGTAATACAAAAAACAGTCGATTGGTATTAAATCTACACGTACATGTATCAACTTCCTCAGGGACGCCACAGCGACATGTTGAGGGTGTCGGACCTTCCCCAAAGCCACATGGTTTTTGTCCGACAAATGTGATATCGTTAATGTAATGTAAAAAACAGTCGATTGGCATTGAAACCACACGTACATGTATCAACTTCCTTAGGGACGTCAGAACGACAACTTCACGAAGAGCTAGCGCAGCAATGTTCCATCGCCCAGGGTGGAGACATGAAAAATATTGTCCGACTTGGTGTTATGAAGCCGCTCAGGAAGTTGGGCGTGTACATGAGTTACAAAATTTTAAGGTCGATGTACTGGGGACTATTAATTTGTCAATGAAACAAATAGCTAAAATTTTGTTCCCATTTTATCTCTGTCCCTTTCTCGCTTATTGAATTCTGCATATTATTTCTCTTTTCCAGGCACTTGATCGTCTGGATACAAGACCACTCAAGCGCCGGGAATAAACAACTTTTTTTTCATTCTACTCTATATTTGTCTTCATTGAATTCTTCATAGGTTTGTCTCCTACTCTATTATACACCCCAAGCCTCTTGATTTGTCATTGACACAATTAGCTGAAATTTTGTTCCCATTTTATCTCTGTCCCTTTCTCACTTATTGAATTTTGCATATCATCTCTCTATTCCAGGCACTTGATCGTTCAGATACAAGACCACTCAAGCGCCGGGAATAATCAACTTTTTTTCATCCTACTTTATATTTGTTTTCATTGAATTCTTCATAGGTTTGTCTCCTACTCTGTTATATACTCCAAGCTCTTGATTTGTCATTGACACAAATAGCTAAAATGTTGTTCCCATTTTATCGCTGTCCCTTTCTCTCTTATTGAATTTTGCATATTTTATCATTTCTCTATTCCAGGCACTTGATCTTCCGGATACAAGACCACTCAAGCGCCGGTAATAATCAACTTTTTTTCTTCCTACTTTATATTTGTCTTCATTGAATTCTACATAGGTTTGTCTCCTACTCTGTTATATACCCCAAGCTCTTGATTTGTCATTGACACAAATAGCTAAAATTTTGTTCCCATTTTATCTCTGTCCCTTTCTCACTTATTAAAATCTGCATATCAGCTCTCTATTCCAGGGACTTGATCGTCCGGATACAAGACCACTCAAGTGCCGGGAATAATCAACTTTTTTTCATCCTATTTTATATTTGTCTTCACTGAATTCTTCATAGGTTTGTCACCTACTCTGTTATATACCCCAAGCTCTTGATTTATCATTGACACAAATAGCTAAAATTTTGTTCCCATTTTATCTCTGTCCCTTTCTCTCTTATTGAATTTTGCATATCATCTCTCTATTCCAGACACTTGATCTTCCGGATACAAGACCACTCAAGCCCCAGGAATAATCAACTTTTTTTCATCCTACTTTATATTTGTCTTCATTGAATTCTTCATAGGTTTGTCTCCTTCTCTGTTATACACCCCAAGCTCTTGATTTGTCATTGACACAAATTGCTAACATTTTGTTCCCATTTTATCTGTGTCCCTTTCTCTCTTATTGAATTCTGCATATTATTTATCTTTTCCAGGCACTTGATCGTCTGGAGACAAGACCACTCAAACGCCGGGAATAATCAACTTTTTTTTATCCTATTTTATATTTGTCTTCATTGAATTCTTCATAGATTAGTCTCCTACTCTGTTATACACCCCAAGCTCTTGATTTGTCATTGACACAAATAGCTAAAATTTTGTTCCTATTTTATCTCTGTCCCTTTCTATCTTATTGAATTCTGCATATTTTATCATTTCCCTATTTCAGGCACTTAATCTTCCGGATACAAGACCACTCAAGCGCCGGGAATAATCAACTTTTTTTTATCCTACTTTATATTTGTCTGCATTGAATTCTTCGTAGATTAGTCTCCTACTCTGTTATACACCCCAAGCTCTTGATTTGTCATTGACACAAATAGCTAAAATTTTGCTCCCATTTTATCTCTGTCCCTTTCTCACTTATTGAATTCTACATATTATCTCTCTATTCCAGGCACTTGATAGTCCGGATACAAGACCACTCAAGCGCCGGGAATAATCAACTTTTTTTCATCCTACTTTATATTTGTTTTCATTGAATTCTTCATAGGTTTGTCTCCTACTCTGTTATATACCCCAAGCTCTTGATTTATCATTGACACAAATAGCTAAAATTTTGTTCCCATTTTATCTCCGTCCCTTTCTCGCTTATTGAATTCTGCATATTATTTCTCTTTTCCAGGCACTTGATCGTCTGGATACAAGACCACTCAAGCGCCGGGAATAAACAACTTTTTTTTCATTCTACTCTATATTTGTCTTCATTGAATTCTTCATAGGTTTGTCTCCTACTCTATTATACACCCCAAGCCTCTTGATTTGTCATTGACACAATTAGCTGAAATTTTGTTCCCATTTTATCTCTGTCCCTTTCTCACTTATTGAATTTTGCATATCATCTCTCTATTCCAGGCACTTGATCGTTCAGATACAAGACCACTCAAGCGCCGGGAATAATCAACTTTTTTTCATCCTACTTTATATTTGTCTTCATTGAATTCTCCATAGGTTTGTCTCCTACTCTATTATACACCCCAAGCCTCTTGATTTGTCATTGACACAAATAGCTAAAATTTTGCTCCCATTTTATCTCTGTCCCTTTCTCACTTATTGAATTCTACATATTATCTCTCTATTCCAGGCACTTGATAGTCCGGATACAAGACCACTCAAGCGCCGGGAATAATCAACTTTTTTTCATCCTACTTTATATTTGTCTTCATTGAATTCTCCATAGGTTTGTCTCCTACTCTATTATACACCCCAAGCCTCTTGATTTGTCATTGACACAAATAGCTAAAATGTTGTTCCCATTTTATCGCTGTCCCTTTCTCTCTTATTGAATTTTGCATATTTTATCATTTCTCTATTCCAGGCACTTGATCTTCCGGATACAAGACCACTCAAGCGCCGGTAATAATCAACTTTTTTTCTTCCTACTTTATATTTGTCTTCATTGAATTCTACATAGGTTTGTCTCCTACTCTGTTATATACCCCAAGCTCTTGATTTGTCATTGACACAAATAGCTAAAATTTTGTTCCCATTTTATCTCTGTCCCTTTCTCACTTATTAAAATCTGCATATCAGCTCTCTATTCCAGGGACTTGATCGTCCGGATACAAGACCACTCAAGTGCCGGTAATAATCAACTTTTTTTCTTCCTACTTTATATTTGTCTTCATTGAATTCTACATAGGTTTGTCACCTACTCTGTTATATACCCCAAGCTCTTGATTTATCATTGACACAAATAGCTAAAATTTTGTTCCCATTTTATCTCTGTCCCTTTCTCTCTTATTGAATTTTGCATATCATCTCTCTATTCCAGACACTTGATCTTCCGGATACAAGACCACTCAAGCCCCAGGAATAATCAACTTTTTTTCATCCTACTTTATATTTTTCTTCATTGAATTCTTCATAGGTTTGTCTCCTTCTCTGTTATACACCCCAAGCTCTTGATTTGTCATTGACACAAATTGCTAACATTTTGTTCCCATTTTATCTCTGTCCCTTTCTCTCTTATTGAATTCTGCATATTATTTATCTTTTCCAGGCACTTGATCGTCTGGATACAAGACCACTCAAACGCCGGGAATAATCAACTTTTTTTTATCCTATTTTATATTTGTCTTCATTGAATTCTTCATAGATTAGTCTCCTACTCTGTTATACACCCCAAGCTCTTGATTTGTCATTGACACAAATAGCTAAAATTTTGCTCCCATTTTATCTCTGTCCCTTTCTCACTTATTGAATTCTACATATTATCTCTCTATTCCAGGCACTTGATAGTCCGGATACAAAACCACTCAAGCGCCGGGAATAATCAACTTTTTTTCATCCTACTTTATATTTGTCTTCACTGAATTTTTCATAGGTTTGTCTCCTACTCTGTTATATACTCCAAGTTCTTGATTTATCATTGACACAAATAGCTAAAATTTTGTTCCCATTTTATCTCTGTCCCTTTCTCTCTTATTGAATTTTGCATATCATGTCTCTATTGCAGACACTTGATCTTCCGGATACAAGACCACTCAAGCCCCAGGAATAATCAACTTTTTTTCATCCTACTTTATATTTGTCTTCATTGAATTCTTCATAGGTTTGTCACCTACTCTGTTATATACTCCAAGTTCTTGATTTGTCATTGACACAAATAGCTAAAATTTTGTTCCCATTTTATCTCTGTCCCTTTCTCACTTATTGAATTCTGCATATCATCTCTCTATTCCAGGCACTTGATCGTCCGGATACAAGACCACTCAAGCGCCGGGAATAATCAACTTTTTTTCATCCTACTTTATATTTGTCTTCATTGAATTCTTCATAGGTTTGTCTCCTACTCTGTTATACACCCCAAGCTCTTGATTTGTCATTGACACAAATAGCTAAAATGTTGTTCCCATTTTATCTCTGTCCCATTCTCACTTATTGAATTTTGCATATCATCTCTCTATTCCAGACACTTGATCTTCCGGATACAAGACCACTCAAGCGCCGGGAATAATCAACTTTTTTTCATCCTATTTTATATTTGTCTTCACTGAATTCTTCATAGGTTTGTCTCCTACTCTATTATATACCCCAAGCTCTTGATTTGTCATTGACACAAATAGCTAAAATTTTGCTCCCATTTTATCTCTGTCCCTTTCTCACTTATTGAATTCTACATATTATCTCTCTATTCCAGGCACTTGATAGTCCGGATACAATACCACTCAAGCGCCGGGAATAATCAACTTTTTTTCATCCTACTTTATATTTGTCTTCATTGAATTCTTCATAGGTTTGTCACCTACTCTGTTATATACTCCAAGTTCTTGATTTGTCATTGACACAAATAGCTAAAATTTTGTTCCCATTTTATCTCTGTCCCTTTCTCACTTATTGAATTCTGCATATCATCTCTCTATTCCAGGCACTTGATCGTCCGGATACAAGACCACTCAAGCGCCGGGAATAATCAACTTTTTTTCATCCTACTTTATATTTGTCTTCATTGAATTCTTCATAGTTTTGTCTCCTACTCTGTTATACATATACCCCAAGGTCTTGATTTTTTATTGACATAAAAAGCTAAAATTTTGTTCCCATTTTATATCTGTCCCTTTCTCACTTATTGAATTCTGCGTATCATCTCTCTATTCCAGGCACTTGATCGTCCGGATACAAGACCACTTCCCATCCCTTCAAATGATTTTCCTTACAGCTTTTCATACTTACTGGGATTTCTCCAAACTTCTTTAGATTTTCTCAATACTCTTTCAATACTTTCCCGGATTCTGCTCTTGATGTGACATTTGAGGTTTGAAGAATTTTGGGACAGTTCTCGGAGCTTCTTGGCGTCAGAAGTACCTACAATTAAACGATTCGAAATCCAAAGATAATGAAACATTTTACTATTCCTGGCTCTTGATTCCATTTAATAAAACTGTGAAACCGTTAATATTTAAAATCTGCACTCGATGATTTGAACTTTCCTGCTAGAAGAACAAATTCAAATCCACACTCACACCGTATTGGTGTCTGGAGTCAACTCCAATTTAAATCTATAAAACGTTCAGAGAATTAGAGCAAATAGAAATCAGATTAGAGCTTTTATCGGCAAATTTTAAAAGATATTCTGATTTAATAATCGTCAAAGAATATCGCCTTCTTAATTCTCCTGGAGTAATTTCTTATAATTCATTTATGTTATTCCTATATCCTGTACTTTTATCTAATAGATTTCCTTTCTCGATAAAATCGTATACCTACTTATTTGATTACCTACCTATAGAAATTAATTCTGATTTTAGCTCTATACAGCCTACTTTTATATTACGAAATCCTACCGTGTTGTACTAGCAACCTATATTATTACAATACAAATATTTGCTCCAAATAAAGCTAAAAAAAACCCTACACATTTGACACGTTCCAAACAAAAACCAGATCCCATAGCAAAACGATATTATTTAATACGCCCTCTTGATATCTGACACTCGAAAAGTCCATGCATCCAGCTTTTTCCCTAGGGATCAAAAATAACAAAACGTTGCAGTGTTTTCGGCCTTATAACGTTTTGTAGCGTGATAGGGGCTATTCAATAATTTAAGTTTCAAAGGATTATGAATTAGTAAACTCTCTCTATCCATTGGAAATTCCTGTTGTTTTCGGTCATGCACGAGACTTTTGATGTAAATTCAATAAACCCTAATTGAAAAAAAATCATGATCCAAAATAAATTCGTATTCATACAAGTTACTCAATCCATCAATTAAGCGTAATTATTCCGAAATCCCATAGAAATCCAGCAGACCTTGCCTATCTTGCCTGGCGTTATATTTTTTCTAATTAAAATTTTCCCGCATTTTCGTCTTTCATAATCGAATCTGCAAATCCGCTCCGGCTAAAATGAAGTCAAGAACTGTGAGAAATGGCGGCCAAGTCGGGCGAAAAATTAGATCAATTATTCGGATTTAATTGTGTTGCTCGACGAGAGAGGAGAAGTACCTATAATACTTAAGTCTAATATCGGTACATAAAATTCTAGTTGATTTTGATAATTTAGCATAAATCTTTTGTAAGATTTGTATTAATCAACTATAGTTTTTGTTATAAATCTTCCAAATTGGGACAATTCCCTGAGCAATGATTGTTCAACAAATTCTAGACCAACAAAAGCTAATTATCTAGACAATTCTAGAAGCAACGACGCGCCACAAAACGGTGGATTGAACAGGAATTTGTTGATAATCAGATAATTAGTGAAACAAGAATCGATAGTCACATTTATTGGAACTACATTTTTAATGAATAATTTTCAAAGTTGAAATTCCAAGCTTAATAAGCACACTTTCCTCTTTATAACCCAAATTTCCCGATTCAATAGTTGCTATTCAATAAACAACTTTAACTGAAACAATGTAAACTACATAAACAAAAAAAATATATATACATTCAATAATTCACAACTCAAAAGCATCTCAGATTTTTCTTTCATAATACCCCAACCCCGTCAATCAACTTTCTTTTAACAATTCCAAACAAATTAATGTCAATATTCCAATTAACACTCAATGTCGGTCACGTATCATATACCTGCGAAGACCCTTGAAAACATTTCCAAACGCCCACTTCGAAGATTATGGATGGATATATGGATTTGACGTAGATGTAGAGGAGATCCAGAGGTGAGTATTTATTAATTGGCACCTCGGTGCAAACAATTACCTGCCTAATTGGCAATATTTTCAATTAATTCGTGACGCAAATGTCAGCTTCAGATTTACAAAATTACAATAAACTTAATGTTGCTCTCAATCAACATTTCTCTGCGGCTGATTTGATTTTAATTCGATACGATTCGATGGGTTCAATAATTAGTATTTTTTTTACAAAAAAAAAATTGAATTGAATACAACTCAGCTGTTGTTCCAGAGACAACATTATTATTACAGCTAGAATTATTAGCAGACATGAGAAACGTTCCAAAACGAGTAATTTCCAGTTCTCCACCTATTTTTCAATAAGTTGAACGATTATCCTAATTGACAAATTAATTGATCGACTGGAAATTACCTAGAAAGGTTCTCATGTTTGTTGGAACAGAGCTATATTAATGCCAATAGTCAATATTGAAAGTTAAGTCACTTTTATAGAAATCCCTGTTTTCTATCTTTGAGGGGTCGAAATAAATTTTCACCTGCAGACAACTTCGATTCTCATTAAAGTTTAAGATTGAGGCACTCCCCCGCTCAGCAACCACCTCTCTCTGGCTCTAATGCAGTTAACTGTTCAATCTTCGCATTTTATTCGCCAATTTCTCTATAATTTCGTTTACAGATTGAGGGAGTGGAATCGAGAGCGCCCTCCGCGGAAATTGAGGGGGTTGACGCGATTTGTTGTCGGCTCTAAATTTTTGGTCAAATTTATATTATTAGGTATTGATTTAACAGTTTATTGACAACAGATTTACACTCAATTGGAGTTCTTCTATTGGATTTATCAAAATAGTCTCACACTAACCTCAATATAATATAGATAGGTACTTTCTCAGACTTGCATGATTTGAAATTTCTTGAATCTTCACCAACTTCCTTGAAACTTCTCTCACTTTTGCTGCAATTTCTTTATGGTTAGAACATCAAAGTGGTGAGAAATGAGCTTCCTAATTTTCCATAGGAACTTCCTCTATTATTTCATCAACGTTCTTCCTTCAACTATCGTTACACTTCCTTTTCCTTTGAACTTCCTCCAGTCCCCTTTATAGTTTTCCATACTTAGGTACTTCTTCTTCAGGTTTCCTCATCCTCAATACCGTCTCAGACTTGCATAACATTATAACATGAAGATTCTCAGATTCCAACTCGCGTTTATAAAAATTTTCTCTGCACTTCTGTTTACTGCTCGTTCCCAACTTCATAAAACTTGCTTGTTTTAATGCGATTATTTTTTCTTCAGTGGGGTCAATGCCATTCACATCAACTACTACAATGACCCAAGAATTCAACTTTGCGCTTAAAAAATTTTAATTTTTTCTCGTTTACCTTTACATTGAATTCTTCAAGCCTTTTAACATTTTGAAAACAATCTTGCAATGATGTCCCGACTATCAAAATATCATCTTTAGTAACCTTTGGTGTTTTTTAACCCTGCTAAAATAGAAACAGAGGCGCCGACTTTTGAAAGATTTTATGGGTGCAGGATAATAACTTTATAAGGGGGAGGGGGAACCTCGCCGCAGGCAAAAAAAAAATTCCGTATGCCACGCCCAAAAACGTCTATTTCATAGTATTTCCGATTGCTAAATTCGGGCAACACTAGAGAAACCCTCGTTCCATTTTTGTATTTCAACCCCCCGCCCCCCTCCCCCTCATGCCTGGATATGTAGTATAAATTTTAAACAAACATTTAATAATGTATTTATTTTTATTTATACAGGGTGTCCCACCAGAAACCAAATCGATCTATGTATAAAAAACTGTGTGCAAAAGTTTTGGAAAATTTGACAGTATACTAATGTCAACAGAGGCAACCCAGCTAAAATATTTTCCAAATGGTGGCACTTCCGGTTATACCGGAAGTAGATGTCAGCTTGCTTATTTCAAATAAGACACCTTGTATGTGATTGCATATTTGAATTCTACATAAAATTCTGAGCAGATTTCATTAATTTCATATGATATACCCTATACCTAAGCTCAACTGTTTTGTAAGTTCAAAATTGCAACTTTGACAGGCTGTAAAACCTAAACGGTTAATTTTAGAGAAAAACCGATTTTATATTCCCATCTTAGATTTTCATTAACTCCAGCTTTGAATTTAATCCATGATTAAAAATTCCAATTAAATTTAATCTCCGGTTAAGGTATAGGGTATATCACATAAAATCTACTCAGAATTTTACGTTGAATCCAAATATGCAATCACATATAGGGTATCTTATTCAAAATAAGCAAGTTGGCTCTTTGACGTCTACTTCCGGTATAACCGGAAGAGCCACCATCTTGAAAATATTTTAGCCAGGTTGCCCCCAATGACATTAGTATACTGTCAAATTTCCACATATTTTCTGTATAGAGTTTTCCATAATAGATCGATTTGGTTCCCGGTTCAACACCCTGTATAAACACAGTACAGTCGAAGAAATAGGTGGGTACAAGTGCAAGAAAAACAAAATTAAAAAGTATTTGGCTTACCAAGTACCTACTTAGCTTAATACCAATAATTATCAATGCCACTAACAAAAATAAAAATAAAACACAAATTGGGTAGGTAGGTACTTCTTCATAATAACATTAAACATAGAGGTATTCTAAAAAAATGCCTTGGTCTCGTCGATACCTCATACAATTCAGTCAACAAAAGAAGTTGAAGACATTTTTGGTACCTACCTACTCATAAAATTCATATAGAGAATAGCAACATAAAGCAATATAGAGCATAGAACTACCACTTGTATAATTCTTATACAAAGTTGTATATGGTATGATACTGATACTACCACACGAAACGGAATGACCATTACACACGTTTGTACGGATTCCCCACGAGAGCTCCCATGGGTGCTCTGTACCCATGAGAAGTTGCTCATGGGTGCACCTGCCCTAATGCCCTCATGTAGTCGGCGCCAGTGGACTGAAATATGCCTGGTGCTGTACTCATACCAAAAGGCAACCTGGAGTAGGTACGCAAAAAATCCCAAATGGGTATTGATAACCAACAATTATTTAGACTTTGTTGCTGACTTTTAGCTCCTTTCAAATCTATTACTGATAAGTAACTATACCCACTGAGACAAGCAAAAATCTGATAAAGGAAAAACACAATGATCAGAATCTATGACGTTTTTCAATGTTTTTTTTTTTTGTAAATCTACGCAAAATCGAATATCATCAGAACTCTTTTTCGGCACTACTACTATGGGGCTGGCCCAACGACTGACGCTAACTTTCTCCAAAATACCAGACTCCACCATTTTTCTCAATGCAGACTCGACTTTATTCTTTAGTGCACACCATAAGCACGATGGAATATAGGGGTTGCTCCTTCCTTTAATTTCAAATCAACCTCAAACTTTTCTATACAAGACCGATCATTATCAACAAAAACACTTCGAAAATTACCTTTGATTTCTGAAATTAACTTTGAAGTATATGAATCAATAATCAATGACTGTTATTTCATCAGTTGATTGACTGATACCCAGACTTTTCAGATTACTTTGACCTAGTACCACTGCAACCAACTGAGATAAATTGTCAAAATTGTTCAATTGAGCTTGACTAATAGAATCTTCAAAAAAAAAAAAAAAAACCTCCAACACGGATTAAGGACATCTAACCAGTTTTGACCTATCAAATCTATATGAGGGAAATACAAATTGAAATAATTTATATGAATCACTGAACGACACGCACCACAATCAATCTCGAAATAAATTTTCCTACCTTCAACTTCAAGTTCTACTTTCTCTGGCTCTTCTCCTACTTGTTCCAAATTTGACAGGAAACCTGACACTCATGGATCGTCATCTTCATTATTATCTGAACACCGTGACTGCTTGTGATCAATCTCTTCTAGAGCATTGACAGAACTCCTACAAACTTTACTCGTATGCCCATTTTTCCTACATTTGAAGCATACCCATTCATTTCTCGGCATCATGATTCCCTGAACAACGAAAACATTCCTTTCAATGTGATCTCTTTTAAACCGACCTTGAATTGACAATCGCTAACTTTATAGTTAGGAATGGATCCAAAGGAGGAAAAGAAACTCCTACAATATTATGATGAAGTTCCCATTGACTATAGTGAGGAAAATAGTTCCAAAAACTGATAATAATGGATATTTTGGAGCTTCATTTTGTTCTAAGCAGTACTGCTACTATGCTGTAGCAGTACGCTGTCCCACCGTGTTCAAAAAATTTACACAGGGGGACAGAACTTCTCAAACAGTGTATATAGTGCATTTTCTTTACACGAATCTCTTTAGAATCATACACAAATACCTACTCCAGTTAAAATTTCATAAAAAACTATCGAATCGTTCAGAAGTTACAGGTGTGTGTTGCTGAGGTCCCCCACAAATTTTCCACTGTCCGTCAATGTGTTAATGCTTCCTTTAGTTCATCATAGGTTTTACTACTGGGTAAATGAGGATACAAAACATCTTTAAGCACACTATAGGTGTCTCCACTAATTAAAGTTAACAAAGCAACCTTTTTATTTGCTTCGACTACGTTACACTCAAATAGCTGTTCCAATCTCTCCCAATACGAGGGAATTGGAGGGAATGTCAGTTTTTTTTTTACAAAATTGACTGGTTGTTTGACACTTTACCAGAGATCCGTAATTTGACACGTTTGACAGGCTTAACTTGAATTTATCTGAAACAATCTGTTTATATCGAAATTTCTGTATTTAGCAAAACATAATGTAATTTTTCGATATAAAAAAACATATTGTCCGTCGTTTCTAATCTGACACTTTCCGTTTAAGGAGCGAGGGGGTGAAGTAGGTATATGGCAAAAACAGGTGTGACGTCAGGTGACCAATGGCGTTCTAATGTAGGGTGTCACCAGCTCACAATCCACAGGACTTTTGACACGACCGGCGGAATTACGACTTATTTATAGTAAATAATATACAGGACTTGCCGCACTTGCCTTTGGACACAAGACTTTACTCACATGGATACTCCACTCTTCGCCAAATTATTGTAGTGTTTGGGAATCATTTTACATGTACTTCACTTCAGACATAACTTTTTATATCTTTCATGAAAATTTCCTCTTATATTATCTAATAAATATATTCCGTTTTTCCTCGGACTTCCTTTGAACTTCCTCCAACCGCCGCGAATGACTTAATTCCCTTTACTGCTCTCCATTCTTAGGTACTGGGATTTCTCCAAACTTCTTCAGGTTTCCTTAATAATTCTCTCTCAAACTTTCATAAAATGAAGATATTTCGTACTTCCCTAGATTCCAACTTGGGTATATAAAATCTTCCTCTGCACTCCATTTTACCGCTCGTTCCCAACTTCATAAAACTTCCTCCAAAAACCGTTTAAAACCCAAAAACTTTGTGTTTCTAGATGAAAATTTTTGCTATTCTTGGCGCTTGATTGCATTTAGCGAAATTGTGAACTTCATCAACTGGAATTTGGACTATTGAATGCCTACAAAAGTATTATCCAACGAATCAAGAGCCGGGAATATTGATCGAATCAATATGAGCTGGTAATACTTAATCAAAATTTGGATTGAACCTTATCTGCTCTTGATATTTAGTTTTTGACAGTTTTCAGCACCCTTACAACTTAAAACGTGTTAAAACGTCATCATAGGCGTCGAAAATGGAAGTTTTTCAAACACCTTCATACATACGTTTTAAAAAAGACGTCTTTATAGTACATCCAATGGACTACTCAATGGTGTTTTTGAATGCGACCAACAGAAACTTTTATAAAAAGTCTTATGACTTTTCATGGAAACATATACTTTTTAGTAACTAAAAAAAGAAGTTTTCTGAATAATGGGTTTAAAAATGATTTGTAAGAACATTTCAAGATCGTTCTTTAACGACTTTTTTATAGAAACATACCTACTTTTCCAAACCCATAGCTGTGGACATCTTAGGGGAGTCTTTTCTCTTTTTGCATTTAAAAAAATATTCTCGATCAATTGAAATTTGGACTATAGGTATTGAATATAATAGTAGATTATACCACGAGTCAATAATGATAGCTATTATTCCCGAGGATTATTACGAACTGAGCCGCGTTAGCGGCGAGGGAGTAACATTCCGAGGGAATAATAGCCATTATTGCGAGTAGTATACTCTACTTTATTTACGACAAATTAATTTATTTGAGATTTTCAATGAACAAATTTCATCCGTCTCATAATTTTCAATACAAATCCACAAGCACTACACGTTTGACACTGACACTTTTGTGGAATAATGACCATTAATCCCGCTACTCGTCATTAATCCCTGGAGGAATAACATATGTCATTATACTGCCAAAATCACAAATATAATACGCACTATATACATTAGTCGTAAATAAAAGTACCTAGCTATCATTCATGGAATCAATAAGAGCCAATAATAATCGAGATTTAGAGTGAATCTCATCTGCTCTCCATATATAGTTTTTGAAGCATTTTGGGAAAGTTTTCGGTGCCCAATGGACGTTTTTTCTGTAATACCACGATCACAAGTGACAACTACAAACGTCATGTATAGGCGTCGGAAATGGACGTTTTACAAACGTCTTAATACATACATTTAAAAAAACAAAACAAAAAAACGTTATTAGAATGTTCACTGGACGTCTTCAATGGTGTTCTTGAAAACGACCAACAAAACGTCTCTTTTATGACTATTCTTATAAAAACATACTTCTTAGTACCTTCCTGAAAAGAAACACCTCTGATCAAATGTCTAGAAAACGTTCTTTTTATAGGTATTTCAAAAAAAAAAAAAAACATTTCCGGACGTTGAAAATACGTTTTCTAGATGTTTGCTGTTGTTGGTTTTATTTAAGAACCTTCTACAACAATAATTTATTTGTTGGACGTTTTTTTATAGTTATAAACGTTAAAGAAATGTCCATTAGTACTATCGTTGGTATTAATTCTTTTATACAGTTCTTGTCCGTCTTAAAAAACAAAACCACTTGGTTTCATTGGTCCAAACATACCCAAGAACAACAGAATAATATCGTTGGTATGATATTTTCAATACCCATTTACAATAATCCCATCCTTATTATTTATCAATCACGAATCAGAAACAAAAAATTACCAACAAAAACGATCGTCGATTACGAATAGGTAGGTACGTCAATTTCATGTACAGTGTGGTCATTATATCGTGCATAACTGTCAAAATATATTGGTCTTTTGTTTTTTGTCCATCCTATCTAAAACTTGGAAAACAACCCTACAGTACCTATGTATTTTTATTTATTTAAATAACTTTGAAAATAAAGAAATTATAACAGTTTGAAATGTCATCAAGATAAAATGACCACATCACTGTACAGTGTACAGTGTGTCTCATTTTGGTTGTCCATAATGGATAACTCGATTGCTATTGGAGTTAGAAGGATGCGGTTTCCGCGAACGTTGGCTACTTTTTCGTCAAACGAAAGATGGTGCCAACAGAATTGTCATTGCTGTGATATTTGAATTTGAACTTGAAATCAAATGAACATTATTAAATACATATTGCGCACGAGATCGCGCATGACCATTGTCAAAAGATACTTCATCTAATAAACCTCTTTCTGGTCTGGCTTGCACCGAGCAACATGTTTTTTATTTTCGCTCCCTCACATCGATAATTTTAAGAAATAAAATTGAAGTCAAATATCTTTATTAAGTAAAAGTAGCAAACAAAACAGTGAAAATACGATATGGTGTCAGAATTCTCGAAAACACGCATCTAAATTAAGTAAATTCGGCAAAATCGCGATAAGTTAAAGCAAGCTGAAAAGAAAAAAGAAGCATCATCATCATGGCGTCAGGCAAAGAACACGCAATCCCGCCAGGTGAGCTGAGTTTCAATGGGCACATGGCTGAAAATTGGGCATTCTTCAAACAAAAATTCGAAATATATCTAAAAGCTAGCAAACAAAATGGGGAAACAGAAGAAGAAAAAGGTTTTATCTTACTAAATCGAATTGGAGATAAAGCCCTAAAGATTTACAACAACCTTCAATGGAAGCAAGGAAAAAATAAAACCCATTGCAAAGATATAATTGAGGCATTTTCTGAATATTTCACTCCTACGAAGAACATAACCTACGAAAGATATATTTTCAACACAAGAAACAAGAAAGAAGAAGAAAGCTACGACGACTATGTCACAGAGCTGAGACAGTTAGCTAGCAGCTGTGAATTTAGTACCCTGGAAGAAAGCCTGATTCGAGACCGTCTGATTTTGGGGATTTCAGACATGGCCATGAAGGACAAACTGCTTCGGGAGAATAACCTCACTCTTGCAAGGGCACTGGAAACTTGCAGGACTGCAGAAGCAACCGCGAAAAGAATGGAAATCATGGGAGAATCATCCAAAGGTCAATCAGAGGTCAGCATGGTAAAAATGGGCAAAAAAGGCGGCAAATTCAAGTTTCAAAATGGTCCCTCAACGTCAAACAAGGAGCATGCGCATTGGTCGCAGAAACGTCAAGAACATCAGGGATTTCAACGTCAACATGGCGGCCATAGAAATAAGATAAGTAAACATCCTAACTCTTCAAATTTCTCGCAAAATTTTAAACAAAATTTTATTAATAATTGTTACAAATGTGGTACATCGCACAAGCTAAATGCCTGCCCAGCCTTTGGTAAACAGTGCGAAAAATGTAGCAAATTTAATCATTTTTCTCGAATGTGCAATCGAAAAAAATTTGTAAACAATGTAGAACAGCAAAATTCTTCCAGTTCTAGCGATGTTTCAGACGATGAACTCAGCATTTTCACCATAAAAAACAACTCTGTAAGTAATAATAAACAAAATTGGATACAAAACTTATACATAAATAATAAAATTAAGGTACCATTTAGATTAGACACTGGCGCGGATATTTCTATTTTACCTTTGCATTATTTTAAACAATTAAGCATTCCTGTGGAAAACCTAGAAAAACCAGACGTTAATTTAGTTGGTTATAGCGAGGGAAAAATTATTTCAATGGGAACTATTTATTTGAAAATAAAGCAGTGCAATGTTAAATGCAAAAGCGTGAAAATTAAATTTAATATTGTAAATACAAATAAGCCACCAATACTGGATGGAAATTCCTGTGTATTGTTAAAATTGATAGAAAGAGTACCTGAAAATTGTGTAAATAATGTGAGCGTAAACAAAAGCTGTGATAAATTAATTAATAATTATAATGATATTTTTCAGGGAATAGGATGCTTGCCAGGCACATACAATATTGAGCTAGATGAGAATAAACCTCCAAGGATTCACCCTCAGAGAAAAGTGCCATATGCTCTTCACGAACGCCTTAAGGAGAAATTGAAGCAGCTAGAACAAGCCAAGATCATAGAAAAAGTGGACGAACCGACAGAATGGGTAAACAGTTTAGTCATAGTTAAAAAACAAAATAACGACTTGAGACTCTGTATTGATAGTAAAGATCTAAACAATGCAATTAAGAGAGAACATTACTATTTACCAAATTTAGATGACATAATTAGCAAAGTCAGAGGTTCCAAAATTTTTTCTGTATTGGATTGTAGCAATGGTTTTTGGCAAGTTAAATTAAATAAAAAAAGTAGCAGGCTAACAACATTTAATACTCCTTGGGGTAGATATTGTTTTGCTAGGATGCCATATGGCATAAACTCAGCATCTGAAGTATTTATGAAACGTTTAAGGCAACTTTTTGAAAGAATAGAGGGGTTAGAATTATATATAGATGATTTATTAATTTTTTCCGAGTCCTTGGAGGAACATCTTAGCATTTTAGAGAAAGTTTTTAAAACAGCCAGAAAGTTCAATGTACGTTTTAATGTAAATAAATGTAAATTTTGTGTTAGTAGTGTTAAATACATGGGATTCAATTTATCAGAAAAAGGTCTAGAAATCGATCAAAATAAAGTTGAAGCTGTCAAAAATCTGTCAAAACCTAAATGTCCAAAAGATATAGAGCGTTTACTTGGAATTTTAAATTATTTAAATAGATTTGTGCCAAACTTTTCCGAATTAACAGAACCACTCAGAATGTTAATCAGAAAGAATGTCAAATTTGAATGGGGTGAGAGTCAAGAAGAATCCTTTGAAAAAATAAAAAATCTACTCATGAATGCTCCTATTTTACAATTTTATTCTAGGAAACTGCCTATAGTAATGTCTTGCGATTCCTCTCAAAATGGTTGTGGTTCGGTACTGTTACAAAATGATGCACCGGTTTCTTATGCATCAAAAGCATTCACTCCCACTCAGCAGCGATATGCTCAAATAGAAAAAGAGTTGCTGTCAATTTGTCATGCGTGCACAAAGTTTCACAATTATATTTTTGGTCGTTCCGATGTAACCATCGAAACAGATCATAAACCGTTAGTAAACATTATAAAGAAACCAATTATAAGTGCACCAGCACGTTTGCAACGTATGTTATTGATGTTACAACCTTACTCTTTTAAATTAATATATAAACCAGGAAAACAGCTATTTTTAGCTGACGCGCTGAGTAGGGCATTTCAAAATGATGTGGATGAAATTTTTGAAAGGAAATGCTTAGAATTTGATAATCATTTATTATTTGTCACTGAAAACTTGCCGATCAGTCAAGAAAAATTTGAAAACTTGAGAAGGGAAACCTTAAAAGATAGTCATCTTCAAGGGCTAATTAAATTAATTACAGAAGGTTTTCCTAGTAATAAAAAAAAGTTAGGTGAAGAATATAAAATTTATTGGCCTCACAAAGACGAGCTTACTTATTCAAAAAACTTGATTTTTAAAAATAATAGAATTTTCATTCCAAAATCACTTAGAAGAGAAATGTTGTCTAGGTTGCATGTGGGACATTTAGGTATTACGAAAACCAAATTAAATGCAAAACAGTTGATATTTTGGCCTACAATTAACTCAGATATTGAAAATCTAGTCGAATCCTGTGATATTTGTCTGTCTAATAGCAAGTTTAACCAAAAAGAACCAATGTTACCTCACAAAGTACCATCTGGACCGTGGAAAGAGGTTGCTACCGATATTTTTTATTTTAATAATGAAAGTTTCTTGATTACGGTGGATTATTTTTCGAAATTTGTGGATGTACAAAAACTCCCAAATGACAAAAGTGTGAGTGTCATAAAATCACTCAAAAAAACTATTTTCAGTTCATGGAATTCCAGAGTCTTTAATTTCAGATAATGGTACATGTTTTAGATCATCAGAATTTCAGAATTTCGTTAAAACTTGGCAATTTAAACATATTACAACTAGCGCACATAATCCACAAAGCAATGGTCAAATTGAAAGATTTGTGCAAACTGTCAAAAACACCATGAAAAAATGTGCTGAATCACGTTCTGATTTCATTTAGCACTTTTGGATTTGAGAAATACTCCAATAGGACCAAATTTACCGAGTCCTGCTCAATTAATTTTCGGTAGAAGGCTAAAAAACCACGATTCCTGTCATGGATAATTTGCTAAAACCCAAAATACAGCCTATTTCCACAGTTCGAAACAAATTAATTGAAAGGCAAAATAAACAAAAAAATTATTATGATAAGCACAGTAAAGAATTAAATGAGATTAAGCCGGGTACATTGGTTAAAGTACAAAACTTTAAATTAAAAGCTAAAGAAAAATGGCTCAATGGTACAGTAATAGGGAAAAATAATTGTCCTAGATCATATAATGTGAAACTAGAAAAAACAGGGAATATTGTATCTAGAAACAGAAAGCATTTAAAAATAATTAAATCTCAATTTCAATTTGAAAAAAAAAAAGGGGAAATATTAGGAGAAAACTTAGATAATTTACCAAAAAATAATTTAGACTTGTCTAATAAAAATAGCTATAATTCAGAAAGCTATGATAGATTATTCATAGATGGTATTTCTAGTGATAATTTGAACGATACGTTGAATCTAAGTATGCCAGGTACTAGTCAACATACTACTCCTGAGAGTGTCTCAATGTCCTCTTCTTTTCATGGGTTTCATTCATTCAGCAATTCGAGTGAATCACTTTCAAGTAATTCCTTGTCATCTCCGGAATCACCTGTAAGAGAGATGCCGAGACATTCTCCAGTGAGAAATACAAGATCAGGGAGATTGGTTAAACCACCAGTTAGGTTAAGCTTGTGATATTAGTTTGTATTTTTTTTAAGTTAAGTTTCAATTGTTAGTGTATAAATTTAATCTTAGTGTCTTTAGTGTTAAGTGTTAGTATATTTATAAAAAATAAAAAAAATTAAAGTATTTATCTAGAGACTGCTAGGTCTTAAGTTTGTATATATAGAAAGAACTGAGTGCCAGTCAGAAATTGTAACATCTTTTATGTAATTGAACACATCTGTGATAGCAACTTTAAATGATATTGTGAAAAGACTGATATTTTGAAAAGACTGATATTTTGTGTAGTGCTATTATTCTATTTTCAAAAAAGGGAGGATGTGATATTTGAATTTGAACTTGAAATCAAATGAACATTATTAAATACATATTGCGCACGAGATCGCGCATGACCATTGTCAAAAGATACTTCATCTAATAAACCTCTTTCTGGTCTGGCTTGCACCGAGCAACATGTTTTTTATTTTCGCTCCCTCACATCGATAATTTTAAGAAATAAAATTGAAGTCAAATATCTTTATTAAGTAAAAGTAGCAAACAAAACAGTGAAAATACGATAATTGCTCTTTTTGTTTTTCAAATACAAGGTGTTTTTGAAAAAGTTGCATTTTGGGACACCCCTTGTATCACGGTTCTCTCGTAAGTGATCGAAAAGGTGACAACAGTTTCTTATAGATAATTTTACGTAGCTTCCAGTGGCGTAGTCAGTTTTTCTCTAGAAGTGATAATTATTATGAACCAAACATACGTTTTTTCAAATGAGACACCCTATATATTATTGAATAGCTCAGCTTTTGCTGATTTCAATGATAAAAAATTCGATAGGTTTATCTTCAACAGTTTTCGAGCAAAATTTTTTTTCATAAGATACAATGTGTTAGAAAGTGATTTTTCTGATTTTCCTTACAGATGCAAAGTCCTTTTCTGATACATTTGTTTCTTATGACAAAAACCTCGACAAAAACAGACATGATCAGTGGCGCACTCAGAAAATATGGCTACATAGGTTATGGCTTGGGACTAAAAATAAAAAAAAAAAAATTTAGGTGTCAGGTTGCCACGCCTTGATGTTGCTACATTTTATATATGTAAAAAGACAGTTTTAGAGTCGTGGCCTGGCCCGATGTCCCCCCCCCCCCTGGGTGCGCCACTGGACACGATAGAGATAAACCTATCGAACTTTATATCATTGAAATCAGCAAAAACAGAGCTATCCAATGAGCCATTAATATACAGGGTGTCTCGTTTGAAAAAACGTATGTTTGGTTCATGATTTGTAAACTATCACTTCTAGAGAAAAACTGACTACGCCACTGGAACCTACGTAAAAATATCTATAAGGAACCGTTGTCTCTCTCTTTTCGATCACCTATGAGAGAACCGCGATACAAGGGGTGTCCCAAAATGCAACTTTTTCAAAAACACCTTGTATCTGAAAAACAAAAAGAGCGATGACAATTCTGTTGGCGCTATCTTTTGTTTGATAAAAAAGTAGCCAACGTTCGCGGAAACCGCATCCTCCTAACTCTAATAGCAACCGAGTTATCCCTTATGGACAACCAAAATGGGACACACTGTACACTGTACATACAGTGATGTGGTCATTTTATCTTGATGACATTTCAAACTGTTATAATTTCTTTATTTTCAAAGTTATTTAAATAAATAAAAATACATAGGTAGTGTAGGGTTGTTTTCCAAGTTTTAGATAGGATGGACAAAAAACAAAAGACCAATACACAAATAAAATTAGGTTAGGAATTAGGCTCTCCAAACCACGTGATTTTTCAATATGGCGACTGAGGAAAATTTGACGTTTGTTTGTTTGTTTTGAGATTATTTGGAATTTTTTCCAGCTAATTACAGTATATTTTGTTATAATATACTATTTTGAGATGCAGAGTAAATATTCAAAGATTTTAATGCAGGAAAATCGGGATGTGGGCGAACGATAAGTTTGAAAAAATGTCTAGTTGACATTTGTTTACATTTTGACCTAGTTTTTACAGCAATGAGTAAATGAAGGCCTACAAAAGCTTAGATTCCTACAAGTATTTCGAGTATGGCTTTATTTTAGATGCAGAAACAGTGATACTAAATAATTTTTACATTTCAATTGGAAAAAGGACCTCGCACACCTTATATAGGATTCCAGCGATCGGTCGATTTTTCCCAAATTTTGATATGTTATAGAGGATTTAATTCTTAACAACCTTTAAATGGGACGAAATCTTGTAGGTATTACGGTCTTTGAGATATGAGCGTTGAAAGATGAACTTTTTTGCGACTTTTTGTGTGGAGAGTATACGAAATACTAGTGTTTATCAGTCAAAATATTGACAGGTTCACATATTTTACGTCAGTTACAAATTAATCCCTACGTTTTTATTCTCATCAAATTTTACCGATGGATCCACCATTCTATGTCGGTCATTGTCATTTTCAATTCACTAAACAAAGATAGCTAACTCATCGGTGAATCCACCGATGAGAATAAAAACGCACATATAGTCAACATAGGCTAAGACCGGGACCGCACTGGGGTCAATGGTGGAGCCAGTGTTACTCCGCCCTTAGCCCATGTTGACAAATGTTTAGTGACGTAAAATATGTGAACCTGTCAATATTTTGACTGATAAACACTAGTATTTCGTATCAGTGCTGTGGAGAACGTGATCGAAGCAGCTGTGTTTATTCCCCGCGCAAATTTACTAATCTGTGTTTAGGGTATTAGACTTCCTAAATCAAGTTGGTTGATAGCCTTTGTGGTAAGTCGATTTTGTGGCTTGTTTAAAAAAAAAATAACTTATTTCGGTGATTTTTTAAAAAAAAGAAATATGGAGGAGGAAGATGACCCCGGAGGGGGGTCATCAGAAAAACGTTTTAAACCAAATAAAGACGAAAATAATGGAATTTCTCCATTGACCTTGATTGATTCTGGTATTAAACGAAATGAAAAAATTCCAAATTTATATAGTCCAACAGATAAGGGACCCTTTGTTGTTTTTATAGAGTCAACGGACAAGTCAGGGAACAATATAGGTAGATTTAATGACCTTAAAATAGCAAAAGATATATTTAATTTAAAGTTAACTAATATTAAAAACATCAACAATAAAGGTTTAAATAGATTATCTATTGAATTTGATGAATATAAAGCAGCAAACGAATTTATTAAAAATACATTTTTAAAAGACAAGGGATATTCAATTTTTGTGCCTTATAATTTTGTTACATGTAAGGGCATTGTCAGACAGGTCCACAAAGACATTCCTTTGAATGAATTAACGGATGCAATTAGTTCTCCATTCGAGGTTCTAGATATTGTCAGGCTTAATCGAAAAATTCTTTCCAATGACAATGATAATAAAACTCAGGTTAAATATGAACCAACGACTACCATTTTAATTACTTTTAAAGGAGTTAATTTGCCAAAAACCATAGCTTTTTATAGATTAAAAAAAAACGTATTACCTTATGTAGCTCCCGTTACACAATGTTACAATTGTTTACTTTATGGTCATACAAAAAAGTTGTGTAAAAATAAAACAAAGAAATGTTTTAATTGTGGGGAGGAGGATGCTCATTCCACCTTGAATAATGATCAAACAACAAGTTATTCATGTAACTCAAAATGTTTACATTGTAAAAGTGAGGAACACAGAAGTTCTTCAAAAATTTGCCCTGAATTCAATCGACAAAGAGACATTAAGAGACTGATCGCTTACGAAAATATAACCTTTTTTGATGCCTCTAGACTATGCCCCAAATCATATGCTCCAAATACATATTCACCTCATCCTCAGGATTTCCCTGAACTTTCCTCTCATTCTAGTAATAGTACAGAATTAAATGCTATTATTCCCTCTCAAAGAAGAAGTGTTAATTTTAAAGAAGGGTACAACCCTAAATATAGTCAGATTGTTTCGACAACTCAAAATAAGGAAAAAACACAAGGAGGATACGACAGAGTTGCCCATAGTGAAGCTCTTCTATTCCCTAATTCCCGCATTCCCAATGTACAAAGTAACCAAAATATAACACACCTTAATTCTCACTCTCAAACTCAATCAAATTTGAGAAATGTAGAAAATATTTCTTTGCCATCCCATTCCTCAACGCCTAATAGTGCCTCTTACAATGATTTTAAAATTTTAGAAAATTTAATAAGAAACATATCCCCAGATACAGTCAAACATTTAATTGATTATCTTCAGAGCGTAACTAATCCAAACTTTAGTTCAGGTCCCCAAATTGAAATGGACTTTTCCCCAATATAACATTTTCAACAGTATTAAACAAAAACCTTTAAAAAATTTTAAAATTCTTCAATGGAATATTAGAAGTTTTTTTCCAAATAAAGGAGACCTAATAAATTTATTAAAAGAAGTTAATCCAAATGTGATCTTATTAAACGAAACTTGGATGAAATCCAATCAAGCATTAATTCTCAACTCATATAAAATTGTTAGACAAGACCGTTATGATGGATATGGTGGCATTGCTACCTGCGTTAAAAATAATTTAAAATTCACAGTAATAAAAAATCAAGCGACTATTGTAGAAGAGCGTTTTCAATATATTATAATCAAAGTCGCGAATATCAACATAATTAATGTTTATTGCCCTCCTCAATTTAATCTTGAAAAAGCTCATTTGGATCAAATTTTTGACAATTTACAGGGTCCTAGCGTACTCATGGGCGATTTAAATGCCTTGCATCAATCCTGGAACGGTTCTTCTACAAACCACAATGGAAGAACAATGATAGAATTTTTGAGTGAGACTGACTATATGTTATTTAGTAACGGCACACCCACGAGTTTTCATATAAATACCCAAAACCCTCTTGACATTTCTATTATAGACCCTTTATTGGCTCCAATGTCAAAATGGAGTGTTTTATCTGACTGTGCGAATAGTGACCACTTTCCCACACTTTTTGAATTGAATACCCTACACGGACATGGAAATTTTAGTTTTAATCCTTATCAAGTGAGAAACTTTACTAAGGCCGACTGGAATCGGTTTTATGACCTTTCAAGTATAGAATCAATGGGACTTTCCGAACATGAAATAGACCACATTAAATTCAGCCAAATACTGAATTACTCTGCCGCAGAGGCCATACCTCTCAAAACAATTAATAACACAACCAAAATCAATAACCCTTGGTGGGATGAGGAATGTTCTTTGTTGGTTGGTAGGAGAAAGACAGCTCTGTGGAATTTTAAATGTAAGCCAGATTTGAACAACTATTTACATGCAAAAAAAATTATAGCTTCCACAAAAAGGGCTTTTAGAGACAAAAAGAAAAAAAAGTTTGTAGATTTTTGTGGGTCATTAAATAGGGAATCTGATTTGGGGTATGTTTGGAACAAGGTCAAAGCTTTTTCTGGATCACGAACAAAACAATATACACCAGATATGCCGGATTTATTACGTCAGAATTTGATCAATAATATGGCAAGGATGTCAGCAGATGCTGATTTCACACCTTTACAGACTCAACAAAATGAAACCAAATTATTTACAATTGGAGAACTAAAAGTTTCCTTAAAAAATAAAAAACATTCAGCGACAGGTATGGACGAAGTTTCATACCTAATGTTAAAAAATATCCCACTTAGACTCCAACTGACACTAGTTGAAATATATAATCAAATTTTATTGGGTGGAAATATCCCACAAACTTGGAAACAATACAACATATTTTTTCTCTTGAAACCAGACAAAGACCCTATATTGATGGACAGCTATCGCCCAATTGTTCTTTCTTCTTGCTTGTTGAAGACCCTTGAGATTATGGTAAAAAATAGAATCGAATGGTGCTTGGAAAATAAGTTATACTTTCCTTGGACACAAACGGGTTTTAGGAAGGCGCAAGGTACACAAAATGCTCAAGCGTTTTTAACAACAGAAATCAATTTGGCTTTTGGAGAAAATCTTTCCATCCTAGCTGTATTCCTTGATATTAAGGCAGCCTATGACCATGTAGATATATATAAACTTTACAATAAATTAGTGAATATACAGATCCCAATTGAATTAATAAATGTAATTTTAAAAATTTTATCAGAACGAATTCTTTATTCAAAGAATAGGAATGGTGAATATTTGGGCACCGCATTGGCCAATTCAGGTATTCCACAGGGATCACCCTTGAGTACCCTACTCTTTAATGTTTACATTAGGGATATTTTCTTTTTACCTCCTCCTAGAGTTAAAATCATCGGTTATGCTGACGACTTAGTGGTGTATATTAAGGGTAAGGATCCGTTTGAAATGGCGGAGGTCATTAATAGTACTTTAAATGTTTTATCTGAATGGCTTAAGGATCACAATTTAAATCTCTCAACAACAAAGTGTGAACCTATGTATTTTACCAAAAACCCAAGATTAATAAATCTTCCCACAATAATAATAAACAATGTGAATTTAAACTTCAAAAATGAAACCAAGTACTTGGGAACTATTTTTCAAAAAAATTTAAAATGGAATAAATACATAGAGTATTTGATCGCAAAAACCCAAAAAGGAATTAATATAATGAAAGCATTCTGCAGAGTATGGTGGGGAGCAGACCCCAAAACTCTTTTAATGGTCCATAATGGTCTTATTAAATCTCATTTGGATTATGCCTCAATTTTCATTAAACCCTGTAGTATTGCCTTTCTTAAAAAATTGGATACAGCTCAAATGCAAAGTTTGAGAATAGCTTTGGGTTGCATGCGATCCACTCCCACAAACGCACTTCTATCGGAAGCTGCAGAAATAAATTTAGAACACCGCAGAAAAATCCTTGCTGTTAAATTTTTGAGCAAAATCATAGTCATAAATGATCACCCTTTAATTCGTACAATTCAACAACTAAGAAACTTGTGTGCCAGAAATGCGAATTTCTGGAAAAATAAAGAATCACCATACCTAATACAAGCATATAATTACCTCCTTCCTCATTTTAAAACAATATATAGATCAAATCATTACCCCATATTTGAAATAAAGACTGACTTTTTGATAAACCCGATAAAAATAATTGACCTAAATCTAAAAAAAAGTGAAATTTCTCAAAACAAAAATTTCCTAGCTTCTACCTCTGCTTTTAAAAATACTCATACCTTTGTATACACAGACGCTTCAAAAAATAACTCTAGGGTTGGATTTGGGATACACATTCCCCAAATTGATTATAATTTTTCATGCCGACTCCCGAATAATCTTTGTATTTGTACTGCGGAGGTGACTGCTATATATGAGGCATTGAAGGTGGTTTTGAAAAAGGGCATCAAAAATGTTATCATCTTCTCAGACTCCCAAGGAGCCATAGGGAAAATTGACAAGAATGACTTAGACCCATGCAGGGATAACTTGTCTTTAAAAACAAAAAGACTAATTCTGATAGCCAATGACAATGGCTCAGATATATCTGTGGCCTGGATTCCGGGACATTCACAGATTGAGGGTAACGAGACTGTGGACAAATTGGCCAAAATAGGCACAGCTTTAAATGTCCCATTGAAAATGGACCTAGACAGATCAGAGGTAGTAAGCATTGCAAAGGAGAAAATTATTGAGGAGCACAATGTGCTATGGCAGGCTTCACTGAAATTTAAAGGCATTTTTTATTCAAGAATAGTGTCTTCCTTCCCCAAAAAGAAATGGTTCACGGCTTTCGAGTTTGTAAATCGTAAATATATTACAACGATGATAAGAATGCGCACGGGTCATTGTTTGACATCATCTCACCTCTATAAAATTAACATCAAAGAGGAGCCGAACTGTGAATGCGGTCGAGAAGAGTCGTTGGATCATATTTTCCTAGAGTGTCCAATCAATTTCATTCCCAATTTTGATATTTATCAGCAGATAGTTTTAACGGGTCTTCAACCTCCTTTAAATATGTCTCTTATTTTATCAAAACTCTCAGAAACAAGAATCAGATTACTTATGAAATTCCTTGTCTACAATAAAATAAAGTTATGAAACTAGTGTCTTCTTTCTTTTTTCAGCAAGCCAATATCGATTGTGCTGTCCGTGTCAATTGTATGTATCCTATGTTGTATTGTTTGTTAACACCTCACCCCTTAAAATTAGTAATACACAGCAATTCAATACTCATATCAACCAAGATCGGGTAACCAACCCCGGTGGCGGTTCTCTTACTCCACAGCAGAACTCTACAAACAATTCGCGGGGTTTGATATGGCTGAGAGCCAGACAAAGTCACCCTGCCACGAATGAGCTGGCAAGTTGCCCGTAAAGGAGCAGTGCCATTATTAAAGAAGAAGAAGAAGAAGAAGTATTTCGTATACTCTCCACACAAAAAGTCGCAAAAAAGTTCATCTTTCAACGCTCATATCTCAAAGACCATAATACCTACAAGATTTCGTCCCATTTAAAGGTTGTTAAGAAATAAATCCTCTACAACATATCAAAATTTGAAAAAGATCGACCGATCGCCAAAATCCCATATAAGGTGTGCGTGGTCCTTTGAAAGATTGGGCACTGAAAACAACCTATCATCCTTGTTGAAACGACTTCTAAAATCAACTACAAGACATTTGTGGCTTTTTAAATTAGAAAAAAGCCTTATAAAGTCAATAAAATAAAAAAATAAATATGGTTTAGTCACAAAACAACCACACAATGCACTTTAAAAAGCTTTAAATTCTATACTGTCATATACGGAATAAGGAACTTCCGTCCCGATCGCCATTTTTGAATAGTTTTGACAGGTCGTTGGAATGCCTAATTTCTGGGTACGCATATGAGCATGAACGCGAATGAGGCAATCCGAGGCCGAAACATTTGCCTCGGATTCGGGAAGAAATAAATTTTTGGGTGACCTGAATAGTGGACGCACGAGGCGTTGTACGGAATCGATCCATAAATATGTGGTGACCATTCTTGTTGTTATTAATTTAAATTTTTAATCGCTTCCATCTCAAAACAACACGTGGACTGCCTCGACCTCGAAATGAATTTTTTTAAATTTCCATCCACACTGAGCACACATGAGCAGCGCACGAGCAGATGCCTCACTTTGATGTACCGCCACAGTTGGATCGGGTCGAGGCCAAATGCATGCGGGTTCAAAGAAATTTGCACGCCTCGTTCAGACGTACACATACGTATGCTCATGCGTCCTCGGGCTGCCTCATTCGCGTTCGTGCTCATATGCGTACCCAGCTTTATACATGTATAAGAAATTCCTAACCTAATTTTATTTGTGTATTGTGTATATTCAAGAACCGACATACGTTAAGTCACTAGAACGACTGGTACTTCCAAATACGTATTAAAAACTCTATTAGGCAATTCAATCCATCTGTCAAAATGGAAAATTCAATATGGCATGGCGGCCAAGCAAGTTTGTTTTGAATATGTTTTTATGCGTATTTTAAATTATTTTAATTGGAGTTTCGCTTGCAACCTTGATTTTGATTATTTAATAAAATATCTATTGACTATGTACCGAAACTATTAAATCAGGCGGAAACTAGATACTTTTTTGTGTTTTTTGGTCCATGTGTGGCCGCCACGCCATCTTGAATGTCACGTGGTTTGAATTGCCTAATAGGTACTATTAGGAAAATGCAGCTATGAATCCTCAATCTTAGAGCACTTTTAGAGACTCAAAGACTCTGTATATAGCCACTATAGCAAGGTAAAAAAAGACATATAGAGAGTCCATCTATTACAAAAATCAACGAATCCCAATTGAATTATTGCAACAGCGAAAATTACTATACATTCTACAAAAAGTTCGTTTTTCTTTCTCATTAATAATCAACGAGATCCCTTTGTACTCGACTAGGTATTTGTGTTCCGACGTTGGAAAACTAGCCGGTTAATAGAGACAAATAAAATTTTCATCACCCTCCCTATTTATAAGGGTTGAACGACCCTTTTGATCAGTTTCAATGCGATTTTTTTCATTTATATAAGCTCTGTTCCAACAGACATGATAACCGTTCCAAAACCAGTAATTTCCAGTTGCCCACCAATAAGTTGAACGTTTATCCTAATTGACAAGTTAATTGTTCGACTGGAAATTACCGTTCTATAGTAGAGTCGAAATAACTTGCCATAATAGGCAATAACCCTAATAGCACATAACATTCCATGTACATTCGCAGAACATACATTTTGGACATGTTCTAAGACATTCCAGGAACATTCAGGGAAAAGCCTTTGTCAGCATTTTGAATGTTCTGTGAACATTTTATTGAACATTCACCGAATATCTTCGTATGTTCTGTATACATTCAGAGAATATTTTTTGGATTTCCTGACTCTAATGTGGATTTTACTAATTATGTAATTGATAAAATTGAACCAAAAATGTATTGAGTTTAATTTGCGCTATTTTTATCATTATAATTTGAAAAAAAAAAACATCTATTCAATTTTTTTTTACAAACTCCGTGCATAAGACTGAACCTCCTGCAGAAATATTCCTTGAACATTCATTTTAATGTCTAAAAAAACCTTGACTTTCCTAGAACATTCAATGAATATACTGATAAAATATTCTGTGAACATACCTGGAAAGATATTCCAGGAACATTCCTTCAAAGTCTAGGACATTCAAACTTTCGCAGGACTTTGCTGGAACATTCTCTGAATATTTTGTGCTATTAGGGAAAGTGAAAAGACGTAGGTTCGTTTTTGTTGTTGACACATGCTATAAATATAGTAAAGTAAAAAGAAAATTCTTGTCCTTATCGTTTAGTACCGATATTTTGAATATAGGGTTGTACCGTTTTGACAAGCGGTGAGAAACAGTTAGTTGTATCTTTTTACTTCACTTTCTTTACAGCATGACGTGTCTCTCATGTCTGTTGGAACAGAGCTATGGTTTTTTGTTTTGGAAAAAACCGCAACAGCCAGACTAGACCATCTGTAATATAGGGAAAAGGGCATATGGCTAACGAATAGTTTTTGAATAGGAATAATGTAATAAGTAGTCCATAAATAATGAAATTATTCATAAATTCCTGATCTGATTTTACATCTAGACAATTTGGTGGATGAGATAAGGGCCAATTATCAGTACTAGGTTGAAGCCATAGATAGCAACACCAAAATCAAAAAAATTCAAATTTTTGAATTTTGACTGTTATAGCAGCATTTATATATATGTATAGGAGGGCTTTTAAAGAAGTTAATTTGATTCAATTTTGTATTGCCTGTTTGCAGAAAATATTTAATAATTAATTATAATTATTATAAAAATTAATTAAACCTCATATTGTTATCTACAGGCTACAGGAATAGGAGGTTCATCTTACTTGACTTGCATGGTACTTTTTATAATGTAAAACTGTCTGTAGTGTTACAATAATTATAATAATTGTAATTGTAACATAATATTTATAATATTAAAATTGTATTATTATTATTATAATATCAAAAAAGAATGGCAGCTTATAATAGAGCATTTGTTAATTAGTTAATATCAGCCCGGGTAGCTCAGTCGGTAGAGCATTGGACTTTTAATCCAAGGGTCCAGGGTTCAAGTCCCTGCTCGGGCGAAACTTTTTTTTTAAATTTTTTCTGACTTACCTCCAAGTTAAATCCGTATAAGGCCACTTCAAACCGTGAATCGTGTATCTTTTCCGTCTGCCCGAAGTAAGCCCAATTTCCTTATCTGGTAAGCCACATCTGGAAGTAAATAAATTATTGATAAAATGGCGAATGAAAAAAAAAAAAAAATGTAAACAAGTGTGGCGCCATCTATTAGACTTACCTAGGGGTTTTCATTAGCTTCACGGTTTTCTCGTCGAGTTTTCCGGTTACGGGAATCCCGGCGAAGGCCTGCATTTCGCTTATGGATTGTCGTATCGATTCTTCGGTTCTCATGGCGAAAGCGCCGTCCGACGACCGCTTCATGTAACCGAAATTCATCAGATACTCTTGCTGAAACAGAAAAGAAGGAAACTGTAATTATTGGTGGGGTTGGTAATGAGGAGGCAAGATTATAAGGGCCCGACAGTTGGCAGCACTGAGTTTATTTCAATTAAATGATGAAAACATGTCAATTTTAGTGCCTAGAATTAGTAAAAAGTGCAAAAATTACACAATGCCAAAGTACAACAAACATGTTAATTGACCTTATTTAAACGTAAGTAGATAGGTACTGTTGTTAGTTAATAACAGTACTTTTGCGATAATTATTCAGATAGAATTCATCAGGTATCACGCATGATGAGCAGTACTGGGTACTGCACAGGTTGACAATAATAATGATCCAATTAACAGTCACTCAACTGGACAATTTTTGATCTAGTTGAATTATAACGATTTTCAACGAGTAATTGAGGCAAATGGTGGATACTATGGTTCCAAAATCGTTTAGTTTGATTGTTGTTTGATTATTAGATGCCTAATGGCACAGGGAAGTTTAAAAAAACGTCAGTTGAAGTCAAGGTTGTTTGAGAGAGGTTGGTTAACTTTAGCAACCTCGAGTCAAAGTAACTGAAAACGTCACTAAGAATGCCTGGAGTGGACCAGGCTGTCAACTATATCAGAACATACAACGCAAGAACCTTGAAAGATGAAATTACCAACTTGATAGAATCGTTATAGAATAAATTGGGACATACTTAGTATAGGACTGACAGAAGTCAGAAAAAGTGGAAACGAATGTCTAAGACTTAAATCAAATCACGTCCTATTCTACAAACGTGAAGATAATAGCAGTGATGGAGCAGTTGGAATCCTGATACACAAAACTTAACGAATGGTCCCATGCCTACAAATACTCAAGGGCAAATCTGACAGGGTGATATATATAACATTGATGAAAACCAACAAGAATCAAAGTCATCCAAATGTACGCATCAACAATCGACCACTAGGGCCAAGAGGTTTTATGAAGAGGTAACACAGTGTCTGCACGAGAACAAAACAAAGTACATACTAGTTATGTTACATTGGCAAATTCGGACATGGTACAAGATATGAAAGAGGCAACATGCTAATCAATTCCTTAGAAAAAGAGCAACTCTTTGCGATGAATACATTTTTCAAAAAAAAGGACCTCGAAAAACAACCCGTTATTCGTCGATTATTAATCCATATTGACCTTCGAGCAAAAGGCTATGGGCCCAGGCGCCCAGGTCACTTAAATCGAAGGGAGTTGGGCCTGTAAAAGACGAGTAAAAAGAAAATGGAAAAAAACATTTCCGGATTAGGAAATAAACTGAAAAAATGGAAAATTGAGCAGCTATGTACTTTAAAGTTTATTGAGATAACTAGGAGTAGTCTCGAAATTTGGGGTATTTTGATATAGTATCAAGAACAGAGTTAAGGCTAACAGCACAAGGTAATGAACAAAAGAAATGGGAATTTCAAGATGCAAAAGCATAAGAAGTTATTGGGGACAAGGAGGGAATAAGGACCTTTAACTCGTATTTTAAGCTGTGATACATCAAATTAAAGTTGGTGTATGACAAAGAATCTGAAGTGAGTATTCACTTGTTGCAACAAGAGTTTTTATGTTGGATTTTGGCAGCGGTAGGGTTTCCTCGTTTATCTCAAGACTTGAGAAATAAAGAACAAGTTACTGCAAGTCGGTGAACAATTATCAGACAAAATGATAATGAATGACAAAGATCTTATAGAGGCATTGCCAGAGGAATGTAAACATTTTCGACCAGCATGGGAATCAGTTCCATCGTAAAAAGAAACACTTGAAAAATCAACCTCAAGACTCAAGTGTATTGAAGAGGAAAGAAACAAGTTTACAGAAGGAAGCACTGCTTTAGTAGCAAAGAACATAAATGTTCCTGGAAAAGAGAAGGTTAAGTCAAAGTGCCATAAGTCTGGCATATAGCTATTTTTGTTTTTTAGAAAAGAAAGAAATTTTAAACACAGAGAATTTTAAAGAGAATAAATACTCGAAAACGACAAAACAATGTACATATTGCATGAATTTAAAGAGTGTTGATGGTTTAGAAAACATAAAGAAGAAAATAAACGCAGTACGAAAAGGACAGAGAAAGATGATGAAAAATCAAAACGAGACAAATGCATTTATGGTATTTAGTGAAAGAATTAAAAATGGAACGACTATGGTGCTTAGACACAGGAGCCAGCGAACATAATATGTGCTGATGAAAAAGTTTTAATGGAAACAAAAATGGAAAAACAAGTCAAAGTAAGGAATGGTGAAAAACTACCAGTTAAAGGAGTACAAAAAGTTATCTTGTGGGCATTTGATGGCTGACTAATGTGTTGTGTGTTCCAGATTTTTAATTAAATTTGTTTTCTGCTGGATGTGCCTTAGATAAGGGCTACACCATATTCTCCAATAATGAAAAGTGTAAATTTGTTAATAAAAATGCGGAGATACGAGCTTCACGAGGGGTCAACCACTCACGAAAAAACGTACAGTGATTTCCAGTTTTGGGAATGCTTCTCAAATTTGGACAGTATTTCCAAGTAAGGTCAACCCTTGGTCAACTGGAACACCGAAGTAACTGGGCAATATGTCAGTTTTTGGCATATAATATTGAAATTTGAATTTCCCACACATAGAAAACCGAGTAGAAAACGATGCCGGAATAGTTTCTAGGAGAAATAAAAATTTGTTACTTTTACAAAGTATATTATAACAAGTGACAGAAGTTTGGATTTTAATCAATCATTAGTGATTACAGTGAATATTATTGCATTGAGCATGTTTAACCGTAAGAGAAAGATGTTGTGAAAGTAAGCCAGTTTTGTTCTCAGCTTAGAATTTCAAGTAACGGAAACACAGCTTGGGTTCCAGTTGCCCCGGCAAAAATAGGTACAGAGGCAACTGGAACAAATATAGTTTGGCTAACTGGAACATATGTTCCACCTGAAATTAACATTGTATTGTATACAGCAAATATGGTCGGTAATTATATCCTTAGAACCGCGCGGAGGGTGAAAGATACACCAAGTTGGCCCTTTAAAAACCAATTCAAGATGTCTAAAACGATATGAAAACGATATACAGTGCTGCCGTTTTTTATGACATCCTATGATCCACAATAAGAATCTTTGTATTTGGAACAAGAGGGAAAGGTAGGAGGATAAGGTGGTGAAGGAATATATTAATGAAGTAGAAGAAGAACTACTATCAACTGTGCTGAACACCATGAACATCATATTTCCCATAAGTGTTGAGCAAAAAAAAAAAAAAGATTTGGTAGGATCTTTACATAGGTACATATACAGGGTGGCCAATTGAAAACGAAACAGAGGTGATTTTGGGCTCCCCAAGACATTTAAGAAAAAACCCTCGTACCCGTCGATTTTTGATTTAAGGGGGAACCATTTTTTTGGCATTTTCACCCCCTGGGGGGCAAAGCCCTAGCGAGGGTGACAAGGGCCCCCAAAATTTTAAATGGAATGGGGGGTCGAGTGATACCTTATTTTGAAGCTATTTTATCTATTTCCAAATTATTCCCATGTACTTCCAGAGTATTTCCATATACTTTCTGAGTATTCCCAAGGATTTTCAAGCATTCCTTGGTATACCCAGAATATTACCAAGTATTCCTAGGTATTCCCGAAGTATTCCCAGCAAAGTGTACAGTAATTTCCATGATTGATTTACCCCTCGAGACAACAAACTTTATTGAATGTATTTTGTATCCGAAAACAATCCAATTTTGTTGCAAATTTTTCAATTCTGAAGCAAAGCGTGGAAATTGTGACCGAAAGTAAAGGTCTAAAGTATGAAACAGAAGTAAATGATTTACTAATTTCTGAGAGAAGCATCGACAAAATAATAGAAAGTTTAAGTATAGTACATGGCATTCAAGATTAGTACATCAAAATGTAAGTTATGTTAGACAGTTTTAAAACCATAATGATTTTCTTGATGAGAATTTTGTGGGCGAACAATGTTCAACAGGCAAGCAACACCGATGATCAAAGATGTTTAAAATGAGGTTGCCTGATAACTTTTATGACGTCATATAATGCAAATCTCCATAAGAGGCACCCTAGATGCGTCGTCAAGTAACCCATTACCAGACAACTTATGAACTTTGGGAACCTTGACCGATGATTGTCTTTCAAACATAGCAAATCAAGAGCAACTAAACCTTTGGAGCTATTGCATAGTGATGTATAGTCCGTTGCATGGTTCTTGAGCTACGAGTACTGAATAGACAGAAAGAACAATGGGCTATTGCTGCGTTGTCATATCAATAATAATATTTATTATTACTTGAAAATGAACGAAATTTTATTGCAATTTTCATGTATTAATAAATATAATCGATATGACAACGCATCAATAGCCCATTGTCCCCTCTGTCTATTCAGTAGCCTTAGGTTAAGAACCATGCAACGGACTATATGTGGTCCTATGGAGCAGGAGCTCGTTATTTTTTATTGCCCAAGCTACAAATATTTGTATTTCATGAAACAGAAATCGGAAGTAGAGAAAAATATAGAAAATTTTATTTATTTGGCAGAGAGAGAAACGGGATATAGAATGAAAATTTTGAGATCTGACAACAGTTTGGAATTTATAAATAAAGAATTATTAGAATCAAAAGGTATCTGTCATCAAAGATCAGTGGTTTATACCCCGTATCAGAATTGTAAAAACAGAACCCCAGTTGAAGCAGCCTGTACCATGATTCAAGGACAGAAAATAGAGAAACATTTTTGGGCAGAGGCTGTTAACAATGCATCGTACCTTTTGAATCGAACAGGGACAAGCTCAGAGAAAAATAAGACTCCCTATGAATTATGGTTTCAAAAAGAAGTAAATATGAATAATTTTAAATATTTTTGTTCAGGTCAGATACCCAAAAGGAGAAAATATTAAAGTGAAATGTTAAAAATACTTTGGGAATTTTTCTGGAATATGGTGAAGACATCAAAGGATTTATATACAAGAACGAAATAAGTAGAGAATTCCATCGAGATGTTATATTCATTCTTACCAGAAAATAACATTGAAGTACAGAAAGAGAAACAAAATTCTCATGACAAGACATGCATATCAAATGAGACTGAGGACAACATTGAAGATGAGACAGAAGACAATAATCATATAGACATTGGGAAGAAAATTGTGGAAGTGACAGCAGTAGTTCATATAAAGATTGCAATAATATATACAACTTGAAAAGAGAGATAAAAAGACCATCAAGATTTGATAATTATGAAGTTGACAATATGGAAATCAGTTTGCTAACATTCTCTGATGATGAACCATTAACTTATGATAATGCAATGGCTAGTATAGTGACTCGAAAAATTGGAAAGAAGTTGTGGTTATTGAAATAAGTGCTCTAGTGGAAAATGAGACATGGCAATATGTGGACAAAGACACTGAAATTGAAAGTGATGTCATCGACTGCAAATGGGTATTTGAGAAGAAGTGAGACGAAAGTGGTAATGTAGCAAAATATAAAGCAAGGCTTGTAGCCAAAGGTTTTCAACAATTATCAACGATATTTATAATCCAGTCGCAAAATTACCTTTAAAAAGGGTTTTCGTACCAATTTGCAATAAGTTTGACATGAAAATACATCAGCTAGATGTTTGTAGACAGTTGCAGGATTTACATTTTGTTCTACGTTGACGATTTGCTACTGGCAGAAACTGTTGAGAAATTTGTTCAGGGCTTTGAAACGAAATCTTAAAATGAAAAATCTAGGTTAAATTGGACAGTTCCTGGGTATGCAAATCTTTCACAATTTGTCTGAGAATGAAATCATCATAAATCAAACTTATTATTTAAGAAATCTTTCACAGAAATTTGGTCTGTTAGAATGCAAACCTTTTGAAACACCAATCAATGGATGCAAATTTCCATCATGGTAAAGCCCAGATATAGAAAAAAGATGTCTAATATATGATATGTTGTCAAGGGGCAAACCACCTAGGAATTCTTTGCCAAAAATGTGGGGAACTTATAGGAATTTGTTGGGAATTTGAAGGAACTCATCGGATTTTATGAGAATTTGGGGAATTTATACGGAATTTTGGATAAATTTATGGGGAATTTGGAAGAATTTATGAGGAATTTAAAGGAAATTGTAGGGTCACTGAGGTTCACATTCTTATTATAAGAAACACTTAGTAAAGGAAATTTAAAAAAAAAAATAGTTTTGTGTTGGACGTTGGACATTCATTTTTACTAAAGATGAAATTCTTCCAAAATTTCACTTCATGATTTACAGGTCCAAATTTAAAAAATTCAAAAGAATAATGAGTACAGTTTTTGTAGGCTGATTTCCAAGATTCTTCATGTTGTTATTTTCCACTGGAAAAATTTGAAATTTTGGTAAAATGAGCTTCTCACCTTCCTTTTTAGATGCAAAAAGTTTCAAAATTTTCCCTCCACTAGTTTTCCAAGAAAACTTTGAAATACCTATGTAAGACTGTATTTTCAATTAATAAAGTTATTGTAGATTGATTTCCAAGATTCCTCATGTTCTTATTTTCTACTGGAAAAATTTGGAATTCTGAGAAAATGAGCTTCTAACCTTCCTTTTTACATGCAAAAAGTTTAAAATTTCTCCCTTCACTAGTTTTCCAGGAAAACTTTAAAATGTGTGAGACTATATTTTCAATTAATTCAGTTTTTGTAGGTTGATTTCCAAGATTTTTCACGTTGTTATTTTCTATTGGAAAAATTTGAAATTTCGGGAAAACGAACTTCTTGGGTTGGGACTCTGTAACAAATAGAGATATTATCTCTATTGACGTCTCCTGTCTATTGATTTCGACAAGAGAGAAGAAGACAGCAAATGCCATAGCGATAGGGATAACGATCTCTATCCGTTACAGTGTTCCAGCCCTGACCTTCCTCTTTACATTCTTCTACTACTTCTCTAGTTTTCCAGCCAAATTCTGAAATGTGTGAGATAGTATTATCAATTAATTCAGTTTTTGATAGGTTGATTTCCAAGAATCTTCATGTTGCTATTTTTCACTGGAAAAATTTGAAATTTTGGGAAAATGAGCTTCTCACCTTCCTCTTTACGTGCAAAAAGTTTCAAAATTTTTCCTTCACTAGTTTTCCAGGAAAACCTTGAAAGGTGTGAGTGTGTGAGACTGTATTTTCAATTTTTCAGTTATTGTAGGTTGATTTCCAAGATTTTTCATGTTGGTATTTTCTACTTCTACTGGAAAAACTTGAAATTTTGGGAAAATGAGTTTCCAACCTTCCTCTTCATATGTAGAAAGTTTAAAAATTTTCCCTTCACTAATTTTCCAGCAAAACTTTGAAATGTGTGAGACGGTGTTCTCAACTAATTCAGTTTTTGACAGGTTGATTTCCAAGAATCTTCACGTTGTTATTTTCCAATGAAAAAATTTAAAATTATGGGAGAATGAGTTTCTAACCTTCTTCTTCACGTGCAAAAAGTTTCAAATTTTCTCTTCACTAGTTTTCCAGGAAAACTTTGAATTGTGTGAGTCAGTATTTTTAATTAATTCAGTTATTCTAAGTTGATTTCTCAGATTCTTTATGTTGTTAATTTCCATTGGAAAAAATTGAAATTCCGGGAAAATGAGCCTATAACCTTCCTCTTTACATACAAAAAGTTTCAAATTTTTCTCACTAGTTTTACAGGAAAACTTTGAAATGTGTGAGACTGTATTTTCAATTAATTCAATTATCGTAGGTTGATTTCCAAGAATCTTAATGTTGCTATTTTTCACTGGAAAAACTTGAAATTTTGGGAAAATGAGCTTCTAACCTTCTCTCCACATGCAAAAAATTTCAAATTTTTCCGTTCCCTAGTTTTTCAGAAAAACTTTGAAATATGATGTTTGAGACGGTATTTTCAACTAATTCAGTATTTGTAGGTTGATTTCCAAGATTCTTCATGTTGTTATTTTCCAATGGAAAAATTTGCAATTTTGTGAAAATGAGTTTCCCACCTTCCTCTTTACATGCAAAAAGTTTCAAAATTTTTCCTTGACTAGTTTTCCAGGAAAACCTTGAAATGTGTGAGACTGTATTCGAAAGAAGCCGCAAATCACAAAATTCCACAGTTCCTTCTAAACGCTTTTTATAACATGCGCGGGATTATTCTGCACATAATGATCCCGAACTAAATAGTTCCGAGTGAAATCAAAACAGTTCCAAACTGCATAGTGCAGAAATTAACATAGCGAACTAGAACTAACCCAAATTAGAGAAAAGAAAACTCTTATTCTACGCATTCAAGAGTCGAAGTTAAGCAAGAGTAGTTCAAAAACTCATTCTCGACTAGTGAAGCTTCAAAAATACTAAAAATCCTATTCCTGATTAACAGAAACAAACTGCACTGGATAAGTTTTAAACTCCGACTTCTGGATAATTCTTTAGTTAAAGTGGAGACAATAAGGAACTCATTTTTGCGAAATTGCAATCCAATTAAAAATCTAATAATTGGTTCTCCTAGAGCTGTAATTTGAATTTAGAGATAATAGTTGAATTTTTCACCACTAGATATGAAGGCATCGAATATTGTGGTACCTTATGTCAAAAAATTTAATTCAAAGTGTTTCAAGGATCATCAAATTAAAAACTTCTATACACTTTGAAGATTCTGATTTTCTTTTGAAATTTTTCGCTGGTGAAATGTCTTTTCTAATTTCTTTCTGGAAATCTACCAATTGTTATAAATGGAAGTTACCTATGAAAATAGAATCCACACTTCAACAACATAATTGAAAAAATATCAATCACCAAAAGTCTAAAAAAAAAAAAAACTGTCGAGAAGATTTTCAACGATCGGTACAATGACAGAGTCGTTGACAGGTCACTGATGGTGCATTTCCGAGTATTTTCACCCCAATAGTCATCTTATGGTTATTTTTAGAGCCAAATACCACACACACAAAAGCCAATTTCATAAACCATTGAAACCTGCTAGTTATTGATAAAATCCGTGACATTCGTGGAATTATTTCGAGAACCCATAACAAATTCCGTTTCCTGCAAAAAAAGGCCTCCAGACTCGGGTTTTCTAATATTATCCTCAACGACTTGTTTAAACATTCTGCACGCCCGGTGCAGGAGTCGCGGTTATATCTTTTGTAAACGGTTATTTTAGTTTGGCTTGGCTAACTTTAACCTGAACCTGTTTTAATATTTATTTACGTTGTGCATTTCTGGATTGCTTAGACTAATTTGACTTACAAAACGCTTCCAGCTGATATCAATATAAGATAATTTTATGGTGAAATATGGCTCTATCTTTTTTTAAGCCCTGGAGCAGGTTAAGTGGTATCATAAATTTTCGGAAAATTCGCAATAAATCTTGCCTGCAAGGAGTCACTGAACTTTGTAATTTTTGTATGCTTACCAGACTTTTATCTCATCATAACTTGTTGTAAATAATCAATATTGTAAAGGTTTTTTCAATAAAAATAGTGAGTCAAGATTTACTTTACCCGTTTTATTTCTTATAAGTAATGAAAAGTACCATTACTCGTATATGGCTATTATTAGGTTATGGGCCCAGAGCTGTCAGAAAAAAAGTATCTTTATCTTAAGAAACGGTATCTTAGATACTATTTACTTTTTGGCAAAAAGTATCTTAGAGTATCTTGGTTATTTTTTAAGAGGAACTACCGATTAGTATCTAAATTATCACGACAAAATAAGTAATAACTAGTTTAATGATATTGTCAATCACCAAGTGGTAGAAGGAAGAGTCAATACATAGTGAAACATGATATCAAAAGTCCAAAAAAAGAAACAAGTAAGCCATCTTCTCATGACGTCTGTAACAATGAAATTGATGTACGAAAATTGGAAAATTACCATCATAAAAAATTATAATTGAATAAATGACAGCTTATATGAAAAAATGAGTGACTTGCATCTTTAATTCCGATGTGCATATCTGGTTGGTCAGGATCAGACCTTTTTAGGAAGCCCCAACAAAAGAGATAACGGAGTCTTGTGGCCAAATACGATTGCACGATTACAATTTTAAAATTGCTTTTTGTTGTCCATGGCACGGTGATTATGCAACCTTGCATTTTTAATCAACAGTTGAATGACTTATTGGATAATAAGTGTCTTTTCTGCGTTTATTTATACGAACAAACATATATGTCCTTTTCTAGCTTCAAAGCTTTTACACTAATTGCAGAAACAGGAATGAAACTAATAACAGGCACTTAAACTGTGGCAGTGAACTTTTGATTAATCCTTTCAAGATAAATAAACAAGGCAGTTTTCCTTACATTTTGCAACGGACAAAGACATAAATTATTCTTGGAGTAGTTTATTTCTATATTAGCTTCAAAATATTTATACATGCTCCATTAAGTTTATTGCTCCCTCCTATAAGGCACACACCCTATTTTCGGTGTTAATTTCTGTCGGACATCGCATATGTTCCATTTATTCGATATTTAATATAGGCCCACCCAGCTTATATGACTTAGCTTTTATTAAGGGGTTGTTTATGGTAAAAACATAGAAATATACTTTTTCTATTTTGGTATCATATCGAAGTCTTTTCGACACTAAAAGTAGTTTCGAAAAGAACCTCTTTGTGACACTCCTTTTTTAGTTATCGGAGGTTGGTAACACTGGCTGACTGATGGCCATCGAACTGTCATTCGCGATAAAAAAAATAGAAGATTTCTATATTTGGCATATAGTGTTGCCAACCTAAACATATGAAATCAGGAAATATGAGAATAAAATTTCCAAGAAAAGTTTTTTTTTAAAATTAAACAATACCAAAATAGAAAAAAAAGTATAAAATATTCGTTTCATAAGACATTTTATCGCACTCGCCCTTTAGAAAACTCGCCTCCGGCTCGTTTTCTAATATAGGGCTCGTGCGATAAAATGCCGTCTTATGAAACTTGTATTTTAATGTACTATTGTTATTGGGGGTTTTACCCTTAATGCTGCTCAAGTGTCAGTTCAAGTGGAATTGAATGGATATTGATCATTTGTATATGTAAATAAAGTTAAAATAGGAAAAGTTTATATTAATAAATTATGTCCCTTTGATGATGAAGAGAACAATCATTGCAAAGTTATTTTGTCAAACCAAAAATGTTCTTGTGCACCATCAAGCTCTAATGTTACCATTAACCAGTTCCTTGTATACCATATTCCCTTGCTCTATCAGTCATAGCTACCCACACCGTCTGTAGTACTGTCTGCAAGTGTGTTTTACCGCCATTAAGGTGGTACTAACTGTGCCTTGCTGTCTAGTTCTGGCGATAATATATTATGCCAACCTGAGGTGTTTTATTCTCGGTCAGTGGTACCAAACGAGAATTAATTTTCTAAAGTACTATTTTCTAAAATGGACAGTCGGTTGCTGGCTACTTCAAAAGCGGCTACCGACTATACTGACAAGCCGCGGTATTTGAATTTCAAAGCTCATTGAGGCAGTACGTGCGCGAGTAGCCAGCCGTAATTTATAAAGGGAACAATCGGACAGTAAAGTTTACTTGGAGCCTTGAACTGGCCGCAAATGGATGGGATTGACCATCTATAAACGTGTGCCTGTTTGGAAATAAATTGTACGAGTTAAAAATAAATAAGAAATTTTCGAAATAAACTTGAAACATTCCTCTCAAAATCAATAATGTGTAAACTACTTCATGTCTTATTGGAAAAAAATATACTCAAACCCCATTTATTATTGTGGCCAAAGCCTAAACAACACACCCTTATCTCGAAACTGTCATATCCTGAAACCCAGTTTAAATGGAATCCCTGTTTAAACAGATTGGCGCCAGCTTTTATATCGATTTGTCTCGTTACTGCCAAGAAGAAGTGACAAACAATAACCTGTTTCCGGTTTCTTGATGATGTTTTGTCACTGTTGCCAGATCAAAAATTAAATTCACCAGAAATTGGAATGAAAAATCACCAGAAATCTTGAAAGTTGATTTTTCAGGAAGATTCTCGCCTTACGGGCTTATATCAAACCAAGTAGGCTTTAGAAACATGTATGTATTGCAATGTCGGTATTACAGGGCGCCATGTTTAAATTTTAAAATTTTTCAATGCCTACTTTGTCCCTTGTCAAACAGTGTTGCCAACTACAACTTATAACAGGTGTCAATCATTGAGGCTCGAATTTATACAAAAAAAAGCCCAAGTAGGCCTTGCAAATTTCAAATTTTCCATAACAGTATAAACATTGGCAACACTGTTGGGGAAAATGTCAAATATCATTTATGACAAGGGATAAGATTACTACTTATCAAAAACTAAGTGAATGTCGAAGCAATCCTGTGCTGGGATCATGACAAGTAGAATTCTATTTTCATGACGTCACACGCGACCTATTTATCGCGTATACTACAGGCGATGATCACTGTTGCTAGGCAACCTGACGTCATGAAAGTAGAATTCTACTTGTCGTGATCCCAGCCCCTGGTTTTAATCGATGTCGGTATAACAGATAGCTGTAAGCAAAAAATTTATCAAATCAAGTAGGTCTTGGAAACAACCCAGCCATTTTAAATTAACTGTCAAAAACTACAGGGCCTACTTTGAAACGTCAAATTGCGTTAGGGTTACTACATTTTTCGACTAGGGTTGCTACGTTTTAAATTTTTCTTCCAAAACTTAATAATTTTGTGAATTTTAACAAATCCTTTGCTAAAACCAGTTCAGAAAAAATTTATTTCTATCTCTTTTTTATACAAACTAGTAAAAAAAGACACGAATACACTCAGTGCACACTAATGGCGTTGAAAATAATACAAATTGAATAAAACAATTAAGCAAAAATAGAGCTTCAAAAGACGTAATTTTAATGAAAAATATCGTAAGTTTGACAGCAACACTTCGCAAGCCCATAGGGTCGGGGTCTTTTTAATTTACGAGCCCGAAGGGCCGGGGTCTACTTAAGTTACGAGCCCAGAGGGCCGGGAACTTTTTAAATTACGAGTCCGTAGAGGCGACGGTTTTTATGTGTGGTCACCTTCATCGTGTGTACCTCGTTTTTCAGTCTCAATTTTTCAGGACTTTTTTAATTTTCTGAATTGAGTAGGTGAGGAAATTCCAATTAGTTGAATTTTTGTTAACTGCCGGAAAAAATTATAATATTTGGGTTTGACAGTTTGACTATTAGATGACATTGTGGCCCATAGACAAAATGTCGGATTCGAAATTCGATAATGCCATATGGTACAGGAGAAAATGTGGCTTCAAAATGGTACTCAGTTAAAGTTGCTGGCATTTAAGATTTTTGAGAAAATCGAGTTTGAAGTTTTTGACTAAATTTCGAATAAAACAAATTTGAGGCTCAATTGTGCAAAAAGTATTTGAGTTATGAAACTCAATCTAGCACTGATTTATAGAGAATTTAATGCTCTTTCCAACCATATATAATTTATTTTGATTTGCTCAAAATTTAATAGAGGTATTGGCAATTGCTCCTAACCTTGTCAGGATTCAAAAAAAATTTAAACCTAACAATTGAGATTTTCTTTTTAATTTTTCTCTGTGTTGAAATCAAGATTTTGTAATGATGTTAGAGTTTTTTTCGACTAATTTGAACTCGCTCTATCAATTGGAAAAGTCAAAATTGCAAAAATCTGAAAGATGAAAATTTTGAGTTTTTAAATATTTTTCCAAAAGGTACCCCCTTTGAATTTTTTTTTCAAAATGTTCAAACTCAATTTTCTCGAAACCCGTCAAAGATTTTGGATCAATTTTTTGTGAGATTGTAGTCCTTGATGAGGACTTTAACATGGTACTTGGTTGAAGTCATTGGCATTTATGGTTTTTGAAAAAAATTAGTTTGAAGTTTTTGATACTTTTTCGACTAAAATTCAACTTTGAGGTGTAATTGCTCGGAAAGTATTTGAGCTATGGAGCTCAATCTTACATTGATTTATAGAAAATTTAATGCTCTCTTTCCAACCATATATAATTTATTTTGATTTGTTCAAATTTTAATGGAAATATTGGCAATTGCTCCTAACTTTGTTAGGTTTTAAAAAAAAATTAAACCTGAAAATTGAGATTTTCTTTTTGATTTTTTTTCTCTTTTGAAATCGAGATTTGGAAATGAAGTTAGAGTTTTTTTCGACTAATTTAGATCCGCTCTATCGATTGGAGAAATCAAAATTCAAAAAATCTTAAAAATAAAGATTTCGATTTTTTCAAAGTGTTAAACCCCTTTGGATTTTAATTTCAAAATTTTCAAACACAATTTTCTCGAAACCCGTCAAAGATTTTAGATCGATTTTCCTTTGAGATTTTAGTCCTTGATTAGAGATTCAAAATGGTACTTAGTTGAAGTCGCTGGCATTTACGGTTTTTGAGAAAATCGAGTTTGAAGTTTTTGACTAAATTTCAACTAAAATCCAACTTTGAGGCTCAATTGCTCTAAAAGTATTCAAGTTATCAAACTCAATCTAGCACTAATTTATAGAGAATTTGATGCTCTTTCCAACCATATATAATTTATTTTGATTTGCTCAAAATTTAATAGAAGTATTGGCAATTTCTCCTAACCTTGTCAGGTTTTTAAAAAAATTTAAACCTAAAAATTGAGATTTTCTTTTTAATTTTTCTCTGTATTGAAATCAAGATTTTGTAATAATGTTAGAGTTTTTTTCGACTAATTTGAACTCGCTCTATCGATTGGGAAAGTCAAAATTGCAAACAACTGAAAAATGAAAATTTTGAGTTTTTCAATTTTTTTCCAAAAGGTACCTACTTTGAATTTTCTCGAAACCAGTCAAAGATTTTGGATCAATTTTTTTTGAGATTGTAGCCCTTGATGAGGGCTTCAAAATAATACTTGGTTGAAGTCGTTGGCATTTACGGTTTTTGAAAAAATTTAGTTTGAAGTTTTTGATACTTTTTCGACTAAAATTCAACTTTGAGCAGTGGCGTAGCCAACAGGGGGGGAGATGGGGGAATCTCCCCCCCAGGACGCAGCTGGCACAGGGGCGCCAAAATAGGCAAAGTGCAAAAAAAAAAAATAGCTAAAAGGCAAGTTTCCGAGTAGGTAATTAAATACTATTTCACAACTATTATAATTCAGAAAGGATAGTATTTTTATGTTAATTTAGCATGCACGGGACAACGGAAACTCGGTGAATCACCGGCTGGATTCGGTAATTGGAATTGCATCTGCGAGCAAAGAGCAAAATGAGCAAAATTTGACAGATGTTACGTGATTTGACACGTGAAAAAAGATAAGTGCTGGATAAGTGATACCGTGACGTTTGTCAAAATTCGCTTTTTTTGCTCGCAGATGCAATAGACCTGTCTCGCATAAATAGAGAAAGAGAGCTTAATTGTAATAAATACAAGTTAGAAAGTAATAAAAGATGACATGCGCGCGCAACTCGTAGGTTCAGTGTAGCCAGATTGTATTGTTGCAGAACAAATAAAGGCAATACAAATCGAACAATATAACATTAAAGAAGTGATATAGTGTCAAGTGTTTTACAACGCCTTGAATCAGACAAAAGAAGCGCTTGAAAAGTTTATGTTAACATCGTTTACACTTTTATTTTGATAAATGTTTCATCTGGCAACATCGTACAATGAAATTGCAAAGGAATATGTCAAGTATAATCTGACAAAACCTGAAACGACACTGCGATGAGTTCAAGTAATATGTAAAGTATTAGTTTGCTCTTTGTCGAATTACACGTTACAAAGAAAGAAGGAACGATTCACTCTGAACTGGCTCCTGAATAAGAATATGACGCAAACCTGTACAAAACTTGCTTCTCATTGGACGCTCACCTGCAGCCTACAAGCGACGCGCGCAGTCCAGGTAATAGGAGATCGGTCTATTACCGAACCCAGCCGCTGAGTCGATGCTTTCGGTGACGTACAGGGTTATTGGTTATGAAGTTCACCCCCTGTCAGGGCCGCCGCTACCATGTGTGCAAAGTGTGCACCGTACACGGGCAGTTAAAAATAGGGGCGGCCAAAGCAGAACCCACTTCCAAACAACGAGAAAAATTCATTTAAATTAAATAATAATGATTTTTAAACTCCAATATTTTTATTTTATAAGCTTTGTCTGCATACAAAATACTGGAATGCATGCATTTTATTTTAGTTTTCTTCTTTTTTTCATCCTAATCCAAACAGAAATATAATTCTATCTAGCTTTGATACTGATACTGCCGACTTTGTCGATGCTGGATATTATACTTCAAACTTTTGAGTAATTATTCAACTATTATTGTTGTCTATTTATTGATATATCATATGAAAAAAGTAACTATGCATCTTTTATAAATTTTGTTAAATACCTATTAGTACCTAGCAGTGGCGGCTCGTCAGGGGAGGCAGTGACTCCCCTGCCGTAAAAGATTTTCCAAATGTTTTTTTGAAGGCTCAAAATAAACGTTTTTGGGCATGGCACCCGAAAAAAATTATAAAAACAATCAGCAGGCTAATTCGAGGTCTGTATCCTTGAATGGCGGCGTGCGCAGAAGAGTAAGAGTTAACCTGCTGCTTGTTTTTGCATATGCTGTGGTAAAATTCTGAGCACATCTCGTGTGGTATACCCTATACCTTGAAAATTGACTTTTTTGTAACTTTGCCAGGCTGTAAGGAATTTTCAATCATGGATTAAATTTAAACTTGGTGTCAAATGATAGTTTTTGGAAATCTAAGATAAGAATGTCAAATCGGTTTTGTTCTAAAGTCAAAAATTAACTGTTTAGGTTTTATAGTCTATCAAAGTTGCAAAAAAAGTCCCATTTTCTTCGGGGAATTGCCTTCGCGGCGCTTAGGGGGCGCCGGATCTCAGTCTTCCCCCCTACATATACTCATATCGCTACGGCCCTGACTTTGAGGTGTAATTGCTCGGAAAGTATTTGAGCTATGGAGCTCAATCTTACATTGATTTATAGAAAATTTAATTCTCTTTCCAACCATATATAATTTATTTTGATTTGTTCAAATTTTAATGGAAATATTGGCAATTGCTCCTAACTTTGTTAGGATTTAAAAAAAAATTAAACCTGAAAATTGAGATTTTCTTTTTGATTTTTTTTCTCTTTTGAAATCGAGATTTGGAAATGAAGTTAGAGTTTTTTTCGACTAATTTAGATCCGCTCTATCGATTGGAGAAATCAAAATTCAAAAAATCTGAAAAATAAAGATTTCGATTTTTTCAAAGTGGATTTTAATTTCAAAATTTTCAAACACAATTTTCTCGAAACCCATCAAAGATTTTAGATCGATTTTCCTTTGAGATTGTAGCCCTTGATTAGGGCTTCAAAATGGTACTTAGTTGAAGTCGCTGGCATTTACGGTTTTTGAGAAAATCGAGTTTGAAGTTTTTGACTAAATTTCAACTAAAATCTAACTTTGAGGCTCAATTGCTGTAAAAGTATTCAAGTTATCGAACTCAATCTAGCACTGATTTATAGAGAATTTAATGCTCTTTCCAACCATATATAATTTATTTTGATTTGCTCAAAATTTAATAGAAGTATAGGCAATTGCTCCTAACCTTGTCAGGATTCAAAAAAAATTTAAACCTAAAAATTGAGATTTTCTTTTTAATTTTTCTCTGTGTTGAAATCAAGATTTTGTAATGATGTTAGAGTTTTTTTCGACTAATTTAGACCCGCTCTATCGATTGGAAAAGTCAAAATTCAATAAATATGAACAATATAAATTTCGAATTTTTCAAAGGGTTACCCCTTTAGATTTTTATTTGAAAATATTTGGTCTTGGATATCCTAAAACTTATTAAAGATTTTAAATTAAAATTTTCAGGAAATGTAACTCTTGACAAGGGCTTTAGAGTGGTATTTAGTTAAAATTGCTAGCTCTTATGGTTTTCGAGAAAATCGAGTTTGAAATGTTTGATAAAATTTGGACTAAAAGTTCACTTTGAGATAAAATTGCCTAGAAAGTATTCGAGTTATCAGAACCAATTTAGCATGAATTTAAAGAAAATTTAATGCACTTTTCAACCATATATAATTTGTTTTGATTTGTTCAAATTTCTTTGAAGATATTGGCCATTATTCCCAACGTTTGTCAAGAAAACAGAATTGAGATATTTTAGCTTTTTGAAATCGCCAAATTGAAAGTGATGTTAAATTTTTTTTCGATTAATTTAAACCCGCTGAGTCAATTGTAAAAGTCAAAATTTCGAAAATATGAAAAATAAAAATTTCGAGTTTTCGATTGGTTTGACTAAAACCCCCCATAAGCAACGCCACTGGCCAAACAAAATACATGTTGCCAATTTGAAAAATAACCGGCCAATAGCAACAAGAGCCTGGAATAAACAGAAATTGAAATATAAAAAGGGAAACCAACATATACAAATATATCAAAAGAACAAATTTATATAAAAATCAAAGGACCTCACACACCACTTATGGGTATTTGGTTTTCTGTCAAACAAATGAAATTTGTGTGTTAATGAAGTAAAATTTTAATACATTACGCGGGATTTTTATAAAGTGTATGCCATTGTTAAAAATATTCAAAATTGATGAAATTTCAAAATCACCAGAAATTGCTATTTTTCAAAAAGTTTTTCACCAATCACCAGATTTTTCATAAAATCGCCAGATCTAGTGAAATTTCACCAGACCTGGCATCACTGCAATCAATGGCTCTTTTTCTCCGTCTTTAATATAATTTTTGATAATATTTTAATAATTTTAATATACATACTTACATAATGACGGTTCATGGATATAATTTGAAAAAATCACAGCACAAAAATGTATGATTAACGAAAATAATCACAAAACACAAATGATAATAGTATAACAAAAGGGGGACGCGCATCTATAGTGACGTCACAAGGGTATCGGCAGATAACAATAATAGGCAATTCTCTTTGCGCTTATAATCCTTGGTTTGTACCTATCAATCAATAGCTGTCTTTCTTGGTTTATTTACGTTATATCTTTTTTCTCTCTCGAGTAACGAAATTTGCTCGTGACGTGCCTAAAAAGTTTCACTTCAAAAAAAAGATGTTTTTTAAACGTCCATCAGGAAGTCTCCAAAAACGTCCCATAAGCTTATGAGTTTTGTTTGAGAAAGTTAACAGTCTACTGTTGTAATATAAATTCCCTCTGTTTAACAGTGGCAACAATGCAAAAATTTAAAGAAAAAAATAACAAAGTTGAATTTCCAGTGCTACCAACATAAGGTGTCCCGTCTTTCATAGATTTGATAGATTTTTAAACAACCAACATTCAACCGGAAATTCATGAAAATTTAAAGCAAAAATATAATTTCGATTTTGCCAAAAGAAACAAAATGGGTTTATTAGTGAGACAATTTAGCTAATCAAGTGTATGTACATACAATGTTTTGATAAGTAGGTAAATTCTCTTATAAATATGTAGGTACTTTATATTAAAAAAAAAAACCTAAACCTTATGTAACCATCTCTACCTTGTTCTCGTATGCATTTATTCATAAAAAGTATAAGTAGCCTTTATTCTTTCAAGACTTACATAATGTTATCCCATTCAATTTCGGGTACACCTAATGAATTTATTGAAAAACTGAATACATGAATTCTATATTTAAATTTCGAGAGCAATCTCCCGATGATCGGGAGGATATGCATTTAAAAATATACATACAATGTGTATTGTGTTTTCTGTTTTGACTTCCCTTTAATAAGCTATGAAACTGTATGGTGGTCCTTTCAGTTAATTTTATTATGTTAACTATAGAACAAGTACCTAGTATAAGTAAATATATTTAAATTTACCGCCGATATGTAACTGTCAATTCTCAAGAAAAAGGAGCAAGAAGTTTTGATTTTCACAAGTTAACCTAAACATTAGGAGGATACAAGAAAAATTTATTCATTTAGCGATAGAACATAGCAGATATATAGGTATTATATTCTCGCAATACCTACAGAATTAAACTAAAAGTTTTTTCCCATGTTTCATGCTTTGTAGTTTTTCCAGTTTCTTAACTCACCTTTCTTTTTTTTTAACAATTATCAAATTGTGGTCTGTGCTATATCAAAGATTTTCAGTCAAATAAAAAAAAAACTATAAAAAGACAAATCCATCTTCAAGTCAATACAAACGTATGTATGCAGTCATGTGTCTTTTCGAAAATAGCCCATACTGTGTTGATTTATAGACGTGGCAAACCGTACAAGACGTTGAAAAGAAAGAACTTCGAAAAGAAAAATGACTTTATGATCAGTTTTTCTCAATATACGTCACGAGAATTGGATTTTTATAACCTTCCATTCAATTTGTCTTAATATAATAATAATTTTAAACGCAGCCAGTGCAACAAGCAATAAATTCCTAAGTTGTTTGACTTTCTTATTTAATGTTTACATTTTTAGAAAAATGTAGGTCGGCTTTAAAGTAAACCAGATAGCATAGTCAGTGAAAAAGTAAATGTGATATTCTCTTACAAAATTTTGGCGCCAGTGAAATATCTAAATTTAATACTCACTGTGTGTCATAGTGATCATTATACGTCAACAACCTTGGGGGAGGTCTTCCTTTTTTGTGTATACCTAGTTATGGCAAATTTAACATTTGACAATCTGAAAAGATTTTACTTTGTTTCAAATCCGGCTGGAAGAACCATTTTTATTTTTTCATTTGAATATTATGAATATATTGTTAGTTTCATCTCTAATCAAATTTTTGAAATGTCTATAATTTTAAGGATTTAAATTATGAAAAATACATTTGACACACTGATACAAAAGTAATTAATTGACACACACACACTGTCATTCTTATTTAAAAATAAAAAATAGATAATGAATATGACTATAAGGTCAGAAGACTTTCACATACTTTAAATGTTCTTCAACCAACAAAATATCTTTCCAACTTTATAGAAAACTAAAATTCTACTTCGTTAGCCCATATTAGTTCAATAAACTTTTACCAACTTTGGTATCCTAACAGTTACCTTTAATAATTCATATTATAAAGTAGGTATATCTAGTTGAAATACCTACAAATACGGTTGAGAAATTAGCTCTTTGTGTATTGATCAGCACGTTCAAAGATGCGATTTATTGTTAATTAACGCGTGTTAATGCACTCATAAAATAATAGAGTGATAATAAAATTTTTCTCTTACAAGCTGATTCGAGGTCGAAAATTGTATTGATTATCGCAATGAAATTTTATGTTAATTGCCCCCAGTAAATTGATCGTAAAGTATGTCAGTTAATTAATAGCCGAGATACAACAAAATGACCAGTAAAGCACACCGAGAGTTTTTAATCCTAATTTACGACTTTGTTCTGGACATTGTAGACGCGTTTGCGACCTTGTCACGACCATTTTACGACTTTCCGATATCTAGTGCATATTTTATGAGTGCGTTCACTTGACAAGTTCAAGATGATGCTTAGTTTGTGACAGTGAAACAATATGCTGCAGTAATTGACATTATTACTTCAACACTTCATGATATATTATTTATTACAACATTTTCTAGTAGAAATTAAGGAAAACTTTCAATAACATTTTTAATATCAGTCAACTTTAACATTACATTCTTGATAAAACAGTCAACTGCAAGAAAAAATAGATTAATTTTCAAATGTTTGTTCAAAAGATAAGTTTGTAATGTTTCTTACTCTAATGCTAAATGCATTGCAAATAAATAATAATACATTATCTGATAATTTGCCTCAAGCAAACATCTACCTATCAAATGGAAAAATTGTTAAAATTCAAGATTTGAAAGAAGGAGCAATTAAAATTGTGTGGTTTTTGGTTGACGTAGTTTGTGTTTAATTTAGGTTTTCGGCAGAAAATAAAGAAAACTCGAAGCTTCGTAGTTTAAATCGGTTTTCCTGATCGAAAAAGTGGAAAATTCAAAGAAAAACTATTGAAAAATGACATTCCAAAACTTAAGTTTTTGTTACTTACCCCGTTGAAATACTCAACATTTTTGATACAAAATGAAGGAAACTCAAAGCCTCGTACTTTAAATCGATTTTCCCAATTGAAAACAGCCCGGAAAAGTGGAAAATTCGAAGAAAAACTGGATAGAAATGTAAACACGTCAAATGAAAATGGCCGACTGTCAAAAATGACAAATGATATTTATTACAAGGTCTCCTTGATTGAAGTTAGCCACAAGCGGTGTTGCCACATCAAAAGCATTTTAAATGGAATTTTGCTAATTATGGTATTTAAAAGTGGAAATTTTTGTTAGAAAATGAAGAAAACTCAAAGCCTCGTATGTTAAATTGCTTTTTTCCATTAAAAATCCCCAGAAAAGTCGAAAATTCGAGGAAAAACTGGCAAAAAATCATAAGCCATCACTTCAAAATGGCCGACTAAAAGCAACATTGCCACATTGCATCTCGGAAAACAAAAATAACATTTAAAATGAGTTTTTTGTTTAAAATTCAATTGAGAATTGTTAAATAATTATTAAATAATGATTATAATAATTAAAATTCCCTAGATAAAGCATCGGAAACTTGTTTTTATTTTAATTTCAATGAAAATGACATTACAAGGTTTACCTGTTGATTATAGTGAGTAAGACAAAAACAACGATAAAGTAGTATATGTTTGCAAAAACCACCGTTTTCTGAAAAAAGTAAAAATCTTAAGAAAACCCAATAGAAAACCAAAACTCCAAAGTCAACTTGATAAAACTAAAGTTATTGAATATTCCCGGCTTTTTGATTGGGCGCTAAAATCGCCATTTTGAACAGGGCCGCAACTAGGGGGTGGCGAGCTAGGCGCCCGCCTATGGCGCCGGAGTATCGGGGCGCCGAAGGCGCCTAATTTAATCCATCCATATTTTACAATCCAAAAAAATGCAACGGTTTCACGTGTCATTTGTCGTAGCACGGAAATTTATTTTGCTTGTGTTACATCTTTTTGTCAACCATCAACAATACGAATATCGATAATAATCATATAAATTATGTTAAACACAGTGCGCGTGAAAAAGCCAGCAGCAAATTGCAATGTCTGTGATAAATTCAAGTATTGATGACGTAGCGCCCAACATCCGTTAGCCAGAGATTAGCTTCGAGTCGAGCTTTGATTCGACCAAACTGAGCAAGGGCACTGTGGGCGAGGTGGGCGCCCTCTGTATTCTGCATGCATTATCTCTTTTGACTCTTTTCTATTTAGCCGTTTACGGAAACTATAATCGGGTTAACCCAATCAGCAGCTGAATGTTTTCTATCTTTCCTTAATGAATACGATTGAAAAAAGATAAAATACGTCTGCTGGCGATCGGGTTAACCCGATGATAGTTTCAGTAAACAGCGTTTACTTTTACAATAGCTTCGTTCGCGGTAAGGATTCTGAACTGGTTCGAAGCTATAGGTTTGTTCGAACTTAGTTCAGAATAGTCCCAAATTGATCTGCGCTTGCGCATTTGTTCATATCGAACTTAAGAAATGCGCAAGCGCAGTTCAATTCAGAACTGATTCTGAACTAATTCCGAAAAAACCTTATTTCACCGTTCAAGTAATGGCGTTTGCGGATCACAAAATTCCGAACTGGAATGCGCACACATTGCCATATCTGGCAAAAAAATGAAGCCATGAAAGACAGATGCGTGACAGATGCCACAAAGGGGAATGTTGTTTTTTTTCTGTTGCTCGCTGACATATAACGTTTTGGAAAGTTTTGTCATATTTACCTTCACAGGTTTCAGCAATTGGAATACGTGTTGGAAGCAATTTCCACCATTTAAACTAATGAGTGCGACAAAAACAGGTATCCCCTCCGTAAGCCTGCCATACGTCCCGTATTATACGGGACAGTCCCTTATTCCAAGATCCATGTCCCGCGTCCCCAAATTTGTTGTCGGGACGCGTAAATGTCCCGTATTCTCTGATATTTCAAAAAGCGTGAAATAGGTAATTCGATTTTGCCCCTCATTCCCTCATCTCTATGTAGTCTCAGCAAATCGCAACGTGCTGGTTATTCGACAGTATTTAACATTTGACAGTTAAGAATTTGGCGAATTCGGCCCAAGGGTAATAATCACCACTAAGGATTGCTTTATTGCTTATCGGCCTCATTTTTGGTAATGGCCGCCATATTGGTGTATCACCATTGCCGACGTCATCAACTAAGTCGTCAGCGACGTCAGCTGTTTGCGCCAGCAGTCGTAGTTTAGAATTTTAATCTATGATGAAAAATATTATTTAATTTTGATTAACATAATAGGCAAATAGGAAGATGCAAACGAGATCTGAAAAATAGTTGTTTTAAAATGTTAATTAATGTAGTAAAACCAAGTATGCATAAAATAAAAGCGTTGATTCCTGTGGTGCAAACAGTCTAGGTCAAGGCTAGAAACGACATGCTGTCTACGTCACAGATGGTGATTTGGTGGGGTAGGGGCATTGAGGTAGTATATAGGGTAGGAGGCGACGTTACCTGATACAAAGTGGTAGCGGGTCCGCCATACTAGTGCTGGTTTTGTGTCATTACTTACCTACTGACATTACAACTGTCATACTCAATTTCTGATTTCGAGACGTAATACGCAATTTTTGCTTATTTTGGGGTTTTTTCGACTTGCTTGTGTTGTGTATGAGAGAAGTATAATGTCTTCATGTGCAGTAAGAAGTCGCTGCAGCATGTTTGGCGTAGAAAAGAAGAAATCAACGGGAATATCATTTCATAGGTGAGTATAAACAACATTCAGGATCGGACTTCCAATTTTTTGTTGTAGTTTTAATATGTAGTTATGTTTTGAGAAGTACAATTTTAACAATTTTTAGACCACATAAAAACAATTAAATACATGTAAAAATTGAAATACCAATAGAGTCTGACTTTTAAATATATTTGAGCTATGAAGTAAACAAATATGACATTTGAGCTGAATCCAACCCTGATACAGCGGCCATATTGGTGCTGGAATAGGCTCCTAATGATCCCGTTATCAATGCATACTCGTATACGGCAACAGCGTCTCCTTTTATATAATATCTTAATGGGTAGGGGGCTTCAGGTTTGTTCTACACAGGCCTTATGAGGATAGGCTAGCCTGTAGTAGTAGTGTATATTATCCGTGAGTTCGATCTACGGGCGGGGTCCCGAAAAAACAGAAATTCGCCTGCGGCGCTATTTTTTCTTAAATACATGAAACATCTGCTTCATAAAAATGTCCCGTTTTTTTATCAGAATATTATGGTAGCCTTACCCCTCCGCAGCAGCGGCACTAGGCTTCACGTGCGTCAATATGTGTGCGCATTCCAATTTTTGGTTATAGTTAGAGATGGGCATACCATACCGGCTTACCTTTTGTCGCGGTTCCTGTCGCGGCGGCTCCAGAAAAATACCGCGATCTAGTAACTGCATTTTTAGCCCCATCTATTCTACTTTGAAGGTCACTAAAAAAAGTTTATCGCACAAATATCTGTAATATCGTTATGAGAAGAGTGGTTTTCATGGTATTGGATAATTTATATTGTTATATCTAGTAGTGTAGTACTGTGATCAACTGAGATTTTGAAGATTTTTTCATTAATGAAAACTCACAGATCTTGAGAAAATAAAACAAAATCGCAGATGACGCCAATGGCAGACGGGCGAAAAGGTTCGAATGGAGAATTAGGCAATCGACTGACGTGTCCAAAACGAAATTCAATATGGAAGTTCGGGTCAAGCACTGTGTTGTTTATTCTGTATGTCATTGCATAGAAAAGTGATTTATAAATTCTTAAATAGAACATTCACTGGATTCATTCCCTCCACTTTTTGTTTTAGTTCGTGACTACACCGCTGTGCGCCCATATCGCCGTTTCTCAACGTCCCCCTCGTTTTTATTCTAACCTCTGACTTCACCGATGAGTTAGCTATCTTTGTTTAGTGAATAGAAAATGACAATGACCGACATAGAATCGTGTATATAAAAACCAGTCATTAAAACGCAGGTGCATGTCCATTTAACATCATAATGCAAATGTCATCTTGTCATCTGAATTAATTTGTTGAGTGCATCGTCGTTGATTGTTTTGAATTCCAAGACTATGAAAGAAGTGAGAAGTGCATCATCAAAAGCAGTCGGTTTAGAAGTTGTTGCCACAGTGTGTGACCAGGCGGCAAAGAATCGGCCAAAAGCGAATTACAGTCACAGGGAAATCTACATCAAAAACAACACAAAAACAGAAATTTTGGTTTTGTTGGAGATAAACAACCTAGAAATCGTGTCACTGTATGATGCTCCATACATGCTCGAGGAATTATAAATAACTTGATCAAATATGACAGTCTTTTAGCTGGAAAAATGGATATTTTCAAAAAGCAGATTGGAAAGTGTTTCAGTCAGCTCATAAAATTTTAGTTTATGAAGTTTTGAAGTATTGCCTTATTTTGAAATAAGTGAAATGTCAAACCAGTCATTTAAAACCGAGATTCAAATGGCCCGCCAAATATTAGTTCAATGACTACACCGCTATGGCAGCACCGTCGGAAATGTTTCTTGGCGACTACAACAGAAGTGAGCGTTCTATATCAAGAATATAAATCCCTTTTCTATGTGTCATTGATTCTGTCACATTCTGGACAAACGTCCAGATTTGAATTATCGGATTTTGTGTTTTTTTTTGTGTGTTTAGGTATTGTGTTAATTGAAATGCTAGCGATTTGCATCGTAATTGTGTGTGGAAGTCGAGGTAACAGGGATAATGTGAAATTTTATTAAGTTCCTGCTATTTCAAATCATTGGCTTTTGATCTACTAATACTAATATGAATTATCAAAACAACGCAGGGCTTTATGAATTGCTGCAACTAAAAGCTCTATTTTCCCTTAATAATAATACCTTAAGATATTCACCCTCCATCTCAGAATTTATTAATAAATTAAAAAATACCTAGAAACACTATAAAATTCACTTTGAAAACAACAAGAGCCAGAACACTAAAAAATACGTAGAAATACTAAAGACTATAAAATTCACAATTCACTATGAAAACAATAATGACCAAAACCAATGAAAAATACGTAGAAACACGTAAAATTCACTTCGAAAGCAGTAAGGGCCAGAACACAAATGCTCTCCTTATGAAGGTCAAACGTCACCGGCTTGTCACCGCAATATTTGACCCGAACGGCCATTAGAAAATCACGTGATTGAGTTTGCCTAATTGACATCGTAGTTTTTTCGGTTCCTCAGTAACCGGTTACTTGATGGTTATGGAGCGCGACGCTCCGTTCCTAAAAAAATACCGCGACAAAATATCACGGTATTTAAATACCGACCCATCTCTAGTTATAGTTCATTGGTTTAGTCAACCAGAATCGGTTCGGAACCGTTTCTGAACCAGTTCTAGCGGTCCTAGGATTTTAGCAAGAACTTCAGGATTGACACATAACGTTCGTTCACGTATTAGACACATATTAGACAGTCTAGAGAACTCGTTCCAAAATTGTTAGCGATAAAATAATGGCGTTTTCCATTTGTTGCACGGAGGTGCAATCAGTGCAATTTTTACATTCCATTTGACTGCACAATTCTTATTTTCCATTTGAAATCCAGTGCAATTATGTATGCACTCAGTGCGCATTTTTTGGCAAGAGCTAGGAGGGCTTGTGGAGAGCCAGTGCAGTTTGTTTTGTTTTTGTTTACATGTACCGTACGTAAAAATTTGAAAAATTTCTGCTATTTCCAAAGAAAAAGCTGTTGCACTTTTGGATTTATTATGTAGCATCAGCGAAGATGAATCCGATGACTTATCTACCATTCTCACCTATAATAAGAACCTAATATGAATTAAAACCCAATAAGAAAACTGCCTATCTGTTTCATTCATATCTATTGATTTTTTTAAAAATAAATGTTAAAAATTCTCCACAGTGTGTTTTTTTAATACTTAGTACCTACTACCTAGTACGTAAATATTTTTGATTAATGTGTCTTAATTATACAGGGTGTCCACTTAGTGCGATATCGGACGATATCTCCTTATAGGGTGATGCAAGAAAAAAAATTTAAATAACCAAGTTGTTTGATAAATATGCATTAGTTAAAAATATTTTTGAATATACAGGGGTATGCGACAGAACTTTGTTATTTTAAAAGGAACACCCTGTATGTAATTGCATATTTGGATTCTACGTGAAATTCTGAGCAGATTTCATGTATTATACCCTATACCTAAGTCCAACTGTTTTGAAGATATTGACAGTTGAAAATTGACTTTTTGCAACTTTGACAGGCTGTAAAACCTAAACGGTTAATTTTAGACGAAAACCGATTTTACATTCCTGTCTTAGATTTTTATAAACTATCATTTGACACCAACAAATGATAGTTTATGAAAATCTGAGATAGGAATGTAAAATCGGTTTTCTTCTAAAATTAACTGTTTAGGTTTTACAGCCTGTCAAAGTTGCAAAAAGTCAATTTTCAACTGTCAATATTTCCGAAACAGTTGAACTTAGGTATAGGGTATATCATATGAAATCTGCTCAGAATTTTACGTAGAATTCAAATATGCGATCACATACAGGGTGTTCCATTTGAAATAACAAAGTTCTGTCCCATACTCCATAAGCGAAGCACCCTGTATATTCAAAAATATTTTTAATTAATGCATATTAGAGTATCAAACAACTCTGTAATTTAATTTTTTTTTCTTGCATCACCCTGTAAGGAGATATCGTCCGATATCGCACTAAGTGGACACCCTGTATATTTCGAACATGTATTGAAAAAATTGCAAGCAAAAACCAAAGCATCAAAAAATATATCTATTGTTACTTTTGAGAAGGCGGTGGAGGGGCTCCAAAATTTGGACATGCCTTGGGCGCCGAGGGTTCTAGTTGCGGCCCTGATTTTGAATATTCCCGGTTTCTGATTGGCTCCAAATTATCCGCTAACCAAAAGAATTATAGACTGGGCCTCGTGATTAAAATAACTCCGGCCCTTCGGGCTCGCATATACCTCCGGCTCTTCGGGCTGGCGAATAACTCCGGCTTTTCGGGCTCGCGTATAATTCCGGCCCTTCGGGCTCGCATATAATTAACAGTTTTCCCGATCGAAACCGGTCTGGAAAAGTTGAAAATTCGAGGAGAAACTGGATAAAAACACTCGAAAATGGCTGACTGTCTAAAATGCCAAATGACATTACATTACAAGATCTACTTGATCAAAAGTGACGTTGCCATAATTACAATCTCAAACTTAATGTTTTTCCAGATTTTAGTGAGTGAGACAAAGAAGAAGATAAGGTAGGATGCATTAGTAAAAAACCAAAAGCGATTATAAATTAGTAAGACAAAGAGCGAGATAAAGTAGGAAATAATTTAAATGATCAGTTGGTCGAGCCAAACTATCATCAGAATAAATTTTCGATTGTTCCCGGTTCAAACACTTGGAATAATTACTCAATTTTTTTTTGACAACTGACAAACCTACGTATGATATTATGACTTTTGACAATTGACCAGTTAATTTTCAGGACTACCTACGATTTTTATGACTTTTTTTGTCAATTCACAGCCTTGTGATTCAGAGTGAGGCCTACAACAGCAACGTTGCCACATTTTAATAGTAATTTTGGAGCATTTGTAATTGTAAATATAAAACGTTGACAAGTGGCAATTGACATCAAGAAACGATTGTTATGATGTTGTAGGATGATTGAAAATTTCAACTTTTGACAACACTGTAACGCTAGAGGATTGAAATGGCGTTTTTTTTTTTAATCATCAGCCCGAAGGGCGAGAGTGTTTTCAACCTTGAGCCCACAGGGCAACAAAGAAACGCCATTTTGTATCGAGTTTTAACGAAAATAAGGCTTACTTTGAAACGTCAATTTTTTAACGTTTGTTGTATCATAAGCAGTATTGCCATATTATTTTTTCAAATCTCCAGCCTGAATGGCCGGTGTTGTTTTAATTACGTTACGAGCCCGAAGGACCGAGGTCTTCATTGAAAACTGATTTTAATACCTATTATGAATATTACAGATTACAGGTCTGTAATGCCCTTAGATGTTTTGGGCTGCACGCGCGCTATACTGAAGGAATTAGCCTGTCCTCCCTGGCTGAGTGGCCCGGGTAACCTGCTCTAGTATAATTTTTCTTTAATTTTGGTACAAAAAATGTTTGCTCTCTGGCAACACTGGGCCAGAACTCCAGTTTGGTCAAAACCTAAACTTGAGTGGTCAAGATTCTGATTTAGAGTTTCTTTGAATTTTATAGATTGACCAGTATTATTGGTTATCAAGTTTAAGCTCTGCTCTTACTCATCTATCCTTTGCGAATCTGAACCAGATCCAACCACCTGAAACTTCTGTCTAGCAGGCGACGCTTTATAAATGTTAAATCT